>OZ025295.1:53793587-54993587 GCA_964019185.1 Maratus speculifer | reverse complement strand
GAATTATTGAAAACAATGCTTAATATGGTACTATTACAAAGGAATTAATGTTATAGTGCTTTTTAAACTTATTTCGTCTGTGATCATTAGAATATGACATTAAATTAGAATGTATAAATATATAAACTAATTAAAAGATTAGAAACAAGCATGATGGAAGAAAAATTTAAAGTGTCACAGATGGACAGACAGGCACTAAGAAAGTGGACATCAAAAGCAATGACTTATATGTATACTTGTTTGGAACAATTTTCACAAAAATTAAAGAAAGAAAGTTATTCAAATTGTCTGAAATCAAAAAAGAGAAAAATGAAAAATCGGAATTCTCGTTAGTTCGAATTAAACGAAGTCAGGAGAAAATGAGTTCGAATTAATGAAAATTTTTAACGTTATTCTGCCAATGAAAATTTCGAGACTTTATATTTAGTTCGAATTAAGCGACGATTCGAATTATCTGGTTTCGAATTAACGAGAGCCGACTGATACATTGAAGAATGATTAATACTCTCAAGTATTATATTCATATATGTAATTCAATTTTATTTTAATAATGTTGAAATAATCATGTTTTCTAAACATTTAAAACAAAATGCTGAGAAAACAACATTACAATTTTACCCATTTGGAAAACGCTTAGAGGGTAAGGTGTGCTATATATATTTATAGTGAAATGTATATTTCAACAAAATTTCGTATCTCTATGTTAAAAACTAAAAGAAAACTTTTTTAACGTCCATCATTTCCTTAAACGTGTTCATGTTTAAAGGTCTAAAATCACCATACGTAATTTTTACAACCGTTAATAAATGTTCTATCATCTGCAAAAATGAAATCTAAAATCAAATAGTAACAAACTTATAAGCAAATATTTTCTTTAATTGACTTTTTCTCAGTAGTTGATCAATCGAAGAAATCAGTCGAAATTCCAAAATTAATCTTTAAAATATCATGCTTAAGCTGTGATTAACATATAAAACTATTCATATAAAACTATTATTTAAAATAAAAAAGATGGAAGGGGATTATTTTAACTTACTGAAATTATCTCCAACAGTGATTTTGTCTATTTATTTTTTAATCGAATTTGTTGAAATGGAAAATCGGAATTGCAAACATATGTTCATTTTACAGAGAGGTGGAATAGAAATGGGGACCAAAAATTGTGTTCATAATAGTGGGGTGTTCAGATTAGTGAGTGTTCAGAATACAGAGAGTTCATCTTTTGTTAAGTCTATGGAGTTTTGCCGAGACCATGGGATTATGTTCATAATACCGGGGTGTTCACATTAGAGCATGTTCGGATAAAGAGAGACCACTGTATATAAAATTTGACTAAGAAACCATTTACACATTAAAACAAACTCTAACTTTTTTTTTCAATAGCAATACCCAATTCTAACAGCATGAGTGAACTCTACTCTCTTCAATTAGCCTAAAAACAAACTTTCGTGTAGTTCGTACAATAAGTTTTCTCAGAAATAAATTATTTTAAAACGAGCATGTTTTAGCGGCTGTATCCAAATTGAAGCTCGGTACTCGATTGTTGACCGAGAAAACCCCCTTCTTAATCACGGCATCTTGGGCACCACTCATGCAACCATTGAAGGCTACTAGATTATAGGATAGCATAAGAAGTTACAAAATAGCTATAGTCAATTCTATCGTAGATGTCCCCTTAAACCATCATTTTGCCGTTTTTTAAACATAATTTGAAAACTACTTGGAAGAAAAAAATTGAAATTTTAGATTTCATAAGCTGGGCATAAATCTATATCCATAAAAAATTGTACGTTGAAATTCATAATTATTTAAAATGTTAATTTCATAATTCATATAGTGAAATTGTAAGAAATTGGAAATTCAACATATTTATGTTTGGGTATTTTAGTATTATTGCTACATTAAAAGTTAGAACTCTAGCAGTATAATTTCAAGCGATATTAATAAAAATATGAAAATGTAATTTAGAAGCACTAAATTTTCAGTGTTTATAACGCAAAAACTTATGACTCAAATGACTTGAAATTTGGTGTCTAGGCATTATTTGAACCGATGATTTGAACTTTTGTTAAAATTTGGTATTGTCATTGAAAAAATGAAGTTTGGGTTTGTTTTAATATGTATATGGCCCTCTAAGCAAATTTTATGTACATGATTTAAAAGTAGACTTGATTTTCCACCGTGTTCGATACGATAATTTGTTAAAGTTTTAGTAGGGGATGTTTTTTTTCTCTCAGAAACATTTCGAAAAATACCTCATTCGACGTACTGTGTTTTGTATATGTGCATATAAAACGATTTGCTGAATTCAGAAATATTATACATTATGATGTCATGCATTTATTCTGCATGTATATAGTTATTGGTGTTTGTAAATATGTTGTCTATCTGGCGAAGCGAAATTTTATTGAATTTTAAGCAAAATATGTGAAGGAAATCTACAGTATGCTCGCTAAAGCCCCTTGCTAATTTGCTATCCTCTTAACTTCCTAAACGGCTGTAAACTGCCTAAAAGTGGTGTCTGGGTATAATAAAGTAGCCATGCGTTACTGATTGAAACTACACACGGCAACACCTGATGGAGAACTTTGGAGTTAGCATTCCTATCTTGAAAACGAAAAGAGATAAGGAAAAAAGTGATTTACATAGTTGTAGAGCAGCATTGATTTAACTAAAAAACACCTTGTGGACATTAATGCCAAAAATAGAAAGTTAAAATGTGCTTTTTTTTTTTTTTTTTTTTTTTTTTTTTGTAATTTTTGACATTGTAACATCGCGAAACTTGGAAGAAGAAATGATTATCTTTCGGATGAATGTTCATCCAAATGTACATTACAGTTAATGATGAGACGTTTGAATATCTCAAATAAAGGTATATTGTTATAACTAGTTGCTTTTTATTCTTTCTAAGATAATTTTGTCATAGTGATGGAAGTCACGAAAAAATATCATCCTATTCTTCGCATTAATGCCCACAATGCCCACAATCGCCCACAATAAAACATGGAAAACTGGGTGCAGGAAAACACATTACTAAATGGCCACTAGTGGTATTCATTTTTGGCTTATGCACCACTTCGCTTCCGGCAGACATGGATGATTAGATTCCCAAATTACTATTCTTCCATAAAGTAAAGGGGTTTTCTTGTGCTCGATGACATACAAGTTTTGTGCGGTCGGCTCTTGTACTATAAATTTTGTCGGCTACAGCTCGAATAGTTTTTAATCTCTCTTTAGTCCAATGGCTCCCAACACAATGAAAGCAACTTGAATTTTAGTTCTAGATGTCTCTTTTTCTTTCATTCCGTTTGCATATTAAAAAGATGTATGCAGTTTCTAGAAAGTCTTTAATATTCATGCAGCTTTTCGTAAAAACAGGATTTCCATGTTATTCAATAAAATGTCAAGAATATTATAACATCTATCATCCAGCTTGTTTAATTTAAATTCGTGAATAATGTAATGAGGACTTAATTCCAAATTGGCATATTTGGTAACGTAACCGTCTTGATAGTTGATAACTTAACCTAGGAAAATATTTTTGACAAAGACCTTCAGAAACATATATATATAAGGTTTCATATATATTTTTTTAATTGTTGGTAGTAATGTTCAAGCATCGGAAAAGTCGGATTAACAAGATTGTAAATTTCTTTGCAATAGAAAAAAATCAAATATTTTTTTTTTTTTTTTTTTTTTTTTTTTTTTTTGTAATAATTATGAATTTATCAAGCTCTTAACAACTTACTTTTAACTAATTTAACCTCTGTTGAAAAATTAGAAAAGAGAGATAATGAGATAAAACACAATGAGATAAAATTTTGAACCTACTTCACTACAATACTTTTCGAATGCGATTTTGCTCAAGATTTGACATTTCGAGCAGAAAAGCGTCTACATAGCCTGTTATGGCATCTTGAAATTCTACCTCTTCCATTTTTAGTTGCGTTCGTAATTATGTAAATACGTAGCACCTATAGTTGTCGTTCAGTCCGTCCGTTCGCATGAAACAACACAAAAACTACCCACCGAATCGTTTGAAACAAAATATATAATTATTGCATAATTTTGTCGAATCATTTCAAATTATATGAAAATCGGATGAATAGATCAATTACAGGAACAATCAAAAGTATTCCATCACATTACGCTCAATGGGGAAAAAAAGTTTCAAATATATTTTAATCGTTTGAAATTTAAAATACATAATTATTACATAATTTTGTCAAGTTATTTCAAATTTTATCAAAATCGGATGCAAAGTTCAATTACAGGGACAATCAAAAGTATTTCTTTACATTACGGTCAATGGGGGAAAATGTTTCAAATGAATTTTAATGGTGTTACACTCATTTGAACATAATAAAACTGATATGCATCAATAAAGTACATATTATTAAATACATTTTGCATAACCTGTGGTGCAAAGAACATTTGTTATTTATTTACAAGGCCATACAAAAGTATTCCATTACATAATAGTATAAAGAGAATATTGTTTGGTGCGCGTTTTAATTGTAATTTAACTATTTACAATTTTATGAGATTGATATATGAGAGTGATATTTTCAAAACTTCGTTATCGTACAAAACTTCGTATCGTTTTTTTTTTTTTTTTTTTTTTTTTTTTCAACGTTATTTTACTTTTTTCATCATTCTAGGAAAAGAAAGTTGCAGAAGAAAAAAATCAGTGCGTGATGCTGTTGGTGATATCAACTCACCCTTCTGCTTCTGTGAAAAAGTTCAATTTAGAAAATTTGAGTTTACTTAACTTCTAAAATTGCATTAGGGTGAATGCGTGTACGCACATTGAAGCTTAATTTAGAGCCCATAAACAAAACTCAAAAGTAGGTTTGTAAATCAAACCCTTTGGAAACGACGAAACTACCATTTTTAAACAATTGCTAAAATTCGACGATGCTTAGTAAAAACATGCATGCATTATTTTTATTTATATTCGCAGAAGAAGGAGTAATCTGTTTTCCATCTCTCATTTGCAAACGCAAAAACCTTCATTCACGAGCTAAATTTCCCGCCTTTTCGCTATCATTATTTCTTCACCTTGTAAATCATCACTTCTGAAACAGCAATTACTGTTATAAACAAATCATGTGTGGAATAAAATCCAGAAAAAGTACCAAGACAGGACACACGTTATTTTTTTCTCTCTCTCAATCAAAATATTACGGTTTTCGATAACGGGAAAGACTATTTTTTAATTTTTCTTTCAAATCTCTGCAACCGTACTTAAAAGTCATTATATTTTCGGATGTTTTGCTTGGCCAGATATCAAAAGAAACCGATAAATCACTCAGGATAACTGATAACAATCATTCGATGTCGTCCTACATGCTTCCGTTTCTTTTTATCAAAATATGTTAACTGGAGAAAAAAATGCCAAAAAAAATCAGGCTAATTCCTTGAAAATATTTTTTGAAGCATATAGATCCGACTACTTATATTTAGATTTACTAATTATTTTATCTTTTCAATCGACTGATTCATTTTAGGGTTATCAAGAGTCAAGGGGTAATGTCACGTTATGTATAGCAGGGCTCCCAAATGGTCCGCGAACTGAACATCAGAATTTTTTTAGAGAAATTTTCTTTTTAGATTTTTCTTGCAAATTGTCAAGAAACCCCGTTTGGAAGTGGATTCTATCTCAAACGTATTATGAAATTTTCTGTTAAAAATAGTGATGTTCAATTCGCGGGCCATTTGGGAGCCTTGGTATAGAAGAAAAATATCTTTTTTACCAAAAATCTGTTTTTTTCAGCCGTACTCAACCTGTGGCCCGGCAGTCTTTATCTGCGACCCCAAACACATAATCATTAATCGATATTTATAAAATTGATTAAGATGTGCATAAAAATTACATATGACATTCGTTGTTGTTTCAAATATTTTGAATTTAAAATTATTTTAAAATATTCTAAATGTATTTTTTTCCTAATTAAAAGCTCCTTTTACATATAGCCCTGTATAAGCTTTAAGGGTACACTAATCAAACAAAATTGATTAAATTGATTAAATTTCCAAATTTATTAAATTTGTGCTACATGTTTTTTAAAATTAAAAAAATGAATTTTTTTCCACTGCACAAAATATCAATACATTAGAGAGACTCCTGAATTTTTTTCTTTATAACTTGAAAATTCTATATTCTTGTATCTTTAATACTTATTATGTAGCAAATACTGATTTTTTTGGACAAAACAGTTGTAACGGGAAAAAATGGCACCAAAAGATTTTTACACCTTCTATTTCCAAGCATCTGCAATATTCGCAATAAAAACCTACCAGGAAATTTATTGTTATTATATTATGTTATTTTTGTCATTTTTTAAATGCTACTTATGTTATCTTACTATTATAATTACTATTTTTTTTTACAATTTTATGTATATGTTGCAATTACATTACTTTTTTAAACTATTTATGTTATCTGACTATTTTAATTGCTTGTTTATCTATCTATCTATCTATCTATCTATCTATATATATATATATATATATACAGTTGGCAAAAAAAGTATTTGTACACTCTAAAATTTTTAATTTTTAACTAAATAAAAACAGATATTTTGTCAAAAATAGTTTTAAAACAGTCTGCTTACCGTGCGTTTTAAATTACACAACATAAAATTTCGATAAAGATGTAAAATAATTTTCTAATAGGAAAAGTTTAAAAATTTCTTGCAAAAAAAGTATTTGTACATTTCTCCATCCTGATATGTACTGTGTTTTATAGTGTTTATGGTTCAAAGTACTACTTTTACAGAAGCTGTTAATAATTTTTGAATTCATATCATATTTGTCTGACATTTAATCTAATTTTCTCTTGAAAGAATTGAGTATAGAACCTAATACTAGAGAGGCACCTCTAGATATATGAAATCCTATGATTGAGCATAATAAAAATTTAAATTCGCAACAAGAATTTGTAAAAGCTATTAAATTACCATTTACAACTATTGGATGTATAGTGAGAAACTATGAATAAATTAAAAGCATCGAAATTCAATAAAAACCAGGACTTCTTAGCAAACTAACAATGAGGGAAAAAAGGAGTGTTGTTAAAAAAGCTTTAAAAAATCCTATGCGTTCGGTTCAAAAATTTGCTGGAGACCTTGCGACATCTTCTCGCATCAGAGTAATACCTCAAACAATAAAAAATATTCTTCTCAATGCAGATTTAAAAGGAAGAACCTCAAGGAAAAATCCATTCATCAGCGAAACAAATAGGCGAAAACGCATAGTATTCGCTTTCGCATACAGAAGTAAATCATTGGATTTTTGGAAAACAGTAATTTTTTCTGATGAGGGAAAATTCGGAATTTTCTTACCATCAAGCATTCGAAAAAATTGGCGTAAAAATAAAACTGTTCTAGATCCAAAACGTATACTTCAAACTATCAAGCATGTTGGAAGGAATATTATACTTTTGGGGTGCATAGCTTCTAATGGAGCAGGGCATTTAAAATTTATTGACAATGGAAAGACAGGTTTAACATACATTGATGTGTCGCGCCATAATTTATTAAACTGTGTCAAGAAATGATGCATAGAGGAAGCTTTTCACTTTCTGCAGGATAACGACCAAAGCATACTGCTGTGATCACCAGCACATGCTTACGACAATACTCTAAGACGACTGGTAACTCTTCTAAAATCTCTAGACTTGAATCCAACAGAAAATTTGCAGATGCTATTGGATGCAAAAATCCGAAAAAAAATATGTATTGGTAAAAAACAGTTTTAAAGAAGCTCTTATTGTGTCATGCAATAACATTAACCAGACCGATACAAAAAAGTTGGTGGAATCAATGTCACACCATCTAGAAGTAGTCATAAAAGCTAAATGAATTCGCACATAATATTAATTTGTATCATTTTACTAAATTTTCATTAATTATATTACATTAATATAGTGTACAAATACTTTTTTTGCATTATATTTTTGTATATTTATTTATTATAATGTAAAAAATCGATTCGTTTAATTTTGTTTTTGCTTCTATAATATTATAATGCATTAAATTAATGTATTACAGTATTTTTTGCTTAAATCTTTTGTTTAATTTCATTATAATTTAAAAAAATGAAGTGTACAAATACTTTTTTTGCCAACTGTATAAGCGTTGGTGTTATATTGATTTATATACTTTTTATATTATCTTATTATTTTAATTACTACTCAGTTTTTTAAAATCTTTTACATATTTGTTGCGGCCCTAGAGAAAAATAGGTTGAATATGGCTGGTTTAGATCCATATGTTTCAGCCCTTTTTTTTTGTCACATTTAATAGAAGGTTAAATCCATAATAAAATATTCGTGATGCACATAACTATATTGATGAAAAAAGTACAAATGAATTGTGCGTATTTTATTTTATTAATGTAAGAAAAATTCTCTACCACAACCGAGAAAATATATACTGCTATTACTATAGAGGAGTAGCAGATAGGGACAGCTTAATGCAACAATGTTGCAGCAACTTAGACTGCATAGCCAAACGGGGAAAAAAATCAAATATTCCCTACCCGGTTTCGGCGAGTTGTTTTCTAGGTATTGATATTCGTTTCGGTTACTTTTCCCTGTATTTTACATTTTATTGTGCATATATATATATATATATATATTCAGTATTTTATTACTCTCAATAGTATAATGTAAAATGTTAATTCGGTAGCGCATTCCTATATGAGAAATACTTTTTTCCTTATTTAAAAATTAGCTTAATATATAGCAGGTGTATCTAAACTGCTGGGCAAAACTTTAAGGGGTAATAGTACACAGCAAGACAAATAATACAGTAAAACCTCCAAATGAGGGACACTCCGAATAAGGGACACCTCTATTTAAGAGACAAAACTTCCGGTCCCAGTCCCTTGGTATAGGACGTGTAATGTATTTACCTCTGAATAAGGAACACTCGATTTAAGGGACACTTGAAAATGAGATTAAAGAGACTGATTTTTGAATTTCAGATAATGAAGTTGTCTGTGATAAAAATGAAAATATAGATTTTTGTGAACTTATCAAACAGACAGTCAGTCATGTTGATACAGAGGCATATGACACTATTAACGGCCATTTATTTACCCACTATTCTGATCCAACATTAGTGCTTTTATCTACACTAGTAGATCGAACCCGGGCTTCCCGGGTTACATAGCAAAGATAAAAAGCATTTTTTTAAATTGAAAACTTTAATGAATTTTCTACATGTAATATGCGTTTTAGATTGTTAACTAACTCCAAAAAAGCATTTTTAACCCTTTAACCCCTTGAAGGGGGTGAGATAAAATATATCCCACTTAATTTTAATTGGAAAACGTCATATTGCCAGTAATTTGAAAGAGCAATTTTATTTTTGTCAAATACGTGAAGAAACGCTTTTAAATATTTTGAAACAAATTTGTTTTTAAATTCTGGTGTCAATCGATCATTTCAGTATTTTAAGAATTGAAGTGCTTTTTCCTTCAAAGGGTTAAGTATCTTGCGGAATTTTTCATTCATGATTCAATCATAAAATAATAACTGTGAAAAGTATTGGTATGAAGATTTGTATTTGATGACTTTACATATTTTTTTATCTTATACAATTCAAAAAATTAACATTAATCTCAATAGTATATTAAATCAATCTTTGAATTAAAATATTATATATCGGAAAAACATGGTTAGACTAACATGACTAACATAGTTAGGTTAAATGGTTAAATGAAATATATTAATTAAGGAATCAAATAAAGTAATGAATTTTTTCAAAAGTCACATTTCCGTATTAAACGCAGTATTGGTATGAAGATTTGTATTTGATAACTTTACATATTTTTTTATCTTATACAATTCAAAAAATTAACATTAATCTCAATAGTATATTAAATCAATCTTTGAATTAAAATATTATATATCGCCAAAACATAGTTATGTTACAGGCCAAACCCGATTTTAGGCCAAACTAGAATGGCCTAGGCCAAACCGATCTATCCTAACGCCCATCGGATAAACTAGTTTTTCCTAGGCCAAACCGGTCTATCCTAACGCCCATCGGATAAACTAGTTTTTCCTAGGCCAAACCGGTTTATCCTAACGCCCATCGGACAAACTAGTTTTTCCTAGGCCAAACTAGTCTATCCTAAGGCCCATAGGACAAACTAGTTTTTCCTAGGCCAAACTAGTTTGGCCTAACTTTTATAGGATAAATTAGTTTAGCCTGCTGTTTATTGGTCTGAACTAGTTTATCCTAGGCCAATTCAATTTGGCGTGATTTTATTGAATTCAATGACCGCCTCAGCGCCAACATTCTAGTTTGTTCTAGGCTGATCTAGTTTGTCCTAGGCTGACCTAGTTTATCCTAGGCCAATGTAATTTTACATGTTTTTAGCTCACAGGCGTCAAAGACCGAGAAATAATGAGCTCGCAGGTTCTGTATTTATGTATGTACGCATGTATGTACGCATGATTGTACGTATGTATGTACATATGTACGTAATGCGATAACTCTTGGTAGAAATATTCGATTTGTTTAAAATTTTGGAAGTAGTTTCATTTTGATAAGGTACTTTTCTGATTAGTTTTGGGAATTCATTGGATAAGATTAAGAGGGGGTGAACGGGAAGCTAATACCCCATTGTTAATTCAGAGAAATGGATTTTTCATGCAGAATTATCAGTTTTCATTTAAAATTTTAGGTATAGGATCATTCTGACAAGATGCCTCCGTGATTAGTTGTAGATGTTTATCGTTTAAGTGGAAAAAAAAGGGCAATGTAGGTAACCCCCCCCCCCCCCAATAATTTAGATAAATGGTTTTGATGCAGAATTTACGGATTTTCGTCAAATTTGGATGTATGTTCTTTCTGATAAGCGATTCCCTGAATACTTTTGGGGAGTTTAATGGTTAAGTATGGAAGAAAAAGTGAAGAATTACCAACTTTCATAGGAAAAACTAGTTTATCCTATTGACATTTAGAGAAATAAGTTTGTCATAGGAAAACTAGTTTATCCAATTTGCGTTAGGATAAAATAGTTTGATCTAGGCTAATATAATTTGGCTCAAAATCGGGTTTGGCCAGTAAAAACATATCTTTCACTAGAATAAGCATAAATGTGTGTTTAGAGATGTAAATTTTCCGGAAAAATATAAGTGGTGGAAAAAAAACGATTTTTTACCGGTTTTTTTCGGAAAAAAACGGAAAAATTGGAAAAATTGATTTATCATGACTGTTTCTCCCAAATAAATGATATTTTCTTAGAGAGTATTAAATAATAAACATTTTTTCTCATTTATATGTATTAAATGAAAATTATTTTCACTTTATATTACAAAATAAAAAGAAAGTAGCAAAGCCTGCTTTTAAAAGTTTAGTTTTTTTTTTTTTTTTTTTTTTCCATAGCCTAAGAATTTTTATTAAACGTTATTGTTTGTTATATCATATCTCTGTTGAAATGATTTTTCAGTTACATGTTTAACTACCAATTGACCTAATGTAAAAACCTGAGCCAATATGTCTGCAGTTTGGAATGAAATAAATTATGCATTCCATTTACATAAGTATAGTTTTTAAGTAAATTATACTAGTTTAAAGAAATTATTGCAGTTTTGTCATTATTATGAATATCAGTATTCAAAAATTCTATTGTTTGTTTAAAAAATATATTTTTTTACACTAATACTTTTTTTTCTTAGAATTATAATTTTATTTCCTTTATAAATATGTTTAGTTTTGGTATAGCTTTCCAATCTCAACTCAAAAAGTTTTGATTTAGTTTCTAACAAAACTAAGTTTTACTTTGGCTTACCCAGGTCTGCAACTAAAAAATAGCGTAGGATTTATTGACTGTTAGATTTTTACTCACTGAAAACAGAAAAAATATATATATATACATATATTGTTTTAAGTTTAATTAAATGTGATTTTTTTCTTTTTACCCTGAAATCTGGTATTCTATTTTTGAGTAAGAAACCATATTCAATAATGTTTTCACATAGTAATTTTATATTTCTAAGAGTGGAACTCAAAAGTTATGAAAACAGAACACAACAAATAGAAAATGCTCACTATTTGAGGAATTAACAAAAGCAGTTACATACAGAGATGAACTTCTACTGCGCTTTAGAAAACTACAAAAATTCAAAGTTTAATCAAGAGGGAAAGTAACTTTTGGAACATAGTTATTTGTAATAAAGATTTTTTTTTTTTTTTTTTTTTAAATCGCAGTTGTATTTTTTTAATGCAAACTGCCGATGTTTTTGCAACATTACTGTACATTATGGAGGCAAAATGGAGGTCAATTTTAGATTCAACACCTTGAAAAAACATTCAATTAATCAGCTATAACGAAATCTTGAAAAATGCAGCATAGTAGTGCCACCTATAGGGCAATTTACACCAAAAACTAAACAACATTAATATATATCAGAAACTGTCTAAAGCTGTAGTTTGATTTTTAAAAAAATCATCCATGAGGTAAAGCTATTGCGATAATCATGAATAATGCAGCACAGCAGCGTCATCTGTTGAGCAATTTAAACCAAAAAGTAATGAGCACGAAGTTATGTCAAAGATTAACTTAATCTGAAATTTTATAAAAATACATACATTAGTTTGAGAGAGAACTAATGTGGAAATTATGAATAATGCGCCATCGGTTTGGCGATATGCACTAATAACTAAACATCTCGAGTTTATATCAAGGTGTAACTGAATCTAAAGTTTTGTGAAATTATGTGCATCGGTTCTTGAGATAGAGCGCCCATAAAATTTGTCATATGCAGAATCACAGAGTGACAGATATTTTCCAAAAATCATGAAAACGTGTTCAGGACCTTCTAAAACTTTTAAATACACTAAAAACTGGAAGTCAAATTTTTCACGAATTCAATACTTACTTCTTGAAAACAGATAGTTATTAAAGTTAAAGTAATAAATGCATAGTTCAAAATTTTATGTTGAATTTTTAATTTGATCATTTCCATTAATCGGCATATTATTGCAATAATTTTACACATGAATTAATTTTTAAAAAGAGAAGTTGCATTTAATTACATATCTAGATTTTTTTTCATGTAATCAAGTTTTTGTGAAATTGTGAACTTTTTGTATATACTTGTACAAAATATATTCAGAATTTTTGAAAAAAAAATTATTACTATATTTAGGTTCCTATTTAGACATTTTTAATAAGGTTATTTACATACATATATGCAACATAATAAGATTCAGCTGCTGTATGGCATGAGATTTTTTTTTTCTTCAATCACTGCACTTGCAAAAGATTCAATTTGTTGATTAAACTTTTTCTGAAATGTCTATTTTCAAGAGAAATTTTGCAAAGGGTCTTGTGTTTCAAACAAGAAAAAAATGTGAAAGATCCTTTCAAGTCTTCTCAAACAGATTTCTGCTCTGAGATCAGATTACCCACATTAAAATTTTCATGTGAAACATTCAACATAAAAATAAGTAAAATAAAAAGTATGAGAATGTAGCTATTACAAAATTTTCACTATATTATTTCATAAATGAAATTTCAATTTTTCCAGTTCGGAAAAATTGAAAAATAAGCCTTCGGAAAAAAAAAAACGAAAAAACCGGTTTTTTTCCCAATTTTTCCGGTTTTTTTTCCGAGCATTCCCATCTCTAGTCAAGAGTCATTGATTGTAACATCAGTACAGAACTTTAACATATCCACCGTAGAGACATGATACATTGGACATGGTGTTTGCTTATTTTTATTTTTCTTTCTGCAGACTCAGGCCATGCTGTGATAAGCTTGCTTTTATTATTACTATTATTCGAGCCAGATCGTGGCTGAACATAATTTGGAATCGAACAGCGTTTTCCATTTTTGAGAAATTAATTACCTGTCGACATATAGCTATTTTTGTCACGGCATCAAGTTTTTCTTTTCCGTAAAGTCGCAACTGGAAATTCGATTCAAAACGTAGCTTTAATAGTATTTTCTCAAAGATACATCGCTTTTATGAAAAAATGGTTAACGCCATTCGATTACATATTTTCTGAGTGAGAATGCCTGTTAATCTTATGTATTTCTGAAAAGGAATTAATTAATAAATGTGTTAGGATGTAGCTCTTTTGGATTTGAGAAAACCCTTAAGGAATGATAGAAAAATATATTTACAAATCTACTTTTTACTAAACATATTCAAAAGTTATGATGCTTATAACACTCCTTTTTTTTCTTTTGTTCTAACTATTTAATGAATTCCTATTTGAATATTGAAGGACTAAGAATCTAAATAAACAATAATACATTGTGTATTTTCCATTTAGCAAACACATCGTAATTTAAAAACACATTGTAAATTTATCCATAAATATGTATGCAGTATTCTTTAAAGGAATCTTAAATGTATGTGAATTAAAATCTGAATTTTTTGCAGAAATTTAGTAGGGCCAGGCCGAGCCGGACTGAGTCCCTTTTAACTGATTTTTTTAAGGCAGGGCTCGGGCTGAACTTTTAATTTTTATACCGGGCTTCGAAATTCCGGCCCGTGCAAACCTGTAACAGTATTCTACTACCCTTCAAATAAAATACATTATACAGGGGTGATAGCAAAACCACTTTGCACAAGATTAGAGAGCAGTAGTCAGGATTAATATTAAAAAGAATATTGCCCTGTTAAAGTAATGGCTTTGCATTCACAGGCTGTTCACATTAATTGTGTATTACAGAATTTTTTTTTTAAATATCACCCTCGAAAAAACAAGTAAGGGAGATTACTTTTTCTCATTTCCCCTAATTATACTTAACCATTGAACCCCAAAACTAATCACAGATACGCTTTATAAAATTGAACAATTATCCAAAATTTGAAGCAAATCAGATAATTCTGCTCAAAAACCATTCATCTGATTTAAAGAGAGTAATCCTACATTCCTCCTTTTATACTTAATCATTAAACAAAACTATTCAGGGATTCGCCTTATGAAAAAAACTATGTTCAAAATTTAATCGGCAAATCAGATAAATATGCTTAAAAACCCATTTATTTAATTTAAGGAAGGCAATAAATCATCCACTACCCCATTATACTTAAACAAAAGAAAAATTAATTAAAGAACCGTCTGATCAAAATGAATTTATGTCCAAAATTTTAAGCAAATTGGATAATTCTGTATTATAGCTAATTTATCTAATTTATATAATTTAAGGAAATAAATTGTACGCTTCCTCTTTATACTTAACCGAAGAACCACCAAAATTAATCAGTGAAGCGCTTCATCAGAATGAACAAATCAAAGATTTGCAGCAAATCGGTGCAAATTCTGCATGAAATAGACATTTGGCAAAATTAGGCGGGAGTCCCCCTTTCTTCCATTTGTTTTTAACCAAACAATTTCCAAAACTAATTACGGAAGCACCTTACCAGAACGAATCTATTTCAAAAATTTAAGCAAATCAGCAAATTCTGCTTGAAAAAAGCATTTACATAAATTATGGGGCGTTACCTATATTTCCCCCTCTCTTTATACTTAAACAATGAACATCCACAACTAATCATGGACGCGCCTCATCAGAATGCTTCTATATCTAATTTTTTTATTATAAAACAAGCTAATAATGCATAGAAACCCATTTATTTTATTTAAGGGAAGGGGCGAATCAGCCTCTCGATCTTCCTCCCCCTTATTATTCTCCAATGACCTCCCAAAATTAAACAGAAAAACTCCTCATAAGAATAAACCTATATTGAAAGTTTGATGCAAATCGGGTATTTCTATCAAGAATTTTTGCGTTACGTACATACATAGATACAGAATCCACGGGCACATTATTTCTCAACCTTTGGTAGTCTGATGAGATAATAACACGTCAAATTACATTATTTCTATCAAGAGTTATCGTGTTACGTACATACGTACGTACATACATGTGTACATACATGCGTACATACAGAACTTGCGAGCCCATTATTTCTCAGGCTTTGACGCCTGTGAGTTAAAAACATGTAAAATACATTGGCCTAGGATAAACTAGATCAGCCTAGGACAAACTAGAACGTTGGCGCTGAGGCGGTCATTGAATTCAATAAAATCACGCCAAATTGGATTGGCCTAGGATAATCTAGATCGGCCTAGGATAAACTAGTTCAGACCAATAAACAACAGGCTAAACTAGATTATCCTATAAGAGTTAGACAAAACTAGTTTGGCCTAGGAAAAACTAGTTTGTCCTATGGGCCTTAGGATAGACTAGTTTGGCCTAGGAAAAACTAGTTTGTCCGATGGGCGTTAGGATAAACCGGTTTGGCCTAGGAAAAACTAGTTTATCCGATGGGCGTTAGGATAGACCGGTTTGGCCTAGGAAAAACTAGTTTATCCGATGGTCGTTAGGATAGACCGGTTTGGCCTAGGCCAATCTAGTTTGGCCTAAAATCGGGTTTGGCCTGTAACAGTTAGACTAACATGGCTAACATAGTTAGGTTAAATGGTTAAATGAAATATATTAATTATGGAATCAAATAAAGCAATGAATTTTTTCAAAAGTCACATTTCCGTATTAAACGCATACCGGAAATTATTAGCCAAAGATTTCGTTACGGCAGCAATTTTGTTTCTGGTCATTTCAGTGCTTCGAGCACGTAATTCAATTACATGTCTGTTAAATTTGTATTTATTTATTTTACTTTACTTTATTATTTATAAAGGAATTTTTAATTTTGCTTATAGTATATTAGCCGGAAACAAATCCCAAACTCTTTATATTTTTCAAAGGACAAATAGATTAATCTATCGTAATCGAGTTTCACTCGGTAGACATAAATTTAAAAATAACTCGCACCTGATTTTTTTTTTAAACCACAACCAATCAGTAAATTGAAATACAGTTTTCAAATAAATTCAAAATATTTTAATTTTTTTTTCTTATCTGGCAGTGTAAAATTTTAAGTTGTTTCATTACATGTTGAATTTGTAATTTTTAATAATTTAATCTGCGTTTTAAACCATTCTTTTTATTACTCAATCAATTTTAATTTTATAATGGAAAATTATCAGGAACAATATTCATAGATTTATGAGTAAATTGTGTATCATTATTTCTTAATGGAGATACGTGAAAGAGATTTAAAAAAAAAAAAAAATGCTTGAAAAATATAAGCTCGCAATAAATGAGTCAAATGAGATACAGTTTTCAATCAAATTGTATTTGAAAGTAGATTTCTTTCCCTATACGATATGAAATAAAAATTGAAAATGTGCGACGTTTAGAAGATTAAAAAATTGCAGTAACAAAAATTGCAAAAAGTCATTTATCCTGAAATGTTGTCATTCGCAAAATAACGTCAGCGCTACACACGGACACATTTGTTTGTTACAATATAGATTTTGCGCATGTGAAAAATCGGTACTATATGATTATTCCATTGACCATTTTCGCCAAATTAAAAAGCTCGCCAAACTAATAGCCAAGTTATATATGTTGACATAATTTTTAGTTTAAATAACGGAAAAACAAATAAATTAGTAAAACATGAATAAAAATACAAATAAAAAGTGGTAATAAACAACTCTTGATGACATTTTAAACATGTGTATCGTGTTTAATATCATTGAATATGACATTCACAAATCATCCATTTTTGGCATTTAATCTTATAATTTGGCGATAGTTTTTTAGTCGACGGGATAACCAAGTAATACCGAAAAATCTTACGCGCATGCTAAAATTTTAAAAGTAAAGCAATGACTGCACGTACAATTTTTTCAAAAAGTTTGCTTCAAAGTTAACTCGATGACAAATTTAAAATTCGTTTTATAAATTAAAATACACAACACAAATTAAAAGAATAAATATTGCACTCTCCGTCACTTCAACGTGCTAAGAAGATGCCGTATTTTCCCTGAAATACACAAACCTTGATTTTTACAAATCATGCCAAACCAAATTTAAATTACATTTTAAACATTTGATATTGGCGAATTATGAAATCTCATTTTGTCTTTTACATCGTTCTATTTCTATTTCAGATCGATTTTCTATGTGAAAATGTACTTTTTATTTCTTTTCTGAAAATATATTTGGAAAATAAAAATGATTCTAAAAATAAAGTAAAAAATAAATAATATAAAAAATATAATTATTCCAAGAAAAAAGAAAAATTAAATAATTTTGTTTTGCATTTTCCTTCTGGTAAAATGACAGACAGGTAACAAAAAAGAACTAAAAAAATCGTCTGCTATAGCAGTTTAACTGAAATTTATAAAAAATTACATTAAGCGAATAATGTTTTTTTAATATAATTACAATTGAATGTCTTAAACAATTGGACAAAAATTTGAGGAACCGGACATTACTTTAAACCTGAAATTATTGCCAAGATCGTCTTTGTTTGCTTGCTACTTCAGCGAAAAAAATTCAACCCGGAGGGGAAAAAAAGAATCACACTAAACAGGTACTAAATCCTTTGACATCAGCCGTGCTTTTTTCTCTAAATAAAAATGATCTGCATAAATTTAAGCATTATAAAGTAGCATTTTATTTTATTATAAACTAAAAACTATAGTACTAAAAGTTTCCACAGACTTGTCATTGAAATTTTCCTTCTTTTTAGCGTAAACACGCGGTTGTGTTTGGGTTTAATGTAGCAGATTTCAGGATTATATCTTTTGCACCACTCTCAGCCACCATAAGTCCTCGCTATTTCTTCTTTTTACTTTATGGCTATTTTTCCTTTACTTTGCCCAGAAATGGAGTACTCAAGTTGCCACCTCCAGAAAAATTAAATTAAAAACTCCAAAAAAATTAATAACTCAAAAACAAATTGAGATACAGTTTTCAAACAAATTGCATTTAAAAGTACATATTTTCCCCTACACAACTGTGTAAAGACTGAAAATGTGCGATGTCTAGGAGTTAAAAAATTTGCAGTAATGAAAATTGCAAAAGAGAAATTTCATCAGAAAGTATTGCCATTCGAAAAATGACATATGCGTTACGCACAGATACGTTTGGCCTTTATAATATAGATTGAAAGTAATGATGAAAATTGTAAGGATGATTCTGAAAGTGGAGAATAAAATAAGATTGTTAAATAAAGAAGTTTACATATGCTTTAATTACTTTTTATCTCGAAATGCCTGGAACTAGCAAGTGTGGTTGTTCAGAAAATATGTAATTGACCATTCCCCCCCCCCCCCCCAAATGCAATAGATTTTTCAGAAAATATCAATATGTTTTGAACCGAATTTCCACGCGAAAGAAAAATAACTACTCAAGAAAGGGTAAAAAAGTCTTTGTCACGTGATCAAAATCGTTTATTATTAACAGGTAATTTATTTTTCAAAAACTGAAAATACAGTTCAATTGCAAATCGCTTCCATAGTCAAGCATTCCAATTTTATACCTTTCATTAAAAAGTGAATTTGTAAATGCGCCAAAAATATTTCCGCTTGGTAAGTTGAGAAATTTGTTGCCTTAAAATACGCAAAACAGTTGAATACTTTTTTTTTCTTCTTTGGTAAATACTGCTGGTAATGAAGAACTAAAATTTATAAGTATGGTAAATGAACAGTTGAACGGTTTGCACTGAAAAATTAAAATTTGCAAAACAATTCCTTTTGATTGTTACTTCAAGTAAAATTCTTTCAAAATTTTTATACTTTTTGCTGCATGTTACACAGTTTGTATTAAAAATACAAATCAATAATTCTGTAAATCACTTAATGATTTAGTAGTTAACTGAAAATTTTAATTAATTCTCTTTTGTTCCTTTTGTCTGATTAACATAATTTATACACTTCGGGTCATTTAAGGGGCATCATCTTTGCTATTTTTATACCTTTCAGAGCGATTAATTAAAAATAATGAAAAAACTCCGAATAAGGGACACCTCTATTTAAGGGACAAAAGTTCCGGTCCCATAGGTGTCCCTTATTTGGAGGTTTCACTGTATTAAATGGGAAACTAAGAGTCCCAACCGTCTTCCGAAGGAGATAGGCGCCATCAAAGTTTAGGGTCCAAAATTTGAAATGATTAGAAAAAACGGAAAAATTGGTCTATTCGTTTGCGGTTTTCACGAAAACTATTCTTTATGTCAGTGTTGTCTTGAAAATAGATTATAAAGATAAATTTCAAAAAATGCCGATAGAGTGCGCTTAGACTTTGGAGTAACGTACAACTATTTTTTTCCGCCATTTTTTGCATCTCATTCAATTTTTTTAGAAGCTTAGACATAAACTTAAATTTTCTGCTGAAAATCTGAATTGTTGAAAGTGGTTAAGTAACGTAAACTGAATTGTGTTCAATGGGGGTGGGAAGGTTCAAATTTCAAATGATTGTACAAAACGGAAAAATTGGTCAATTCGTTTGCGGTTTTCTCTGAAATCATTCTTTATGTCAGTATTTCCTTGAAAATAAATTTTAAAGATAAATTTAAAAAAATTCCGTTTGAGGGCGCCTTAAACTTTAGAGTAACCAACAACAATTTTTAACTGTCATTTTTTGTATCTAATTAAATGCTTGCAAAAGCTTAGACTTAAATTTCGTGCTCAAATTCTGAATCGTTGGGGGGGGGGAGGGGGGGGGAGGTTAAGAAGCCCAAACTGAACTGTGTTCAGGAGTTGAAATGTTACCCTGCCCACCCTATGAACACAGTTCATTTTTTCGCTACTTAATTATTCCCAACGATTCAGATTTTGAGTTCAAAATTTAAGTCTAAGCTTTTAAAACATTTATTTAGTTAAAAAAAAATAGCGGTTTTAAATAGTTGTTGGTTACTCTAAAGTTTAAGGCGCCTTCTAAAGGAATTTTTTGAATTTTATCTTTAAAATTTATTTTCAAGGAAATACTGACATAAAGAATGGTTTTAGAGAAACCGCAAACAAATCGACCAGTTTTTTTGTTTTTTATAATCATTTGAAATTTGAACCTCCCCACCCCCATTGAACACAGTTCAGTTTGCGCTACTTAGCCAGTCTCAACGATTCAGATTTTCAGCTCAAAAGTTAAGTTTATGTCTAAACTTCTAAAAAAATTAATAGGATGCAAAAAATAACGGTAAAAAATAGTTGTAGGTTACTCCAAAGTCTAAAGCGCTCTCTATCGACATTTTTTGAAATTTATCTGTATAATTTATTTTCAAGACAATACTGACATAAATAATAATTTTAGTGAAAACCGCAAATCAATTGACCAATTTTTTTTTTTTTTTTTAAATGATTATTTGAAATGTGAACCTACCCACTCCCATTGAACACAGTTCAGTTTGCGTTTCTTAACCACAGATTTTGAGCTCAAAATTTAAGTTTATGTCTAACCTTCTAAAGAAAATAATGAGATGCAAAGAATAACGGTAAAAAATAGTTGTTCGTTACTCCAAAGTCTAAAGCATCCTCTATCGGCATTTTTTTAATTTATTTTTATAATTTATTTTCAAGACAATACTGACATAAAGAATATTTTTAGTGAAAATCGCAAACGAATCGACCAATTTTCCCGTTTTTTATAATCATTTCAAATTTTGGATCCTAAATTTTTGGCGCCTATCTCCTTCGGAAGACGTTTGGGACCCTTAGTTTCCCATTTAATATCATTTGTCTTGCTGTGTACTATCACACCTTCAAGTTTTTCCCAGTAGTTCAGATACACCCTGTATATACCTCATAAATATTAGAAAAATATTTCCAGCTTTTATCGCGTATTTTTGTACAAACTTATACAGATTTTAATAGTTTGATTCCAGCGTTAGTAATCGCGGCATTAACCAGTTGTGTCCATTTTAGAAATTTCTTCAGTGAGATTTTCGTGCAACCAGAAATGCTTCTTTGGGTTTTAGTGTCGTTAGAAACAGCAGTTTTGACGAGTTTCGTTGAGGCACAACGAGTTGCGTAAGGTAACATCCCCAGTAATTGGCAGGCACCAGTGATTGGCACATCCTACCAAAATGTGCTAAAATAAGATTTATAGCCAGTATTTTAAAAATGCAAAACCATATACCAGTTATATTAGAGGTCTGCACGGGCCGGAATTTCCAGGCCCGGACCCGGCCCGGCCCGTAGGAAAGTTATTTCGGCCCGGCCCGGCCCGGTGCAAAACTCAAAGGTTCGGCCCGGGCCCGGCCCGTTTACTTTTTTTATTTTAGGCCCGGCCCGTACAAAAATCAGCGAAAACAGTCCCGGCCCGTTTTGACCCGTTACAATTTCTGCGATTTGTAAAAAATTCAGATTTTTATCATATAACTAAGATTCCTTTTAAAGAATACTGCATACATATCTATGGAATGATTTTACTTTATATTTTACAGCAAATACACATTAACAACATTAATGATTACTTAGATTCTTTAGGCTTTCAACATTCGAATAAAGATTCATTAAAAAATTAATATGGCTTAGAATAAAATAAAAAAGAAAGAAAGCTAAAAACATCGTTAATTTTGAAGCTGTTTAATAAAAGAAGATTTATAAATATATTTCTATATCATTTTATTACAGATTTCAAATCCAAATTCATTCTTAAATTCAAAGAAGCTCCTTTCTGATACATTTCTAAATTCATTTTTTTTTTTCTCAGAAACGCATAAGATTATCAGATATCTTTATTCAGAAACTATATAATCGAATGGGGTTATCCATTTTTTGATACAAGCAATTTAAGAATACTGCAAACAAATAAAATACTGTCATAATTAGCCTTTTGAATAGAATTTCCGGAAGCAATAGCAAGGGAAGGGACAAGCAAGGGAAGGGAAGACAATCATTTGAGAAACTATTACATCTCAACAAGGTTATACAAGTATTTTATTTACCAAAAATGAAAAACGCTATTCGATTCCAAATCCCTTCAATAGTTAGGCTTATCACTTTTATACTTTTACAATTTAAAATTAATCAGAAAATGTGTCAAACTTTCGCATTATTGAGAAATTAATTTAAAAATCATCAAGAAGGATATATCCGAAGACTAAGCTAACATAAGTTCTTTATCGCTGTTAATAATTTTACAAATCATGTTTTCTGCCAATAATTAAGTCTAGTACCGGTCCGGCCAATCTATATGTAGAAAAATAATGCAAGCGTGATCTCGGACCGGCATGAGTCAGCTAAAAAAAAAAATATTAAAACGGGTTACACATAATGTAATTCTCCGATGCCGATACATAGTGCATTTTTATGTTGATGCTTTCAAACTAGTATGGCCACATTTATACTTATTCTCGTTAAAACCATTTTCGTTGAAAATAGCTCATATTTTATCGTTTCTGCCTAAATCTTCAGAACGGGCCGGCAGGCCCGAAATTTTTTTTTATCGGCCCGGCCCGGCCCGTCTGGCCCGTTCAATTTTTTTGCCGGCCCGGCCCGGCCCGTTTATGTTGTTTGTCGGCCCGGCCCGGTCCGTTGAAAAAACTATTCTAAATCTGCCGGCCCTGGCCCGTGCAGACCTCTAAGTTATATGCTCATTTACTTTACAGATTATACCTTTGATTTATGCTACTAAATGACAATAGTGCCTAAGAAAGAGAAACAATTATGGCTTGTATCAAATTAGCCATTTTTGTTGCAAATGCTTCTTGTCTGGCTTAAGAAAGGCATGCATTTCAATTTATTATTATCTGATTTATAGTATATTTTAAATTTTAATTGACAACATTTTTGTTTAGTTGAAAAGGGTTACTTTAATTGTGTAAAAGTCTAAGTGCCAATTACTGGTGTTTATAGCAACTTTTTATAAATATAATTTTATAAAAATACTTTTTCAAATATTTTTGCTTTTAGTGGGCAAAATAGATGCACAGATATGCACTCTTTGATTTAAAAATATTTGCAAGTAAATATTTTATTTCTTGGTAATGAAAATAGAAGTAAGTTTAATGACAAATCCTTAATCTGCCAATTACTGGGGGTGTTACCCTACATACAGTAATTTGTTGCTGTTGTTGTTGTTTAAATGGGTGCGCAGCGCTCATAAGTGCTTTGACAACGGCACTGACGAGTTTTATGCACTTTAAGGACTGCTGCACAGCAAGTTTCAAGCATCCACTGATGCTTTTTTTGATTGTTTAAGTGGGCGCGCAGCATTCTACGTACATTAATAACCGCGGCATTGACAAGTTTTGTACATCCAGTGATGTTTCTTTCTTTCTTTCTTTTTTTTTTTTTGGTTTAAATGAGCGCGTAGCGTTTATACGTATGTTAGTGACTGCGACACTAACGAGTTTCGTGCACTTCAGAAATTGTTGCACAGCGAGTTTCATACATCCAGTGATTTTGTTGTTGTTGTTTAAATGGGAGCGAACGCTCATACTTACTTTAATGACCGCAGCATTGACGAGTATTGTCCATTTTAAAGACTGCTGCACAGTCAGTTTCTTGAGTCTGTTTTTTGTTGTTGAGTCTGAGTTTCTTGTTTTAACTGTCTGCCGAAAATTCCATGTTGTGATTGGGGATAATTTTTAGATTTCTGAAAACTCAGTTTGTTTGAGAGTACCTGTTGCCAAAATCACCAAAATCCAGCGTCTGGGCTGGTTTAGGATTAGGTCGTTAATATTTGAAGAGAATGTATTATAATTATTAATATTCTAATATTAAAAAGATTATAATATGCTTTCATTGTACATTTCTATAAAATAGGAATTAAAATCATCATTAAAAATAGAATTGAAGAAATAATATTTTTATTATAACATTTGTCTAAGTTTATAAGTGTATAACATCACTTTAACATCAATAACAAGAAAACGAATCGCCGAAACCGGGTAGGGAATTTTTTATTTTTCCCCCGTTTCATTATCCAGTCTTAGTTTTAACATCGTTGCATTAAGCTATCCCTATCCGCTACTCTATAAAGGATTGCAATGCATTGTAACATTAAATTGTTGCAAAACATTTAAATTGTACAACATATTAAACATTGTATAACATATTACACAACTGCAATTTATACAAATTACTTCGCCATAACCAGAAATGCTATACTGTCCTTACAAGGAAGGTCTCCATACTGGGCATACTCAGAATTTTTTGAAAAAAAAAATAAATATTAAACTACTCATTTATCTAATAAAGGATCATTCAAAATTAGCGGAGGAATTACATTAAAAACCCTGTAAAAAAATGAAATACTTTCAAAAATTTGTCGTAAAAAGGCGAAAGTGTCACACGATTTGGCGAGCAGCACTTTTCCCTGCCAAAAGCAAACGATTTTAACCAACTGAAAACTTTTGGATTTTTAGAATGCGTGTAAATGGTATTTGATGAAATTAAACTAAAACAATGAGAGAGTTTAGTATATTGTACTAGCGGACCCGACAGACGTTGTCCTATCACCGACAGAAGTTGTCCTGGCACCGACAGACGCTGTCCTGTCACCGACAGACGCTGTCTTGGCACCGACTCCAAATAATCAAATAAATGACATAAATATAATAATACGCACCGTAAATACTACGCTCTTAATTTAATTTCTTATTAAAATTATGTAAGAAAATTATTTTTCACTTTGCAGTAGTTTTTGAAGTCGGTTCAATTTTTGATAGAAAAGTTTATTTTTCTCTTTTTAGTTAAAAGTTAACGATTTTCCTGAAGTGGGTTAAATATTATAATACAGGAAAAATTATTGCAAATCATACACGTATGTCAGGAGTGGGGTTCGAACACACGACATCTTTCTTCCAGAACCAGAGCGCCTTAGAATCTGGCGCCTTAGACCGCTCAGCCATTCCGTCCGCCCTCTATTCAGCGAAGTTATTCAACACTTTTACTTAGCGAAAAATCATAAACTAATAGTTTTTGCCTAATTACTTCGATGAAATGTGAATCTAAACCATTCTCGAATTCACTAGAACACACATACAAAATTTCATTAAAATCGGTCCAGTCGTATAGGAGGAGTTCAGTGACAAACACACGCAGAGAAGATTTATGTATATAAAGTTACATAATATATATACATATATATTGTACTATTATTTTTAACACAATCAAACTGATTGGTAAAGTTATCATACGAATTGAATATTCAATTCATATATATATTGTATTGCAAAAATATATTATTTGTTGCCGTAGTTATTTAATATACCTCTGGAAAAAACATTTTCACATATACAAAATTCTTATTCAGAAAAATTATTTTCATAGATTTAAGCGTATTCAAAAATAAAAAACAGATGTTTCCATAGTAGCAAAATTGAATTGACAATGCTCAACTGGACGAACTTGAAATAATTTTAATTAGCTTAAATTTGAAATTATTTTTTAATCTCAAATTTTGATGATTAAATTTGAATAGAAATACATTTAAATATCGGTATAACGAAATTATACTTAAAATAAACTAAAACTGGCAAAAAAAAATTTAAAACTTGTTTAGATAAATAAAATATCTTTGGTTATTTATCTAAACAAGTTTTAATTTTTTTTTCCTTTAAAATGTATTTGACATAAAAAAGCACTTTTTGAAATTACTTTTCCTCGTCAACCTATGATAAATCGCCAAAAATCGAAATTTTCATTATTTTTTACATACAAGATACGGAGGTTCCGCAGAAAACTTTTTATGAACGTATATATCCTCATGAGAAGAACATTCTGTAATTTTTTCAGATTTTTCGGAGTATGCCCTTATGGAGACCTTCCTTGTTATTATATAGAAAATCATGATACTGTGTTGTAAAAATTGTAAATTTGAAATAAGACGAAAATTAATTGTTTATCATACCCGTATTTATTTTTTACATTCCAACCCGGTGATATTCTTATTTTCGTTATTTTCGTAGATTTTGTACTTTTAAATTTTACAATGAATAAAATGTCGCTAAAATAGCTTCTAATAATCGCTTTTTGAAATAAAATATCGCTAAATTAGCAACACTGCAATTCTTCTTCAATTCCACATCTTAACATTCTTTGTCTTTTTTTTTTTTTTTTTTTTTTTTTTTTTTGTATTAGAGAGGTACAGACGAATTCAGGATGCTGAGTAGATAAGTCATAAAAATTATTATTATTAAATATTATTATGACTTGTTAGTGAGGTTATATATGTACATTACATTATTACTATGATTTATTTTAATTGAATAGAATATCATCAGACAAAAAAAGAAAGAAAGAAAGGAGAAACTCGTAAAGAATAAATCGACACAACTGTGCTTGTTAAATTCTTTTATATTTTCCATGTTTTCTTTACTTTTTAGTATACACTGTAAAAAAAATTTCAAGAGGTTACTAAAATTTTTTTTAAAAATTTGTATTCCACAGCATTTTTAGTAACCATTACAAACTTTTTTTTTTTTTTTTTTTGTAAACTGAACAAAAGAATTTTTTGTAAAACTAACTTAAAATTTTTTAGTATGAACCACCAAGCAAATTTTAGTAATAGCTCCAAAATTATTTTTAGTAACCGTTACGTGTGCCGGAAGGGCAGGAGCTTCCTTCGAGCTGCATCCAGTGGTGTAAAAAGACAGATTTCTGAAGCGGAAGTTTTTCGGCGAAGCCGCAATAATGGCAGCACCAAACATTGCTACCTGCTCTATTCTGACATGTTTCTACAGAAGAGGGAAGTTCAGAGATCATTACCCATTGTAACTGCTACAACAGGATTTTCATATTCCCTTTATTTAACGAGTACTTACATTGCATACATTTGGTGGCTTCCAGCATCGAACCCGGGAACTTTCAGCCTGGAGTTCGGTGCTATGACCACTAGGCTATCACGACCACACCGAGTGAGCTTTAGTAATAGCTTTTAAAAACGTAAAACTATTAACTCTATTCGTTGCTAGCTTTTTTCTAGTAATTATTACAGATTCCTTGTAACCGAGTAAGATTACTAAAAAATTTTTAGTAATTACAAAGATCACTAAAATTTTTTTAGTAGATCGACCCTTTTTTTTTTACAGTGTACTAACAATATTTTTTACACAAAGATTAATAAGTACAGTTTCTTTTAATATAAAAAAGGGCCAGATAATAATGTTTTCATTGTCACAAGTAATAAATATTATTCGAGTAACTAGATTGTACTTCAAATATTTAACAATTTTTCTTTGTGTTAAAAAATTAGCTTAGCAGAAAAATACTTTATGTTCTTTTATATTTGGTTGTCAAGTATTGATCGACAATAAATCCATGCATACATGGGCAATTCTACGGTAATGGTCATATTAGTCGGTACATAAATCACACTACAAAGATACTAAATATATTATATTCTTGTTTTATTGCATGAACTTCATAAAGAACATGGACCCTGCTTCTATATAATGTTATTAAATTTTGGAAATTTCTAAAAACAATAATTTATTTTATTTTGTTGTTCAGCAACGGACGTATCTCACAAATTTATGTTATTTTTTTGCTTAAAAAAAAAAAAAATAAAATTTTCTGAGAATAAAGATGCAAGAAAATTAACTGTAATTTATTACAAACAGCAAAAGTATGATACTTACATATGACTTCATAAGATTCTAATGAATAAAAAATATTGTGGTAAATTGTCCCATTTATATAAACCCTTGTTGTAACGGTACGCCTTATACCAAAAATAATGGAAGTATCAGTTCTGATTTTAGCAAACTTTTTATGCGTTTTTTGTTTGTTTAAAAGTTTTTAGATGATAATCATAGCTTATTTCTAGTAATCATAAACAGTTAAGCTTATATAAATATATTTATAAGCATTAAAAAATTACAAATTATTTCTATTTTTACTCTATGAAGTTATGTTCAAATGATAGCCTTCCCCTGTTGTCAAACAAAGATTCTGGTAGTAATGGTATTATAATTTCTTTACTGAACGTTGTAACATCATTTGAAGACCACACAAACTTTTCTCCAACATTCTTAAGAAACTTCACTGATACATTGACAATTGGAGAATCAAAAACCTCATATTTATTGATTTATACAACTTTCATTTTTATCTGCTTTGGCTTACTTCAAAAGGGAATTGCTCACATATTTATTTTCAGTTATTATTTCAGCCGATTTTGCAAAAAGAAATAATGAGTTAAATTTGAGCACAATTAAGTTTTAATCTAAATATACGTAAAAGGTACAATTTTTGAACGTAAGCATACATTCGAAAGATCTATAAAGTAAATTAAGAAATTAAAAATGTAAAAAAACCCGTAGTTCCTGTAACATTATGTAAATCGCGTTTAATACACGTGACTTATGTGTACTCCCTCTAAACGCGTTTTAACCGGATTCGGCTGTGTATATATTAAGAGAGAGAAAGATAAAATTTTTAACGGTGGTGGTTTTGGGTTCTAAGGGTCATAATCGGCGTAGATCAATTTTTAGATCAATTTTCAGAAATTCCAACATAGGGCAAAATGTAATAGGTAGTATTTCTTACGAGAACTACCTAAAAATCTCATAAAAATAACAAAAAGGAAAATTTGGAAAACATAATGCATTACAGATACACGTATAGCATAATTTAAAATATTTTAAATGCAAATCTTTTTTATATTATTTATACATTTTCTATACAAAAGACTACAAATAAGTAATCAATCATTAGAATTAAAATTTATGAATTTCACATTTTCAAAGCAACCTTTTTTGTTAAGCAAAATCATGTTGATTCTTCTGAAGAAAAATATTTATTGCTTTATGTAATAGTATTACACATCAAAATTGCAACTTTTCTTTTTTTTCCTTCTTAAAAAAAGAAAGTAAAAGAAAGAAAGAAAGAAAGAAAAAGGTCTCGAAAAATATCGTAAATCATTTTACCTTCAGGATATTAAACTTCTTTCCCGGCAAAAAAAGAAATGGTAATAAACATATTGCAAATATAATAATTTGTGATATCGAAGCCTCACAAATATTTTCTAATATCAGAAAAAAAATCACGTTTCTAAAAGTGGGTTTTAACCTTGAGACATTCCTTTCTTGTAAAGCCCTATGATGTTCGCATATATAAAGAAAACACGTATAGATGGAAAGAAGGTTAAGTTTAAAGAAATTCAAAATGAAGCACTATAAAAGATGCAGCTTAATTTTGAATAACAGCAATCTTAAAATTAAAGGTAACCTACTTTATCAATAAACTACGAGTCAAAATCCGACGAATTCGACGAAGGAAAATTTTTTAAAAGAACTTATTAAATGAATTCATAATTCCCAAAACTATTTACAATAAATAATCTATTATTGACTGGCTCTTAAAACAAATAACTTAAAAGATGAAGTTAAACTTTTAAATTCCTAAAAGTTGAAGTTAAACTTTGTTAAAAAACAAAAGTTTAATTTCAACTTTTCAAATAGCTGAAAAATTAAACTTTATTCTTATTCGTAATCATAAGCATGGAATTTTAAGATAAAAAATTATGAAGTTTTTAATCGAGGTATTAGATATGATCTTTGGTATATATATGGATCTTTGGATATATATATATATATATATATATGATTTCCATATCAAATATGTATCCTAATGGACTTGCTTCCATGCTCGTTGTCCACAGCTGCCACACTTTCAGCGTAAAAAATTAAATGAGGTACTAATACTATGTGAATTTTCAATAACATTAAACTGCCTAAATTTTTGTAACTTTTTAACATGTCTTTAATTAGTTTGTCATGGTTAGGAACTCCATTATTTCCTATCAAATGTATAACAACATTTTTAAAATCCCTCCATGCAGCTTTTCCTAAAGCATTTAATGTACTTTTAAAATTTTTGTCCTTCATAAGATGCCTAATTTGTGGGCAAAGATAAATTCCCTACTTAAGTTTTGTGTAGCTTTGTGATGGAAACTCTTCTTGCAGATATTGAAATCCAGGCCCTTTTTTATTCATCGCTTTACCGAAATTCTTCATCAATCCCTGTATTTTATGTGTAAAGCTAGGTAATAACTTTCTTTTTACTCGTTAAAAGAAAAATTTTGGATATTTTTTCACCTGCAATACATTGCTTATGCTCAGGCTATTTTTTTTTAGATATAATGCTCATGTTTTGTTTTGTTGTGCCATTTGTATAAGAAACAGCAACATTTTGTATAATTTAGTTTCATACCAATGAGAATAGAAATTACTTTAAAATTTCCACATACGTTCCAATTATTATGTGAATAGTCAATTGCATGAAACATTATATTCATATTTTCATGCGATTATTTCATTGTGCAAGTAAATGCTATTGGAACAGGCGGCTGGGTGTTATTTCTATTATAGTACAGCATTCAAGCTGGTTTTCGAGCCATCGATGAATAATCGTCATTGTTACGAGTTATAGTGGCAATTTAAAGCAAACATTAAACCATTTATATCATTACAATGGCATAAAATACCTTTCGTGGAAAAAATCTCGAATGTTTTTTAAATCGATCTCGGTAAATAGATATATTAGTGTTCTTATGGAGAAGATTCCAACTTTTCAATCTTCATTCAAATAATTCTGCGTGGTTATTCTTTTCTTTTTTGACAAATTTAAGTCTTTCACAAGATCATTTAATTCTTCTCGAGTAATTAGATGTGTATTTTCCTTTATGCCAGGAACTTTTTATACTTATATCAGGTGAAGAGAAAGTTTTAACATTACCAATTTCTGATTCCACTGTTGCATCATCACATGTAAATTTCTCTGAAGATTTTGGCATTGATAATTCATCATTACGAAATATTGGTCGCATTGCTGAATATAAGTTCGAGAACTTGATTTTATGTTTACATTTTTAAGACATTCTTTTAATTTTGTAATACAAAAGTAATAATCATATGTATGATCTTTCGGCTCTCGCCATATCATGAGTTTAGCAAATGACATGCTCTTTCTTGTGCCTTTCGTCCACGCCCGGAGGATTTTCATAAAAAATTATCAAAGTAATATCTGCTTCTACTCCATTTCTGTATGTTCTATCGCTGTAATAAGTAAAAAAATGCATGTGCGGATCACACGCATATAGAAAAAGAATGCAATATAGCTATAACTGTTATACGATACATTACATAATCCGAAACGAATAAATAAAATTCCTCAAAACCGAAACGCGATAGAAATTTTTTACAATTATATTCTCTTTCAGCGCATTGAAATCCATAAGGAAGACCCAATTAATATAAAGGAACAGAAAATCTGTTAAGAATTGTTAATCAGTGAATTTAAACAATAATGAAAATAAACAAAATAGGAAATAATGTAAACAAACAATTTTTTTAAATCGCAAATTTTGCGACTTTTTAAAATTACGCCAAACAGTTGTTAATACTCTAGTCCAATCAATAAATGAATCAATAATTATAATACATTATAAAATTGTCTCTCCAATAATCTAAAATGTATAAACTGAAAAAAATAATAAGCAAAAGACTTAGGAGGAAATATCTGCGGACAGAATATAAAAATATGACAAGAAATAAAAAATGGTAATTTACATTGCAAAACATGTTATCAATCAGTGGCGGCAACTTATATGGGCCCATGGGATTTGAGCCCACCCAATAATTTTGAATCCTAGCATGCCCAATTTTCATAGTTCTATTTAGTTATTTATTTCATTATTTTTAACCAACTTCAAGTAGGAGGTTATGATTTCGACCTGTATGTATTTGTTGTTCACCCATAACTTCTGTAAATATGAACCGATTTTAATAATTCTTTTTTTGTTTGAAAGTGTAAGATGCCCAAATGGTCCCATTTCAATTTTATCAAATACTTGAGATTAGGACTTTTTAAAAATAAAAACATGAAAATTCCAACTCTTTTTGAAGCAGTCATCCAATTAGAAGCGTTCATTTTTTCAGGTAATCGCTGGCTTTCATGTCGAGCACACAAGTCAGATGTGCGTGTACAATAAACAAATAAAATTTCAGGCTATAACTCTTACACCGATACTAGATCTTTTAATTTCATTAAATTCTGGTGACTAGAAAGTTTTTAAAATAACAAAATGTGGATTTGATAAAAAAAAAAAATAATGATTTCTCGCAAATCCTCTTTTATTGTTGCAACGTTTTCAAGTCATAACCATATTAAAACTATGCATTCATATGCGTTAGTGCCAAATTAGAAACCAAGCTTTTTTTTTTTTTTTTTTGAAGTCGGTTAGTATTTTTTTTAAAAGCATATTTTATTATTTTTTTTTTAATTTTTTACTCTAGAACAAAATTTATTTTGTCAATGACTTTTTTTATTATTATTCTTCGACTGATTCCCATAAATCCCAAATGACTGAAATTATCATTTTTAACTTTCTGCTGCTTCAATTTGTAGCCATGTTCATGACATGATGATATTACAATAAATATAAATAGGTATCTTTATGACGAAAAACTTATGAGATTATAATTTAATAAAATTGCAACTTTAATAAACATGATAGCTTGACTTAAAATTCTTATCTTTCACCATCTGCCCCCCTTCAAAGAACAAACTGTTCGTACCATTTTACCAAAATGTTTCTGAGCCCATCCAACATTTCTGAGCCAACCCAATATTTCTCAAAAGTTGGCGTTACTGTTATCAATGGCAATATTTCGCAAATAAGTAAATCATAATTGATTGAACAAAACAAGCCAAAAACATAAATTATTTTGCTCAAACTATGCGATCAACTTTGATGTTCCATTTAAAACAATTTTAATTGTGAATGGATCAAGTTTGAAAATAGAAACGTGACATATCAGATATCACGTAAAAGGAAACATTAAGAAGTCATAAAATTTTGTAATGAACAGTTTTTTACCGGAAAGAACAATGTAATAGAAAATCTGAACTAACCATTTATATAGATACTTACGTAGATATTTTTATACCGGGTGTCCCAAAAATGACTGATGGATTTTAAAATTCAATAGCTTGCAAACGGTAACAGCTATTTAAAAAAAAATTGCAGGAGGGTTATGTATAATGTCAGGAGTTTTTTTTTTTTTTTTTTTTTTTTTTTTTTTTTTTTTTTACCGTAATTTTTTATTTTAGTTCGCATCTCAAACAATAGGTGGCGTTGATGGCGATTGAAGGCCAGGTGGTCAATGCTGAGTGAAGCGTCGATCTGGCCTTCAATCGCCGTCAGCGCCACCTATTGTTTGAGATGCGGACTAAAATAAAAAATTACGGTAAAAAAAACTCCTGACATTATACATAACCCTCCTGTAAAATTTTTTTAAATATCTGTCACCGTTTGCAAGTTATTGAATTTTAAAATCCATCAGTCATTTTTGGGACACCCGGTACATACATACATGAATTGCTTGTTTAATAGTATAGGATTTATTTAAATATTCTTTTTTTTTTTCTTTTTTTGTAATTTTGGTGTGTTTTTAAGAACTCTCTCTGTCTCTCTCGCTCTCTTGTATGTGTATGTATTATATATTTTTAATTACGCTTTGTAAACATTAAATTAATTGATATTTGTGTTTCAAATACAGCTGTGTTTCCAGAAACTTTTTGCATTAACATTGAATTACAGGGAAAAGAAAGAACGCGGGGATCAATTTAAGGATTCATTTTGCTTAAAATATGAGTTGATTTTTATTTTTATAGATTTGATTATCTAAGTATAATAATGTTTTTTTTTAGTACATTTTTGGAACGATTAACAATAATGATATACCAGCAAATAGAAATTTTAATTAAGAATCACCCTCTAAAAAAGAAAAATAATTGTTTAGAATTCTTTTAATTTTTTTTTTATTATTATGACAACAAAGTTTAAACAATGTAGATTTTACAAATAACCGTGATGCGATATAAAATAGAATAATACTACAGTACAATTAAAGACAATATTAATTACAACAATGCTTTTAAAAATAATAAACTGCATGATTTTCATTATTGAGCCACGTATTTAGTTTAACAATATTTTATTTTTGTGAAACAGTTTTTTCTTTACTTCCGACAATAACGAATAAGCAATTTTCTGAATCACCTTATAATAATTGAACGTAGATAATATTTCATTAAAATGAACGAAAACGCTAAAGTAACATAATGTTGCTTGGCAGTTCAGTCATATTTCTCGCAGTCTTAGTAAATACTTTACAATCCTTTAACTTGAGACAAATTTCAGATCCACAGAGTCAAAATAATTCATTTTATTCAATCCGACACCCAATTACAGTTATGGAAAATAGTTTGATAACAGAAGTTCCTTCTCACTTTTCATCTATAAAAAGCCTGGTGTCTAGTATAGAAATTCAGAATCATTCAAAGCAATCGCATCATTCAATGGATTCCAGAAATAATGTAACAGAAGATTTTGCACGCATCGAAAGTAGAACAAAGCCTGTGAAAAATAAACGAAAGATTGGTAAGAAGGTTTCTAACACTGAAACACGGTTGCATTGCACAGAACTAAAACGACTGAAACGTATTCACCCAGATAAAATTAATAAGCTTCTCAATAAAGGAGTAATTAATGATTCCGGGAAAAATCACAAAAGTCGTGCTGTTAAAAATCTTTTGAAAAATAACTTCGCAGAAACTGGGGATGCCGTTTCTTCAGCGAAGAATGCCGAGAGCAAGAAAAATGTTTACAAGGGAAATATTTCGAAATGGAAAACTAACTTTAACAAAAAGAACGAATTCAGCATTTCTGATGAATTGAAAATTGGTACACTAACAAAAAGTCTTTCTATAACACATACTGCACACAGCAAAGCTATCGAAAATAACAATAAGGATTATATTGAAGAGTTACTAGCGAAGAAAAACAGCTATAAAAATAAATCGGAGCGAGATAAAAATGTCATTATAAAAACTTACCATCTGCCAGAAAGTAACAATTCTCACTACTCACGGCTGTCCGTCGAAGATCATAAAGTATACAATCCTATATCAATACCTATTTTAAAGAAACGACCTAATAACATGTATAAGAATGGAAAATATTATGACGACAGTAAGCTGTATGTTGATACAAAACATAATAATATTGAGAAAAATGCCAATGAAACATTACATGGGAAAAATTACTTAAAACGATATTTTCGGTACCAGAAAGGCAATGATAAATGTGTGCATAAAAGCAAAGTTAAAAATAAAATTATCCATTCTTTACACGATGCTGAATATGTTACATCAATGAATATGATTCGTGCCAATAAACATCATCCATTACGAATTAAAGAAGGGCAAAAAATCAAGAAATTACAACCAAGTGCTGCAATGTTACATCAACCAACAACATTAAAGCGCAAAAATTATTCTGAAAAATTAAATGTAAATAATGGTATTAAAACATTTGCCCATACTGATAAAAATACAATAAGGCCAAACAAAAACATCCGACAAAAGAACGTTTTTCGTAAAAATACAGGAAACATAAAGAAGCCAGGAACAAATCCCATCTTACGAAAATATGCAGTTAATAAAGAAAATAATAACGGAGGAACAGTAGGTATAAAACAAGAAAATACTAAAGCCAATACAAGTATTCTAGAAGTATATAATATAGCTAATTTGAAAGGCCGCCAGTTCCATTCTATTTATAATGTAACTGGTCAAACATATCATTCAAATACAGGGAATGAAGCTAATAAAGATTTTACGGCTGGAAAAACTACAGATTTACATATGAATAACAGTAATAATCATAAGAATAATGATCATATGAAAAACGAAGAGCTGCATTCTGTTTCCAATGTAACACGACCAGCGTATCATGCAAACACGGGAAATAAAACTAATAAAAATTTTAAGGTTGAAAAAGAAACAGATTTCTATATAAATGAAAGCAATCATCATAAGAATAGAATCTTTAAAGTAAAGCTGTTAAAAATGAAGTATATCAAGGTGAATTCAACACAGAAAAATAATAATCACATCTCTTCAACCGAAAGATCTTCAAATTACGTGGATATGAAAAGAATGCTGCCTGAAGATATGACGACAGTAAGTTTGGTTAATCATACGTCGGCACCTTCCAAACTATTGCTCAAAAGATTGGAGGAATTTATTAGCATAAAAAATGTTACGAGAACTGCACTCACAAATTACACTTCAGATCTGAATTCGACAAATTTGCATAAATATTCTTTGATATCCCTTAAAAATGCAAATCACATTTCAAATACAACTTTTTCTGATCACTTTACACAGTCTGCGAATATTACAATGTCAAGCTACAACAAATCTAAAGAGAAGGCAACAATAAACTTTGTGACAACTCCATTTCTAAATTATTCTGAGCTCAATAAGACAGGCAATAATTATTTTCAGCAATACATTAAAGATATGGTGTTTTCCGGTATGTCAGTTAAAATAAATGGAAGCTCAATAAAAAAGAATAATAAACAGCCTCAATCACCGAAAGATGTGCTTTACGATTTGATCAGTTGTTCTGGTGTTGATTTAACTAAGACATCAGTGGAAGCAAGAGAGCGTGAGCGCCAATATTATCTTCCACCCGATGAATTGACCCTGGATGAAATGGCACTTGTAGATCCCAGTTTGTCGCCCATAGCACTGAGTGCAAGAGCCATAGAGTGGACTTTATTAGGTAAGTTCGATTTCGATGTACACTTTATTGTTAAACTCATGAAGACAACACTAAAATTTCTTTATCTAAGGTGATTTTGAAATAAAAAGGGGTGTGGGATTCTATTCTGCACAAATGACGAAAAATAATTAAATATTGGGGAGAGAAAGGAATTAAAACTTTTTCGTCGATTGAGGCGGGAAGGGTGGCGCTTGATCTCCTAAACCGCTTGTGAAACTCAGTTTTTTTTTTTTTTTTTTTTTTTTTTTTTATGTTTGGCGTTACTGCGTTTAAAATTGATCGAAAACCAAATTTTCAGAAAAGAAAGCCCTCCTCAAAAAAAAAAAAAGAAGCATTATTTTAACTCTGCATTAAAAAAAAGTTTATTTATAGATCATTAATATTTTTTAACTGCTACATTTCTGAATTTCTTTTTAATTTAGTATGTTTTTCAAGTACCACATGGAGTATTTTGACAAAAATTCTTTGTTTATCGTATTTCATGTTTATATTCTCCTTTAAAAAATGGCCTATGCTACGGATCACAAATCTTCCTGTGATCCGCAGCATAACAATCTCTTCCAAAACCTTACACTGAGATCTGTTCCAAAACCTTGCACTGTGATCTGTTCCGAAACCTTGCATTGGGATCTGTTTCAAGAACTCTTTATAGATTTCGTGCGACTAGCATTGACGCTTAAACCCCAGAATTCTTGATCTGCTTTTGTCTGTACACTGTACAGAATGTAACATGTCTCAAAAATGAGACTCAAGTTTTAAAACACATTATTTCATTAATTATAACAAATATATATGATGGCCCAAAAGTATTAAAACGCACTTTAACTTTTTACCTGTTGGTGAATAGAAAAAATATCCGAAATGAAGTACGGAATAAGATTACAGTCGAGTCTCTATATAACGAAATCCATCGTTCAGACAAAAAATTCGTTATATAGAAAAATTCGTTGAATAGAGAACGGCAAAAGTTTTTCATTTAATATTTAAATTTTGTAACAGAATTGTTTTTGAAATATTTAACGGAATTTTTTTCAGAATCTCAAACATTTCCGCTACTTCCTTTTTTTCCCCAGTGTCTTATTGATTATTTTCAAAATTCTTATTTTATGAGAGAGAGTTTTGTTTAAACTAGAAGCAATTTTATGCAAATGTAGTAGAAGATAACACCAGCAAAGATGACATTTAGTAACAATTCTTCATTCAAATGATCTCTCACAACAAAAAATGCTCCGAGTCGCCACAAGCAACAAACATCCTCTCTAAACTCTAAAAGTAATGAGAGTTAATTTAGGTAGATGAAAACCTTCTGAAAAACGAACTTTTCTGCAATTCCCGTTTATTCCTGCCTTACTATCCAAACCAAAAAACAAACACCATTTAAAAGACAATAATGGAATAGTTTTATCTTTTAGGATGCTTTGTGATAGTTGCAAATCGCCCCACTAGCAAAGAAATGTTTCAATTTTTTCCAAGAACGCGTGCTCATCTTGGCTAAAACAAATTCAAGTGTAACCATGCAAAACGATGTTTTTCGGGAGGGAGGGGGGGAGTTGAATGCCTTTTTTTTGGACATGAGGAATAAGGTAAAGGAAAGTAGTTATGAAATATAAACCAGAAATTAACGGAAAAAAAAAATTCTGCAAATAATTTGAAGTGTTTTCTGAACTTATGATAGAACATTTTCGAAAAAATTCGTTAAATGGAGATATATATTTTGCTATATCGGAGATTATTTTTAATGTAATCATGAAAAAAATTAACCTTTCCTATAAAAGATTCGTTAAATAGAGAAATTCGTTGGATGGAGTTTCGTTATAGAGAGACTCGACTGTATTTTGATAAAATAATCCTCGTAGTAAATTTTAAACAGTTACATTTTTTAAACTTTTATCCAACTTTCTTTAAGGCAGATTGTCACTCAACGGCCGAATTCCCCTCCGAAATGTCAAGTTTGTGGGCATTTGATACATTTTTTACATATTTCTAAACTCTATATGAAGTGTTAAAATTTTACTTCTAGCTCCTTAGTTTTTAAAATATAAAATATTAAATTGAGCATAAATTTTAGAAATATTTTGACAGCTAAAAAAAAGTGAGAACTTTAAGAAGAGAAACTGAAAAAAGAAGTTAAAAATATTAATTCTCTAAGGAGATATTTTGAATATAAGAATGCGGCAAATGCCCATAGACTTAACAGTATCGAGGGAAATTCGTCAATTACCGATACCTTCCTCTTAATGTAACATAAATCGAAATAGTTTTTTAAAAAAAGAAAATAGAAATCCAAAATTTTTAAGATGTCACTGATAAAAAAAAATAATAATATAAATCCTTAAACTAAACAAAAAAAAAAGTAATTTTTTATTCATTGAATCCATCTTAGTAATGAATATTTCAAGTTCCAACACCAGAGTTTGAACTAAGAACGTTCAGTTTAATCGCGAGGTGCTTTAACGATGCCTACACGAAAAACGTTGGAATTAAGATTCTGTTTTAAAATTTAAAACGCAAAAATGAACGGATGACATTGATAAAATTGATTTAATTAAAATAAAACTTTTTCAAAATTTTATAATTTGTTGTGTGACACGAGGTATTCAGCTGTAAGTACACAAAATTTAAAGCCTCTGATTTATACAGTTTTTGTGTACAGATTTTGTGACGGACAGAGAGAGGACAAAGACAAATTAACGAAACCCTAAAAAATTGAGTATTCTTCTATTTTTTTTTCTTTTACACAGCGTATATTAATATTATAAAGAGGTACATTTAGTGCATGTGTTTGTTTATTTGTAGGGGGTAATCTCTGGAACTGCCGAACCAATTTCAAAAGTAATGGTAAAAAATTAATGATGACAGACCTTCTGACATAGGCTATATTTTATGTCGATACCACCATCTTTAAGTCGATGCAGAAACAAAAAACTTTCTCAAAATGCAATTTTTATGTTACTTAAGCATCTAGGAACTTGATTTTTAGTATGGTAGTTACTTATATGATATAAATATTCTCTAAAAACAGTTTCTAGAAAAAAAAAAATCAAAATTTTACAAAGGTGAAAATGTTCGAAAAACGTTCTAAGAACATTCTCGATCGCGATTTTTATTCAATCTCATGAAAAACCAAACAAATTTCAAATGTAGCAGTAAATAGTTGCAGAATAATGGTAGCAGTCCTTGCTTCAACATAGGCTATATTTTATGTCGGTGCCATCACCACGTGAGTTTTATAAGAGCAAAAAACGTTTTTGTGATGCTTAAAGAGCTAGAAACTTGAAATTTGGAGTGGTAGCTACTTATGAGATATAAATGCTACTAAGAGCACTTCCCACTCCTTTTACATTTCGAATTTATTAGAAATGCGCAAAAAGCTTTCTAAATTATTATTTCTGTGCAATTTTAAGAAATACCAAACCGATTTTTAAAGTAATGGCTGCAAATTGGAGGTGACAATCTTTGCTCTATTATAGGCTACATTTTATGTCGGTGGCACTATTACCTGTGAGTTAAAAAAACAGTAAACGCTCAAAATTTCGTTTTTTGTGATATTGAAGTAGCTAGAAACTTGAACTGGCATGGTAATTGTTTACAGAGGCGTATCCAATGAGGGGGGGAGGAGGCACGGAGACCATGACCCCCCTCCCCCTGGACAGTGAAAAATTTTCTAAAGCTTATTTGAAAATGGAATATACATTAAATTCTTTAAAATTTACCTCTTGCTCAACAATATGAATCTTTCTAACTCTTTAACCCTTTCCGGCACGAGCAAATTCTGTTAGTAAAATGTGAAATTATCGACTGACGCCGGAATTCACAAACAAATTTTTTAGATATTTTGAATTTCTTAATTTAAGCTTTTATTCTAAAAGCAAAATTTTACTAAAATATTATTGGTGCCGTTTGCAAGTTTGGAATTAAAATTTTTTATTCCAGACTGGGCACAGTGTGCCGGAAAGGGTTAAAGCTCTACTTAAATACAAAGTAGGTACTTTCTGCCGCAACAAGGAAGTCACTTTCAATCTCACATGCAAGACATTTGCAAGTGCACTTATTCAGAACAAATGTGATTAATTAGCGTTTTCTATTTCTGGATAAAAGCAAAGAATCTTTCGAGAAATCTCCGTAAAGTATGGCAAATTAAACTGAATTTTAGGTCGCGACAGCCAATTATTCTCTTGTTAACGGCATTTTTGTAACATAAGTCTTTAATTAACTTAAAATACTCAATATCTAACTAATTCTTTACTTTCATAAGAAAATAAGAAGTACTTCAATCTCTTAGTATCTAAAAAAAACTGTGTAAATTTTATGTTTTTACGAATATTAATGCAATTTTTTGTATTTACGAATGAAAATGAAGTCCCAAAAATATCAGAAAAGTAGCTGTTTTGAATATGAAAACAGCCTCAATAACCCCCCCCCCCCCCAAAAAAAAAAAAAAAAAAAAGGAGCCATGACATTCCCCTAAATGGAAGGCTGGATCCGTCCTTGATTGTTAATAAGATATAAATTCTCTGTAAGAACAATTTAAAAAAATTTTAAATTTTTAAAGGATGAAAAGCCACGAAAAATGTTCTAAAAACATTTTAAATTACGATTGGTATACAATACTCAAAGATAGAAAAATGAAACTTGGCTTGGTAGTTAATTATAAATCCTTACAACAAACAGTTTCTAATTTCCGATGAAACATTTTAAACAAGTTTCCTAATTTAAAAAGTTGAAATGAAAGAAAAGTGTTAAAATATGTTCTAACTTTTTTTGAAGATTTTTTAGAAGTCTCGTGATATATAAAAATGATTTCAAAAGTAATGGTTACAAATTGATGTTGAAAATCCTTGCTCCAACAGGCTACTTTTATGTTGGTGCAACTTCCTCCATGGGATTGCAGGAGAAAAAAAAAATTATAAATTGCGATTTTTCAGATACTGAAAGGGCTAGAAACTTACAATTTGGCATATTAGTTACTTATCAAATTTAATTGTTCTCTAAGAACATTCGGAAAAAAATAAAAAAGTATGAACATGCGCTAAAAACGTTCTAAAAATGTTCTAAATTGCGATTTCTATGCAATTATTAAATATAGAATTTTGACATTTGGCTTGGTAGATATTTATAAGATATAATTATTCTCTAAAAACAATTTCTAAAAAATTCCAAATTTTAAAGAGGTAATGAACGAAAGATATTCTAAAACTTTCTAAATTATGACTTCTAGAGTATCTCAGGAAATGCAAAACCGATTTCAAAAGTAGTGGTAGTAGATTGATGATAATAGTCTCTGCTCCAACATAGCTACATTTTTCCCCGGTGCCATTGCCGAAAGAAATTTTGCAGGAATGAAAAACATTCTAAAATTGTAATTTTTGTGATATTGAAGATCCTAGAAACTTTAAATTTAGCAATGGTAGTCGCTTATGAGACGTAAATGCTCTCTAAGAACTGTTTGTAAAAAAATGCCTAATTAAAAAAGTTGTATTAGCAAAAAGCATTTAAATCTTTCTAAATTTCGATTTTTTTAGTATTGTTAAAGATAGAGGATTGAAACTTGGTATGGTAGTTACTAATATGATGCAAATGCTCTCTAAGAAAGTTAAAAGAAAAAAAAATCTAAATTTAATGTTATGAAATAAGCGATAAGCACTCTAAAGTTATTCTAAGTTATGATTTCTATTAAATTCTTAAAGGTAGAAATGAAAGAGCTTTTTAAAAACGTTCTTAATGGCGATTTCTCTAGAATCTCAGAAAATACCAAACCTATTTCAAAATTTATGTTGGCAAATTGATGTTATATAGTCACTGTTCCAATATCCTGTTATATTTTACGTTGGTTACTATCGGACGTTCCCTCTCAGCCCGCACAATTTTGAAGAAAGTCCGTAGTAGTTACAGCTGCCACCACCGATATTATTAGGTGATATCGGTCACCCACAGTGAGGATTGTGTAAATGAACACTGACGCTTTCAATTAACTGAATTAACAGTTTATTTAGAATATATGTACACAATAAATACGCTATTTACAATTATATACAGTTACAACTCGGATATAGGTGATCCGGTTCAACATTAAATTAAATACAGTAAAGGTTGGCTGTGTACTGTTCAAATTACACCTTCTCCCTCACACTCAATGCACGTTAGATTCACTTTACCGGACACCCCCCACCTTAGCGGAAAATATGCCTTTTAGGGGCTAATTTTCCCCAAACATATAGTAATATCACAGAAGAGTTCAATAGTTCCTTTGCAGATTTCTTCATTATGCTTATTACATAGGTATTTCCAGGTGTCTGAAGATTACCTACTGGCATCTCTATTGAACCTTGTACTAATATTATTGTTAAATAAACAATACACATGCTAATACACTATTGTAAACACAAAATTCCAAAATAATTACACATACACAAAAAAATTAAACACGTGATGACATCCCTTTAAGGTTGTCCACTATTTGGTCATTGATGCTGATGGGCTAACAACTGGTTGTTCTTCCCAGCTCTTTCTATGTAGCCTAGAAATTGCATCAGCATTCAAAAGTTGAGCGCCCGGACGATGAGAAATACTCAGGTTCCAGCATTGCAAGGCAAGAGCCCACCTAGTGAGTTTGGGGGACCTTGGGGTTGTTTCAGTGAGAAATTTTTATGGATTGTGATCTGTAATGATCTCAATTTGAGATCCATAGGTCCACTTTTCAAACTTTCGCAACCCGAAGAGAACACTCCAAGCCTCTTTTTCTATACTCGGCCAAGCACGCTGAGCCCCTGACAATTTCTGACTGGCAAAAGCTGTCGGTTTAAACTGACTCTTTTCATCTTTTTGAGCAAGACAACATCCCACTGCCAGGTCGGAAGCATCGGCGTGGAGCTGATATTCCCGGCCTACGGTAGGTGTAGCCAAATTCGTCACTTTACATAACTCATCTTTAAGAGTATTAAATGCGTTCCACCCCCAATAACATGACCTAAAAACTTAGTCCGTTTCTCTCCAAATTTACATTTATCCAGGCTAATCGTAAAATTTCTATTTTTCAACTCTTCAATGACAGCCATAACATGCTCACAATGATCTTCCTAGGTGTCGGAGAAAAATGATGACATCATCAATATATGCTTCCGCATACCTCCGATGACCTTGAAGAACCTCATTCATATCTTTCTGAAACGTAGCAGCCACCCCTGATAATCCAAAAGGCATAATACGCCACTGATAAGTTCCGTTATGCGTTGTAAAATCTGTCAAATGTTTACAATCCTCAGGCATTGTAATCTGCCAATAACCCCTCAATAGATCAATCGAAGATAAATATTTAGCTGCCCCTGCGGTATACATGATTTCTTGTGAATCTTTCATCGGAAAGGTTGGAACCTGAGTTACCGAATTTAAAGCTCTATAATCTATACAAAGTCTAACAGTTGCGTTTTTTTTGCCACGCAAACAATTGGATGACTAATTTCAGCATTTGACACTTCGATTAGATTTAATTCTAATAACTCCTGAATCTGCCTATCTACTTCCTCTTTATAAGCTACCGGTACACTATATAACTTTGGCTTTTTCCTGGCCACCCCCGGTTGCTACATTACAATCCAGAAAGACTAGCGCTCTTTGGCGCGATAAAACGCAATGAGCCAAGAGTGCTAAATCTTCAGATTCTACCCTTTTTCCAGTAATCCATTTGTTTACAGGGGCAAGTGGAGTTTCAATTCACGTGCGTGGAAGAGGAGAGAGTATGAAAGAAGAAACGCGGTTAACTTTCGGGGGGGTGAGGAGATGGTTGTACTGAAACAATTAAGTTCTGCTGTTAACATATGATTACTATCTTAATTAGAAATCACAACTCTTGTGTAAGATGTTAATAAAATGTTATTTTCAAGGTTTATGAAAATCTTCTGCATCAGCGCTTTCCAAAGCCCAACCTTTTTTTTTTCTGCTACCCTTTTATTAGTCTTTTCATTTCGAAATACAGTAAAACCCCGATAATTCGGATTAATTGGGACCAGACCCAATCCGGATTATCGAAAATCCGGATTATCCGGAGACTTAGGAAAAAATGAAATAAAATTAAGCATACTTACACAAAATCACTTTTATGTTAAACTTATTGAATATTTACAGACAGAAAAATGTTTACTTTGTAATAAAAAAGTCGAAAAGATTTCAGAAAAAGTTTTTTTTTTAATTCAAAATATGACGATGAAACAAGTTAGTGTTATAGAAATCAGCAAAAATGTTTCTCAAGCTTGGAGAAAAAATGACCAAATCGATCCGGATTATCGGGGTCCGGATTTGCGGAGTTCTACTGTAATCCCATTTCTCATAAATATCCCCCCCCCCCCTTTTCCACTCAACTAGATAACGTAAAAATGCTTTTGTTTATTAGCAATCTTCTTATTTCAATCATATTATAAATTAATACAAATTGCATTGTCATTTCTATTATTTTAGAGACTTTACTAACCCTTTTTGTGATTTCCGTCATTAATACTATTTTCGCATACCCCAGCTTGGGAGCCGCTGGTCTGCACTAAGAGCTAGAGATCTGTTTGTTATTGTTTTTAAGTGCATGTTCTGTGCACATAACTTGTATATATAGTACATTATAGCTATGTATGTTGCATTAAAAAAATTATGGTTATTTAATAAAATGTATGCTAATTTAACCCATTAATGCCTACAGTCTCATTTTTGGGATGGTTATAAAAATGACAAGTAAACGCTTTTCAACTCGTAAAAAGGAAGATAAATACTTTCTTTTGCGAGACAAATTCCTCGATAAGTTAAGATAAAAGTTGCTCATATTTAAAAAATGTTAGGAAATACAAAATCTAAATTTTAACGAAGACAATAATTCAGGCATTAATGCGTTGAATATAAAAATACATTTGTTCGTTTATTAAGTAAAATGAAAATGTAAAGAAATAAATAGCCGCAATATATATTAAAAAGGTGATTTTTCAAAGCTATTTTAAAAAAGAACTAGCAGCCTTCGCCCGCTACGCTGGACAGTTTCTTTTAAGAAACTTTGAATCTAACGAAATTTTTATATCATAGTAATTTTTAGTTTTATATCGTATTTTAGACTGTCTGCCATCGGTGAAAAGTCAGTCATCTAAACGAAAAGTTCAAAGTTAGTCACAAATGAATGACGTAGCGCTCAACATGCTAACAGTTTTAATCGCATAAAAATTCATTCAGCGGAACCTTTAAAATAAAGCCAACCTTTCGTAATTCTGTTCATTTGATTTAAAACATCTCCATGAGTATTCAATTAAACAACGTAGAATGCTATATTCCATTTGCTAAAATTTTCTGAAAAATTTTCCAACTAACAATGTCAGTTCCATTCAAATCTATCTAGTAGAACTTAAGTTATAAACGGCCAGAATGAAATTTCCCTTAGCGTTTTATACATATTGAGATAATTAAATTTAGCTTACTTAATCATGTTAATCTGATTATAGAAAAAAATTATAGGTTCAATAATTTTTTTTTTTTTTTTTTTTTTTTTTTTTTTTTGTACGGTGATTAATACGAAATCCAGACTTTCTTTTATATATATAGACTGAAAATTTCAGCTTTTTGAGCCGAATTCATCGCCAAATTAGGAAACTGTGAAGTATCTCACGAACTACTGGACTTAAAAGAATTTGCTTAATACCATTCGACGCAACATGAAAAAATACACTAAAATATGGTATCAGTTGAAAAATAACTACAAAATCTGATCTATGTAGATAAGCATTGAAATTTTCAGGTTTTTGCGCCGAAGACAACGCCAAATTAGGAAAATGTGAAGTATCTCACGAACTACTAGATTTAAAAGAATTTGCTTAGTACCAATCGATTCAGCATGCAAAAATATACTAAAATATGGTATCAGTTGAAAAATAACTACAAAATCTGATCTATTTAGATAAGCATTGAAATTTTAAGGTTTTTGCGCCGAAGACAACGTCAAATTAGGAAAACGTAAAATATCTCACGAACTACTGGATTTAAAAGAATTTGCTTAGTACCATTCGATTCAGCATGTAAAAATACACTAAAATATGTTATCAATTGAAAAATAACTACAAAAGCCGATTTTTAAGGAATTTTTCAAAATTTCGTTCTTTTTTTTTACCTCTCTTAGGGGTGGAATTTTCAAAAATCCCTTCTTAGCGGCACTCGGTGTTACAAGAAGTATTTTTACCCCAATTTTCAAGATTTTTGGTTCGGTAGATTTTTTTGTGCTGTGATTAATACGAAATCCAGACTTTCTTTTATATACAGTTGGCAAAAAAGTATTTGTACACTCTAAAATTTTTAATTTTTTACTAAATAAAAACAGATATTTTGTCAAAAATAGTTTTAATACAGTCTGTTTACCGTGCGTTTTAAATTACACAACAAAAAATTTCGATAAAGATGTAAAATAATTTTCTAATGGGAAAAGTTTAAAAATTTCTTGCAAAAAAAGTATTTGTACATTTCTCCATCCTGATATGTACTGTGTTTTATAGTGTTTATGGTTCAAAGGACTACTTTTACAGAAGCTGTTAATAATTTTTAAGTTCATATTATATTTGTCTGACATTTAATTTAATTTGCTCTTGAAGTAATTGAATATAGAACCTAATACTAGAGAGGCACCTCTAGATATATGAAATCCTATGATTGAGCATAATAAAAATTTAAATACGCAACAAGAATTTGTAAAAGCTATTAAATTACCATTTACAACTATTGGATGTATAGTGAGAAACTATGAATAAATTAAAAGAATCGAAATTCAGTGAAAACCAGGACTTCTTAGCAAACTAACAATGAGGGAAAAAGAGAGTGTTGTTAAAAAAGCTTTAAAAATTCCTGTGCGTTCGGTTCAAAAATTTGCTGGAGACCTTGCGACATCTTCTCGCATCAGAGTAATACCTCAAACAATAAAAAATATTCTTCTCAATGCAGATTTAAAAGGAAGAACCTCAAGGGAAAATCCATTCATCAACGAAACAAATAGGCGAAAACGCATAGTATTCGCTTTCGCATACAGAAGTAAATCATTGGATTTTTGGAAAACAGTAATTTTTTCTGATGAGGAAAAATTCGGAATTTTCTTACCATCAAGCATTCGAAAAAATTGGCGTAAAAATAAAACTGTTCTAGATCCAAAACGTATACCTCAAACTATCAAGCATGTTGGGGGGAATATTATACTTTTGGGGTGTATAGCTTCTAATGGAGCAGGACATTTAAAATTTTTTGACAATGGAAGGACAGGTTTAACATACAGTGATGTGTCGCGCCATAATTTATTAAACTGTGCCAAGAAATTATGCATAGAGGAAGCTTTTAACTTTCTGCAGGATAATGACCAAAGCATACTGCTGTGATCACCAGCACATGCTTACGACAATACTCGAAGACGACTGGTAATTCCTCTAAAATCTCTAGACTTGAATCCAGTAGAAAATTTGCAGATGCTATTGGATGCAAAAATCCGAAAAAAAAATATGTATTAGTAAAAAACAGTTTTAAAGAAGCTCTTATTGTGTCATGGAATAACATTAACCAGACCACTACAAAAAAGTTGGTGGAATCTATGTCATACCATCTAGAAGTAGTCATAAACGCTAAATGAATTCGCACAAAATATTAATTTGTATCATTTTACTAAATTTTCCTTAATTATATTACATTAAGATAGTGTACAAATACTTTTTTTGCATTATAATTTTGTATATTTGTTTATTATAATGTAAAAAATCGATTCGTTTAATTTTGTTTCTGCTTCTATAATATTATAATGCATTAAATTAATGTATTACAGTATTTTTTGCTTAAATCTTTTGTTTAATTTCTTTATAATTTAAAAAAATGAAGTGTACAAATACTTTTTTTGCCAACTGTATATAGATTAATAACAATTAGAAAGTATCCAAAAGTAAAATTAAACATTTTTTTTACATGTTGTTACTATTATTCTTAACTTCATTTATCAACTAGAACTATTACACATAACACAATCAACATTTAAATTATTGTTAAAAGCTTTAACTGCTAAATATTCAAAGATTTTTTTAAAATTTGTAATCAGTGAGACTTTTTTTATTTGCTTTTATTTATTCACTCATACGTGAAACGAGTTTAAAAAAGAGTGTATGTGGTTAATCATTAGAACTATTGCATTTTAAAAAAATCATATTTTAATAAAATGAGGTCTGTTATCATAAAAATTAAATACAGTGAAACCTTTCTGAACGACCATTTTTTCATTGAACAAAATTTATTCCCATAGGTTCAATACTAATTTTACCTCCATTCAGTAATTACCTTAGTTTAACTCCCTCTATGAGCGACCCATTTCTTTGAAAAAACTGAAACAAATTCCGTTTTTTTCTGGTCGCTTGAAGAAGGTTTTATTAGAAAAAGAATTACGGAGAGCGCATTATTCATCAAACTTCTGAACTAAGTTTGGATTTTTTATTATTATTATTATTATTCAGGTGACTTTTAAGTGTATAACCCTTAACTGCTGGGACAAAAATTGTCGCATAACTACTGTGAGCGGTCTGCCAGACCGCTTACTCGAAAGATGAATAAAACGTTAAATTAACTCTCTCTCAGAATACTATTTTTGTATTAAATTTTATATACAGGACTATTATAAATAAAATTCGGCTGTTCAAATGTCTCTAGAGTAGTAAAATGGCTGCAAACGAAACAAAATTTGACCAATATCTATAGTTAAACTAAAAATTAAGAGTTAAACTCTGAAACTTAAAAAACTCAGCGATCTGTGAAACTGCTAACAGCAGTTGATAGTTAAATCTCTTATTGTTTTTATAGCCAATGTATTTAACTCTGATGGCGAATTAAGAATGATTGTCAATAATCTCCGCTGCCCTGTTTTGTCAGGAAACTCTCAAAGAAATAGATTAAGTAACGAAATCGTCATTATTTGTTCTCGTTCATAAAAAATGCATTTATTTACTGAACTTTGAAAAGGACCTTAAAATAAAAGTTATAAAAGATAAAAGCGTAACCTCGAAACAAACTTCGAAAAATTATTTTTTTAAATCTGGTGTAATTAAGTTTTGTTTTGATAGTTAAATTTATTTTTCTGGTGTAAAAAAAATAAATTTTAGTAACGTTAATTGTTACCTTTTTCCAATAATTAAAATCTAGATATAAACATGACCTCCATCAAGAAAACACTTCTCGGAGCGACCACTTTTTATTTTAACGGAACGTGGTCGCTTTAGAAAAGTTTTACGAATATATATATATATATATACATATATATATATATATATATATATATATATATATATATATATATATATATACATATATATATATATATATATATATATATATATACAGGGGCGGGGAAATACATCATTTTGCTCGCCAGTGGCGAGTGGATTTTCTGGCAAGGCAAGTGCATTTTTAGTTTGTGAAAAACGGTAGGCTTCAAATAGATATTTCAACTTTCCAAATTATTATAGTGTAAATATGGTACTATTCAATGAGTTCTATCTTATATTAAGCTTACCCCTGTTGCATATATTTCTTAATTTTATAGGAAAAAATAATTACAAAAATGTATTGTTGTAATAGTAATTTTGTTTGCGATTTTGTCATAACTATTTTCAATTGAGTGCTTGTTGCATCTTGCAGGCTGGTGAAATAAATCCTTGGCTGGTAGGATTTTTGAAATATTCCCCACCCCTGTATACATATATATAGCCCAGTAAATTTAGGGTTTGATAGCTAAGTAATTCATAATGAGCTGAAAATTTCAGAATTAGCTCCTTATGACGAGTAAAAAGAAACCTTAAAAGTCTCGGAAGTTCTCATGTGTGCTTCTATCCAAAATGGCCGATTAAAGATGGCCGCTAAGACCTTTTTGCATCATCCAATGTCTTTTTCCATTTCTAAATCATATATCAATACTTTTTTAACTTCTGAAAAATTCTGTGACCTCTACTTACATCTGTTTTAATGTATACATAGGGCCTGATTAAAGCAAGGGCACACAGGGCATGTGCCCCGAGCCCCCGTGCCAGAAAAAGTCTCAAAAATTAAAAGTATATTTGAAATAAAATTCCTAAAAAATCTCTCTATTGAGGCTTTTTAATGTTATTGTAAAAGAACCTTAAGGTGTAGGGGTCCCGCAAAGAGATGCCTGCCCAGGCCCCAGTCGATTAGTTGAGCCCTGTACCTAGTTTTTATCAAAATAAAAGCTACAAATGAGTTGTACATTCACTTATTAGTCGTCAAATTAATAGAGTTTCATTGCCCTTAGCCTGTTTTGTCATACTTAAGAAACTATTGGCAAGTCATCTGTATGTTTGTAATCCTACTTGTGAGAATTATTTTTAAAATTTTGTTTTAAAAAATGACAGACATTCCATTTTTCTATATAGAAATGGAACTGTGAAGAACTGTGTTAAAAAAAAAAGACAAAGTTAGAACAAGTTTATATTATTTATTACAAGACACAAAAATTTAAATCCTAAGTAAAAATACAATAAAACATTATAGTAAACTTTTAATAAATAAGCTAATAATCTTATGGTAAATAAACTTAAAACAAAAATATCAGAATGCCACTAATTCATTGTCGTAACCGCTATCGTCGCCTTCAAATCCGTTAATAGGACGAACTGAATTTGTGCATGATTCTACTAAGCAAGAGGTTCAAAACCTAGAAAATGGACAGCTGCCTTCTTGTAATGGCATCTTTTATCACAGTCCCTTGTTGCAGTTATTTTGCAATCACAAGACATAAGCTGCAGAAGATCTTCGGGCGCTGCGGGAAGTGTTGAAGGTAATGGGTTTAGTCTGCCTTCCTTCATGAAACATCCCCATTCAGTAGGATCTAGGTTGTTTCCCAGCCCTGTTGAACTTGAAGATAAACCCGAAGGGAATGCTGCGAAGTTGCTGCACTTGTGGTGGAAGAACGGCAAGGTTAAATTTTGATGAGAGATTTTTGGTTACTTCTTTATTGTAACAGATATATCGCAGCTCATCAAGGGAGTCAACTTTCTCTCCGTCAGAAAGGTTTTTCATGAATATCTCCCCAATTTCAATTACCTTTTGGGGGTTTAAGTTGAGGACTGTTGAATAAGGAAGTCAAAGAAAGATGCTCAGGGTTTTTCTTTATCAATTTAAAAGCTGAGGCTTTCCCCTTCCTAAAAATTGCTGATGTGGTATCGCATCCAGTTGCTGCATGTAGGAAAAGAATGGAATCCTTCATGGAGCCAAGTAATTTTTGAATTTTAAGTATATTATAGCATTTTTGTTAGTGAGGTCGTAGAAAGAAGAATGGTTTTCCTGGGTTACCTCGTGCGATGAGAATAGTCAGCAGATCTGTGTCAGAACCAACTACTGTGACTAATCTAGAATTGGTCTTACTTGAATTAATTGCTGTTGTGCAGATTAGTGCATCAGCATCATCACCCGTCTGTTGGGCAGCTATTCCTTTGGCCTGGAAGTAACCCATGACCATACGAATAAGCCTAGACTTGTTCTCGGAGTTCCGTAGAAAAACAGCTTGTTTGGTTGTGGCCACCATGTTTTCGTCAAAAGCAATAGTTGCAGACATTTTCGACATCAACCTTCTTTGCCTCTCCCTCTTCACACTTTTAATTGATAAAGCACAAGTGTACCCATCAAAAACAACTGTTTCACATGGACAGAAGTGTTTCTGGACAAATCTAACATATTTGAGGCATATATCTCTGTAGGTGTCGGACTCATTCCAAACCAATGCATGCAAAAGAAATCCTCCATGTACAATAAACAAGCAAGTTGCTGGAGGTTTAACTGTTTGAAGGCTCAAGTGTTTCAATGATAGCAGCTAAAGTTGATTTAACATTCTTCTTCATTGAAACTTCATCAAACAGGGAGGGAGGTTGAGGAGCCAATTCGTGTTTGAGGTAATTTCGTAAACTTTCATTTAACTTGAGCGTCTTGTTCGGAGCATACCTAAGTTTTTTCACAAAATTCTTCTAATACTTCCGATACTTTCATGTTCATTGAGCAAGAAGCAATCCATCTGGACAAAGTACAGTAGAACCCCGATAATTCGGATTAACTGGGACCAGACCCAATCCGGATTATCGAAAATCCGGATTATCCGGAGAATAAGAAAAAAATGGAATAAAATAAAACATACTTACAGAAATCACCTTTATATTAAACTTATTGAATAATTACGGACAGTAAAAATGTTTACTTTGCTTAATTCTTCCGAAAAGATTTCAGAAAAAGCTTTTTTTAAAATTCAGAATATGATGATGAAACAAATTAATGTTATGGAAATTAGCCAATCGCTTCTCAAATTTGAAAAAAAAATGACCAAATCAATCCGGATTATCCGGAGATCCGGATTAACGGGGTCCGAATTTACGGGGTTCTACTGTATAATCTTCCATTCCTCGGCCACGAGTTAAGCCTCCTGCTAGTTTTGTGGATTTCTTTGAGACTTTGCTCTATTATCATGTCTGGTGCAACTCCATGCCCAGTTTTTTCTGCGAGTAGTAAAATATCCATCAACAATTTTTTTTTATTCATTGCTTTCTATAATCGCCGTGAATTGTCGTATTTGCTGACTATATAAATGGGCACATTTGGTATAAAAAATGTGGCCTGCTGCATGAAAGTAAGGCATCATGGATTTAATGCTATACAAATGTAGTTTCCAGTTTCCAACTCAATCTGCTTGAATATAGAAAAGAATAAGTGTAATCTGTTCTATGTACTGTAACCACAGTTTGCCAGTTCTAAGAAAATCTCTGCTTTCTGCAGCTGTTTTAGTAGAGTTGATCTAAATTTCCATGCCCGGGGTGACTGCCTCCTCCCCCCCCCTCCCCCTTCGCACGGCGCTATTTATAATTTCTTTATTCTATAAACCTAAGCTCATATTCAAATTAGCATACTTGTTGACTGCATTAGTTTCCTTTAGAAGCGAAAAATATTAACTTTTGACGTAAATATGCAGAAAAACATCCAATAAGGGGCAATTATTTGGTGACCACATTTGATCTGCCATTTTGGATAGAAGCCGACATCGAATTTTTTGAGACTTTTCAGGATCCATTCTATACATATCCAGGAGCTAATCCTGAAAAATTTAGCTCATTATAAATTTCTTAGCTATCGACCCCCTTTTTGGTCTAAATTTACTGGGCTAATATATATTAGATAGAAAAAATGACAGCAAAGCTTCAATAACATTTTCTTTACATGTTAATCGTTCTATGTCATGAAAGAATAAATTTTAAACGCAGCGATATTAAATATGTTAATTATAGAGATTTATTATTATTATTATTATTATTTGTATTTAGAGATTTATTATTATTATTATTATTATTATTATTATTATTATTATTATTATTATTATTATTTGTATCACAAGTCATTCATTTTTAAAGGAAAAAAAATCTGTTTTTTTTTTTTTTTTGTGAATAATATGAGAGCAAACATGGTTTTTGGGTATAAAAAGTTATATTGTCCCTACTCTATCAGATTATCTCAAATGTTTATTTTTAATTTTGTAGCGATTAACTTACAATTACTTACAATAACTTACCATTATTAACTTACAATTATATTAATCATTATTGTTTAAATTATTTCACTATAAAATTTATTTTCTCAAAAGGAAACACTTATTCATAGGTCTTAATATAAATACAAAATTGCTAATTTACAATTTTTAGAAATTTAATAATTACACAATACAGAGTTTAGCTATGTATTTTAATTTAGAATAAATCTTAAATATTATAAACAAAAAATATTACACATAAAAAATTGTTTATATGATGTTATTTAAATATAAAATAAACTATTTTTTTTCCTTTTCTAGTTTGACTTTTAATAGCATTTTTAAACAATCAACGTTTATTTGAATAGTCATTTTATTATTATTATTTTGTATCTGCTTTATCACCCAAACCAATTTCAGAACTTCTTTATAAAATTCTAAATTTACATTTCTGTTAGAAGATTTTTGCGATTTTACAAAAATTAAGTAACTGTATAAACAAAACAGTAAAAAAAAAATAATAATAATAATAAAAAATAGGCAATTACGGCAAATTATGTTGCAGTGTAGTACAAAAATAACAATGCGTAATAAAATCATTTAAAGTTGTAAAAATTTGAAAAATCTAATTAAATGAAACAATTTATTTGCATTATAAAAATCAGAATTATAAGTTATTTTTTAAAATAACAATATTTATCATTTGTTTTGAGAACAGAGACCATGTTTACACGATACAAAGAGCTGCAATTCATTTCTCCTTCCCTAAAAACTGGTTTTTCTCTACCAACGAAAGAGCCAAAAGCTGCCAACTTCAAGCCGCCAAAGGGTCTCTAGTCTTTCTGGATTGTAATGTAGCCCCCCGGTTTCAGATCAATACGATGTTCCCCTACTTCCGCTGGTCGTACAGGACCCATAAACACCTCTTTATTCTCTCTTAAAATAGACTTTATATCTTCGACTTGACTATTAGACAACCCTTTTATTTCGAACCTCTCTATATCTCGTTCTATCTCTTGATCCCGGTTCAAAATAGGAATTTCCCCAACTTCTCCAAATTCCTCATCACCTTCGAAAACAATATTAACTATATTACATTTAGCAATAAATTCTCGTATTCTATTTTGGTGCATGTGCTTCCTACTCCCGTCGGCTAACTCAACTATAAAGGAATGCTGGTTTCGTTTTTCGACGATAGTTGCCAACCCTCGCCACCTAGAATATAATTTATTAGTTGAATCGGGGATTAACAATATTACTTTATCGCCTACGTCAAACGTTTTTTCTTTTGACCTTAAGTTATTATGATAGGCCATTCTACTTTGTTGCACCTCAGACGATAATCTTGCCTCATTTGCGGCTCTTTCTAAACGTCCCCTAAGTTTATTCAAATACTTATGAATCAGCATGGTATCTAACTGCGCCCCCTTATTTTCTCCTGCCCAGGATGGCTTGAGAATCGATAAAGGACCCTCCGGCGCTCTACCATATAATAACTGAAAAGGTGCGATTCCCGTCGTAGAATTTGGGACTTCCTTATACGCCCATAAGATAAATGGTATTTGTTCATGCCACTTTTTTCCTTCTTCCCTAATAGTGTGATGTAACATACGTTTAACAGTGATTAAAACGTTCCACAAGACCGTTAGACTGTGGATACTGTGGGGTCGAAAATCGTGGACTAGCGCCTAACCTTTTCTCAAATTCTTTCGTTAAGTCGGCAGTGAAATTGGTTCCATTATCGCAGGCGATTATATTTGGAATTTCTGTCCTCCTAAATATTTGAAGTAACGCCTCACACGCGGTTTTAGCACTTAAACTCTTTAGAGGGATCGCATCCGCCCACCTGGTATGCTGATCAATTAAGGTTAGTATATATTGATGCCCTTGTGAACTTTTGGGATCAACAGACCCAATCAAATCAACATTAACTACCTGAAATGAAAGTTCAGGCCGCGATACTGGGGAAACAGGAGCTCTATCATTCACTTTAACCCCTCTAGTCAATTGGCACTCTAAACACGATTCACAAAATTGTTTAGTTTCTTTCGCCATCCCCTCCCAATAAAACGAATACCTGATTCTCTGTAACGTTTTCTTGGCTGCATGATGCCCTCCAAATACCGAAGTATGCGCTAACTTTAGGATTTCTTCCCTTCTTACTTTGGGTACTACTAATTGCGCTATAGTTTCGCCTACCAATTTCTCTTTATGATATAAAAAACCATTTACAATATAATAATTCCCTTTTTCCGTTTTAGCTAATTCCCAAGCTCTCTCTAACTCTTTACATTCCAAATTTTTTCTACAATATTCTTAAATATATATCTGAATTGCTAACAATAGTTTTATTATTTTTCTCCGCTTCCGTTTTTTTTGGATTCTGACTTTGTACATTTTTCGATCTCGCTTCTATTGTGTAAACATTACAATTATCGCTACTCATATCTTCCTTTTCACTCGAGTTATCAATAATAATTTCCGAATTTTCTAATTCTTGGGACTCTAGCAATGGCTCCTCGCGGTTGACACCTGACAACTCACTAATCACCTCGGGATGTAAAATTAATTGCTCATTAATATTATCGGTCACTGCGCAAAGTACTTCCTGATGAATTATATTAGTTTGTCCGAATTGCGGAATAGCTAACGGTAATTTAACCAACGGTGATTTAACTGCTTCACCAAATAATTCTTGTAAATAAATACTACCCACTCCTTTTAATTTCTCTTCCGGTACCAAATCTTTATGAATAACACTAATTTCACATCCAGAATCAACCAATGCCTTTGCTTTTTGCCCATTTACACTAACTTCAATTTTCTCAAGTTTATTTAATTTCTCACCAATAACATTAGTTCTCTGTCCGACCTTTGCCGATATTCTCTCCACAATAGCTCCATTAGGTAACTCTTTGTTTTCTTTTACCACAGTCTTATGTACACCCGCCTTCTGGTCTCGCCCTTTATCATCATTATTATTTCCCTCATTACCCACTTTATTACAAAAACGTTGGTAATGACCTCTCAAACCACATTTAAAGCATTTAGGAGCTGAAGCATCACTAGGTTTCTTAAAATCAATTTTCCTATCCGAAAAAGAATGTATCTCATTACTCCCGTTTTGTCTCCAATTACCACTAACTTTACTATCCTCCCTCGGTCTCATTTTTTCAGGGTCAATCCATTTCAAGTGGTCCAGCACTGGTCGCTCGACCATTTTTAAAAAATCTGAAATTTTTTGTACAACAACCCTAACATGACGGAAGTTCAAAATGACCGTTATTTTAATTTTACTATTTTTTGTTTGTGCATAGCGGCCATCTTTGTTTCATCGTGTGCAGCGATTTTCTCAGATACTAGGATACACAAAATTGTAAATATCTCGTCTTTTATTTTCCCAATTGAAGTGGGGTTTGCAGCATTTTGTTCAGAATAAAACAGGCTAAATATATGGTGGTAGAATAATTTTGGAAAATAAATTTTTACAGGTGAAATTTTAGCACAAAATTTAAGATTTTTTCCAAAATCTATCCGTTTTCAAGAGGAAATTTTTCATTCAAGGAAAACTGTCACACTTACACAATTTTTTCTACAAATAGGTCAAAAATGCGTGTACTCATACACCAAGTCCCAGATCTAGGAGTTGATTTCTCTTTGCGAAAAAAATTCCGAAATTCGTCAAAAATTTCAAAAATAGCACTTTTTAGGCTTTGATATCTCTGGTGGGGCACGAGATAAAAATCTGAAATTCTGGCCTTTAATAGTATAATGTAGTAATGTTATGTACAAAAAATTTCAAGAAGGAGATTTGACTACAAGCGGAGATATGACATGGACAATATGTGAAAACAATACTGCCAAACTATTCTAACCTACTATACGTAATTGTTCAACAAGACTGTCAACCTTACACAATTTTTTTCTACAAATAGGTCAAAAGTGCGTGTACTCATACACCAAGTCCCAGATCTGGGAGTTGATTTCTCTTTGCAAAAAAAAAAAAAAAAAAAAAAAAATCCCGAAATTCGTCAAAAATTTCAAAAATCGCACTTTCTAGGCTTTGATATCTCTGGTGGAGCACGAGATAAAAATCTGAAATTCTGACCTTTGATAGTATTGTGTAGTAGTGTTATGTACAAAAAATTTCAAGAAGGAGACTTGATTATAAGCTGAGATATGGTGATTAAAAAATGTTAAGAAATGCTATTATGAGTACATTAGAAGAAATGAGATTAGTCTCATTTATTACAATATTTACACAGAAAATATCGTTTGTTGAAAACAGTTTAATAATAAATGTTTAATTTACAAAGATACTATATATGCTCAACAAAGAGCTTAACACTATTTACGACAGATGTTATGAGTTCGACCAGTTACTGTTGTCAATCCATCAGGCTTTTCTTTCTCAAAATTTTATTTGAAGCCACCCAAGTCTTGTCATCCTTTGTTAACTTGAATAAAATTCTCTAGGTTTAATAATTGAAACCATGTCAACTCGATCAGTTGCAACCCATTGTCTGAAATTTACTTTTCCTGAAATGTGTACCGAGTAAAATTGTTGCAATAGCATTTATAGTAGGTTTGTTCCTCTGGACAAATAGTGTATTGGCTTAGCATACATTCTGAATTAGTTAAATCACACAGACGCATTTGAAGAAGATATTTGTAATTAACATTTAACTCTGTACCATAAATATTTAATTTAAATTTTTGGAGGTATGAACAATTACATAGAAGGTTAAAATAGTTTGGCAGTAATGTTTTCACATATTGTCCATGTCATATCTCAGCTTGTAGTCAAATCTCCTTCTTGAAATTTTTTGTACATAACACTATTACACAATACTATCAAAAGCCAGAATTTCAGATTTTTATCTCGTGCTCCATCAGAGATATCAAAGCCTAAAAAGTGCGATTTTTGCAATTTTTGACGAATTTCGGATTTTTTTTCGCAAAGAGAAATCAACTCCCATATCTGGGACTTGGTGTATGAGTACACACACTTTTAACCTATTTGTAGAAAAAATTGTGTAAGGTTGATAGTCTTGTGAAACAATTACATAGTACGTTACAATAGTTTGACAATATTATTTTTCACAAATTGTCCATGTCATATCTCAGCTTGTAGTCAAATCTCCTTCTTGAAATTTTTTGTACATACCACTACTACACAATACTATCAAAGGCCAGAATTTCAAATTTTTATCTTGTGCCCTACCAGAGATATCAAAGCCTAAAAAGTGCGATTTTTGAAATTTTTGAAGAATTTCGGAATTTTTTTCGTAAAGAGAAATTAATTCCCAGATCTGGGACTTGGTGTATGAGTACACACTTTTGACCTGATTGTAGAAAAGATTGTGCAAGGTTGACAGTTTTCCTTGCATAAAAAATTTTCTCTCGCAAATGGATAGATTTCGGAAATTTTTTTAAATTTTTTTGCTAAAATTTCACCGGTAAAAATTTATTTTTCAAAATTATTCACCCACTGTACATTTAGCCTATTTTATTCTGAACAAAATGCTGCAAACCCCATTTCAATTGGTAAAATAAAAGACGAGATATTCACAATTTTGTGTATCCTAGTATTTGAGAAAATCGCTGAACACGATGAAACAAAGATGGCCGCCATGCACAAACAAAAAAATAGTAAAATTAAAATAACGGTCATTTTGAACTTCCGTCATGTTAGAGTAGTTGTAAAAAAAAATTCAGATTTTTTAAAAATGGTCGAGCGACCAAAAAGATACTTTCTGGACCACTTGAAATGGATTGACCCTTCATTGTTTACATACCTATCTTTACTTTTAAAACTTTTATACTTAACTGCATAAGACTTATTTTTATGGTCAAAATAATGGTCACATTTTCTAGCAATCTTAGAAGTTTCTAACCATTTACCCTGGTGAGTTAACCCAATGTATGATGCGGTATCCTCATCTAACGTACTTATTAACTTATCAGTAACTATTAACTGGTTGACCTTTTCATAAAAGTCAGCACCTCTAATCTTGCAATAATTTTCCCATGTTGCTATTAAACGCGATACAAATAATACATGAGTTTCGTTCTGGTTTCTCCTAGCTTTCTTAAAATTTTCCAAACACGCCTTCGGTGTCGGCTCATGTTCCCTTAGGAGTAACTCCTTTAATTCCTTATAATTCTCCATTTGTTCCCTAGTGGTATAAATCAACAAATTATCCGCCTTATCTCCTAACATATTTAGTTAAATTTCGGCTTGCTGGTTTTCCGGTACATTTTTAGTTTTGAATGCCCTTTCTAAACTGTTAAAATTAAATTCCATCCCTCAGTCCCTTCTGGTACTTTGATAGACAGAGTTTTAACACTTTTGATCAATTTTTCAATGTTACTTTCATTACTAGATTCCCTAGACCCATTAAAATTATTTGCCGATCCTTGAACCAATTTCTAATTCATGTTCCATCCTTAATTTTTCAACCCTCTCTTCTCTTTCTAACCTTTCACGTTCTAACATTTCCTGTTTTACTAACTTTTCGCGTTCTAATTTTTCCTGTTTTTCTAACTTTTCGCGTTCTAACTTTTCCTGTTTTTCGCGTTCTAATTTTTCCTGTTTTTCTAATTTTTCGCATTCTAATTTTTCCTGTTTTTCTTCACGCTCTAAATTTTCCTGTTTTTCTTCGCGCTCTAATCGTTCTGCAACAGTAGTGTCAGATAATTCCTTAATAACTCCCTCGTCATACCCATCACTGTCCATTATCTTATTCCTAAGCTGAATTTTGGTATTATCTTCTGCGAATTCAACACCCAATTCTTCGGCTATCACCTGAAGATCCACCTTTTTTAGTTTCAATAAAAAAGCCATACTTTCTCCGATAGTTAGTACCACCCTAGTACAATAATATTTAAACCTACCAAATTAAAATTTCCTAAATTTCTAACTTAGTACAGTTATACCCCACTTATTATACTACTTAATACCCTTCAGATAATCAATGTACTTCTAATTAACCTACTGAATAATCTAATTTTCCTCAACCATTGATGTCACACAATTTACTTCCAATAAAACAAAAGGTAAAACAGTAATTCGATTTGACTACTATGCAATATAGATTCCAATTTATACACTTAGATAATAACATGCAATTTACATAATAATACTGATACGTTGAAATTGAATAAAAGAATTGATGTCAATAAAAAAATCCACATAAAGAAAAATGGTATAACATGCACATATAAATCTCTAGAATTATCCTCACTAAAATATTTCCATATTCAATACTGGTTCTCACACTTAAAACAAATATACTCAAAATCTTCACTTTTAGTTTTCCTCACAATGGCCCTCTTTTGAGCCTTTTTTTTTTTTTTTTTTTTTTTCACTACTTCTGGCCAATTAAAATTCTAAGCAAATGTTGTTATCAATTCTTCAAACTTAAACAATATTGCTTCATTTAAATATTACTTTAACAATAATTTAAATTTAAGTAAATTTAATTATTCCTTCCAACCACTATTAACACAATGCATTAATTTTGTTCACTAGTATTACTAGTAAAAAAAATATAGAAATATTAGCTCAAGTTATTATGACCTTTCCTTAAAACAATAGAAAATATGGTTATTAATACTTCCTACCTATCTGAACACAATTATTTAATTGCACATAAATGATCTAGACAATTTACTTAAATTACTATTAATTATACAACAGCAACATTTGGTTCGAGATGTCAGCAAAAGGAAATGATCAAAACACCTTACGTTATACTTTATCTGCTGGGGTACTCTTCTATTCACCGGTAGTTCCACGATGTAGCGATAATATGGCACAAGATTTAATTCAGTTCTCCCTAATAAAGATACGGCACAACACTTTAGTTCCCTCGACGCTTGATTTTTATTTCTCTAAAATTCCGCTCGACGATCCGGCATTACCACGCAAGAATTCCACTGGGTACTCCGGCACTAACACACTGCAACACGGCTCGCTGGTCACTGGTCTCAGAAGATTCTATCCCGACGCTGCCATCAATTTGTCGGACGTTCCCTCTCAGCCCGTACAACTTTGAAGAAAGTCTGTAGTAGTTATAGCTGCCACCACCGATAATCTTAGGTGATACCGGTCACCCACTGTGAGGATTGTGTAAATGAACACTGACGCTGTCGATTAACTGAATTAACAGTTTATTTAGAATATATGTACACAATAAATACGTTATTTACAATTATATACAGTTACAACTCGGATATAGGTGATCCGGTTCAACATTAAATTAAATACAATAAAGGTTGGCTGTGTACTGTTCAAATTACACCTTCTCCCTCACACTCAATGCACGTTAGATTCACTTTACCGGAGATCAATTTCGAATCTCCCAACACATGGATACTCGGCCTACGCTATCCGGCCCAGAGCACTACACACCAGGACGTCTGTGTCCCTTGCTCTCCAGATATGAACTCTACCCAAAGAACCTCTGTCCTACCCTGCTCTCTAGGTACGAGCCCAGCTACGAACTCTCAAAATCTCAGACAAGACTTGTCCTTCTCAGATCACTGCTTTACCCCAATGTACACCCCCCTATGGAGCTTCTCCATTGGACGCATTCCACATTGCTCTCTTGATTCATGGCATGTTCCTTGTTTGCTCATCATTCACATACATCACTGACGGATGAACACGCCTCTCAGCAATATTCTTTCTCTCACCTCACCACCTGCATATGATCACCTGTCAATTCTGACTTTACAAAGAAAGAATGTCACCTTGAAAATTCCAGTATACAGCCGGTACAATACATAAAATATTAAGATAAAGAAATAACAGAAATTCCAATCTGTAGCAGATGTTGTCTCAGAACCTGACAGTTACACTATCACCACAGTGGCCACGCAACAATAATTCCATTGCATAATGGGATAGGGAGAAATATTGTTTGGGTTTGGGACGTATTTTAATTATATTAAATTATTTCGCATTTTAGGAAATTGATATACGCTGCTGAGGTTTAGTACAAGTTACTTCCTGTATAATAGAAAACAGATAATATTTACAGGGACGCACATAAGATTTCGGTTGCTTGTACGCTTGACGTGCAATTTCCGACTTTTTTGTGTGTATGTATGTATAGCTACATAACATTACAAATACTTCTAGGAATTATGGCTGACAATTTTAACCACCGGGCAATGTTAAATTATGCTTTAATTTCAACGAGCAGTGTAGAAATGCAATTATAAAGCTTTAATGCTTGATACAAATGGTAACTTATATTTATACTTTTTTTTCAGGGTGTTTCTATTTAGGGACATTATTTATGACTATTATTATTCTACTGTTTGCCAAGGTGAAAGAGAAACACAGCTACCATTATATTAAGGAGAAAATAACTGATAATAAAGCTTTCAAAAACTTTGTTAGCGCTTTCAGCTTCGCAGCAAGAGAGAAAATGGAAACTCCTGAATTAATCCTGAAAACACCAAGTTCTAGTTGCTCCAGCTATATATCTTTAACTTCAGTTGTTGAGGATAATTTCAAAGAAAATCCTTCGTATAATTGGGATTCTGTTGAAAAGTTTTTATTAAAAAGATAATTAACAAAATTTTTCCTGTTCACTGTCTTGTAAAAATTCTTATTTTGTTTTCTTTATTCTTAGCTACCATTATCAGTGCTTACCATTGTAATTACCATTGTCATCAAAACACTTTCCATCATTAAATGGCCTAGTGACGTCGTAACTAAATATACTCCACTCTCTGTAGAATTTCACAATTCACTTTAATAAAACCAACACACAGAGTACACGATGAAAACTATATACATAACCACACTGCGCTATTTACAATTATGTACAGTTAATTTACACATATATCCATTAGGAAAAGCACATGAGAACATACAGCCCCTTCCGGGCATGAGGTTCTGAACACCCTTTACCGATGTTCTTTAAAACCTGAACTATACACGGCTCACACCCGAGCCCGCCGAAAAAAAATGTTCTTTTTTTGCTGCGCACCAGGCAACAACTGAATCCCTTCGTTTCAGTTCCATTTCAAGCAGAAAAGTTTCTTTCAAAAAGTTTCTTTCAAAATGAAAAAATCACGGAGCGGACAGTTTTCAGACCTCATGGCACTAGGCATGAAACGTCATCGCAGACTTATTGGCGTCGACATCACGGAGCCGTCCGATATCACAGCCTTTCAAAAACCGGATTTCTATTGAATTTTCTCTTTATTCTCGAATAAGAAATTCCAATGGAATTTCATTCAGTTTTCGAACAGAAATTTGGTTCGCTCGGTAAAAGTGTCATCGCCAAATTTACCTAATAAAAAAGAATGAATGAAAAACGAATAAAACAACCTGTTTGATTTTTTTTCTTTTTCTACAAGCTAACGTAGATACATGCTATACATTCAGCGCCGTGCGAAATGGGGGGGGGGGGGCGAAGGGGGTGGTCGCTCCGGGTACGGAAATTTAGGGGGCGCTAAATTTACACTACCAGCGTTATTTTTGGCCTGTCACAAGAAAAAGTTGAGGGTGGGGAGGACGCCAAATCGCAACTTTTCCCCGGGTGCAGTTTTCTCTTCGCACGCCCCTACATACATTAATTGCAGCTATGGTCTTATTAAAGAGATAAACTTTTATCAGTAAAAATTCCTTATTATAACGTTAACAAAATTCATTCATTTGATATTCTACTACAGCGAGGTTGCTGTACACTGTAAAAAAAAAGAGGATCGATCTACCAGAAAAATTTTTGTGATCTTTGTAATTCCTAAAAATTTTTTTTTAATCTTACTCGGTTACAAGGAATGTAAGAATTACTAGAAAAAAAGCTAGCAACGAATAGAGTTAATAGTTTTACATTTTTAAAAGCTATTACTAAAACTCACTTGGTGTGACCGTGATAGCCTAGTGGTCACAGCACCAAACTCCAGGCTGAAAGTACCCGGGTTTGATGCTGGACGCCACCAAATATGCACCGAATGTATGCAATGTAAGTACTCGTTAAATAAAGGAAATATGAAAATCCTGTTGTAGAAGTTACAATGGGTAATGATCTCTGGGCTTTCCCTACCCTTTAGAAACATGTCAGAATAGAGCAGGTAGCAATGTTTTTTGCTGCCATCTATTGCGGCGTCGCCGAAAATCTTCCGCTTCAGAAGTCTGTCTTTTTACACCACTGGATGCAGCTCGAAGGAAGCTCCTGCCCTTCTGGCACACATACTAAAAATAATTTTGGAGCTATTACTAAAATTTGCTTGGTGGCTCATACTAAAAAGTTTTAAGTTAGTTATACAAAAAATTATTTTGTTCAGTTTACAAAAAAAAATGTTTGTTTCACTTGCAAAAAAAAAAAAAAAAAAAAAAAAAAAGAGTTTGTAATCGTTATTAAAAAATGCTGTGGAATAAAAATTTACTAAAAAATTTTTAGTAACCTCTCGAATTTTTTTTTTTACAGTGTATCCATTAATTTTAGTTTGATTCTTCTTTATTTATATATTTTCTCTTTTTTTATTTATTTACTTTGCTTTTACAAGCACAAAGCATATTTACATATGCATGCAATACAGTTATTCTGATGCTAACGAGTTTCATGTATTCTGAGTTCAAAAACAGCGGGTTAACGTAGCGGAATCAGTGGTCGGCAACTTTTTGGACTTGTCAGATTACAAAATTCATAATTCAAAATCTCACGGACACACTGTAAAAAAAGGGGAGTCGATCTACTAAAAAAATTTAGTGATCCTTGTAATTACTAAAAAAATTTTAGTAATCTTACTCACAAGGAAGATCTCCATTGTGGGCATACTCAGATTTTTTTGAAAAAAAAAAACTAATTAAACTACTTATGTATGCAATAAAGAATCAGTCAAAATTAGCGGCGGAATTACATTAGAAATTGTGTAAAAAAATAAAATACTTTCGAAAATTTGGCGTGAAAAGACGAGAGTCAAGTGATTTGGCGCGCTGCACTTTTCCTCGCCAAAAGCAAACGATTTTAATGTAACTGAAAATGCTGGATGTTTGGAATGCGTGTTAATGGTATTTAACGAATTTAAATATAAACAATGAGAGAGTTTAATATATTATATGCATATATATTGCATTACATATATGTGTACATTTATTGCCAGTTAGGGTAGTTATTTAAACTAGTACACCGAACCCGGGGTTCCCGGGTCACAGAGTAAAGGTGAAAAACTTTTTTAAAAATTAAAATTGAAAAATCTAATAAATTTTTCCTACGTAATATGCTTTTTAAACTTCCAACTAATTCCAAACAGCAATTTTATATGAAAAATATTAATTATGTTATCATATAAAGCTTTGAAAATTATCGGTACTTCCGTATTAGACGCAAGATAGAATTTATTAGCCAAAGATCTCTTGCCAAAGAATAAAATTGCATCAACTAAGAAAATATGATACACAGATATTCTTTAAAATACATTTTTGTAAAGCTTAATTGATGTATTTTTTGTAAATTAAGTTTGCAACGAACTGAAAGTTATTAAATTGATAGGAAAAAACGAAATAAAACCAACAACATTCACTGGGTTTTATAGCCGACGATATTTTCACATAACACGTTTTTAATTACTATTTTTTTTCGGTTGCTATGAAAAAATGCAACTAAAATATACAGTGATCTGTTATTTTTCACGTAGAAAAGAGATAAATGGAGGTGAAGTATGCAATTAAAACGGTTTCATGGGCGTTGTTCTTCCAATTTAAGTTTCTTATTCGGGCCAAACAAAACAATCTCTAAGAACAGAGACCGAATCCTTTAACATAATTTTTTCTCTAAATGAAAAAAAAAAAAAAATTATTATTATATTTTAGCATTCTAAAATAGCATTTCATTGTATTATGAATTAAAACTGTATCGCTAAAAATTTTCCTTTTTTGCGAAAGCACGTGGTTGTGTTTGATGCAATGCAGCGAATTTTAGAGATGATTTTTTAGCGTCACCTGCAGCCACCAAACTGCATCTCTATTCATCTTCTTTTTTTTTTACTCTATGGATATTTTTCCTTTTTTTCCCACACAAATGCGATACTTAAGTTGCCACCATTAGAGAAAATGAACTAAAAACTATAAAAAAATTAATATATCAAAAATAAATTGAGATACAGTTTTCTAACAAACTGCATTTAAACGTGCATATTTTTCTGCATACGATGGTATAAATGTCGAAAATGTGCTATGTCTAGAAGTTTAAAATTTTACAATAGCGAAAATTGCAAAATTAAAATTTCATCGAAAAGTGTTGCCATTCAAAACATGACGTATGCGTTACGCACAGATGCGTTTGGCCTTTATTATATTAGTCTAAGAGCTAGCAACGTCAAAAATCACGTCATTTTATCAAGGCTCATTTTTAGGTGCGTTCGTAATTATATAATACGTAGCACCTATAGTGGTCGTTCAGTCCGTCCGTCTGTCCGTCCGTCCGTCTGTCCGCATATAACAACGCAAAAACTACCCAACCGAATCGTTTGAAATTTAAAATACATAATTATTACATAATTTTGTCGAGTCATTTCAAATTTTATGAAATTCGGATGCATAGATCAATTACAGGGGCAATCAAAAGTATTCCATTACATTACGGTCAATGGGGAAAAAAGTTTCAAATGCATTTTAATCGTTTGAAATTTAAAATACGCAATTATTACATAATTCTGTCGAGTTATTTCACATTTTTTGATAATCGTGTGCATAGATCAATTACAGGGGCAATCAAAAGTATTCCATTACATTACGGTCAATGGGGAAAAAAGTTTCAAATGCATTTTAATCGTTTGAAATTTAAAATACGCAATTATTACATAATTATGTCGAGTTATTTCAAATTTTTTGATAATCGTGTGCATAGATCAATTACAGGGGCAATCAAAAGTATTCCATTACATTACGGTCAATGGGGAAAAAAGTTTCAAATGCATTTTAATCGTTTGAAATTTAAAATACGCAATTATTACCCAATTATGTCGAGTTATTTCATATTTTTTTGATAATCGTGTGCATAGATCAATTACAGGGGCAATCAAAAGTATTCCATTACATTATGGTCAATGGGGAAAAAGTTTCAAATATATTCTATACGTTTGAAATTTAAAATACATAATTATTACATAATTGTGTCTAGTTATTTCAAATTTTATGAAAATCGGATGCATAGATCAATTACAGGGACAATAAAAAGTATTCCGTTACATTACGGTCAATGGGAAAAATGTTTCAAATGCATTTTAATCGTGTTACACACATGCGAACTTTATAAAATTTATATGCAACTATAAAGTACATATTATAATATACATCTTACATAATTTGTGGTGCAAAGAACATTTGTTATTGATTGACAAGGCCACACAAAAGTATTCCATTACATAATGGTATAGGAAGAGCATTGTTTGATGAGCGTTTTAATTGTAATTCACTATTTACAATTTTATGAGATTGATAAATGAAAGTAATATTTTTAAAACTTCGTTATCGTACGAACGCACCTCATTTGCTACGCTTCACGTGCAATTTCCAACTTGTTTTATATGTTTTCCCCTTTTATGGTAGAATACGCTTGCAAGCGGTCTGGCAGTCGGGAGACGTTGCGTTTACCTGTGGCAGAAGGGGTTATGCAGGTCAAAAAGCTTCAAAATCACGTCATTTTATCAAGGCTCATTTTTTAATATGTTTTTCCCTTTTATGGTAGAATACGTTTGCAAGCGGTCTGGCAGTCGGGAGACGTTGCGTTTACCTGTGGCAGAAGGGGTTGTGCAGGTCAAAAAGCTTCAAAATCACGTCATTTTATCAAGGCTCATTTTCTTATATGTTTTTCCCCTTTATGGTAGAATACGTTTGCAAGCGGTCTGGCAGTCGGGAGACGTTGCGTTTACCTGTGGCAGAAGGGGTTGTGCAGGTCATAAAGCTTCAAAATCACGTCCTTTTATCAAGGCACATTTTTACTTTCTTCTATCTTCAATAGAAGAAAGTATTGTAATCGAAATTTTTTTCGACTTCCGGTTTTCGACGGATTTACACGTTTTAGGGGTCAGAGATTCCAAAAAACATGTTTTTACAAAATGTCTGTCTGTCCGTGTGTCTGTGTGTCTGTCTGTGTGTCTGTCTGTGTGTATGTCGCCATTCTACCATCAAAAAGTGTATGAAGTTATGAATAGAATTGAACCAAATTTTTTGTGAATGTTTTTGGCTGGGGCAAGCAGGTCTTCCTTCATTTTTGAAATATTCCGCCGCAAGGGGGCGCTGCAATCGCGATTTTTGTGCCATTTTCAATATTGTACCGACCAAAAGTATATGAAGTTATGCATCGAATTTAATCAAATTTTTTGTGTAAGTGTATGACTATGGCTAGTTGGTCCCCTCTGAATTTGAAAATAATCCGCCGGAAGGGGGCGCTGTAATCGCGATTTTTGTGCCATTTTCAATATTGTACCGACCAAAAGTATATGAAGTTATGCATCGAATTTAATCAAATTTTTTGTGTAAGTGTATGACTATGGCTAGTTGGTCCCCTCTGAATTTGAAAATAATCCGCCGGAAGGGGGCGCTGTAATCGCGATTTTTGTGCCATTTTCAATATTGTACCGGTCAAAAGTGTATGAAGTTATGCATCGAATTGAACCAAATTTTTTGTGTATGTGTATGACTATGGCTAGTTGGTCCTCTCTGAATTTGAAAAAAATTTGTCGGAAGGGGGCGCTGCAATCGCGATTTTTGTGCCATTTTCAATATTGTACCGACCAAAAGTACATGAAGTTATGCATCGAATGGAACCAAATTTTTTGTGCATGTGTATGACTATGGCCTGTTGGTCCTCCCTGAATTTGAAAATAATCCATCGGAAGGGGGCGCTGCAATCGCGATGTTTGTGCCATTTTCAATATTTTACCGATCAAAAGTACATGAAGTTATGCAACGAATTGAACAAAATTTTCTGTGTAAGTGTATGGCTATGGCTAGTTGGATCGCCATGAATCTGAAAAAAATCCGCCGGAAGGGGGCGCTGCAATAGCGAATTTTATGTCATATTCAATATTGCACCGCATAAAAGTGTATGTAGTTAGTTATAGAACTGAACTAATTTTTTTGTATATGATTATTTTTTGGTAAGGCAAGTAGATCCTCCCTGAATTTGAAAAAAAATCTGTCTATCATTCTATAGTCCATCGGCTCGTGTAGAGACGGTATTGAATTAAAATTATTAAAGCATTAAAATGAGTAACTATTTTTTTTATATTAAAATGTACGTATGAGATAGAAGAAAGTTTTGGGATTGGCACATCCAACTAGTTTTATATTAAAATGTACGTATGAGATAGAAGAAAGTTTTGGGATTGGCACATCCAACTAGTTTAATATGTTTTTCCCTTTTATGGTAAAATACGTTTGCAAGCGGTCTGGCAGTCGGGTGACGTTGCGTTTACCTGTGGCAGAAGGGGTTATGCAGGTGAAAAAACTTCAAAAATACGCCATTTTATAAAGGCTCATTTTCTTATATGTTTTTATGAAGCTTAAAAATTGCAAGATATTACTCTTTGGATAGCAGACAACCTACAATTAATTTTCCAGACACAAATTCGGTTGCAAAGTTAATGCCAGACGTCTTTAAATACGGCAACGAAAGTGCCTGTTCCAAGAGTGGTTTATAATTTAAATTTTATAAGACCTCTTTACGTCATTTTATCAAGCTTAAAAATTACAAGATATTACTCTTTGGATAGCAGACAACCTATAATTAATTTGCCAGACACAAATTCGATTTCAAAGTTAATGCCAAACGGCTTTAAATATGGCAACGAAAGTGCATGTTCCAAGAGTTGTTTATATTTCAAAAAATTATAACACATCTTTACGTCATTTTATCAAGCTTAAAATTTGGAAGATATTACTCTTTGGATAGCAGACAACCTATAATTAATTTGCCAGACACAAATTCGGTTACAAAGTTAATGCCAGACGTCTTTAAATATGGCAACAAAAGTGCCTGTTCCATAAGCGGTTTATAATAAAAAAATTATAAGACCTCTTTCCGTCATTTTATCATTCTTAAAAATTACAGAATATTACTCTTTGCATAACAGACAACCTATAATTAATTTGCCAGACACAAATTCGGTTGCAAAGTTAATGCCAGACGGCTTTAAATATGGCAACGAAAGTGCCTGTTCCATAAGCGGTTTATAATAAAAAAATTATAAGACCTCTTTCCGTCATTTTATCATTCTTAAAAATTACAGAATATTACTCTTTGCATAACAGACAACCTATAATTAATTTGCCAGACACAAATTCGGTTGCAAAGTTAATGCCAGACGGCTTTAAATATGGCAACGAAAGTGCCTGTTCCAAGAGTGGTTTAAAATTTACATTTTATAAGACATCTTTACGTCATTTTATCAAGCTTAAAAATCACAAGATATTAGGATCTTGGATAGCAGACAACCTATAATTAATTTGCCAGACACAAATTCGGTTGCAAAGTTAACGCCAGGCGGCTTTAAATATGGCAACGAAAGTGCCTGTTCCAAGAGTTGTTTATATTTCAAAAAATTATACGACATCTTTACGTCATTTTATCAAGCTTAAAAATTGCAAGATATTACACATTGGATAGCAGACAACCTATAATTAATTTGACAGACACAAATTCGTTTGCAAAGTTAATGCCAGACGGCTTTAAATATTTCAACGAAAGTACCTGTTCCAAGAGTTGTTTATATTTCAAAAATTATAACACATCTTTACGTCATTTTATCAAGCTTAAAAAATGCAAGATATTACTCTTTGGATAGCAGACAACCTATAATTAATTTGCCAGACACAAATTCGTTTGCAAAGTTAATGCCAGACGGCTTTAAATATTGCAACGAAAGTGCCTGTTCCAAGAGTGGTTTATAATTTAAATTTTATAAGACCTCTTTACGTCATTTTATCAAGCTTAAAAATTGCAAGATATTACTCTTTGAATAGAAGACAACCTATAATTAATTTGCCAGACATAAATTCGGTTGCAAAGTTAATGCCAGACGGCTTTAAATATGGCAACGAAAGTGCCTGTTCCAAGAGTTGTTTATAATTTAAAAATTATAAGACCTCTTTACGTCATTTATCAAGCTTAAAAATTACAAGATAGTACTTTATGTATAGAAGACAACCTGTAATTAATTTGCCAGACACATACTCGGTTGCAAAGTTAATGCTAGACGGCTTTAAATATGGCAACGAAAGTGCCTGTTCCAAGAGCGGTTTATAATTCAACAAATTACACTGGTCATCAGCCGTTTTGGTGCCTAGGTATTTGAAGTTGATTTTATATGAATTTGATATCCTGAGTTCAAATATGGCATTAGTTTTTCCCTAGCAGCTCGAATTTTTAAGATAAACAACTTTTTGTGAAATATATGTTGCATTATTTTAATGTAAATCCATGTATTAAAAAAGCATATATAAAAATAAAATAAACACAGAACTTTTATTTTTATACTATACAAATGTTATTTATTATTATTATGATACACACATATTCAAATGATTTTTTTTTAAATATATATTATACAAATATTTTTACTCATAAAAATAGAGGAAAAACTCATCAATGAGAACAAATCTCATTGAACACTTCAGAAGCTTCTCTTCCGTGACGTACTTGAATTTATTTTAAAACAGTCCCTTTTTAAACTCCAACAGTAATATGTCATCATATACTTATCCTAACTTTGTTCGTAGAAATCCATCATATTTTTAATATCCTAGTGAAAATTTTCACTCTGTTTCTCACTTGGGTCTCCTATATATTTAGGAAAATGCTCTAAATAGCCTCGTAAATAGAGAACCTTAATGCTCATATTACACCCAAGACATTTAAAACTATTATGCTTTTCATTTACCAGTTCTACGTATTTTTTTTTTGCTTTGCGTTTGCCTGGAAAATTTCGACAACTGCCACAAAAGAAGTCCAGGCTTTTTGTTCATCCTCTTTCGTCGAATTTATGAAGGCAAGATCTTTAATCAGTTGTCTTATTTGTTGACCGTATAATATTCCTGTTTAAATTTCTTCATAACTCAATTGGTGCTTTTTTTCCCTTTATATATGCAAATAATGACCCACTCTTATGATGAGCCTTTACAAAACTGCTTCATAAGATCGAGTTTGATATGCAGTGGAGGAAGTATGATTTTCTCTCATCCAAATAAGGGGTTATTAATATCATTCCTTTCCCAAACATCCACGCTTTCTCTCTCTTAGGAAACTTTTCTAATCCAGTGAAGTGTTTTATCCCTGCTATCCCAAAGACACAAAAACAAGGGTATTTGGTGTAACTTCTTTGCTGTCCAAGGACAATCATCTGGAAAATATTCAGGAATACCCATTTTTTCATCAATCCTCTAAATTCTTGACAAAATACAAGATTGTCTTCTTGGGGAAAGAAGGGTAGTAAACTCTTTTGTCTTGTGCGATAAAATGTAGCTTTGGCTCTATGATTTTGTCCTTCAATCTTGAAGCCAGTATTTCAGAATCTTGAAGCTAGTAATTCAGAATCTTCTTTTGAAATATCGATACCGCTTCTGAAACCATTTAACTCATCCTGATTGAAACGTTGAGACACTGATGACATCTCCTCATAATCATTGTCAAACTCAATGCTACCTGCAAGATAATCAAGAGGACAGTATTCATCATCATTAAGCTTATGTAGCTGGGAAAACGTTGGGATCGGTAGTTCGGTTTAGTGAGGAACCGGGCATCTTGAAGAGACTAAATCAGGATAAGTTTACTTATTACAATTGTTTCGATTAATTGTAATAGTATTCCAGTTCTAGGCACAGCCATCTAAATGAATTTGAGGTTCTCTCGAAACCATTGGTAAGCCGGATTTGAGACGTCTTCCTTTTCGTCAGCTCACTGTCATAAATGTTCTGTACAAGATTGTCAGACATGTTGCGGTACACAGATTTTATCCTGATCACCAAGCCTAACCCCAAAGTATCCAAGATAAGCTCTCTTTACAAAGTCAGTAAAAATTTTTCTGTGCTCATTTAACTTGTATTCTCCGCATATGTAGCAAAACTCATCTGGATGATTTATACAACTTCTTCTACTTGAACTCATTTAAATGCTATTCAACAACACAAACACGACAATCTACAACACAACGCGTTTTACGTTAAATTTATATGGATTCTACCTTAAACACAAATATCATGGATGTTCAACAACTTTAGAAAGTCAAAGAAAGCCAGTTTTGTTTCCATGCAGCGAACTCTGATACTAACCTTATCTCTTGGAGGCTTTTACATTTGGCTTTATGGATGAGTTGCGCGAAATCATAAGCATGCGCAGATCCTCAATTTTGCTTGCACATTTGTTTTTTTTTTCAATATATTATGGTATTAAAACGTCCTTCAAATCACCTTGAGCGTCGTTACAGGGCTATGTATCAGAAGGTCAGTTTAAGTGTCCAAGGTCACTTTAGTTCTAAAAAATCTTTTGTTCTCCTTGCATATCTAAAAAAGAATACTGCCCAGTTAAACTGAAGGCATTGAGCTCACAGGCTACAAATACTAATTGCACATTAAAGCTTTATATTTTCAAGGGTTAATTCCGTTCGAAAAAAAAAAAATTAAGAAGGGGAAACAGCTCTCCCCTTTTCTCTTTTTTTATACTTAATCATTGAACCTCCTATACTATCAAAGACATGCTTTATCATATAAAAAATCTATATCCAAAATTCAGAGCAAATTAGATAATTCTTAATAAAAACCCATTTAGCATTTATATAATTTAAAAAGAGTTATGCCCCTCTTTTATACTTAACCATTAAACTTCCAAAACTATTCAGAGATTTGAACGAAACCTGAAATTTCTGCTTGAAAAACGCATTTATATAAATTAAGGGGGGGGGACATTAGAACCCCTGTTCCCCTTATTTATACTTATTCAATGAACACCTAATAACAGTCACGGAATCGCCTCATCAGAATGATCCTAATCTAAATTTTGAACGAAGATTAATTCTGCATGAAAATCCCATTTATATCAACTAACGGGGGGGGGGGGGGCATTAGAACCCCTGTTCCCCCTATTTATACTTAATCAATGAACACCTAATAACAGTCACTGAATCGCCTCATCAGAATGATCCTAATCTAAATTTTGAACGAAAACTTAATTCTGCATGAAAATCCCATTTATATCAACTAACGGGGGGGGGCATTAGAACCCCTGTTCCCCCTATTTATACTTAATCAATGAACACCTAATAACAGTCACGGAATCGCCTCATCAGAATGATCCTAATCTAAATTTTGAAAACTTAATTCTGCATGAAAATCCCATCTATATCAACTAACGGGGGGCATGAGCCCTCCGTTCCCCCTCTTATACATATCGAATGAACTCCAAAAACTAATCAGGGAAGCGCCTTGTCAGGATATACCTACATACAAAATTTCAAGTGGGTCGGATATTTTTATCATGAGTTATCGCGTTACGTACGAACATACATACAGAACGGACGGGCACATAAGCTCTCAGGCTATGATAGCCTGTGAGCTAAAAAAGTAGAGCTGATAGAGAAAAACTGATTTCATATTTGGATTCAGCGTCCTAAAAGTATCCAAAATCAGTTGTAAAATCTCAGGCACCAAAAAGAAATTTTTTTTCTGTAGGCCTGTGTTATAAGACCTCTTTACGTCATTGAACCGAATTTGAAACCCTGGATTTTTCTGAGTCTTATTGATGAGATTCACTATTTTTCTGCACCTGATTTTTTGCACGACACTTTTTCAGAGCCTGATTGAGTAAATTTGTGATACTTTGTGCTTGATTGACGAAAGTTGCATTTTTTTTTAAGTCTTATCGACAAACCTTTTCATGTGATGAAAATTTGTGCACCCTTAGAAAGGTTAAGGTGTAAGAATTCATATAATTTGTTAAAATCAACTCACAGCTTAAATATTGGACAAATAAATTCCAGTGTGGCCAAAACCGGGGCACCCACCCTAATATTTAAAAAAAGAAGCTTATATTTTGATAAACAAGAGCTTTTTTTAAGTAAACTTTATATTGAAAAAAAATTTGCCGAATTTGTGTCTGGCAAATTAATTATAGGTTGTTTGCTATCCAAAGAGTAATATCTTGTAATTTTTAAGCTTATAAAATGACGTAAAGAGGTCTTATAATTTTTTGAATTATAAACAACCCTTGGAACAAGCATTTTTGTTGCCATATTTAAAGCCGTCTGGCATTTACTTTGCGACCGACTTTGTGTCTGGCAAATTAATTATAGATTGTTTGCTATCCAATGGGTAATATCTGGTAATTTTTAAGCTTGATAAAATGACGTAAAGAGGTCTTTTAATTTTTAAATTATAAACCGCTTATGGAACAGGCACTTTCGTTGCCATATTTAAAGACATCTAGCATTATCTTTGCAATCGAATTTGTGTCTGGCAAATTAATTATAGGTTGTCTCCCTACAAAAGACTAATATCGTGTAATTTTTTAGCTTGATAAAATGACGTAAAGAGGTCTTATAATTTTTTGTATTATAAACAACTCTTGGAACAGACATTTTCGTTGCCATATTTAAGGCCGTCTGGCATTAACTTTGCAACCGAATTTGTGTCTGGCAAATTAATTATAGGTTGTCTGCTATCCAATGTGTAATATCTTGCAATTTTTAAGTTTGATAAAATGACGTAAAGAGATCTTATAATTTTTTGAAATATAAACAACTCTTGGAACAGGCACTTTCGTTGCCATATTTAAAGCCGTCTGGCATTAACTTTGCAACCGAATTTGTGTCTGGCAAATTAATTATAGGTTGTCTGCTATCCAAAGGGTAATATCCTGTAATTTTTAAGCTTGATAAAATGACGGAAAGAGGTCTTATAATTTTTAGATTATAAACTACTCCAGGAACAGGCACTTTCGTTGCCATATTTAAAGCCGTCTGGCTTTAACTTTGCAACCGAATTTGTGTCTAGCAAATTAATTATAGGTTGTCTGCCCACCAAAGAGTAATATCTTGTAATTTTTAAGCTTGATAAAATGACATAAAGAGGTCTTATAATTTTTAAATTATAAACCGCTCTTGGAACAGGCACTTTCGTTGCCATATTTAAAGCCGTCTGGCATTAACTTTGCTAACGAATTTGTGTCTGGCAAATTAATTATAGGTTGTCTGCTATCCAAAGAGTAATATCTTGTAATTTTTAAGCTTGATAAAATGACGTAAAGAGGTCTTATAAAATTTAAATTATAAATCACTCTTGGAACAGGCACTTTCGTTGCCATATTTAAAGACGTCTGGCATTAACTTTGAAACCGAATTTGTGTCTGGAAAATTAATTATAGGTTGTCTGCTGTCCAAAGAGTAATATCTTGTAATTTTTAAGCTTGATAAAAACATATAAGAAAATGAGCGTTTATAAAATGGCAGATTTTCGAAGTTTTTTGACCTGCATAACCCCTTCTGCCACAGGTAAACGCAACGTCATCCGACTGCCAGACCGTTTGCAAACGTATTCTACCATAAAAGGGAAAAACATATTAAAAAATGGGCCTTGATAAAATGACGTAATTTTGAAGCTTTTTGACCTGCACAACCCCTTCTGCCACAGGTAAACGCAACGTCTCCCGACTGCCAGACCGCTAGCAAACGTATTCTATCATAAAATGGAAAAACATATTAAAAAATGAGCCTTGATAAAATCAGGTGACGAAAACGTTGCTAGCTCTTAGACTATATAGATTATCATTGGAAAAAATATTTTAATAAATAAAAAAAATCATAGAGATAATTTATTTTCATACATTTAAAAGCGTATTCAAAAATAAAAGTAAGATGTTTCCAAGGCAACAAAATCGAATTGACAATGTTCAATTGGACTTTGAGCTTGAAACAATTTTAATTAATTAAAATTATGAATTTCGTTTTAAATCGCAAATTTTGATGATTAAATTTGAATATAAATATCAATATAACAAAATTATCCTTAAAACAAACTAAAACTGTCAAAACTAAAATTATTTAAATTAAATTTATTTAAACAAGTTTAATATGACATTTCCCCCCCTTTAAGTGTATTTGACGTGAAAAAGTATTTTTTGAAATCGCATTTCATCGCCAACCGATGATAAATCGCCAAATAACGAAATTTTCATTATTTTTTTATGGACACTGTTTGGAGGTTCCGCCGAAATTTTTTTATGAACATATATAGCCTCATGAGAAGAACATTTTGTATTTTTTTTTTTTTTTTTTCAGAATTTTTGGAATATACCCGTATGGAGACCTTCCTTGTCAGTTACAAGAAAATCTGTAAGAGTTACTAGAAAAAAGCTAGCAATGAATAGAGTTAATAGTTTTATATTTTTAATAGCTATTACTAAAAGTCGCTTGGTGTGGCCGTGATAGCCTAGTGGTCATAGCACAGAGCTCCGAAGGGCCTCGGGTTTGAAGCTCGACACCACCAAAGACGTACCGAATGTATAAGTATTCGTTAAGTAAAGGGGTTAAGAAATCAAAATTGCGCAGGTAGCAATGCTTGATGCTGCCATCTATTGAAGCGTTGCCGGAAATCTACCGCTGCAAAAATTGCGTTTGGACTAGCTTCTAAGAATCCGTGAGTAATGGTTACTAAAAATAATTTTGGAGCTGTTGCTGATATTTGCTGGCTGGCTCATACTAAAAAGTTTTAAGTTAGTTATACAAAAAATTCTTTTGTTCAGTTTACAAAAAAAAAAAAAAAGGTTTGTTTCACTTGCAAAAAAAATAATAATAAAAAAAAAATTGGAATGGCTATTAAAAAGTTCTGTGGAATACAAATTTACTAAAAAAATTTTAGTAACCTCATGAATTTTTTTTTTTTTTTTTTTTTTTTTTTTTTTTTACAGTGCAGGGGCGTGCGAAGAGAAAATTGCACTCGGGGTAAACTTAGAATTTGGCGCCCCCTTCCTCCCAAATTTTTCGTATAATAGGCCAAAAATGACGTTAGTATTATAAATTTTGCGCCCCCTAAATCTCTGCGCCCGGGGCGGCCGCCCCCTTCAGCCCCATTTCGCACAACGCTGTCCATGGACCACTGCATGTGACCTAGCCCAACGGTCTTCCCGTGCCCGAAAATGGTAAAATCCAAATTTTTGCGAGCCCCACCAGTGGCCGCGAGGTTCTGACCTCCAAACTGGTAGACGGTAGGTGCTGTGTTCGAACCCAATCGCGACCGTCGGCCTAATCGTTCGGAGTTTTCCGTGGTTTTCTTCGAACCTTGCGTAAATACGGGTTAGGTTCCCTTAGAAAGACCCCCACGGAGGGCATCCCACCCCTTAGGGCCTATATCCCACGGTGTAGATAATTGGCCGACATAAATACAAACAAACCAAATTTTTGCGAAAATCGTTAGAGTCATTTTTGAGATAAAATTTACACACACACACACACACACAATTTTTTCTCGCATTATAGTATAACTGCTGAATGGTGGTCTTGTGAGTGTGTTTGAGTGGAAAATATCAATGTTGAATTGTGTAACAAAATACACATAATGAATTTAGTATGTGGATTAATTCTTTTTTTTTTTTTAACTTTTAATAAATATGCAAATTTCCGTTCGCAACAGGTAAATCAGTAGTGATATTTTTGTAACTACGAATATTTATATTTTTCATAAAGTTCTTAAACAATAAAAAACCTAAATATAACAATAAAAAGTAATTTTTTAATCGATGATTATAGCAGAGTATGAAACCTTTATACCAATTTTAAAAAGTTTCGATGACAACTTATAATGATTATTTTATTAATATTATTAACCCTTAAATGCATATTGTATCATTTTCGATACCATAAGTGTTCCCGATTTATTGGGGGTTTTATTCACATATTCCGTATTCTCACCAGAAATTTAAAAGAGCAATTTTCCTTTACTTAATGACAGACCTTTCGTAATTAAATAAAGAAAAATTTACTATTTAGATTTTTCTGGTATGAATTCTGATTCTTTGAATTACGCATTTTTTGAAACGCGTTTTATCCTATGCATTTAAGGGTTAAATGTGTTATTTTAAATAGTGTCTTTTATAAATTGCAACACTGCTGTTATTATTATTTTTTTTCGTTGTTTGTTTGTTTGTTTCCATAAAAGCCCTAATACACGATTAAAAATATCCTGAAAAATAACCTGCGTTTTAAATGCCATCTATTTTCTGAACAATAAAAAAATTTCATAGGCGTTATATTTTTACAGAGTACGAAGTTGCTTGAAAATTGCCAAGAAACACATACCATCTGCTCCACCCGAGGCTAACGAAAAAGGCAGGCTAGGCTACCGCGGTGCATCCTAACAAGGAAGGTCTCCATACGGGCGTTCTCGGAAAATTCTGAAAAAATTACAGAATGTTCTTCTCATGTGGACATGTATGTTTATAAAAAATTTTCGGCGGAACCCCGATAGAATGTTTCTAAAAAAATAATTGTCTGAGCGAAGCGAAGTCTTATACACATAGTACGTAACGATATTAAAAGTCAAAAAAATTCTTTCGTCAAGCAAATCTCAAAAAATACTTGTCGGATTTCGATCCTGTTTTTTTACCAGAAGGTACCTATGAAGGTAACCTGCTGAATGCACCTACTTTCAAAAATTAGTTACAAATAGTTTAAAAGTTATATTTAAAAAATTGATAATTGTCTGAGCGAAGCGAACTCTTATACACATAGTACGTAACGATATTAAAAGTAAAAAAAATTCTTTCGTCAAGCAAATCTCAAAAAATACTTGTCGGATTTCCATTCTGTTTGTACCAGAAGGTACCTATGAAGGTAACATTCTGAATGCACCTACTTTCAAAAATTAATTCCAAATAGTTTAAAAGTTATATTTAAAATAATTATAAAAAAGCTCAATATATTTGCATACGTCAAAAAAATTTGGTGTGCGTCATTTTTCGTCGGCTGGATATTTTCGTAGACAACCGGATCAGAGTACATGGAGTAAATAGTTTTCTGATCGAAGAGAATGCTAATACACCTAGTACGTAATAATATTAAAAGTCAAGCAAAATTCTTTCGTCAACCAAATGTAAAAAATTACATGTCGGATTTTGATTCTGATTATACCAAAATGTAATTATGAGAATAACCTACTGAATGCACCTACTCTCAAAAATAAGTTCCAAATAGTTTAAAAATTATATTTAAAAACAGATTTAAAAAGTAGCATTTATTTGCATACGTCACAGATATTTGATGTGCGTCACTTTCACCGGCTGGATGTAGAGTCGTTAGATTCCAGAATTCGAGCACATGGAGCAAAGAAAATACGCAAGCAATTTTTATTCAAGTACAATGAAACATATTTAAGCTTTAGAAATAAATTGGAAAAGAAATCTCTTTTATTATTATTATTATTTATTTATTATGTAAAAGAAAAAAGCCATAATATTTAGTAATGTAGTATTTGAGATTTTGCGATAATCTTTTTAATAGCATTTTGTAATCGCCATTAGCATGTTATATATTTCACGCGTGCAAATTGGAAACAATTCTTTCGTGTTTAAATAAAATACAAGTTTGACACGCGTGCTTTAGATATTATTTTTAATTATACAGGGTGAGTCATAAATATCGAAACAATAGGCTACCTCCTTAAATATTGCCCCTAGACTTATACTTCCAATTACAAAAAGTCATAAAAAAAGATGAATTTTTTGATATGATAAGTTGCAACTCCATGGGGGGGTCTGTTTTAAAAAATACGAAAATTAAATTTTTATACGGCCCCCAGAGGATAAAACTTCCAATTAGAAAAGATTTCTTTATCCCTTCCTGAATTGAACAAAAAAAATTTCATCTCGATATCTGCAAATCCCCGAAAGATATTAATATCCAAAATTTTCCAAAATTCCTGACTTACACCACTTAAGCATGCCTCTGAGCGCAGCAAAATCAGTTCATTTGAAGTTCAATTAAGGGATCGACCATAAATTTACGTATTGTTAAATGTCGATCCAAGACAACACTTCAACTTTTCGATATTAAATAAAAGCGTATAGGTTTTTGCTTTAAACTTCGATGAAATATGCTGGATGTCTGCAATATTTCGACCTTGCCGCCAACTTCGTAACTGGCACGACTCATTGAACGGACCGTCTTATTAAACACTTATTAAAAGTTTTATCAAACTAAGTGATATTAATTAAACTCTCATTAAAAGTGTCTTAAAAACTTATTGGCGCAGGCAATAAATAAGCATTCTCAAAACCTAAATTTGTGTATGTTTAACCTCTGAATAACGAACATTCCAAAAAGTGGACACTATTTAAGGCGATAAAGGATGAAAAAGTATTTTTTAAGGACAAAAAAATGAAAAAAAGTAAAAAGGCCTCTAAATTTATCAGGGAATTTTGTGATAAATGAGCTGGGGAAAATCCCCCCCCCCCCACGTTCAGAGTTGAATTGAAGGGGTTACCAAGGAGGGACATCTTCCAGAGCATTGAAATATCCCCTCGGAAAATTGAGACTTTACGCTTTTAACAGCCAAAAAGTGCAATCTCCCTTCCCGACCGGAACTCTATAATGTCCAATAATGTCACTTTGAAAAACAAATTACATGTAATCGCAAGCAAAAGTTAACTATTGTAACAGGGTTTTTTCACAAGCATGTAATGAACAGTGGGTAAAGGTGTGTACAGTTTTATTTAGCCCCATTGCTTAAAAAATAATTTTAATTTCTGATTAACCATATAAAAGAGGTTTTAGGACACATAAAAGTCAATTAATAAAAGGTTAAACGTTTCTTGGCACTTTTTGAATATCTTTGATTTTCCTAATAGCGGACACCTCCGAATAGCGGACAATTTCTGCGTTCCTGAGGTGTGCGTTATTTAGAGGTTTTACTGTATTCAGTTTCAAAATTTATGAAGGTTTTAAACCTATTTTAGCTTTCTTCTATTTTTACAAGAAGAAAGTATTGGATTCATGAAAATTTTGAATTCCGATTTTCGATGGATTCACACGTTTTAGGGCTCAGAGATACCGAAAAACATGTTTTTATGAAATGTCTGTCTGTGAGTCACAGCACAATGAAAAAATTTGAAATCGACGTGATAAAAAAATTAAGTTTAAATCAACTAACGCATTTAAACAGTAATTAAAGAAGGTGAAAATGGCAAAACTTAAACAAAATCTGAAATCGAAACTATACAGCATTTAAACGTTAGGAGCCCATCTTTGCCCATCTTAAAACTAAATGCACTTTACTGCATCAAATGTTTTTATTTCAGTATTTCTCATTTTTAAAATGACATACGTCAATAACCGTCGGTTACGGTAACTTTTCAGCTCAGAAAATTTACTTTTAAAAATATGATTTGTTTACAAAAATTACTTTTTTTTAAATATTGCTATTTTAAATGCTTTAAAAAAAAAAAAAAAATACATATTATTTAAAATGCTGAATTAAAATTGAAAATTAGACATTTTCGTTTAATCAAAAGAAAAAAATTAACGCGACAAATAATATTTTGAGTTATAACAATTTTAATTTACTCTTTTTTTTTTTTTTTTTTTTTTTTTTTTTGAAAAAAAATATTAAGAAGCCTTATGATGTGACAATGCTTACAAATTATATGGTTAACCATCACAAAACATTCAAAATTCCAACTTTAACAATAAATAAATAAAATAAATGTTTCCTGGACCCATCACAGCAACATTGTTTCATCAATTACACGCATTTCAATTTGTGTCTGATCCCTTGAAACCTCACGATTTATTAAAATTGTCATAACTCTCTGAGTTTTGAAGATATCAAGATGAAATTTTTTTTTGTTCAGTTCAGGAATGAATAAGGAAAAATTTTCTAATTGGATGTTTTATCCTCTGGGGGCCGTATAAAAATTTAATTTCCGTATTTTTTAAAATAGACCCCCCATGGAGTTGCAACTTATCTTATCAAAAAATTCACCTTTTTCTATGAAACTTTGCAATTGGAAGTATGGGTCTAGGGGCAATATTTAAGGAGATAGCCTATTGTTTCGATATTTATGACTCACCCTGTAGATTATATTCTGTTATTTCTTTTTACATAGATTTCTCAATATTATTTCTCATAAGTGATGTAGTCGTAAAATAACAGAGGATATACGCTCTAAACAGAAGGTATACACTCAAGGCAGACGCTATACCCTAAAGCGTGTATATTAAAGTTTTATTGAGAAACAGAGGGTTTACGAAGCTCCTTAATAAAATCCAGAAGGTATACTGCACTTACTTCCGTACACACCTCCACAACATCCCTGTTTCTCATTAGGCAATCCGAGATCCCCGGCGATTATTACGTGATTGCACTCATTTTATTATGGTTAAATCTTATGAAAACACATAAATGACACAGACGTCATATATGCACTAAGTTGGCAAGATTGCAACAAAATGGCGATTTTATGTCTCACATGGTAACCCGTTTATTTTGTTTCAACAATTTATTTTAAAAAAAGAAGCAGTAGTGGAAGCAATAAAGGAAAAGTTATAAATAATAAACATAATAATAAATAGAATAAAAATATAAATGTCACAAAAAATCATAAATATTAAAATTTATAGCAATATTCAAAAAATTTCACCAAAACAAAGTTTTCACCAATTTACGGGAGAAAATATCGCGCTACAAAGTGTGTATATGGCATCCGTACTATATTTATATGTAAAAACAAGTTGGAAATTGCACGTGAACTTAGCAAATGAGGTGCGTTCGTACGATAACGAAGTTTTAAAAATATTCAGATCTTGTTAATATAGTAGAGCGTACTCCGGATACAGTACAGTAGTCGGAATCTTTACGTTTCTGTAAATATGCAGGAAGTAATTTTTATTATACCTCAGCAACGTATATTTTATTCATAAAATGTGAAATAGTTGAATATAATTAAAACACGTACCAAACCATGTTTCCCCGTATAGCATTATATAGTGGAATACTTTTGTGTGGCCCTGTAATTTAATAATAAAAATTCTTTGCATCACAGATTGTACAGAATGCATATTTTAGTATATATTTCATAGATTCATGCCAATTCTATTATGTTCGAATGAGTGTAACATCATTAAAATGCATTTGAAACTTTTTTCCCATTGACCGTAATGTAACGGAATCCTCTTGATTGTCCCTGTAATTGATCTATGCATCCAATTTTCATAACATTTGAAACGACCAGACAAAATTACGCAATAATTATATGTTTTAAATTTCAAACGATTAAAATGCATTTAAAACTTTTTTCCCTATTGACCGTAATGTAACGGAATCCTTTTGAATGTCCCTGTAATTGATCTGTCCATCCGATTTTCATAAAATTTGAAATGACTCGACTAAATTACGCAATAATTATATGTTTTAAATTTTAAATGATTAAAATGCATTTAAAACTTTTTTCCCTATTGACCGTAATGTAACGGAATGCTTTTGAATGTCCCTGTAATTGATCTGTCCATCCGATTTTCATAAAATTTGAAACGACTCGACAAAATTACGCAATAATTATATGTTTTAAATTTCAAACGATTAAAATGCATTTAAAACTTTTTTCCCTATTGACCGTAATGTAACGGAATCCTTTTGAATGTCCCTGTGATTGATCTGTCCATCCGATTTTCATAAAATTTGAAATGACTCGACTAAATTACGCAATAATTATATGTTTTAAATTTTAAATGATTAAAATGCATTTAAAACTTTTTTCCCTATTGACCGTAATGTAACGGAATGCTTTTGAATGTCCCTGTAATTGATCTGTCCATCCGATTTTCATAAAATTTGAAATGACTCGACAAAATTATGTTATAATTATGTATTTTAAATTTCAAACGATTCGGTGGGTAGTTTTTGAGTTGTTATATGCGGACAGACGGACAGACGGACAGACAGACGGACGGACGGACTGAGCGACAACAATAGGTGCTACGTATTTACATAATTACGAACGCACCTATTAAACATTATCGTTCATCAGGTTTGTTTATATGTAGCTATTTGCTACTAATCTCACTTTCTGAAGTCCAAACTGGACGAAGGTTTATAAACACGCCATGGAAAAGGTGAAATTGCAAAAGTGCCATGAAATTAGAGCGGGTATATCATATACGCATAAGGTTTGGGGCAAATTTGGCGAAAAATATTTTTGAATAATAGATACATGTATATTTTTCAATTTTTTCTATTATTTTAAACAGGAAATAAAAATAAATTAGAACACGATTAATTACTAAATATAGAAAAAAACTCTTTACATAACTTGAAAAAACAAAATAAAAAAAAAACAATTTATTAAAAAATAAACAATAGCCGCGTTACCAAGCCATGCAAAATAACGTTTTTTTGACGCCAATTATGCGAAAGAGTTCCATATTCTTTTCTGGCAAGCTTTATTTATTTATTTAATTTATTTTTTGACATTAAATGAATCGATGTGATTTCGGATACCTTTGGGGTTCCATTTTTAATACTTTCAAACAAAGTTGAAAAGTGTATACAGTCGGTTTGTCTGTCCTTCTGGCCATCCAACCGACTGGCCCCACTCTAATACCCGTAAATATTTAATTAAATGTTATTAAATAATTATTTTAATGCAATTGGTAAGGTCCTTTAGGCATGTTTGGTATTGTATATGATATATGTGGGGTTAAAGTTTCTTTAGAGGAACACCCAAAAGAATTCGACTACATTATAGTCTATGGGGGAAAATGTTTACAGAGTATTTTAATGATATTACGCTATTGCAGATGGATTGAAACTGATATAAATCACCGAGTTTCGACATTCATAGCATTTTAAATCCATTTATAGAGACACACAGAAGAAATCAGCTACAATACTGTGTTTTAGTAATAATTGCTGAAATGCGTTTTCAATTTCGGCATGCGCTTTAAAATTCAACCATTTTTTAGGCACATTCGTAATTTTATAAATATGTAGCACTTACAGTCGTTGTCTGATCCACCCGTCTTTTTGCCTATCCTGCTATCTGTTCGCATATAACAGCACAAAAACTACCCAACCGAATCGTTTGAAATTTCAAATATATATTTGGTGCCGAATTTTGTTGAGTCATTTAAAATTTTAGTAAAATTGGATATATAGTTCAAATACAGGGGCAGTTAAAAGTACTTTGTTGCATTGCGGCCGATGGGCTGAAATAGATCCAAGTGCTTTTTATTTAAAACGCCCCACAGTGGTCCCAAATCGCGATTTAGTGGCCAAAAATCGTTTCTGGCTTTCCTAGTGGTTGTATATGATTCATTTATCCTTTTATAACATAGTATATGATATTACATTGTGAATTTCAAACAAATGTAGTTAGGGTTACGGGGGAGGGAATTGGGGGGGGGCAAAAGACGGGGAAAGTTTTTGTTCGATTTAAATTTCTATTTTTACGATTTTTTTTTCACGGGAATATATGTTTTAAATTTTTGAGATTATTTAATCTTTTTCAAGACAAATCATCCGATTCAATATTCCCGGAAATTTACACCCCCCTTAATTTCTCCCCCCACCTCATTAAAAAAGTATAGTTAAAAACCCTTTTTTTAAATGTTATTGCAAAATAAAATCAAAAGATTGCCAGAAATCAACGAAATACATAAAAAAAAACAATCAGCTAAATTTTGTCCCCCTGAAGCCCCCCCCCCCTTTTCCCCATTAAACACATGTGAAATTGCCCCTTTTCCCATCTGATCCTATAGCAAAGAAAATCTGAAAATGTTATTTTTTTTTAAGTTTTCAACATCAACTTAATATGAATTAATAATAAATCATAAAACTCATTAATTAGATCACTTCTAAAATTTTCGATTCCCTCTCAACCCCCCCCCCCCCAATATTTTTGCTACTCTCTAACACAGAGAATAATAACTTTGAAATTCCAAAAAAAAATTGAAGTATCTGTCTTCGTCACTTTATTTTGTTAATATTAAATAAATAATTATTTATCTAAATTTCTAGCATATTTCAAATTTCCCGCTTTCTTCCCTTCCCCCTTATAAAATTTCTAGTATCCCCATTTTTTTTTTTTTTTTTTTTTTTTACAAACAAAATCTGCTTTGAAAGAAAAATAAAAATATTTTTTTTTTTTTGCTTTTATTGAAAAATAAAAATAAAATCCGTTTTTTAATCCTTTATCTATGGAATTAATTAACAGGAAATTTCTTCAGCTCAATAATTATCCTCTTTAATATCTGAAGATATATTGGATTTTTAAATTATAATAATGTGAAATTTAGATAAATTTTCATTAAAACTGATTAAATTTATCGGTAGTTTTAACTTTTTTTTGGTAATCATTTTACAAAAATAATCAGATTAATTAGCAAAAAATACCGTTGTGGAAATATCACAATTCTTATACAAGCAATGCATTTAAATATATTGAAAGACTTTTGTAGTTCAAAATGTTTCACATAACTTTTGTCTTAATAAGAAAAGTCATAGGTATGAAAATGATTAAGAATATTACCACTTTTTGAAACTATTTAGTTTTGACTATATCTCTACGTTATGGAAATTTGATAGAGCAAATTTAATTTTATGGAAAGAAAAATAAATTTTCATTAATAGATAGAATAAATAAATTTAACAATAAATTTTACTCACTGGTACTTAAAAGTACTGTCACTGCATAAAGGGTTAAATGCTTTTTAGAAGAGTGGAATTAGACATTTCGAGTAATCGCAACATTTCATCCCGAGAGTTGAGTAAAATTTTCATGCATTTTTTAATTTGTTCTTTGGTATTGCCTATTTAAAATCAATAAACTTTGCACATTTAAAATAATTAAATCTTATTAATATTTATAGATACGTGCACTAATAACTATATACATGTAATAACTAGATTAAATATAATTCAATACAATACTTACACACATCATGAAATAACGAAAATTTTAGATTTCAAATCCAAAATTTACATAGTAATGCAACAATTCATAGCTATAACAATCCATCAGAAGCATCTGATGATTCTTCACTGCTATGTCCCTCTTCAATAGAATCATCGCTTATAGCTGCATTTTCCTGTAAACTTTCATGAAATTGTCTTGAAATGATTAATGCTTCCAAATCTTTCTTAATTTCTGGAGCAAGCTTATGCGTATTTTTTTTTTGGGCAATTCACGAGCAGAGGAAATTGCAGGATCCGAAGATAGAAGCAGTCGGCAAAATAAATCATTGATGTTAAGCCTTCTGCTTGATTTTCGGCTGAAAAATTCCCTGTAATTTCTTATATCTTTATTTCTTGCCTCTTGTGCCTCTTCAGACAGCTGCCCAATAGGCAAGAGAAAATGTTTTAGTACTTCAGAGCTATGTTCTAAAACTTTATGAACAGTTGGTGTTAATGGATACCAACTGTACAATTTTTTACAGCACAATAAGGATTTTTTGCAGTAGGATTCGAAATGTTCGACATTAACCTCATGGCCACTCGACAAAACAAACAAAATTACTCCAAACATTCTGATTATATTATGCTCAATTCCCGTTGCTTTAGCTGCTGCTGATGGATTAGAAAAAAAAAATCTTCGGGCAGTGTTGCCATCGGTCGTTGATACAAATAGCTGCTTTGGACGATCAGGATTTATATGCATTATTTTTTTTAAGTTTTGAAGAACAATTTCTTTTTGTTTTTTAATTTCTGGATTGTTCTTATCACCCCGTTCTTTCATTGTTGCACCTATAAAATTAATGTAAGAGAATGCTTAGTAGAGAGGTTTTAAAGTAAAAACTATTTAAATAAATTATTAAATATTTAAATTTCTTACCTAACCTATAGAAAATTTGCAGAATGAATTCCAAGAATCTTATGTAAGCATGCAGTGGTGATAGTCCATATTTCAGAGCGTCTGCATCTGCTGGTTTTGATACAGTCCATGACGAGGAGCCTTTTGAAATTTGTTTACAAATAGGGCACTGTAAAGTGCTCGTATCAGTCAAGGCACTGACAGCTTTGCCATTTATCATTGTTAATAATAAATTGTAGCTTATTTCTAAATAAGATCCCTTAAATGACTCCAAGTCATTTATTTGTTGTTGAATATACGTCTCCTCTTGTTTTATAAGATTTTTATTTTCTTTTTTGAATTGAAGCCTAATGGGGCGACAAAATCGAGTGGAACTTGGCCGAGAATTATTCCATACATCTCCGTCTTTACCTTTTAAAACTAATGGAACGAAAGAAGAAATAAAAACACTCTCATCACTAGCCAGTGTTCTCTTCTTCCCATGCTTACTTGTATTGGGATTGCTCGGAGGATCCATCAAATCCCCATTTGCACAACAGTGTATAATCTCCTTCAAGTGGGGTTTTTAATGTTTGCAATATTCTTTTAATCGTGTGATCGAGTAAACTTTGTAGTGGAACCTCACAATCGATTTCTGAACATCGAATATTTTCTGGATAACAAAGTTTTCTTAGCTGCCACTAGTTTCTTATAGCTAGGATAAATATCTGCATTTCGCTCTTTTGACGATTTTCGTAATATATTATAAGATCGTTTAGTTAATTTTGTTTCAAGGAGAAGAGCTAGAGCTTCTTAGGGCGAATATGGTGTACATGGTTTCTCTTCATTCATTATTTTTTCAAGACTCTTTCTTGACGATGTGGGTGTGCTATTCGCTACGACTCTTAGCACAGATACTGCTGCTCGATTTCCTTTATTTTTGAAGCGACTAGATAGGACTCTAACTGCTTCTGGAGTTGTACATGAATCGGACTCACGTTTTACGATTTTTCTTTTAGTACGATCGCTACCTTCAACACAAGATTTTTTGGGGCGTCCTCGTTTTCTGACTGTTAAATTTGACGTATTTGGATCGGGAACTTCTAACAAATCCTTAGAAAAATCTACGATTCCGTCAAGCCATGTAAAATGTTTCCGTTCGAGATGATCTCTATTTCTGTTTGCTTTTTTCCAAAATGCGATGAACTTCCAATAGAATTGATTTAAGGATTTTTTTAGTGAACCTTTTTGTTCATTCAATAAATATTCCGCTATAACACGTGTATAAAAATCTTTAAAATTACTAGAAATAATTTCAACATTACCTAGTTGTCTCCTAGATAACATTTTGATTTTCACAAAGCAAAACTTTTAAGCATAACACAGCATGTAATCAACGAATAATACACACAGAAACGGATCTGCACAACCAAACTAAACTAACAAAAATTCTTAACGCTTTCTTCAGAGAATCTCTTCCCTTTCACAGGAAGTGGGGGCGGGGGACGAATGAACATAAGAGAACATAAGAGATAGTGGGAGTGTCAAATGAAGGGAGCGCAATGACTATTCTATATGGGGGTTTTATTTGTATATACAGGGTCGACACATTTCTCTAGTGAAAGTGCAGAGGTATACATTTCCTTTAACTAATATAACGAGATTGTTTCTTAGTTTAAACAAAATAAATGTACATAAGTATAAAATACATATAAGTAAGAGTTTACATTAACGTATTCATTCAAATTTAAGTGTGCATACAAATTAATATAATAAAGTTATACTCATGTAATAAATTGGAAAAAAAACCTTTATTTAAAAATGTAACAATAGATTTATATGACATTGCGTGAAAATTAAAAAATACACTAAGAAAATTTATTTGTAAGTAGACAAAATAGAACTTTTAAAATAATTCAGAAACTTAAAACATTGAATGATTTTTTTTTCCAGCTGACTGAATTTCCTTACATGCATGTTGGTAGAAATAGTGTGTATATATGTATATGTACATATGTATGTGTATATAATATATATATATATATATATACATACAGCGTTCGAAATCCTTGGTGGTCCGCTGGTCCGAGACCACCGATAATTCAATCGGACCACTATTTTGAAAAATTTAGTGGTCCGTAGGACCAGTGCCTTTTTTCAGGCCCTGAGAGAACCGCAACCGATCGCACATATGATTTTTTTTTATTAATCAGCGATGCCGCGGACGCTCTATAACGCGTAAATTACGTAAAAAATCGGCGATAAGGACGCAAAAAAATAGCTCTTACGCGTCCCACAAGACGCGTAATTTCGTTAAAAAATCGCGAAATAACTAATTTCCGACAAATTTTGTCAAACAATTCTCGAAAAAATGGCTAATTTCATTGCAAAACCCGAAAAAAAGGCAGATTTCTTCAAAAGATCGCGAAAAAACGGCAAATTTCGCCCAAAATAGCGATAAAATGGCAAATTTTGTCAAAAAAAATCATGAAAAACGGCAGATTTTTTCAAAAAATTGCGAAAAAAAGACAGATTTCTTCAAAAAATCATGAAAAAACGAGAAATTTTGTCCGAAAATCGCGATAAAACGGCAAAATTTGTCAAAAAATCGCAAAAAGCGACAAATTTTGTTAAAAAAAATCTCTAAATAACGGCCGATTCCCGGCAAATATCGTCAAAAAATTCGCGAAAAAATGGATAATTTCATCCTGAAACCCGAAAAAACGACAGATTTCTTCAAAAGATCGCGAAAAAACAGCAAATTTCGTCCAAAAATCGCGATAAAACGGTACATTTTGTCAAAAAATATCGCAAAAACGGTATATTTCGTCAATAAATCCTGAAAAAACAAAAGATTTCGTCAAAATAACGTGAAAAACGGAAATTTCGACAAAAAAGCACGAGTAGGGGAAAAGTGCCGGTCCGACCTCAGGAGGAGGTGTGAGGTTCGGTGGTGGTGGTGGGCACCTCCTCCTCAAGCCTCCTTCTCACACCTCCTCCTCCACAGCCCTCCTCCTCACACCTCCTCCTCCTTAATCCTCCTCTTCAATCCTCCTCCTCAATCCTCCTCCTGGCATCGTCTTGTAAGAGAAGGGGTTAAAAGGGGGTTTAAATTTTTTTCGTGAAATTTGAATATTTTATGCTATAAGAGAGGGGTAAAAGGGGGATAAATTTTTTAAGTATACTACAGTACGAGCGGTTTTTTTAATCAAGTATAGTACGTAGTAGAATTTAAGAAATGAATAATAGCAATTAACGATAATTAGTAATTAATTAAAAAGTAATTAAAAATTATGAGTGAAATTTTTTCAACATAATCCAGTATGAGGGATTATTTTTCGAGTGGTGATTTATTAAGAAATTTTTAATAATTTAAACTTTAAAATTTTCAACAGTTTAAATTTATTTTCAGTCAAGTGTAAAAGTTAATTCAATTTAACAAATGAATCATTAAAATTAATTTCAAATAATAATTTAAAATAATGAAGATACTAATTATTTCGGCATGCTGTAGTATGATAGGTTGTTTTAATGTGGTAATTTTTTCAAATGAATTTTGCTGTTGTTCATTTTAAAAAATAATTAAAAATAAGGAATGAAGCGACTTTTTTTTTTTTTTTTTTTTTTTTTCCTTTTCACCGTGTTTTAGATGAGGAGTTAAGCGGGTATTTGGGTACACAGAATGTTTTTTCCCTATACTATTATATGAGTGGTTTTTAATTTTAATGTGGCGACTTAAACATTTTCAGTTTGGTGTAATTTTAGAGTTTATTTTTTCTATTTTAAGTGGGAATTTGGGGAGATTGATTTTTTTTTTTTTTTTTTCCACTGTGCTCTTACATGATGAGTTAAGCGGGTATTTTGGAGGAAATTATTATTTTAGACTAATCATTCACGAAGGATATTTTGCGGATATAAATGTTTAATAGGGGGACTTTAACTTTTTTGCAATGAGATTGACGTGCGCTCGTCGACCTAATCGTACGGAGTTTGTAATTTTCTTCGAATCATGTGTGAATATTGGCTTGGATTATCTTAGAAAGATCTGAATAACCTTAATCCCTGTCTGCCATCATAAATAACATATGCTGGTAATGGGAATTTGGGAATAATAACTTTAAATATTTATTTAATGAAGGAACTTTAAAATTATTTCGAGTGTTATTTTTAGTCAACTAAGTTATACACTTGATATTTTAGATTAGTTAAAAAATAACTTTAAAATTTGAATGAGAAAATATGTTTCAAAATGGGATTTTACGTACTAACATTTATTTGCGCTCGTTGACCTAACCGTTCGGAATCTGTGATTTTCCTCGAATCATGTGTGAATAACTGTTAGATTTCCTTAGAAAGGCTTGAATAAGCTTCAACCATCATAAACAACGCATGTCTGTAACGGGAATTTGAACTTAATTTTTTAAATATTCATTTTAATGAGGTGACTTCGAAAACAATTTGTAGAACTTTTGAGTGGTAATAATTTTTATTGGGAAACTTAAAAGAATCTTGTGATTTTTTGGGAACTAATTTTTAATTGTTGAAGTTTGCAATCTGTATTCGCATTTCTTTTGTGTGAGATTGTATAAATGTTGATGAAAACTATTTTTATTCCAATTAATGAAATTTAATAATAAAAAGAATAAAGTGTACCTCATCAGACACCCCTTTTTCAAAATTCGTGCATATTTTTAAACATAACAATGTGTTTAATATAAGTAATTTTTGTGTGTCCTTTCCTTTCTGAAAGTGTAAGCGATTTTTAACATAAATATCTTTTGACATGTGTAATTTTTCCCTGGCAGAAAAATTTTCAAATAAATAAATTTTAATATTAATAGTATTTTTGACTTTCCGAAGAAAAAAAAAGGAACTCATTTTTAATGTTTTAATACTTGTCGGTTAAAAAAAATTAAACTATATTTATTATCGAAATGAATTCATCTTCATTAATTTAAAAACATATAATATTTATAACCAGTGACGCGGAACTTTTTCAAACCCTGTTAATGAGATTTTATTTAACATTGTATTTTATCTTCAGATCAAAATAATTTGTGAAAAATGCTTTTAAATACTTTTAAAACTGTATTAAAAATAATATTTTACATACCTTAACATCAATGAAATCCAAATCGATGAAGAGTTTAATAATTATTTTCTCAAAGAGAGGATACTAAATTCGTTGCAATATATGTGTGTGCGTGTAAACATAGATGAATCATTCTTATCTGCTTATCTGATAGCGTTTTCCGAAAAGGGTTGAATCTCTGAATCATAACTGATAGGAACTGGGGTTGATGCGTTATCTTAATTAATCTTAATGAGTACTATATCTGATTAAAATTATTTGACTTGAAATAAAATAACGTCTTTTGAGCAATATCTTTTGAAAACTTAAGATATAATTATTTAAATCAAATTAGAGGCTTTTTTTTTTTTTTTTTTTTTTTCTCATCGATTTATTTTAAATAAAACTAAAATATTTTTTTTTCTGTACTTTGTTACCAAAATAAAGAGTGTATCACATTCATTTCGGCTTTAACTGTTTGAAAATTTAAATTAACCTATAATTAAAATGATTACATAAGGTTGAGTATGTGATCTTTTAAATGAAATCTAGTTAAAAACGGAACACGCATTCATATAAAACTTTAAATACTTATGGTGTTGTGTATAATGTAATGTATGTATTAAATATTAAATGAAAAATATGAATTAACAATAAATGAAAGACATTAACATTAATAAAATATTAATTAAACATTGCATTGATTAAAAACTTAATGAAAAATATTAATTTGGGAATACGCATTCGTATAAAACTTTAAACATTTATATTTTTTTGTGTATACTATTATGTATTTATTAAATATTAAAAGAAAAATATGAATTAACAATAAAGGAAAAATATCAATTAACATTAATAAAATATTAATTAAACAATGTATTGATTAAAAACTTAATAAAAAAATTAATATGGGAATACGCATCCTTATAAAACTTTAAACATTTATGCTTTTGGGTATAATATTTTGGATGTATTAAATATTAAATGAAAAATATGAATTAACAATAAATGAAAGACATTAACATTAATAAAATATTAATTAAACATCGCATTGATTAAAAACTTAATGAAAAATATTAATTTGGGAATATGCATTCGTATAAAACTTTAAACATTTATATTTTTTTGTGTATAATATTATGTATTTATTAAATATTAAAAGAAAAATATGAATTAACAATAAATGAAAAATATCAATTAACATTAATAAAATAATAATTAAACAATGTATTGATTAAAAACTTAATGAAAAAAATTAATATGGGAATACGTATCCTTATAAAACTTTAAACATTTATGCTTTTGGGTATAATATTTTGGATGTATTAAATATTAAATGAAAAATATGAATTAACAATAAATGAAAGACATTAACATTAATAAAATATTAATTAAACAATGTATTGATTAAAAACTTAATGAAAAAAATTAATATGGGAATACGCATCCTTATAAAACTTTAAACATTTATGCTTTTGGGTATAATATTTTGGATGTATTAAATATTAAATGAAAAATATGAATTAACAATAAATGAAAGACATTAACATTAATAAAATATTAATTAAACATTGCATTGATTAAAAACTTAATGAAAAATATTAATTTGGGAATACGCATTCGTATAAAACTTTAAACATTTATATATTTTTTTTTTTTTTTGTGCATAATATTATGTATTTATTAAATATTAAAAGAAAAATATGAATTAACAATAAATGAAAAATATCAATTAACATTAATAAAATATTAATTAAACATTGTATTGATCAGGGTTGGGAAAAAACCAGGTTTTTTCGAAAAAAACAAAAAAAACCGGTTTTTTTGGTTTAAACCAGGTTTTTTTGGTTTAAACCGGGTTTTTTTTTAAAACATCCTTCTTATGACACATACATGCATATTTACTGATAAAAATAGACATTATTGGTTTATAAGCAGTATAATTTCATTTAAAATAATTTAAATTTAATAATTATAGGGAATTTATGCTGAAAATTGAAAAAATTCATTTTTCAATTTAAACAGTTTTGGCAAACAGTCTTATGTTGAAAGTTTTAGCTGTTCTACACAGTGAACCATTAATGCCCTGTAAATCTTTATAAACAATCTTTTGATTACTAATAATAAATGTTTGGATGTAGTTTGATAAATATTCTTTTCCACAATTATTCAAATAATAAATTACAAATACTACTTAGGATTTTTTCTTTTCTGAGTGACAATTTGAAGTTAACATTTTTAGTCGTTAGATCAGCAGATAGCAGAGGGGAAAAATTATTATTAAAATGCTATAATTAGCAACTAGTCTTTGCTTTTAATTCTTCAAGATAATCTCCCAAAAGAAAAATTTCTTTAACAGCTTGTGCAAAATCTTAAAAGGTCACTATGTTACATTATTAATTGCATTAAATATTCTGCACCATTAAAAAATTAAAATATTTTATACTAAATATTGAATCTATTTTATCTATGATCAATTCACATGTTTGAAGTTTTTTCTTTAGAGCAATAGATATGTTTACCAATGTGTACTGATTTGAATTCTATGCATAAAAAATGACGTAAACCCAATATACCTAATGCTTATTGCTTAAATAAAGTGTTAAAAGTAGAAATTATTTATATCCAAAAATCTGAAACTCATAAATTATAAAGAAAGAATGAAAATGTCATTAGATTTCTTCTAAAAAACGATAGAAATTATTTATATCTAAAAATCTAAAACTCGTAAATTATAAAGAAAAAGAGAAAATGTCATTAGATTTCTAAAAAATAAATTGCTTTCTTTTATATAAAAAAACCAATTGGTTTAATCCTATACATAAAAAAAGACCTAAACCCACTACACATAATACTTATTACTGAAATAAAGTGTTAAAAGTAGAAATTATTTATGTCCAATAATCTGAAACATGTAAATTATATAGAAAAAAAAGAAAATGTCATTAGATTTCATCTAAAAAAACCAACTGGTTTTTTTGAGAAAAAAACCATTTGGTTTAAACCGTGGTTTAAACCATGGTTAAAACCAATTGGTTTAAACCGTGCCAACCCTGGTATTGATTAAAAACTTAATGAAAAAAATTAATATGGGAATACGCATCCTTATAAAACTTTAAACATTTATGCTTTTGGGTATAATATTATGGATGTATTAAATATTAAATGAAAAATAAGAATTAACAATAAATAAAAAATATTAATTAACATTAATAAAATATTAATTAAACATTGTGTTAATTAAAATATAGATTAAAAATTTAATGAAAAATATTAATTTCTCATGTAATTAAAATAACACTTTATAAATTAATGAATTAATAATAAATGAAACATGTTCATTCGAAACAACTTGAGAAATACTAATTTGTAATGAAATTAGAAAATACCAATTAATTAAATATTAATTAAAAATTAAATGAAAACTATTAATGAGAGACACATTGAAAAATATTCATACATTAAAAGTGACTGTTATATGCTTATTCCAACTGCTATCCACCGTCAACCTGCATCGTTGCTCGCCTGGTGGGTACTATCTGATAACAACAAATTCTTATCTTTAACGGTATTTCCCGAAAGTTGACTCACTACATAAGTAAAAATGACAGGTTCAAATCTGAAATTAAGAGTTTATTCATATCGAATATAATTAATATAACATGCAATTAAAAAGAGACTTAATTTATTTAATACGTCATAATTAAGAATTTAATTAAATCCTGAATATAATTTTTTAAAATCTTATTAATAGAATAGAATAGAAATTCTTTTCAACATTTTCAAGAAACACACATGTCATTGAATACTTAATAGAATATTTTTCGTAATGAATGTGTAATTAACATTTTTAAAGGATTTTTTCTAATTAATTAGTGTTTAATTAAAATTTTCATAATTAAAATAAATATATCAAATAAAAAAGGAATTCTTTTCAAAATTTTCAAGAAACACGAGTTATTATTAAGTAATATTTTGAATAACTATAAACTTTAATCATGATGAGTCATCACTGTGAATAATCTTTTCTTCTCATATGTTATAAAAACAAGTTTAAGTACCCAAATTTATTGATATATTTCATTGTGTGTTGGATCCTTCTTTACTAATCTCGTTAAAATTATTCATTTACCAATGATTTAAACTTCACATTTTAAAGTTATTTATATAATATACTAACATTTGACTATTAAATATCAAATAATGGATATGCACTTTTTACACTCACATCTTACAATGCACTTAGTAACCAAATTTAATGATTTTTAAACATGTCTTCTTAATTTTTTTTTATTAATGAAAGACTATCACAGTTGAATATTTAGCTTTCTCTTCATAACTTTATCGAGAAATATGTAATGTATACCACACGATTTCATTCAATGAATCACAATACAATTCAAACTTCTCATTTTCAATGTTTTATATATACTAGTGTTTATCAAATAGGTGTTTATTCTGAACAATCATTACTTAATATATTGATGAAAAGTTTGTGTTGAACGGTTTTTAACTCAAATGGTGTGAGAGAAGGATATATTAGGACAGAAGTTATTAAATATAGAGTCTTTAAAGTTTATACCCGTGCAAGAATTGACATTTCAAGAAACAAAGTTGTGTCACATTTGAAAGCATTCTTTATATTCGAAACGCACACGTGATCACGATCACATCACTGAAGAGTATAGAGAAGCTGTTTATGTTGTATATAATTTGAATTTTCATTAACACAATATTATAACCGAAGTTTTTCGACAGTTTGAAAAATTATGATGCACAACGTCTGCACACATTAACACAGAATAAGATTAGCTTATGCCCTTTTGATGATAAGCGTTATTTGCAGGTAAGATGTATTAACATAACAAAATTTTCTTGGTAATTTTACTCGCAGGTTTCGAAACCACAAACATCTGATCATACTTCTCATTTTTAACACGCGACTCTAACCATTGGGCCATTAAGGCCCGTAATTTAGTAACTAAAAAGTAAGAAAGATCGTCGAAAGTGATTACTTCACACATGCAAAAATAATTTTTATTGTGACTTATCAGTTAAAAATCACGAAGAAAAGAAAAAGAATTCATATGCGTTTAGGATTACTTTGAGATTTAATGAGTCACCTCATCAGTTAAATAGACATATTCACTTCTTATGAAATGTATTATATTTTAGTTTATCAGTCATAATGTGATTACTTATTAATAATTTTAGTATCATTAAAAATTTTTAAAAAAAAGTTAAATATATCAAAAATACAAGTTCGTGTTAAAGGTTTAAACAGATTGTTAAAATAATTTTACAAAACTTTACAAATTATTTAAAAATGATTCACTAATATTTAGTAATCGACAAATTTTAATAGCCATAGTCATTTATATGTGACTTAAGTTTTCTGTTTTAACTGTTAAGTTATTAGATTCCCCCCTTCAATTACATCTCATTGATAAGTTTTAATCAACCAACCAACCAACCATTCAACTGTTTCCGCAAACAACAAGTATGTCAGTTAGATTTCCAGGTTCAACTGTTAAATTATTACATCCCCTCCCCCTCAATTTCATCTCATTGATAAGTTTTCAACAACCAACCACCCAACTATTTATCAACCCTAACAACCAGGTATTTGTTTGCCCTAGTAACCAAAAAGCTTTTATTGAAACATGAACAAAATTTTTAAGATGCAAGACTTGTCATTTTTAATAAAAAAAACAATGACATATGTAATAATTTTTCCTTATTTAAATGAAACCTTTGCATGTGTATGGTAAAACTTGGAAAATTCATTTAATACACAAATTTAAAGTCAACAGACAAGGTCTTCATACTTCTTTTAGTATTTTACTAACATTTTGCCAAATATCTTAAAAAATCAACAAATTATTTTAATAAAAATTCTCATTTGTAAGTGACGTTACTAACCTAACTTGAAAAAATTAACTTGTCAAAGCAAGTTTTGATTATTCCAACTTAGTAATAATCATAAGTTTCATATGATAATCAACCTGTTTGGTTATTTCCCAGTATGGTTTTATAAAAAAAAGTCTCACATGCAAATAACATAACTTAACTAACTTGAAAAAATAACTTGTCAAAGCAGGTTTTCAATGTTTCAGCTTAGTAATATTCATAAGTTTTATATGATATTCAACCTATTTGGTTATGTCTCAGCATATCTTTATAAAATTTATCTAAATAACCTTTAATATCAATGTTTAAAAATATGCGAATAATTCAGTTAGTCTTTTAAAGATGATTATTTTCCCCTCTATTATTTAAAAAACATTTTTAAATAAAATTATTACTGATGCCAGTTTATCCCAGTGTTATAAAATGTGCATGCGAAACTTTTAATTCTAATTTTCACATTTTATTATTTTAAATTATTGTTTTCAAGTTGTACTAAAATTTAGAAATAATAATTAATTCTTTGTTATTAGAAATAATAATTATTTTAATAAGATTAATTAATTTAATTAATGAATTAATTGATAATTATTTTAATAAGATTAATTAATTTAATTAATGAATTAATTGATAATTATTTTAATACTTAATAATTAATTAATTAGATTAATTAATTAACAAAGCACCGGTCATATGATATACATCACGTGACCAGTTGATGACATATGTTCTATGATGTCACCTATCTTAAGATAAAATTATCTGATAACATTTTCTGATAAGGACTTTGAATCTCTCATTTCTTCCTAAACCTTGGAGTGAGTAGGACGTGTATTTGTGAAAGTGTTGGATTAGGTGAGTATACAATGTTAAATGTGTCTTTATTATTAAAGTATTTCAATTTAATTATGCATGAAAATTAAATATTTTTTTCCAAATTTTAGTACAACTTGAAAACAATAATTTAAAATAATAAAATGTGAAAATTAGAATTAAAAGTTTCGCATGCACATTTCATAACCCTGGGATAAACTGGCATCAGTAATAATTTTATTTAAAAATGTTTTTTAAATAATAGAAGGGAAAATAATCATCTTTAAAAGACTAACTGAATTATTCGCATATTTTTAAACATTGCTATTAAAGGTTTTTTAGATAAATTTTATAAAGATATGCTGAGACATAACCAAATAGGTTGAATATCATATAAAATTTATGAATATTACTAAGCTGAAACATTGAAAACCTGCTTTGACAAGTTATTTTTTCAAGTTAGTTAAGTTATGTTATTTGCATGTGAGACTTTTTTTATGAAACCATACTGGGAAATAACCAAACAGGTTGATTATCATATGAAACTTATGATTATTACTAAGTTGGAATAATCAAAACCTGCTTTGACAAGTTAATTTTTTCAAGTTAGGTTAGTAACGTCACTTACAAATGAGAATTTTTATTAAAATAATTTGTTGATTTCTTAAGATATTTGGTAAAATGTTAGTAAAATACTAAAAGAAGTATGAAAACCTTGTCTGTTGACTTTAAATTTGTGTATTAAATGAATTTTCCAAGTTTTACCATACACATGCAAAGGTTTCATTTAAATAAGGAAAAATTATTACATATGTCATTGTTTTTTCGATTAAAAATGACAAGTCTTGCATCTTAAAAATTTTGTTCATGTGTCAATAAAAGCTTTTTGGTTACTAGGGCAAACAAATACCTGGTTGTTAGGGTTGATAAATAGTTGGGTGGTTGGTTGTTGAAAACTTATCAATGAGATGAAATTGAGGGGGAGGGGATGTAATAATTTAACAGTTGAAACTGGAAATCTAACTGACATACTAGTTGTTTGCGGAAACAGTTGAATGGTTGGTTGGTTGGTTGATTAAAACTTATCAATGAGATGTAATTGAAGGGGGGAATCTAATAACTTAACAGTTAAAACAGAAAACTTAAGTCACATATAAATGACTATGGCTATTAAAATTTGTCGATTACTAAATATTAGTGAATCATTTTTAAATAATTTGTAAAGTTTTGTAAAATTATTTTAACAATTTGTTTAAATCTTTAACACGAACTTGTATTTTTGATATATTTAACTTTTTTTTAAACTTTTTTAATGATACTAAAATTATTAATAAGTAATCACACTATGACTGATAAACTAAAATATAATACATTTCATAAGAAGTGAATATGTCTATTTAACTGATGAGGTGACTCATAAAATCTCAAAGTAATCCTAAACACATATGAATTCTTTTTCTTTTCTTCGTGATTTTTAACTGATAAGTCACAATAAAAATTATTTTTGCATGTGTGAAGTAATCACTTTCGACGATCTTTCTTACTTTTTAGTTACTAAATTACGGGCCTTAATGGCCCAATGGTTAGAGTCGCGTGTTAAAAATGAGAAGTATGATCAGATGTTTGTGGTTTCGAAACCTGCGAGTAAAATTACCAAGAAAATTTTGTTATGTTAATACATCTTACCTGCAAATAACGCTTATCATCAAAAGGGCATAAGCTAATCTTATTCTGTGTTAATGTGTGCAGACGTTGTGCATCATAATTTTTCAAACTGTCGAAAAACTTCGGTTATAATATTGTGTTAATGAAAATTCAAATTATATACAACATAAACAGCTTCTCTATACTCTTCAGTGATGTGATCGTGATCACGTGTGCGTTTCGAATATAAAGAATGCTTTCAAATGTGACACAACTTTGTTTCTTGAAATGCAAATTCTTGCACGGGTATAAGCTTTAAAGACTCTATATTTAATAACTTCTGTCCTAATATATCCTTCTCTCACACCATTTGAGTTAAAAACCGTTCAACACAAACTTTTCATCAATATATTAAGTAATGATTGTTCAGAATAAACACCTATTTGATAAACACTAGTATATATAAAACATTGAAAATGAGAAGTTTGAATTGTATTGTGATTAATTTAATCAAATCGTGTGGTATACATTACATATTTCTCGATAAAGTTATGAAGAGAAAGCTAAATATTCAACTGTGATAGTCTTTCATTAATAAAAAAAAATTAAGAAGACATGTTTAAAAATCATTAAATTTGGTTACTAAGTGCATTGTAAGATGTGAGTGTAAAAAGTGCATATCCATTATTTGATATTTAATAGTCAAATGTTAGTATATTATATAAATAACTTTAAAATGTGAAGTTTAAATCATTGGTAAATGAATAATTTTAACGAGATTAGTAAAGAAGGATCCAACACACAATGAAATATATCAATAAATTTGGGTATTTAAACTTGTTTTTATAACATATGAGAAGAAAAGATCATTCACAGTGATGACTCATCATGATTAAAGTTTGTAGTTATTCAAAATATTACTTAATAATAACTCGTGTTTCTTGAAAATTTTGAAAAGAATTCCTTTTTTATTTGATATATTTATTTTAATTATGAAAATTTTAATTAAACACTAATTAATTAGAAAAAATCATTTAAAAATTGTTAATTACACATTCATTACGAAAAATATTCTATTAAGTATTCAATGACATGTGTGTTTCTTGAAAATGTTGAAAAGAATTTCTATTCCATTCTATTAATAAGATTTTTAAAAATTATAATCAGGATTTAATTAAATTCTTAATTATGACGTATTAAATAAATTAAGTCTCTTTTTAATTGCATGTTATATTAATTATATTCGATATGAACAAACTCTTAATTTCAGATTTGAACCTGTCATTTTTACTTATGTAGTGAGTCAACTTTCGGGAAAACCGTCAAAGATAAGAATATCTGGTTATCAGACAGTACCCACCAGGCGAGCAACGATGCAGGTTGACGGTGGATAGCAGTTGGAATAAGCATATAACAGTCACTTTTAAGGTATGAATATTTTTCAATGTGTCTCTCATTAATAGTTTTCATTTAATTTTTAATTACATAAGACATACATATTTTTTATTAATTGTTAATGAATATTTTTTACTTAATTTAAATTCATATATTTTTTAATTACATAAGACATTTATATTTTTTACTTAATGTAAATTCATATTTTTTATTTATTTTTTTTATTCATATTTTTTTTTATTTACATAAGACATTCATATTTTTCATTTATTGTTAATGAATATTTTTTATTTACATAAGACATTCATATTTTTCATTTATTGTTAATGAATATTTTTTATTTACACAAGACATTCCGAGTTATCATTTATTGTTAATGAATATTTTTTATTTACATAAGACATTCATATTTTTCATTTATTGTTAATGAATATTTTTTATTTACACAAGACATTCCGAGTTATCATTTATTGTTAATGAATATTTTTTAATTTTAAATTCATACTTTTCATTTAATTCTTATTTTATATATTATTATACACAAAACCATATGAATTTGAAGAATCATAAAAATGTGCTTTCACTTCATCACATTTAAATGTTTTCCCCTGCTAAATTTTATGACATAAGTTAAAAGTTAGTTTTTACCAACACAAGTCGTTCAATTAAAGCGCATGGTGGAACATGCCGTCAAATTGAATGTTTTGAACATTATTTCATCACGGAAATAGACACACAAATAGATATAATGGGTTTAAAAACATGCATTTTCTAAAACTTAATGTTATATGACACGAAATCATCTCATGTGAATCCCAAACACTTATAATTTTAGAATGCTTATTTTTATAATCACTTAAATTCATTTTAATTATACGTCAGTTATAATAGTTTAATCCTATATGAATATGACACATTAATTATTTGGCTGATAAAATATAGAAAAATAGTCTAGTTTTATTGAAAATAAATCTATGTGAAAAAGCCTCTTATTTGATTTAAATTATTTTATCCTAAATTTTTAAAAGAAATGACTTTATTGTAAGACAATTTAATTAGACATCGTAATTAATAAGATTATTATTAACTCTTATTAGATTAAACTCACACTAGGTTCCTATCACAAAAGCTATGATTCACAGATAAGATGACCCCTTTTTCTCGAAATCAGATAAGAATGAATCATACTTATCGCTTGTGAGGTAATGAAATCAGATGTGAGTATTCTTCTTGCTGGAACAATTTCAAGGCTGTGCGATATTTGCATTAAACTGTTAAAGTAAGTTTATTACCTGAATGAAAATTTTAAATATTAATTAAATAGTAAAATCAGGTAATGAAAATTAATAGCTTGATTCACTAAAGCGCAATTATTTTATCCTAATAAACAGTATTTTTTTTTTCATAATATTAACGAAAATTGTACAAGAAGCTTGTCTAGTATAAAAATACTGTTAGTTAATTTAAAGTGCTTCTGTTAAGAAATATACAAATTTTTGAAACAATATTATTTTTAATTAATGAAATTTTTTTAAAAACCAATTTAATTGAATTTTATTTCAATACTCATGTCTTAAAATAAACTCGAATCAATGTTCCGGATGAAAAAAGTCACTTCATAAGTTACCCCCTAATTAAATTAAAGCAACGTTATTAAAATTGATTTGTTATCTCGAAATAACCCTACAAACTGTAGGACACACACATACATACACATACATACAACATACACATACATACAACACACATACATGCATACAACACATACACACATTCATGCATATAACACACATACATACAATACACGCACATACATACAACACATACATACATACACGCACATACATACAACACACACACACATAGATACAACACACAAACATACATTCACATACATATATACATACAACACACGCACATACATACGACACATACATACATACATTCAACACACGCATATACATACACACATGCATGCATACAACACACAAACATATACACACACATACATACAACACACGCACATACATACAACACACAAACATATATACACATACATACAACACATACAAAATAATAATAATAATCAATTAAATTAAATTTTCACCAAGGTTCGAAGGAAACCACATATTCCAAACCGTTAGGGCGACAAGCGCGATTCAATGTTAGTACGAAAAATTCCATTTTAAAACATATTTTTTCATTCAAATTTTAAAATTATTTTTTAATTATTTTAAAATATTAAGTGTATAACATAGTTGACTAAAAATAACACTCGAAATAATTTTAAAGATAATTTTAAAGTTCCCTCATTAAATAAATATTCAAAATTGTTATTCCCAAACTCCCATTCCAAGCATGTGTTATTTACGACGGTGGATAGAGATAAAGGTGGTGGAAGTCTTTCTAAGATAGTCTAAGCCAATATTCACACATGATTCAAAGAAAATGACAAACTCCGTACGGTTAGGTCGACGAGCGCGCGCTCATAATTTTAAATTATCTTCTTTTTATTAATAATCTTTTTGAATGCACTATCCTTTCTAGAATTCGATTGCATGAAAGACGTGAGTAGAAATCTGTTTATATACTTGAGAGTCGCTTTTTAACGCATAAGTTTCAAACTCCGTACGGTTATGTCGACGAGCGCGCGTTAATCTCATTGCAAAAAAATTAAAGTCTCCCTATTTAACATTTATCTCTGCTTAAAACTCTAAAAAATGAAAAAATAATTCAATCTTAACAAAATTACTCCTAAAAAATAATTCACTAATTCACCATGAATGAACCCTTCTTAATTAGATCTTCATTAAAATATTAACCCCCGAAAAAAAAAATATCCTTCGTGTATGATTAGCCTAAAATAATAATTTCCCCCAAAATACCCGCTTAACTCATCATGAAGAGCATAGTGGAAAAAAAAATCAATCTTCCCAAAATTCTCGCTTAAAATCAAAAAAATTAATCCTTAAACTAAAGTTCGCTGAAAAATTTTAAGTCGCCACATTAAAATTAAAAACCACTCGTACAATAGTATAGAAAAAAAATTCTGTGTACCCAAATACCCGCTTAACCCTTCATCTAAAAGCACAGTGAAAAAAAAAAAAAAAAAAAAAAAAAAAAAGAAGTAGCTTTATTCCTTATTTTTAATTACCTTTTAAAATGAACAACAGCAAAATTCAATTGAAAAAATTACCACATTAAAACAACCTATCATACTACAGCATGCCGAAATAATTAGTATCTTCATTATTTTAAATTATTATTTGAAATTAATTTTAATGATTCATTTGTTAAATTGAATTAACTTTTACACTTGACTCAAAATAAATTTAAACTGTTTAAAATTTTAAAGTTTAAATTATTAAAAATTTCTTAATAAATCACCACTCGAAAAATAATCCCTCATACTAGAGTATGTTGAAAAAATTTCCCTCATAATTTTTAATTACTTTTTAATTAATTACTAATTATCGTTAATTGCTATTATTCATTTCTTAAATTCTACTGCGTACTATACTTGGCTAAAAAATACCGCTCGAAAAATTCTAAGTCCCTTCATTATTTTTCATTCATTATTTTTAATTACTTTTTAATTAATTACTATTTTTAATTTAATATGAATCATTCATCTCTTAATCAACAGTCAAAAGAACCGCTCGTACTGTAGTATACTTAAAAAATTTATCCCCCTTTTACCCCTCTCTTATAGCATAAAATATTCAAATTTCGCGAAAAAAAATTAATCCCCCCCTTTTAACCCCTTCTCTTACAAGACGATGTCAGGAGGAGGAGGAGGAGGTTTGAGGAGGAGGATTGAGGAGGAGGAGGATTGAGGAGGAGGAGGAGGGTTGTGGAGGAGGATTGAGGAGGAGGTGTGAGGAGGAGGCTTGAAGAGGAGGTTCACTCCTCCCTCCTCCGATCCTCAATCCTCCTCCTGGGGCCGGACTCTCATTTTTCCCCTACTAGCACGAAAAAAAAAAAATATATATATACATATAAAGTGAAGCCGGGAGAGAATTTTTCTGTTTTAAAAACTAATTTTCCTGCTTCAAAATTGTTGTTGCTGCTCCAAAAACTGATTTTCCTGCTTCCCATTTTTTTTTGTGGGGGGCTCCAAATCTTTCTGAGTGAATGCGTCTCCTGAAAGCACCATTTCATTAAGCATCATTTGAGTATGTACCATTTACTCAACAAAAATATCCCTTTTTTCAGCAAAAATATCTTTTTCAGTAAACCTGTCTTGTCCCATTTTAAAATGGGGCAGACAATAATGATACTTGTTATCTTCTACACTCAAATAAGCATTATTTTATAATTAAATTTGTATCTTGAACATTTATTCTTTAAAAAGTACAGAAAATTTCTCTTAAATTAATATCGGTTTTAATTATTTATTATTATCAAAACAATTATTGCATTTTATTTTTCTTGTGGAGATGAACAAGTTCAATTTTTGCGTCGAAAAATGATTTATTAGTCGGGACCCGCTTCTGTAGAAAAGGCACCCAGAATTTTTCAAGTCCAGCTGCATCACTGACACTAGCTAAAATTCCACCACTCTGGCTAAAATTTGGAGAAAAATCTAAAAAAATGTGCGTTAAACCGTAGTCAGTTGAAATAAGTAATGGCAAATAAAATATCTAATTAATAATTTGATAGTTTTTCTTTACGTACTGTTTAATTTTTCGCAAATTATAATTTTACGTTTTATTATGCTGAAAATTTTGGATAAATGCAAAGTAAGATTGGTTTATTTTCCAGGGAGGGGAGGGAGAGGTCACTCTAAGTGTTAAAATTATTTAATAGAATTTTATGTAGTGGACCAGTGATGAAGTCTGCGGACCAGTAAATTCTCATGCTTACTGGTCCTTTGGACCAGTGACCTTTTTTTTGGAATTCTAACGCTGTATACATATATAAACTGAACTCTAAATATGTGCTTCAAGTTTTAACATTATTTTTGAAATAAACGGAAAAAGTAAAAGAAAAATTGTAAAATAATATTAATAATAATAATAATAAAATAAATAAATTTACATATTTATACCCCCCCCCAGAATAAAAAAATTAAGTTGACTGTGTTATATTAATTGGAATCTTGCATTATATAATATAAACACTGACAATTTTGTGTCAGTGCGGAAATTTCACAGAGCTTCAACTCGATTACTGGTTTTGGACTAATATGGGCGATATCCAATGTTCAACTTCAAAGTATTGGTTCTCACAAAATCGCAAAAAGTCGCAATAGATCTCTTGGGATATTATTTTAGAAGGTTCATTCTACATTTTGTAGTAAAATCTCCGATATGTTAGGAGGAGTTTTTTTTTTTATATATCACTTTTTATGTACGAAAATCCCTTAAAACTATGTATTTTTAAAATGTATCAACTTTTTAAAATTTTTGAGATTTTTGCAACCGAAAAAACAAATTAAATATATAATTTAATGTTGTTTCAGAAAAGTGCAAAAAAAAAACTTTCAACTATCTGAAAAGGTCTTAATTAGGCTAACTCAAACTTAAATCTTCGCAAATTTTCTGTAAAATTACCGGACATAACAAGTTACTGTATGTTTCAGTTGCAACATCAAGCGATTGCAGTGATCGGATCTGTACTTCAATAGCGTCATACATTTTTCTTAACCCTACTACATTTGAAGAATTTCTTACCGGTTCCGTAAGCAAAAGTTTGTTCATATGGAAACTAGTTATTAAATTCGATCTCCCAAATCTACTTTTCAATAATTGAATTGATGAATCTTAATTCTCATTCGTTAGCGAAAAAACAGAAACAGCACTTAATGCCAATCCATCTAAATACGTCTTTAAATAAGTGAATTTCTCGATTTTACTCAATGAGTCGTTGTTATGAACAGCAACCTCATATGAGTTCCAAAAATCTAGCCACTTACTACAGTCCTTATAAAACTTAACTGTATTCAATTTCGGCAATTTAAGTGTTCTGGTTTCGTTAGAGCCATGCAAGATCGCGTGTGAAAGGTCATTGTTATATATCACTGGTTTATCCTTAAAGGCAGTATCGTTAGATTTAATGTCATTTTCTTTTATAAAACGCGTCATTATACCTCGATATTTAACAATCTTTTCAATATACTCTTCACAACACGAAACTTCATTTTCAACCTCATTAACATCCGTGAGCTCAAAAATTTCTTTATCTAGCTCTTTTAGTTCCGAAAATTTTTCATTTATTTGTTCTTGATAATTTTTAATTTCTTCTATTTTCAAAGAAATTTCCATATCATTATTCTTCAAAATAGATTGAATTTTAGAAATTAGTTTTGTTGTGCTTCCCCGAACGGAAGTACTTTTATTTTTTATTTTTTCCAGATCCATATTCAAAACGATATAATTAAATATTTCCCAAACGAAGCTAAATTTCAATAATCATCTATTTTCAATCCGAGATTAAAATAATTTATCAGTTTCGGAACTATCACTGTAAAAACAAAATACCCAAATTGGGTTGAAAGATTTTTGAGTACAGCATTGTTCCAATTTGGAAAGTTCAGTTTGTAGCACAAAATCGTTTCAAAAAACTCTGATTTTTAATGACATTAAAACAATTCAAATATCTTAGATAGTATATACATTATACCTCAGAAATTTTTATTAATTTAATGGTAATAAAGATCTGCTCTGTTTTGAACCATTTTGGGATATCTATTTTGGGAACAATACTCTACCATTTTGGAATCCTTACTGTACCATTTTAGGAACATTACTATACCCAGAAATCTTTCAACCCAATTTGGGTCTTCAATTTTTACAGTGTAAAACAATAAATTTCATAACGAAACCAAAACATTCTATTTATTTATTTTCAAACGATATTCCATGCAAATTTATAAATTCATAATCAAATTGGTCCTACCTCATATCTCGTCGTGGCCGCGACTTTCAAACCCGTCGGATTCGCCTAATAAATTCTTTAAAAGATGAATCTGGTCTCATTATTTCTGGAGAAAAAAAAATATTCATATTCTTTAGAGCGTGAAAAGGCGTCTTCATAAACAGCTATATTCTAGCATACAAGATCACACCCGTTGTTCACCATGAAGAGAAAATACTCTATATCAGAAGGTTTTCTTTTTCATAATAAGTTTATTTTTAAATGTTAAAATATATTACTGTATATTATTTACAGTACGAGACAATCTGGTAAATCCAAATTATTAAATAGATGTAACATTCCAAGATGCGTAAAATTCAACAACTCTAATAATAAATTAAACTAAAACATTCCAAAAATTGCGATCGTCAAGGCAACGAAAAATTAGTACCACTTAGCATCATATAAATACATCGCTCGCTCGCAGGCGAGAAAGAAACGTCACTTTCATCGGAGAAGATTTCGCAACATATGACAATATGTAGACCACAGGTCCACACGTGGTGATGAAATTGGAAGTAACTTGTAGTAAGTGACGCGATCTTGAATTTTAAAAATCATATGAAAGGCATAATAAAAACATATGAGCTTATTTCAGCATCATCTTCCCATTCATCTGAAATTTACCTTATTACTAAAATAGAGTTAAAGAGTTCAGGAAATAAAATCAGATGTTTTTTCCTTAAAAAAATATCTGTAATTTATTATTAATGTCAAGGTTTAAAGGTAAAAGTTTTTCAAGCTAATTGTAATAAACGTAAAATATGGGTTTAAAAAATCAGCAATTCAGTAGAAACATGTTATAAGTTATTTTTACAAGTTGTAAAATAAATAAAGAAGTATGAAATTGAAGTATTTTTTAAATTGCTGTCTGTTCATTCACTGATAACAATTGTTCATTTACTTCATTTTCGTATCGATTTCTATTAAAGCACCCCCTAGCAGACTTCGAGTCGATTACAGAGGACTGTAATCGATTAAGATTACGATTATTTCCAATTTCAAAAAATAGATTACGATTATGTCTCTATTTATGCAAGCCTGATTACGATTACATAATCGATTATCCATTTTTTATTTCAAGATTACGATTACGTTTGGATTACGATTAATACTTTTTTGTTGGGTTACGATTACCGAACTAGTCGATTACGATTACAGTTCGATTACAGTAATTCCGTAGTCTACATGGTTACAAACTAGAATTACAAATTTACAAAATATGCGTTTCCGTTTATTTATTAATTTTTAAAGGAAAAATAAACCATTTATATTAAATGATCTATTCTTTTCTATATAAATAATATATGTTTTCCTTTTTGAATATTTTAGAACTGATTTCATTATTATAAATTTATTTTGAAATTAAGAGCATTTCTAAGGATGTTTAGAATAGGTATATGTAAAATGCGAAATTCTGATTTGAAATTCACGAATACCGGTGTACGTAGAATGAGACCCCCCCCCCACCCTTTACACATACACATATACTAAAATTTGGGGGGGGGGGAAACATGTGTTTCACAATCTGTTTTTTTTTTTTTTTTTTTTTTTTTTTTTTTTTTTTTTTTTTACGTAAAATTTAAGCATGAAATGAATTTAACTAAGGTTATTTTCCTCAGAACATTCGTTGCTTCAAGACATTTAGGCAAATAAGCAAAACAAAATTTAAAAAATGAAGAAAAATTAAATAAAATAAGCTTCTATCAAAATTTTCGAAATGGGAGAATTAAAGCAATTCATTCTTTTTTCTTTCATTTGCATACCTCTGTCCCCTTGAACCACATATTTAAAACAAAATTGAGACACATGAGCATTAACAGGCAAATAATAATAATAATAATAATAATATAAAATACTGTCTTTTGGTAGGATTATATTGGGGGAGGGGAGAGGGGAAAACAAACCTTTCTGGGAAAAAATTAGCTACCTTTTTTTCCCATTATTTATTTATAACTGATTTAGAGAGATTTTTTTGGTAATTTTTTTTTCCTTTTTAAAATAATCATAGATAAAAAAATTGGTGGCTACACTTCAAAATTCAGGGGTCCGTCATTGAATTGGTCGGCGCATATGCTAAAAGAATTTACCAACAACTAAATATCATTACCAGTGTCCTTTACCCTTAAAAAATCCTACTTACACCTGTATGTTTATTGACAAACCAGCCTTACTTTCTGTTTTTTTTTTTTTGGGGGGGGGGGGGATTCTGATAAAATAAACACACACACATATATATACATACATACATATATATATATATATATATATAAACAATCTTTTATTATTACAGCTTTTGCAAGAACACTGATCTATATGGTTAACTTATCCAGATATATTAAAATACAAATTTTGAATAAATATACTATATACTTATGATTAAAAACATTATATAGTTAATTTAATATAAAAAAAAATTCTTTCACTACAATTTAAAAGAAAAAGACAAGATATCACTATGCAATATTTCTAAAATAAATCTATACAATATGTATATATCTATTAAAAATTACCTGCATGTGGGTGTTCAAATTGGATTTGGTTTTTATGGCGACCCTGACATCTGACGAGCACAATTTGCATTTCTATTTAAAAAATTTCACGCCTGTTTCATTCAAATCTGATAGAGATTCCGTGAAATAATCTTCAATTTTTTTGTTGTTTCTCTTAGCCACCTCTTTCTCTAGATCCTTGGAAACATCCACTTCGATATAATCACTGAGAAATCCAACATGCGAATGAGGCTGTTAGATAAATTGTCACATGCAATTTAAGCATCTTTCCTCCCCCTCCCCCAAATTTTCATTTTTCTCCGAATACCACATTTGAAAGAGGGTGATTTCTGCCAAATTGCTAAGTGCCCATAATAAAACCATAAATAATAGTATATTTCTTTCTTTTTTTAATTTTTTATCCTTTATCACTCTCACTCAATAACCCGCGAAACAAGATCCTTCGAATGACCACAAAGAGTTTCCCCCCCCCCCCAATTCCCATACCTTTTAACGAAGTCAGACTATTTCTATGTCTTAAGGTCCACGCACATAGCACTAACTTCTTGCGCTATCTTTGATCTTTCGTGTCGGCGCTTTGATGTGTTAATTGCACTTCTAGTGCACTGAATCTGAACTTCAAGAAAGGAATCTAACGCGAAATCAGTTGACAGCTTTATGACTGAAGATAAGGTTTATAAAAGTTCCCCTTCCTTTGTCAATTTGGTAGGGCCAGTCCCTCAAAAATCATTTAAAGAGATTTCACCCTTGTTCCGTTCGAAAACAAAGATTGATTGATTGCTCTTTTAGTGTTATAAAAACTAGTGCTGTTCACTCGCAGCCTTAAGATCCATGCACATAGCACTAACTTCTTGCGCTACCCTTGATCTTTCGTGTCGGCGCTTTGATGTATAAATTGCACTTCTAGTGCACTGAATTTGAACTTCAAGAGAGGAATCTAACGCGAAATCAGTTGACAGCTTTACGACTGAAGATTGGGTAGATAAAAGTTCCCCTTCCTTTGTCAATTTGGTAGGGTCAGTCCCTCAAAAATCATTTAAAGAGATTTTACCCTTGTGTCGTTCGGAAAAAAAGATTAATTGATCGTTCTTTTAGTGTAATAAAAACTAGTGCTGTTCGCTCGCAGCCTTATATTATTATATACCAGGAACAGCCCTCTATAGCATGTTTCACAGGAACTGCTGCCTTATGACCTATGACTTCTTCTTACTTTAGGGGCGATTTGAGCTGCAAACGTGGACCATTATGATCTATGACGTGGACACTCTTTCTTTGAAGCAATGTTTAATTCACCGACTGAGTATTTCATGGACTGCGCGAAAGGAAGAAGGAAAAATAAAGATGTAATCATGTAACGTAATCGTATATTTGTGCTCGATTACGATTACATAGCTTTTTGATACAGATTACATTGCGATTATCGGCATTGCGATTACAATTAGATTATGATTCTAATCAAAGTGAAATATTTTGATTATGATTATATCGCGATTATTTCGAAATTAAAATTTACGACTACGATTACAATGCGATTACACAGTTTTATGTAGTCGATTATAATCGATTTCGAATTTAAAGAAATATCCATTTTACACATGAAAGATTTCATATTTCTCTGTTTACAAAGCAAATAATTTTCCATTTCTTACTTTAATATGAAATACTTCCTGTTTTACAAATAAACTACATTTTGTATATCCCTACGGGAATCTCATTATATGAATTTCGACCACCCACAATATCTCGACATTGATATTTCTATCTTTTTTTTTTATTATTATTTATTTATTTTATCAAAACAGAACATTTAAAACTTCTCCAATAAATCTATACAATCACCTGTCATCTTCTTATATGCTGTTATTCTCTCTCTAAAATATAAATGAATAAAAAAATCAGTTTAGCGATATAGATAAATGTTTGTGTTTAAGGTCTATCTATTAGCTTTCTTTACCTCCTTTTTTTTCCCCCGTTTGAAATATTTATTAAAGTTGTACTATAATGACTGGAAACATTTTTTCTTAAATATTTAGATTTGGCTGCATAAAGTATTTCGTTGTCCTGCTTCTATGAAGCTTCATAAAGAAAACAACATAGATGGAAATAAAAAAAAAGGTATGAAAAGGACACGTTACAAATTATCAAATTGAAAATATTACCCTATTTTAAATTATTTATTGTATTTCTATAAAAGGAAACACACTTAAATATCATTATTCTTTCTAAAATTTAGTAAAAAAAATAAAAAATAAATAAATAAATAAATGAAATAATAATAGCGTATTTTTTTTTTTGAGTTTTTTTTTTTATTATTTTCGTATACCGAAGAAAATTGGGGGGGGGGGGAGGAATTCTTGTTACGGCATAAAACTTAACCAAAATAAAAGTAGTAGTCTAAACTATTAACATTAATTTCTTGATTGTTTGAGAAGTAATAGCGTCTGAAAGGTTTTTTTTTTTTTTTCAGAATATTTTTTACATTGCTTCTGGCAATAAACTTTCAACAAGACTATAACGATAGGCATAAGAGTTTGTTTTATTATTTAAAAATTTTAGTACAGTTACTTCAATAATTTCAGTAATAAAAACAGGCCAAATAAATAATAACAAAAACTATCCAATCCATGTAAAATAAACTTCTTCTCATCTGCAAAAAGTAAACTTTTCTTCGTTTGGCCTTATATCACTTCCGGTATAACAAATCTAACTCGAAGTGAGGAGGATAAAATTCTTAATTCGGGACGATTTTGTCTACAACGGAGCAACACGATAGAGTTATAAATTTAAGAAATTAGGTAAAACCTGACACCTCTGATTTGACTCAATTAGAGTAATTAACTTTCGAGTGGGTAATGGTTGAAAAACTTAGAACGATATGTTGCATACACTGTAAAAAAATTTTCCTATAAAATACGGAAATTCCTCTTATAATCTTGACGCCAGTACTGTTTTCATATTTTAACGGAAGAAATTTTCCGTAAATTCCAGAAACATTTACTTTTTCTTTTTTTGCAAAATATTCCCATTTTCACAAATTTTTGTTTGGAAGGCAAAAAATAATTTTTCAAGGTCAAACTTACATTTTTATTTTTCACTTTTCAAGGTCACGTTAACATAAGGGGAAGATACATTTAATTCAAACAACAATGAGGAAATATCACTTACCTTCTCAAGGGATCGAGCCAGAGATCTGTCCTATCGCTATTACTTTTCAGACTATATTCCAGAAAAGCATTGCTTTTAATAAATAATAATTAAAAAAAATTTGCATATGAAATTGCATGTTTCGGGTGTTGTTTGTAGAGCAATCTAAAAAAAAAAAAAAAAAAAAAAAAAAAAAAGAAAAGAAAAAAAAAGAAAAAGAAAAAGAAAAAAGAAAAAAGAAAAAAGAAAGAAAGAAAATACAATGTGACTTCAAAAATCAGGCTTTTTCTTTCTTTTTTTTTTTTACATTTTTAATTAAGAAAAATAGCAGAATGAACACTTACTGCATTAAAATCATTAATTTTTTTTCTTTTTTTCCCCTCCTTAATATGATGTTTAAATCATGTTACTATCTTAATTAGGACAGGGAATATTAATTTTTATGTTTTGATTTGTTTTCAAAATTTAGCTTTCATGGTTATTATTTAGAAAAAATTTTTTGTTAAATTCGTTTTTCTACATTTTTATTTAAATTATGATGGGCTTTTTCATCATTTCTCCTACTTAAATTGTTATAAATCAAGAACATTTTAAGATAAATGATTTAAACTTGGAACATGTCTTTTTAACTTTAATTTTGATTCAGCAAATTTGAAATAAAAACATTTACTTAAAAAAATGATTTTTTTTTCAGTTACATCATTTTTCTCCAAATTTTTACTTTAAATATTTCTAATTTTTATTTAAATTAATATTTTTTAAAATGCTGCATCAAAGTTATAGCTTACATATTTCTGTTTACTTATATATAAAAATTTTTGAAATTCTACAAATAATATTTCAATTTATACCGATTTTAATTTAACCCACTTTTTTAAATATTTTAAAATTTTTAAATAAACAAAAAATATGAGTTTTATTATGTGATTTTGTTTACTAATAATATAATTAACCATCACAAAAAATTTCAAAATTTTAACTGAATAAATAAAAATTATTTTAAAATGTGTCTCTCTGAAGGCGCGTTTTATAACATCAAAGTTTTTTTTTTTAATTTTTTTGGAAATTTGGTATTTTTAAAAATCCAACTTAGTCTCGATCTTGATGATGATGTATTTTTGAGGTTATACTGTATATTAAATGAAATAAATCGATTAGATTTCTATTAAATTTTTCAGTTAAAAAAAAAGTTTTTTTTTTTTTTTTTTTTTTTTTTTGTATTTTGTAACCCTGGAAGACCGAGTTCGATCCCCATGTTTGTTTTAAAAGATCATCCATATCTTTTATACCTTTTGAAAGTTGTTCAGGATAATTTAACATTTCTTACAGATTTTTTCAGATTTTCAGATTTACAGGATTTTTTTTTTTTTTTTTTTTAACTGAAGCTATTTAGAGATCACTGTAGCTAATTTTAATAACTGAAACTACTTTAAAATTTACAAGGACTAATGAAACCCAGGGAAAAAAGATTCCAATAATAATGATAATATTAAAAAGTTCTAATCACCAGTAAGTATAGAAACTAAATTCTAAAACATACTACAGTGGAGCATCGTTTATACGACGCGGAAATGACTACCGAAAAACGTCGTATAAACGATAACGACGTATAATCGATTTTCACTTTCAAAACTAGAATTAATTTTGTTTTCACTTAACTTTAATGTTTAATGTGATAATTTGCATGAATTTTTAAATTAAACAAACTAAAATGAAAAAAAAATCTTAAAAACTGGGGGGGGGGATTATTAAGCTATTTAAATATGCATACCTTTATTTAGGTTTCACCGAAAGGTTCCTCATTTGTAATACATCATTTCCTTTCCATTTAAAGTTAAAGATCAAAAACCCGGCGTGGACAACTAAAAGTCGCCAATACTGATAACAGTTAGAAGGACAGTCTATTTGCAATTTAAAACAGGTCCGGAAAGCTGACCATCCCCGAAAAAAGAATGACCCCTCCCAGTGTAATCTGTTACACGTAAGCTGATTTTTCAGACTAATCGAACAGCAGCCCACATTTTTATAATGTGGAGTGCATAAACACGTGTGTCATTTACAGCTGTCAACTTCCGCTCGTTCGTAAAATACACAAGAAAAATAAACAAAAATAAACCTATACAAAATCGAAAAATCGACGTATAAACGATTTTGGGCGCCGTATAAAAGATATATTTTTACATTAAAATGAATAGGAATGAATCGGGACCACTCTCAAACGTCGTATAAATGTAAACGTCGTATAAACGATGCTTTACTGTACTTAAATGTGTAGCAAGGGCAGAATAATAAATGCAGTTTTAATAGGATAAATATATTTAATGGAAATACGATCTAAAATAAAACAACCTACATAACAAATGAGAAAATATAAAAAAACTTAAAAGCAGTTTAAAGAAGTTGTCAAATAATAAAATTAAAATAAACATTTAGAGGCAGGTTGCACGTGAATACGTGGTTCAATAGTAAGGGATATTTCATGTGACATGTTATGCTCGACCATCGAAAATGCTCTACAAATAATGCAAGGTCTGATGCAAGAGAACGGTGCTCACATTGATAGTGTTCGAATTCCTCATTGGAGAAGTGAATATGATGAATAAAACATGGAATTATATCCAAATTATAAATTTTGTCTCTTTCTGATGTTTTCTTTCAATGTACAGCGCCAAATTTCCCACTATCGGCAATGATTGGAAATATTTTTTTATTTATTTATTTTGGTTGTAATCTTTTTCCCCCATGGTTTTATTAGTCCATTTATAAAGTTTTGTGTCATTCCAGTTATTATTACGAGCTACTAGCGGTTCTGAATAGCGCCAGTTAAAAAAAAAAAAAAAAAAAAAAAAAATCTTGTATAAATAAAAGTCATTAAAAATAAGTCTTTTTAAAAATTATTATTATACTCTCCCTTAAAACTTCTTTGTGCTCTTCTCTTTTAGTTATACATTACCTTTTTTTGTTAAAACAATCTTTTGGGATAAATAAATAAACTTTTGAGACTTGCATGTTATCATTACGTTTGCTTATTGTCTGAAAAGGTAGTTTAACAAATTTTTTAAAAATACTCAATGAGTTTAGCTTCTAGTTCTTAAATTTGTTTTTCCGGTGTATTCCGTCGTTCTGCATTCATTGTGTTTCATTAAATGTCAGAGTAAGGCTCATTTATTTCGTTAAAGATGTTTTCAAACAGGAAACGCGAGAAAAAAGGGACTTATTCTGAACTTATACAGGAATACAATTTAATGCTTTTTAATATTTTTTTTTAACATTTTCTAAACACCGTAAATATTTTTCGATAACTATCTCAGAGTTCTAAAGGGCTGAACTTTTTTTTCCCTTAAGGCTCCTGTCCCTGCGAGAGAAGACACTCGCGAAATAATGCTAGACCTATAGGAAATTTATTTTCTAATAGCATGTTTGCATTTTGACATTTTAAAATAGTTTTTTTTTTTTTTTTTTTTTTTTTTTTTTGCATTGGATAGCTGAAGTCTCTCTCCACAACGCTTTTTTTCTTTTTAATTTTTCGACCTTGGTTGCAGATATTTTTTTAATGATACTTTCATTTTCGGAACTGGTTTTGAAACTGAAACTAACTTTATAAAATATATCTGCAACCTAAATTGAAAAAGAAAAAAAATGAACGGATGTGGAGCGGGGCCTCACATATTCAAGGGAAGAAAAATAAATAAATAAATAGATAAATATTAAATTCCTATTCATTTAAATTACTAGCCGCCTCTGGTGAACGTTTTGGTCACCCTTAAACTTATACTAAAATTTATCACAATTTACTTTTATACATAACTTTATTTACTTGCGTATCTTCACTAAATCTGTATATTCTGATAGAGAAATAAAAAAAAAAACTATGTGATTAAGGCAGTATTTATGGGAAGAAAACAGCATTCTGTTCTGGTTGGCGCGATTGGCGAATAAATCCGAAATAGCTTCAAAGAACCATTTTTCGTTTGTTAATATAATTATAAAATGTTTTGAAAAAGATATTAAACGAAACCCTCTGTGCGATCTGCGATCACACTTACCTACTTGTTTGATTTTGATTTCCATTCACCCACAATCACCACATTTCCCGTTGGCTAAAAAGACCCGGATGATAATGCTAAGTCTATGGGAGCGTTCTTTTGAAATATCTCGCTCAAATTTTAATATTTTTACAAGATTGTTTTTGCATAGGATAGCTGAGGACGATTTACAACTGGGCTAGTATTTACTTTTTCGAATTTGGTTTCAGATTAAAAAGAAAAAATATATACTTTCCAAACCTGTTAGAACCGGTTCTGAAATTGAAACTATCATGATATAAAAAATATGTAACTAAAATCGAAAAAGTAAAAACTAGCCAGGTTGTAAATCATCCTTCAGCTATCCTATCTAAAAAAATCATGTAAAAATATAAAAATTTGAGCGAGGAATTTGAAAAGGATGCCCCCATAGACTTAACATTATCACCCGTGTCTTTATCAGTGACTACCTAGTGTGGAGCCTTAAGACTGGTGTTGCGTCTTAAGGCTCCACACTAGTCACAGAAAAAGACCCGAATGATAATGTAAAGTCTGTGGGATCGTTTTTTTCAAATATCTCGCTCAAATTTTAATATTTTTACATGATTATTTTGCACAAGATAGCTGAGGACGATCCACAACCGGCCTAGTTTTTATTTTTTCGATTTTGCTAATATATTTTTTGTATTACGATAGTTACAATTTCAGAACCGGTTTAAACCGATTTCGAAAGATAAAGTAATTTAAAAAAAAAAAATCTGAAACCAAAACTGAAAAAGTAAAAACTAGGCCGGTTGTGGAGCGTCTTCAGCTATCTTGTACAAAAAAATCATGTAAAAATATTAAAATTTGTGCGAGATATTTGAAAAGAACGTTCCCATAGACTTTACATTATCATCCGGGTCTTTTTTTGTGCCTAGCGTCGCGCCTTAAGTGAGAATGTTTCAATCAACCACCGATTGCATTTGATGCACTGAATCCAATCCGCTTTAGATTTTGTTTCTTTTTTAGATTCCAGACACTCTGTATATTCAGAATCATCAAATTCGAAACCAACACTGGCCTTAGAATATGTAAGCGGCACAACTTTCGTCACTGTAAATGCCGCACTGTCAATGACTATACATTTTATATCTAAATTATGCTGATGAAGCTGCTGAATTGTGCTGGTGAATTTATTGAATCGAAAATCAAGGATATATTTTGCGGCATCTGTTCCTCAATCTCAGTGTGGCACCTGGCCCATACCGGCTAGTAGGATGCCGATAGGCAATTTTGTGTCATGTGAACAATGCAAGAGAAATGCAAGCACATGTCTGTTTTCTTTCTAACCGATGACCAGGCCTCTACCTGCCGAGTTATCTCAGCTTAACGCGTTAGATACCTGGTATCGGGGCGGGTGACCGCCTAATCGTCGTGCAGCGGCAATAAGCCCGATTTCTTCGCTTCGCATGCCATCATTTTTGCAGCACTTGCTTCTGGTTTGAGCATACTTTGTTTTGCCTGTTACTTAACGTTACATTCTGTTGTTTGTGCTGCAAATGGCTACTCAAGTTGGTCTCATAATTTAGTATCTTGATCAGATGACGAGGTAAGCACATGTGTGTATTCTTATGAGGATGTAGTCAACAACCTCAATCGTTTTTGGGATGGAATCTCTGTTTATTTTGATTAAAAACTGTAATAAAACTTTATTAGAATAGTTTTAGTAGTTTACTATGCAGGTATGAAGTCTAAAAACTGGCTGTCAGGTTCTGATACCACCTCTGCTAAAGAATGGAATTTCCACTATTTCTCTATTTCAATATTTCGTATTGTATGGCTGTGTACCAGAATTTCCAAGGTGACATTCCTTCTTTGTGGAAAGGGGAATTGACAGGTAATCCTATGCAGGTGGTGAATAAGAGAAAGAGAAGATTGCTGAGAGGCATGCCCATCTGTCAGTGAGGTATGCGAATGATCAGCGGACAAGGAACATGTCACTAATCAAGAGAGGAATGTGGAATGTGCCCAATGAGGGAGCTCCAGAGGGAGTTTATGTTGGGGAAAACAGTGATTTGAGAAGAGCAAGGCTTGTCTCAGATTAGTTCAGTCCGTACCTGGGTTTCGTACCTAGAGGGTGCTCTGTGTTGTAGAGCGTAAAGAGTGCGTTTCTGGAGAGCAAAGGACACAGACGTCCTGGTGTTTAGTGCTCTGGGCCGAGAAGTGCAGGCCGAGTATCCTTGTGTTGGGAGATTCGAGGTTGATCTCCGATAAAGTGAATCTAACGTGCATTGAGTGTGAGGTGGAAAGTGTAATTGGAATAGTACACAGCCAACCTTTACTGTATTTAATTTAATGTTGAACCGGATCACCTATATCCGAGTTGTAATTGTATATAATTGTAAGTAGCGTATTTAGTGTGTACATATATTCTTAATAAACTGATAATTCAGTTAATTGACAGCGTCAGTGTTCATTTACACAATCCTCACAGTGGGTGACCGATATCCCCTAGTAATATCGGTGGTGGCAGCTATAACTACCACGGACTTTCTTCAAAGTTGTGCGGACTGAGAGGAACGTCCGACACTGGCATAAATATTTAAATACTATTAATTCAGTGGTAGAAAATCATGCAACTCAGCACATAGCACAGTGAGTGGCACACTACGAATTTCTTAATTCGGTGTAGGGAGTGCTAATGTCACGCACCCATCAATCTCTGTGGCATCTGTCTCTCCGCGGTGTCTGTTTCCGCTTTACCCTATATAAAAAATGTCCAGAGAACTATACCTGTACGATTCATAGTTTACGAGAAAAATTCAAAAAACAAAGCATGATGTCATAGCCGGTGCAAGGAAAAAACATTTTATTTGACACTTCAAAAGCAATATTGCTTACCTTTCCAAACGTTAACGTTCAAAATATTCGCGGCGCATATCGCTTAAAGCATGCATGCATTGTGGAAGGAAATTGAGCAGCCGGGGAAGTCGTATTTAAAAGACTGCATCTTGCAGTTACCTGCATTCTTATTTATTCAGTTACCTGGTTGTCATATACCGTATTTTTACGTGTATAACGCGCAACCCGTACTTTACAAGAAAAAATGACGATTTTTTAAAATCTCGTATATAACGCGCACCGTAAATTTTATATGCAAATGTATAAATAACTAAATGAATTTCAGTAAAGAAAGTCGAAAGAAACATTACATCAGGCAGAAAACAAGGCGAAAATGCATTTTTAGACTTCGGGTAGGGACAGAATAACGGCATTGAGAATCGCTAATTAGCGTTTAAATAATGATACTAGCTCTATTGTATAAAAAAGGGCAAGGAGTGGAAAAAAAAGATGCAATATTACTTTAATTAAGTAAGATTTTCCAAGTGATTATGTCTTCTTTTGAATACATTTCATGATTTATATTGATATCGTGTGATTACATCCGGTAGTAAAAAAATATTCCGTGTATAACGCGCACCTAGGAGTTTTGCCCTAATTTTTTTTTAAAAAAATGCGCGTTATACACGAGTAAATACGATATTCCGACATCTTGTCATTCCAGAGTGAGCGCATGCACAACGCAGTATGCGCAGCGAACTTTTTGAATGTTATCGCTGGAAAGACATGCAAATATTGCTCTTGATGCATCTAATGCAATGTTTTTTTTTTGTTTTTTTTTTTTTTTTTGCACGGCTGTAACGTCATACTTTATTTTTCGTATTTTTCTCGTAAACTTTGGATTGTACTGGAACAATTCTTTGGGCATAAGTACTCCCTACGAGAGATCACGCTGTGCAGAGCTTGGGCGCTATTTAAGAGACACCCTGTATAAACTAAGAATTTAAAATAACAAACAACCTGGAATTTTATATCAGCATAGTGTTTTAATTTGAGAGCACAATAACATAGTTAAAACAGCAGTATTATGCAGAAATTCTGTCACATGCAATGTCCCAATGTCGATTATTATCGAATATTGCCAATTCTTAAGCAAACTTTATCAGCTACGTAACTGAATTTATACACTATATTGCCATTGATTATGGGACACTTGCGATTTTAGACATTTTACTAAATATCTAGAAAAATACATGAGGAATAATCTCGAAACTCTTAGTGTATAAATATAATAGTATACGTCATACACTTCCGTGAAGATTTTTTACCGAAACGCCATAGGGGACCGTCAACAAATTAAAAAAGAATGAATATCTTTTGAATAACCCTGTCAAAACTAATGTAGCAAAAGCGCTCAAACTCTAGATTATGATTGAATGCCTTATTGTAATACACTGTGTTCATTTTTATGCAAATAGCATGCACACTCGCAGAGTAATTAAGGTTTTTATAAAAATGGTCCCAAATTTTTCCAAGTTTTTCCATTATAATTTTCAGAGTTCTTAATATAAAAAAAATATTTTTTTCAGAAAATATGACAAACAACATTGCACACAGTACCCTGTAATCAGAATTAAAAAATAATAAAAATTGTATGAAAAATGAGTAGGTTTACTATATAATTTTTTTACTGCGCATGCGTCAAAGATATCAAAATTTCATTTGCATATTATGTTAGCTAAATGTATAGAGCAACTTTTGTAAAAGTCTCAAAATCATAGCTTGAAAATTCTGAAAGTAATCGTCTATAGAAAAAGGACAAAATCCGTTGTTTCCAAAATGAAGCAAAAAAATGAGGGATTTTATCCAAATGCAGTAGTACATCCCATATTGTGTATTCTATATTGACACTAATCAATGAATATATGGATACAACCCCTCTTGTTTTTGCTTCATTTTGAGAATAACGGATTTTCGACTTATTCAATTGAGGATTATTGTCAGAATTTTCAAGTTATGATTTTGTGACTTTCACAAAAGTTGCTCTATACATTTAGCTAACATAATATGCAAATGAAATTTTGAAATCGTTGACGCATGCGCAGTAAAAAATTATTTAGTAGACCAACTCATTTTTTGTACAATTTTCATTATTTTTTAATTCTGATTACAGGGTATTGTGTGCAATGTTGTTTGTCATATTTTCTGAAAAAAATAATATTTTATATTAAGAACTCTGAAAATTATAAGGAAAAAACTTGGAAAAATTTGGGATCATTTTTATAAAAACCTTAATTACTCTGCGAGTATGCATGCTATTTGCATAAAAATGAACAAGGCTTATTACAATAAGGCATTCAATCACAATCTAGAGTTTGAGCGCTTTTGCTACATTAGTTTTGACAGGGTTATTCAAAAGATATTCATTCTTTTTTAATTTGTTGACGGTCCCCTTTGGAGTTTCGGGAAAAAATCTTCACGGTGATGTATGACTTATACTATTATATTTATACACTAAGAGTTTCGAGTTGATTCCTCATGTATTTTTCTAGATATTTAGTAAAATGTCTAAAATCGCAAGTGTCCCATAATCAATGGCAATATAGTGTACATGCAAGAGTAACAGAGTAATATTAGTAGTAATTTAATGTTAATGTAGTACTCGAAAATGTTTCTGAAAATCAGCAGCGCCAAAAGAAACTCCGTTTTTATTTCCGATTCTTTAAATTAAAATAATATAATGATTTCTGACCGAAATTTAAGATAAAGAAAGTTTCATAAAAAAAAAAAAAAAAAAAAAAAAAAAAAAAAAATGGTAACGCAGAAGAAATTTTGAACATTTTTGTTCATGTAACAATTTATATTTTCTTATATTAAAGAATATTTGTTTGTTTTACAGCGCATTGAACCGATATTATTTTACTTTTTGAGGTTTTGGTAATAGTTAAACTATAAACTGATCGTTCGGCAAGAAGAAATAATGCATTAATTATGCAATTTCACACACACAAAAAAAAACACTCTAGTTTTATTTTTAAATTAATTTTTATTTTTAAAGTAGTTAAAAGAAATCGTCCAAAAAAAAGATAAAAAAAAGATAGACAAACAACAATTGTTTTTCAATTTCATTACAATGAATTACAAGTTAAATGTAGATTCTGCCATTGCAGAATTCAGTTTCGCCTCTGATTAGGAAGAAAAAAAAAAAAAAAAAAAAAAAAAAGAAAAAAGAAATCGATAGAGGTTTTTAGAAGGGCGACCCCGTTTAGACTGCAATGAACTATCTTCATTTTTCTTGTGTTTATCAATATAATAGCAAACAGAACGGCGTGAAATACCCAATTGAATAGCAATTTCTCTTTGAGACATTGGAATTGCGGAATAATAAAGAGCTACAATTTAACGTGCTATTTCTTCATTGACTAGATTCATCAAAAACGGATTTTTTCTTTAGTTTAAACGCTTTTTTATCGACTCTGAGAAAAAGGAAATGCAATTTAACAATAAAACGAGTGGAATCCCATCGAATTCGACGAATGAAATGTTTAAAAGACCCGATCGATTTGGTTTAAAAAAAAAGCGAAAGTAGTTTTATTGAATCAATATATAATAAATATATAAATACTTTTATAAATACATCCAAAGTTATTCAGACAATACCATTAAAAAAACTAATGAAACCAGTATTTTTAGAATCATATTATTAAAAACAGTTGAAGTTTGAAGAGAAATAGAAGGCAGATTACCAAATTACTAAGAAATATATGGATAAATGGACATTATATAACCAGAGTAATTCATATATTACCATACAATAAACCAATGAAACCAGTATTTTTACAATCATCTTATTGAAAACAGTTGAAGTTTGAAGTGAAATAGAAGGCAGATTACCAAAATAATGAAAGATAAATGGATAAAAAGGCAGTAAAAGGCTTTTCTATTAAACTACTTCTTCAGGGGTGTATAGTTTAACAAAAAAGCAAAAACATCCAACCAGTTTCTGTTATGAGTCGTGCTGAAAGCTAAGAATTCGACTCACAATACACCCGACTGGCTGGAAGCTATTCAGATGACAAATTAGTAGAAAGATACACATAGAAGAAAATAAAATCAATATGACAAAATAACAATAATATAATATTCCATTTAAAAAAAGGATATATATACTAAAATATTTACCATTACCCAAATCCTAGCAAGATTTGTAGTGCAATCAGATACAAACTACATGTGACTTACTAACAGTCAAGGTTATGGTCATAGTATAAATCACATAGATAATAAAATAAAGTTGTAACAATAATTATAAAAATTAGTAAAACATATATTATACTATATAATTCATAATATATTTAGAAAAAAAAATAGATGCTATTATTAGAAATATTATTTTTTTATTTTTAATCAATTATTAATATTACTATATTAATTATTTAACTAGAATATATTACTACAACTTCTAGCAGAAAATTATTTTAGTGCTGCCATCTATAGGATATTTACAAACTAAATGTCAAGTTTGCCAGTTACAATTTTGCATGCAAATATTCGGACATCTTCAGTTAAAATTGTAATCTGAGTCCCGGTGAAATCCAGAAATTTTATTTTATATGCACTTACAAAAAAAAGTTTTATTAAAAAAAAAAAAAAAAAAAAAAAAAAAAAAAATTCATTTTTACTGTGACATTATTTTCACTAACTGAAGTCATCTGAAAGTAAAATCTCAATCTCAATGTCCATAATGAAAAGAAATATTGAAATGTAATATCGGGTACTACTAGGTTATCCCGTCGACCAAAAATTTATCGCCAAACTATAAAATTAAATGCCAATAAAGGATGATCGTGAATGTCACATTCAATGACATTAAATACGATTCATGCGTTTAAAATGTTATTAAAAGATTTTTATTTCGACTTTTTATTAATATTTTTATTAATATTCTACAAATTATTTGTTTTTTCGTTATTTAAAATAAAAACTGTGTCAGTATGTATAATTTGGCTATTAGTTTGGCGATTTGTATAATTTGGCGAAATTGGTCGACGGTATAACAGAGTAGTACCTAATAAAAGTATCTAATAAGTAAAAATGCGATGTTTTAAATAGTTACTTCATTTTCTCTTCAAATGTTTTTTAAAAGTTACTGTTATTAGTAACATGAAAAAGGCATCCGTAATATTATTGTAATTCCCATTTATCTGGTTGCTGAATGAGATCATTTTCCTCATTTGAAGTTTTTCTTATTTTGTTTTAGACATTAATTTTTATCATAAATTATTTTCTGTTATTTTATTTATATTATTAATATTATTTCTCAGTAAATATATTTTTTTTACCTCAATTAGTGCATAATTATACGCAATCATTTTGGAAAATAAATTTTTATTATCAAGAGAAAAGCTAAACTGAATTGCCACCATTTTGAAGAAATATCGTAAAAAGCATTTAAAATTAAAAATAAAATATAAAAATGGAAATAAATTAAAAAGTAACTAAAATGGGCACAACTACAAATAAATAGCTTTCATTAAAAAAAAATAATTATCAAAATCGGTTGAGTAGAAAATTCAGGGTTGATGACACGACATTTTTCAGCTTGTCTGAAAGAAATAGCATCGGAGGCTAATACTGTTAATAATAAATGCATATACACTTGAAATATAAAATAAAATGATTAAAAATTGCTGCTATTGTTATCGAGAAAATGGTAAGTCATTATTAATTGTTTTTTCATATGATTTCCGAAGGAATGCTGTTGCTGCTTAAAAATATTTGACTAATTTGTTCTTTTGTTATTTAAAATTATGCCAATTTGTATAATTTTGCAAGCATATATTTGGCGATATATATAATTTGTTGAAATGAGTCGATGGGATAATCAGTAGTACCCGCAATTCAGTAAATATACAGTATTACTGTTATGGCTCACCGTAGAAACCATGGCAACACGCCAGCCTTGGCGTGTTCTCTTTAAAACTTTGTTTATTCGTTTGGCAACAGTCAAACTAATTTTTTTTTTCATTTGGTCTTGTTGATTGTTGATATTAGAACGTCGAAGGTTTTTATGGTAAAAACCTCTTTCAGTTAGCCATTTCGACAGATAAATATTATTGTTAGTAATAATTTTATTACTTTAGCTATGTAAAAGAATAATGCATTTATGGAATTCGAGTGGTATTTGTCCACATTTTATTAGAATTATTTTTAATAACTGACTATGGTGTCAGTCCTGATTCAAGAGTGTAAATATGGATATAAAGGAATGTTTGTATTATACTTTTCGTATTATTTGACTATTTTTGCCTTTATATTAGAATCCGTTAAACATTACAGTCCACAGAATCGACAATTACTGTGCATTAAAAATATTTAAATAAATATTTTTAAATTTTATTTTGGGATATAAATACTTAACACATGTTTCTACTTTCATATTTTATATTATACTTATCTATGATGAGTAAGTAAAGGTCTGAACGTGCCGAAATTTCCAGCTCGGCCCGTACATAAATGGTGAAACCAATTTTCTATGTGCTTTTAAAAAAAATAAAAATTGTCCTTTTTTAGGATCTAGATTCCACTAAATAACAATAATATTGTTTAAATATGTGTTTAATGTGTACAAAATTAGCATCCGCACAGAAAAAAAAAACAATTTTACACTTAAAATATAACTTTTTAAATTCATATCTAGCATAAAAAATGTAACCTCTGTTACCAGACAGTTTTTGCTTAACTTATGATAGAAATAATTTAACAAAAAATATAATTTTTATATTTTACTTCAGCAAAAATGTCCTTTAGTTCAAAACAATACTAATAGAAAGATGAATAATAAATAATAAAATTTAATCATCATAACATGCGTAATTTTATCTCGTTTAGAAAAAAAAAACTAAGTTAAAGTACATAATTATCACTTATTTTAATTTTAAAGAGAAGACTTTTTTAATTGAATTTAAAGTACATAAAATATTGTTTGTTTAAGTACATTTGGTTTATTATCGGTTTACAATTATTAAAATAAAATAGAAAAATTCTTGTAACAGAGGTTGCAAAAATTTATAAGATGTAAACAAACTGATTTTTCAGCAACTAACAAAGACACATTGAATAAATATGACAATTTTATTTTCCAAAGAGATTTCCACAAAATATTTAATGCTGCAATTGTTTTTCAAATACTTCAACAGTGTGAGGAAACTTGTAAAATAATATGTTCCCTTTTTGTACAACAGATGGCATAGGCAAATTTTTTTGGATCTGTTCGAACTGTATGTATGCAATATCTTTGTCATCTAATCTAAAAACAGATAATGTATCATCGCAAGCTTTCAAAAACATAACTTGCACTTCATCAACTTCTTCTAAATCACCTTGTGTAACAACTATTCAGTAATACTTCTTTTTTCTTTTTCTTTTTTTTTTTTCAGTTACAAATTCTACGAGTATGTATGCTCTTTTAATTATTTTATTTGGTGTTATTTCTGTAATTTTTTTTTTCATCAGAAGTGGATTCAAGAACTTGAGAATACTCAGAATTTAAATTTTTTGATTCCGTAGAGGTTTCACCAATGTATACTTCATTATCATCTCGTACAGTTTTCTCATTATTGCAAAAATTTTCAATCGGGAAACTCTTGTAGTCGAAACAATGACACCGACCGCGTTCTTCACTACAGAAACAGCTGACATCTCTATACTTGATGACTTTAGGGTTTTGTACTGTAGTAATTTGATGTAGGTTCATAATATTCTTTACAGTAGGCAAACCATCAGGTACAGCTTGTTCTCTTTTGTTTTCTTAGGAGACATTTTTAGATCTGGAAAATACCACAAATAAATAATACTTATTAATGCAAAAATAAATATAAACAAATGATAAAAATTATAGGTAAATTTGGTACTATGAATAAATATATATATATTATTACCATAAAAAATCTATATTCAGTTATAAAATGTAACCTCTGTTAATGTTACATCTGTTACCAAAATATGGTAACAGAGGTTACATTTAAGGAAAAACAATTTTCTTTCTTAAATAATAATATTCTAAAAAATATTTATGTTACTTAAATAAACTTATATTACTTAGAGTTTTGTGATTCAAAAAAAATTATTTTTAAAACATTATTTAAATCTAAAATTGGAATAACAGAAGTTACAAAGAGAAAACACACTCACCTTAAAACTTGATAATACTGCTGTATAGTCTAAACATGTGACAGACAAAGTGAAAATGGCACTTGTATTCTCTTCTAAAAAGTTCTTTGAGCAATATAGATTAGTAGCGATCTCTGATTGACAAAATTTTTATTATTTATTCTGCTAAATGTAAATAAAGTAATATAGGTTACATTTCCATGGACAAATGTTAAATTTAACTTATGCAGTTAAAAAATACATATCTTAAATCATTATTACAAATTTATAAATCTACTATATATGTTAATTAAATAAAAATAGATAAATATTGTTTTGTTCACAATATTTAGAATTGTAATCTGTTTGTTGTAATCTTTCTCTCCAGTCATTTGGACAGCTACATTTCATAGATAAGAATGGATTGCATAAATTGTGCAATAATTACATTAAAATTAGCTCGATCAATTTTTAGACTAATTAAAAATAGTTTTTTCTGAAAGATAGCATAAAAAATTTGGAATTTCTTTATATATTTAATGAAAAAAAAAATTGGACAGGAAAAGCACCTGCATTTTTGGTTTCACCCAAATTAGTGTAAACAGGCCTAACCCATTCTGGCCCGACACCTAAAAATTTCATATTTTTATCATATAATTAAGATTTCTTTAAAGAATGCTGGACGCAAATCTGTGAGACGATTTTACAGTACATGTTACAGGAAATATACAATAGCAACATTAATGATTACTTATTAATGATTGCAACATTAATGATTAAATTAACGATTTTCAACATTCAAATAAAGATTCATTAAAAAAATAATATGATTTAGAATAAAAGAAAAAAAAAGTTAAAAACATCATAACTTTTGAAGCTGTATAATAAAAGTAGATTTAAGAAAATATTTCTATATCATTTTATTAAAGATTCCAAATCCAAAGGAACTATTTTTTGATACATTTCTGAATTTATTTCTGTTTTGAAAATGGATAAGATTAGCAGGTGTTTTTATTCAGAAATTATGTACTGAATGGCATTATCCATATTTTGATACTAGCAATTTAAGAAAATACTGTTAAAGTTAGCGTTTTGAATAGAATTTTCATAAGTGACAACATGGGAAGGGAGAAAAATCTGCAACAATTTGACAAAAATTTCTTATATATCAACAAAGTTATGCAGATATTTTATTTACGAAATATGTAAAACGCTATTCGATTCCAAATCTCTTCAACAGTCAGGCTTGTCATTTTTATACTTTTAAAGTTAAAATTAATCAGAAAATGTGTCAAACTTTCGCGTTGATGAGGAGTGAATTTAAGAACCACCAAGAAGTACATTTCCAAAGATTACGGTAACCTAAGTTCTTTATCGTTATTAATATTTTAACAAATCATACCGCCTGCCCTACACATTTTGAGAACAATTAAGTATAGTTCCGGCTATGTAGAAAAACAATGCAAACATGATCTTGGTCCCGCACGAGTCTGCTAAAAAATATTACGCTCGGGTTAGAAAAAATGTAACTGTCCGATGCCGATATCTGCACTGTACAAGTTACATTTCTGTATTGATGTTGTAAAATTTGTATGGGTTCGTGACGCACATTTATACTTATTCTCGTTAAAGCCATATTTTTAAAAAATAGCTCATTTTTTATCATTTCTGCATAAATCTTTATAAAAGGCCGGTAGAGACGCTAATTTTTTTTATTGGCCCGGCCCGTATGGCCCGCTCAATTTTTTTGCCGGCCCGGCCGCATTTTCAGAAAGAATCACATTTTGAGCACCAGCCTTGGCGAGTTGGCGAAAGAGAGCACGTTCAGCTAGCTGCATCGCCAAACACAAAATAAACTAACAAGGAAGGTCTCCATACGGGCATACTCAGAAAAATCTGAAAAAATTACAGAATGTTCTTCTCATATAGTTATATATGTTTATAAAAAAATTTCGGCGGAACCTCCTTATAACGTCCGTAAAAAAATAATAAAAATTTCGTTTATTTGGCGATTTATTTCCGGTTGGCGAAAAAACGAAATTTTGAAAAATACGCTTTTATGCTTCGAATACTTTTTGAAGAAAAAAACTATGTTCAATTTATTTAAATAAGTTTAGTTTAAGTAATTTTAGTTTTGCATTTTTACTTTACTTTAAGTGTAATTTTGTCATATACGTTTATATGTACTTATAATAAAATGAAATTAATATATTTTATCATTTAAAACACAATTTAAATTGATTAAAACTGTTCCAAACTGAAAAATACACTGTTAAAAATCTGCTGCATTTTGTTGCAACGCACTCTCTTGCTTGTATAGAAAACGGTTACTTGGCCGAAATGGAGCTTTATCATTGGTTGGAATAGAGATATTATATATACAAGCGGTGGAATGCGTTGCAACAAAATGCAGCAGATTTTTAAGAATGTTGCACAAGCTACAACACCGCTAAAAATCTGTACCATTTTCTGCAACGCGTCACTCCACCGCTTTTATAGAAAACGGTCAATTCACCGTGCTATGGAGCATTTTCATTGGTCAGAAGAGAGATATTCCATAAAAGTAGTGGAGTGACGTTGCAGTAAATGCTGCAGATTTTTAACAGTGAAGTCAATTAAAATCAATTTTCAGATTCATTAAAATCGTCTGCTTTTGGCGAGGAAATGCACTGCTCGCCAAATCCCGCGTCGCTTTCAGCTTTTCACGCCAATTATTCCAAACTATTTTATTTTTTTACATATCTAATAATGTAATTCCGCCGCTAATTTTCACTGATCCTTTATTACCTACATGAGTAGTTTAATTCGTATTTTTTAAAAAAAATTCTGAGTATGCCCCCAATGGAGACCTTCCTTGTAAGTTCAAATGTGTCATAAAACATATGATTAATAGAATTATATATATTACAAGATAATCTTTACTACTGTTTTTAATTAACTTCTCAATTTCTTCGAACATAGGGGTTAAGAAAATGATATTTTTAAATTGAGAGAAAAAAAAAAAAACTATGTTTAGATGTTTTGTGAAACTTAAAGCATTTTAATCTGAAAAAGCTCTTTGTTTTAAACTATGTTTTAATCGTAAACAAGGGTGAATAACATTTCCTCTCATTATAGTCTTTGTTTGAAAGCATTTACGGAAAAACAAATGAACAATAAACGCGATTTCTTTGCAGAAGGAAGGGTTGCTATTCGCTAGGCGTTTGACGTCACAAACAAGAAAGGATGCGTAGCATTGACTTCATCTCCGCGCCAATCGTTGGTCTAACGATAAGATGCTCAAAACGTGATTCTTTCTGAAAATGCGGCCCGGCCCGCGGCTCGAGCCTGGTACAGGATTTGGACCATACCTGGGCTTATGCAGACCTCTATAGGTAAGTGTTACATTGCCCCCCCTCCCCCCCCTCCAAGGATGAGTTTTGTAAAGATTCTAGATTAAATAATTTTGAAAATTATTTACTTATTTGCGGCACTTTGCAAATTCAAATGAAAAAAGCACTTATTTTATAAATAAATCCTCATGAATGCTCTGCCATCAATTTCTGTAGTTTAAAGAAAAATATTTAGTATTATAGAAAGCAAATCGAATTTTAGAAGCATTTAGTTTTATTAGAATCGAATTCTAGAAACATTTAGTTTTATCAAAAAAAAAAAAAAAAAAAAAAAAAAAAAAAAACACTGCACCAGACATGTGTACTCCCGGACTAAAAAATACATAGAAAAGATGGAAAGCAATTATCTTTCGATTTTCCTTACAATTGAAATATACTTCCATAGATTAAAAGAACTTTTTTTTTCTCCAGCTTTTACATATCAAACAATGGCGTTACGAACATTATGTTATATATTTGCTTTGAATGATTAATTTCTTCCATTAACTATCAAAGGATTTTTATTCTAATTATTTTATTTTCCCTGTTTATATTTATATCTTGAAATTACCACATTGCATGCTATGTAAGGTAGATAATTCATGTTGAATTTTCAAAACTGACAATATAAATTTCGAGGAAACAGAAATCATTTAACTTTTGTATGATTATTTGTGGTAGCAATATACAAAGTTCAGGACTCATAAAAATTAACTTTTAAAACAATTTTAGAATAGATTATAAAAATATCGTTTTAGAGTATCATCTATTTTATGAATGTAAATGTTCTATTGAACAAAATACTACTCCACGTTTCCTTCTTTTTAGGGTTTCGTTCATGTGACCCAAAACGAATTCGTCTCCTTTCTTTCTGTCACAAAGTTCTTACACAGAGACTGTACAAGTTTGAAATTTGAAATTGTGTGTAACTGTACTGAGAAAAAAAATATCGTTCGGGTACCTAGAATCTAAGTTGTGGCTCTAGAAAAAAAAATTCCATGTCATCTTTATAAATTCTAGTTCCCTTTGCTACAGAGTTCTAGAATCTAGTACTAATATTCAAGAACGTTAGCCTATATTCTCGAGGTCAAACTTATTAAAAAATCTCTGCAAATAGATGCAACTACAAGAGGTTAGTTTTATTAACTATAATTCTAGTTTATAAAACCATTCCAGAAATCAAGCGATGATTTCTCGTTACTGAAACGATTCAATATCGTTTCGTCATCTATAAAACAAGAGATTAGAAATTCTAGATGATTTCGTCTATTCAGCTTAGATGTTTACCCTATTCGCATAGTTTTAGGTAGTTTTCATTAGAAAAAATAAAAAGCTACCTATTGCAGCCGTCCGAAGGAAAGCACTTCCAGAAAATTTTAGTATATTTTCACCGATCATGACCCCAGACCATATAAGGTGGTCTGGTGTAATAACGCCAAGTGCTAATATTATGCATAATTATGAAAAAATCTGGTAAATGATACCCATGTGCTCTGCGCAGAAGGGTTTTGAGTCATATAAATCGCAAAAACAGCTTCAAGTTAATTTGTTTCATTTTTAGGTTTTATTGTTTTTACAAGCAACTAAAATTAACGCTTGATCTAAAATTTACGAGATGCGTTTTGTGATGTGAAGACTGTTTTTTTTTATCCGGAATTACTTTGTTAATTACATAAATTTGTAGTACATTTCATGGACTTTCAAAATGTTGTTGAAGATTTTGGATATCTTCTCGAGATAATGTGTAATTTAAAATGTACAGCGCAATAACTATAACGGGGTAATAACGCCAATCCTTGGCATTAATACCCCGGTTGATTCCCTACAGTGGCCGAGCTACATCCTAAATACTGATTCAAATAAACACAATTAAAACTGTGCAATGTTTCTAATAATTCTATTTAAGCGGTCCTTTTTAAGCAAAAAGAAGCTCACGGTCTGATATTCTTTTGCCTCATCCTTTCCCCCCCCCCCCCCCCCACACACACACACACCACACCTTTATTTTTCTTACACTTTCAATAGCTTAGAATGCAATTTGTCGATTTCTAAGTTTGTAGAGTTTGTATTTTTAGAATTGGGCAATTTACACGCAATTATTCCATCTTATTTCATAGTTTTTTTTGCATGGCGTTATTACCCATATAGGTGGGTAATAACATCAAATAGCATTGGTCAAGAAATCACGCCATTACATTTTATGAATACATATCTGTTAAATTATTTTTTTTATATAGATAGTCAATGAGCGGCTGTATCAGATCATATATTTGTTTGAAAAATACGATCTAAAACTGAGCCGTGAAAATTGGTAGAACCTTAACGTGGCGTTATTACCCCAGGGTATCTTATATAAATTTTATTTACATATAAGGGTTTTGCGGTTACCTTATATGTATGTCTCGACCGAGTTCCTTGGCGAGCATCATCCGTCATTTTGTTTCAAAATGGGGGCCATTTAAATGTTTTAAAAAAATTAAATTTTAAAATTAAATGCGAAAAAATTAAAAGTTGGAAAATATTTTTCTTTTATGTGTTAGAACTTAAAGAAACGATTCCAGAACACTTTTTATTTCGTCTATATCTTAGAAAATGATTGAGTAATAGCACTTTGAATTTTTCTTATGTCTGATATTTTGAAACGATCTGATTTTTGTCACGTGATAACACGCGTATTTATGAATCGATTTGGATGTAACTTGGTGTGTACATAGTACATAATGAAGCCTCGATCGAGTTTGTTAGCCAGTTCCATCCGCCATCTTGTTTTAAAATGGCGGCCATTTAAATTTTTTTAATTTAAAAATTTAAATTAAATGCAAGAAACAAAGAAATTGTAAAAGATTTTTCTTTTATGCATTTGACCTTGATACAAAGATTCCAGAGTATTTTTTGTTTCATCTGTATCTTAAAAAATGGCTGAGTTATAGCACTTTTAATTTCTAGTGTTGCTCACATTTTAACATGAATCTTATTTTCGTCACGTGATAACACGCGTATTTATAAACCGATTTGGATGAAACTTGGTGGGTACATAGTACATACCAACGTCTGGACCAAGTTCGTTGATAACTTTCATCTGCCATCTTGTTTCAAAATGGCGGAATATTAATTTTTTTTAATTTAAATTTTAAAATTAGGTGCAAAAAGTAAGAAGTTGAAAATATTTTTCTTTTGTGTGTTTGACCATGATACAAAGATTCCAGAGCATTTTCTGTTTTTTCTATATCTTGAAAAATGGCTGAGTTATAGCACTTTCAATTTCCAGTGTGGTTGACATTTTGAAACGGTCTGAAATTTGTCACGCGATAATGCTCATATTTATAAACTGATTTGGATATGACTCCGTATGTACATAGTACATACCAATGTCTTGACCGAGTTCACGGGCCAACTTCATCCTTCCTCTTGTTTCAAAATGGCAGCCATTTAAGTTTGTCAAAAATCTTTTAAATACAATATAATGATGTACAAACAAAAATTAGAAATTGAAAAAAGGTTCTTTCTAAAATATTTATCTTAATAATGAATTCCGGAGTATTTTTTGCTTTGTCTTTACCTTAAAAAACGCCTGAGATATAGCAGTTTGAATTTCTTATGGGGATGACATTTAAAAAAAAATCCATTTGCGTGCGACAGCACTCGTATATATTAATTGATTTCAATATGAGTGTGCATGTACACATGAATTAAGATTTCGACCAAGCTTCGACCTTTTATTTTATCCATCATGTTGCTTTAAAATGGCATACACTTCATGATATCGTGGAATTTGGTGACTCTCTAAATCGCTTAAAATAAAACCAGGTTGAATAAAAGATGACTAATTTCTAAAAATTCCTATTAATATTCAGTATTGACTAAAACTAGTATTCAATCTTATATAATCGGGTTCCACTAATTTGAGCTTCGTATGTTTGAATAACATAACTTAATTTGAAATAAATAAATTAATTAATAATTATATGAAAGTTACTTCTTCCTCTCGGCATTGCCGGAAGGACTTTGGAAATCTATCATTCTAGTTTAGGGATTCAGAAAACGATTTATTCATTCCAGTCGCAGGCGTATATTATTTTTCTCAGTGTAACAAGTGGATATAATCATGTCACACGACAAATCATAAAATTTTGAAAAACAAAAAATCTTTAATATTATTTTAATTCTTTCGGCTCTGGTGTATTATTAATAGTATATGTCTTTTAATGGATTATTATTTTGTTTTAAGAAAAAACTTTTGCTACTAATTACATGTAATATTGTTAGCATATGTCTATGCATTTACTATATGACTTCATTTATGTTTAGGCATTAAGTAATAACAATAATTATCATTATTTGTTTAATTCTCTTTGCTTCCTTCGCGATTCTTTTACTTTAAACATATATTTCACTCTTTAAATTTTAAATAAAAGTTACTTCTATGAAAGAATCACATGTAATAAAGAACAAAAAGTATTAGAAAATTGTAATATAAATTAGTTCTTATTGTAATATAGTATTTTCCAGAACACCTCCAAAAGTTCTTCTTTGGCTTAATGCCATATGAGTATTAGTTGAATAGTATGCAAAATAACAATATTCATTATCTTTCAGACAATGAAATCTTCGTTAATCATTAAATCTATTTGGATAGCTAGAGTTAATGTAAAAGTAATTTTTTCTGAATAAATAAATAAAATTCGGACACGAAAGGGTTGATTAAATGAATCTGAATATTTCTGCGGCTTTATTAGAATTCAAAACAGAATCTTAATTTCGGCAATCATTTACAATGAAATTATGGCTCTGTTGGTGGCGTGTCCGTTTCGTTCTTCCCCGTGCAGACACTCGCGAGCTAATGCTATTCCAATGGGAAGGTTATTTTCCAATAACTCGCTTAAATTTCTACATTTCTACTTTTTTTTTTATATGTTTTTTCTTTTTTGCATTGGATAGCTGAGATCTTTCTCCACATATTTCCTTTTTTACTTTTTCGAATTCAGTTGCAACTATTTTTTGTATAATGTTACTTTTTCTTACGAAACGGGTTCCGAAAATGTAAGTGTGAATTTAAAAAATATCTAGATCCAAAATCGAAAACGTAAAAAAAAAAAGAGCAACGTAGAGAGGGACCTCAACTATCCAATGCAATAAATAAATAAATAAATAAATAAATAAGTAAATAAATAAAAAATTTCAAAATTAAAGCGCGATATTACTAAATAACCTCCCCATAGGAATAGCATTAGCTCGCAGTTTTCTGCGCTTGCAAGGACAATAGCCTTAACGAAAGATAACGGATTCGATTCCCACCGATGGAAGTTGAAAATTTTCAGAACTTAAACTCGTAATTATTTCAGAGGAATTTTTTTTCTTTTAAAAATAAATTTGGTAAGTATAACATGTCCCCCTCTCTAGAAAAAAAAAAAAAAAAAAAAAAAAAAAGACGGAAGAATATTTTTTGCTTTGAGATGTTCTGGTTGCTAATTCTTCCTAAACTGCAATTAACAGTAATTTTTAGGTATTATCTCACCAAAATAAAAATTAAAAAAAATTTCCTAGGTCATACATTAAAGTTAGTTAAGTTTGTTTAAAGTACAGATTCGATTTTTCACTCTTCAGATATCATTCAGATATCATAATTATCGCTTGCTAAATATCTTTTGGTTTGGTGCTGCTGTATACAAACAATACTGTAAAATAAATAATAACATGTTTAGATATATCTCAAATATGATTAAAACTTACAATAGAAATTAACATAATTGTCAATTGAAGAAAAAGTGATTTATTATTTTTAATGGATTAGTTATATTTTTAATGGCATTCAATATTGATTTTATGGAATGTCTCGGATACATATTTTTTTCGGAATTATAATTTTGATCAAACAATTTGTTTTATTTGGAGAAAAAAAAGAAAATTTCAATTTTACTTGAACTTCTACTAAACTTTTGAAAAATTTCAGCATTTTGAATTTTGTTTTTGATTTTAGAATTTTGAAATTTTATTTATGTTTTCAATAAATTCCTATAATTTCGGAATTAAAAAATAATTGGAATTTTGTATTTTATTGAAATAATTTGACTTGAATATTTTATATTTGATTAAAAAAAAGTCTTTTTATATTTTTCAGAGATTAAACATATTTGTTCTACTATCTATGGAAGCATTTAATAAATTGACATCTTGGATTTATTAATAAAAGGATAAAGCATAAAGATTCACTTCAGATTCACATAGAAGCTATTGCTGATTAGATTTTGGTGCAAATTACCTAACCGGTGGCGCTGTTATTCTTCATTTTTCAGGAAGTATTAACATGAATGAGAAAGAAAAAAGTTTTGAGATTGCCACATCCGGCTAGTTTTTGGTAGTAAAGTGCCTATATTAAATATTTTTGAAAATTATTTATTTTTTGGGTCACGATATCCAATCGTATTATGCATAGTCAGATAAAAACAACTTTTATTTTAGAAAAAATTACTCATTACTGCTGTCATTTATTACTGAAGTAGGAAAATATTTAAATTTATAGAAAATAGTCAAAATCTTCAAAATAAATAAATAAAATTAAAAAGAAAGAAAAAAAAAATTGTAATTTAACAAATTACAACGACTATTTGAAAAATAATATTTTCAAAGACTATAATTTTAGACTTATAAGTGATTTCTATATTAAGAAAAAAAAAACAGCAAGAAAATCATTTTTATGAGGATCAAAACGTAGCTTATGTAATAACAGAGACATATTAATATGATTGGACATTTAGAGTCACGTTAATATTCCTGAACCAATCATAAACAAATATTAAATGAAATTTCTGTTTAACAATTTTCGTTAATGTAAATTTTTTAACTTGTAAACATCGCACATTTTCAGTTTTTACACCGTCATATAAAGAAAAAAATATTACTTTTAAATGCAACTTATTTGAAACCTGTATCTAAATTTGTTTTTGACAATACTTTTTTGTCATCGTGGCAGCAGCAATATTCCATTTTTGGACATTAAGCGTGGACTAATCAGAAAAGGAATAAAATAAAATTAGTTGCAGAATTCAACCAATAAAAAGATTCAGATTTCTTAATTCTCTGTCGAGGACAACAACTATTTTCCAAATAGTTGAAAAAAAAAAAAAATAAGATTTAACTTTTTATGAAGAAAAAAAACCAGAGAATCATGTATGTGGACTTATTGATTGAAAAGGATATAAAAGAAATAAAATGCAATTATATCGCAATATTAAATGCAATTTTTCATAGTATTGAAATAAGCTTCTATAAATTAAAAGTACTCCTCATCGTCTGAGTTTATTTACCAAACAACGACTTATCACCACTTTGGATGATGACTTTTTCTATTTACATTCCAAATACTTTTATTCTAATTACTTTACATTTAGCGTCTGTATTTATTGCTTGAAATTTACCGTATTGTATGGCACGCAAAATTCATAATGCATGTTGCTTTCTTAAGATTGGAAGCATTAATTATGAAGAGGAATAGAAATCAGTTTAATTTTGAGTTTTAATTTGTGAGAATAATCTAACAGATTCAGAGAACTCCTAAATTTTATTTTTTCAAAGAATTTTCGAATATAATTTTAAAATACATCATTATGCAGGCTATCTTCTCTCAACTTTGTCCGATTTCTAGCTCCAAAATCATTGGTTATAGACATATAGCTCCAGTTACCAAAATGTTTTTGAAAGCGGTAAAGAAATATTTTTAAATTCGTTTGAAACAATAAAAATACTTTTTTTTAAAGTTCTGTTTTGACTTCTAATTTGCCAGAGCAATCTAAAAAATTCAGAAAACTCACAAACTTAAACTTCTCAATGTATTTTAGAATGTAATATTGAAATATATCATTTAACAGGGTCTCTACTCTCAACGATATCCAATGGCTAATTTCTAAACCGTTAGTCATAGACGTATAGTTCCAGTTACCTAAATGTTTTGAAATTTTTAAATTCGTTTGGAACATAAAAACAGTTTTTAAAGTTTACTTTTGATTTATAATTCGTCAGAGTAATCTAAAAAATTCAGAAAACTCGAACTAAATGTCTCAAAGTATTTTAGAATATAATATTGAAATATATAATTTGACAGGATCTCTTCTCTCAACGATATCCTATGGCTAATTTCTAAACCGTTAGTCATACACATATGGTTCGAGTTACAACTAATCAGACGTGGCAATCTCAAAAATTTTTTCTATCTTTTGAATGTTGTATATACTTCCTGAAAAATGCAGAATAGCAGCGCCACCAGTTAGATGGTTTAAACCAAAAAATAGTTAGCAACAATTTATGTCAAACTATAACTGAACCTGAAGTTTGATAAAAATCCGTGCATTAGTTTTTGAGGTAAAATTGTTGTAAAATCTTTTAAAAAAATCTGCATAATAACGCCAAATGTTGAAAAAAGGTACACCAAAAACCAATCAAGATCAATTTTTTATCAGGTACTAACTGAATCTGAAGTTTGATGAAAATGCGTGCATTAGTTCTTGAGAAACACTTATTGCAAAATCGGGAAAAATGCAGCATAGCAGCACCGTCTATAGGGAGATTTACACCAAAAACTAAACAACACTAATCTATATCAGGGACTAACTGAATCTGAAGTTTTAGAAAGATTCGTGCATTAGTTCTTGAGGCAGAGCTATTGTGATAATCACGAATAATGCTCCATGGCAGAGCCATCTGCTGGGTGATTTGCCCCAAAAACGTAATCAGCACCATGTTATACTAAGTACTAACTAAATGTAAAGTTTTATCAAAATCCATGCACTAGTTTTTGAGATATGACTATTGAGGAAATTGTAAATAATGCAGCATAGCAGCGCCACCTGTTGAGCGGTATACACCAAAAACTAACATATCTAGTCTAAATCAAGATCTGACAGAATCTAAAGTTTTGTGAAATTCAGTGCATTAGTTCTTGAGATAGAGCTGTTGCGATAATCATGAACAATGCAACATGGCAGCGCCACCTGTTGAGCGATTTGCACCAAAATGTAATCAACACCATACTATATCTGGTACTACTAAATCTAAAGTTGTATGAAGATCCATGCACTAGTTCTTGAGAAATGGATATTGTAGAAATTTAGAATAATGGGGCATAGCAGTGCCACCTGTTGAGCGACATACACCAAAAACTAATCATATTTAGTTTATATCAAGATCTAACAAGAATCTAAATTTTTGTGGAATTCCATGCATTAGTTCTTGAGATAGAGCTCCCACAAAATTTTTGTCACATATAGACAGACAGGCTCACAGAAAGACATTATGTAGAAACATGTTTTGGGGGTTCTCTGACCCTTAAAACGTGTAAATCCGACGAAAACCGAATTTCGAAAATTTTCACGAATCCAATATTTTTTTCTTGTTAAAATAGAAGAAAGTAAAACAAGTTGGAAATTGCACGTGAAGCGTAGCAAATTAGGTGCGTTCGTACGATAACAAAGTTTTAAAAATATTACTTTCATATATTAATCTCATAAAATTGTAAATAGTGAATTACAATTATAACACTCATCAAACAATGTTCTCCCTATACCATTATGTAATGGAATACTTTTGTGTGGCCTTGTAAATCAATAACAAATGTTCTTTGCACCACAAATTATGTATGATGTATATTATAATATGTACTTTATAGTTGCATATAAATTTTATTAAGTTCGCATGAGTGTAACACGATTAAAATGCATTTGAAACTTTTTTCCCCATTGACCGTAATGTAATAGAATACTTTTGATTGCCCCTGTAATTGATCTATGCATCCGATTTTCATAAAATTTGAAATAACTCGACAAAATTATGTAATAATTATGTATTTTAAATTTCAAACGTATAGAATATATTTGAAACTTTTTCCTAATTGACCATAATGTAATTGAATATTTTTGATTGCCCCTGTAATTGATCTATGCACACGATTATCAAAATATTTGAAATAACTCGACAGAATTATGTAATAATTGCGTATTTTAAATTTCAAACGATTAAAATGCATTTGAAACTTTTTTCCCCATTGACCGTAATGTAATGGAATACTTTTGATTGCCCCTGTAATTGATCTATGCATCCGAGTTTCATAAAATTTGAAAGGACTCGACAAAATTATGTAATAATTATGTATTTTAAATTTCAAACGATTCGGTTGGGTAGTTTTTGCGTTGTTATATGCGGACAGACAGACGGACAGACAGACGGACAGACTGAACGACCACTATAGGTGCTACGTATTATATAATTACGAACGCGCCTAAAAAAGGAGCTAAAATATCGTTTTGGATCTGGGGATTTAAGGAACCATATCTCCAATAATCCAGATTATTTTAGTTCCTTTTTATTTTAGAGTTAATTATTTAAAATTTGTAGTAACAATTTTCTTTTCCAAAATCATCATAGAAAAAATTAGTTAATTAAATTAAAAAATACAGGGAACAGTACTGACAATCTGCATTCTTTACTACCGACTGCGACTAAACTCCAGGTGGCCCACCCATGTATACAGTTCTAGCATTTCTCAACCAAGCACTGTTATTCTCATCTGTTTCTTATGTATTCCTTTACCAACAGACCCCATGTCAAAGGACGGAGAAAAAGGCTATAAATTTGTCGCTCGCATCTTACACCGTGCACAAAACTATGCGGTAAATATTTGGACGGAGTAAGGCAAGCGTTACACGATACTTTACCAAATACGTTGAAGTGTACGTTGCAGAGACAAAAAAAAAAAAAAAAAAAAAAAAAAAAAAAAACAGACATACCGCACGGAAATGCGATGAGTTACTTGAACCCCATCTCACAAATCACAGTGGGTTTATGCAATAATATCTAGATGGTCCAAGAATGTCCTCCCTTCCATTTTGACATTTGAAATAGACATCACCTCTTTGTTGAAATGTGTCGTTTTTAGTTTGGGGCTATGCTTATATAACGTTATCATTTTAGAGGGAGAGGGGAGATCAGGCATATGATGACGTAAGATATCTCTAGGAGGAGGGGGAGTTTTTCTTTTGATATCGATATAATTTTTGTTCCAATCAAAATTTTCTCGTTTTATTTGTAACATGGTCTTTGGTTCAAAATCGCATGTTATCTTTTTTTAATCGATTATATATCTTTATGAAAATACAAAGTTTTTATTAAAATCGCTAAATTATTACAAATTTAATTTTAAATTGTGGAATGCACCAACGTTTGATCTCCCTTATCTTCTTCATATGTGTATGCATATCATATATAATCACAGTTTGAGAAACTATGTGTGAAGTATATTTGAAGTGAAGCTTGTGTTTTCTAATAAATAAAAGAGGAAGAGGAAGAATGTTGTCTACTTGCTTTGTTGATAAGATTTTCTATGTACCCCCACCCCTCCTCCGTTCGTATCAAGTACAACAAGATTTTATTACTGTTGAATGTATTATGCAACAAAAATCTATTATAAAATACTTTTAAATTAGTACCTATTTCTTTTAAGTGTTATTTGATATAAAGCGGCATTTACTGATTTCTCTTGGATTGAATCAATAAAGTTTGCGAAAAATAAATGTAACCAATTTTGTATGTTTCTTCAAACAAAAGAAATAAATTTGTTAATATAAATTAATATATAATAAATTTGTATATAAATAATATATAATAAATTTGTAAATTTTTCTTTAAATTTGTTAATTTTGTTTTGTTTTTTATATACATTTTTTTAATTTTGTTATTTGATAGTATTTATCTAATATATATTTTTTTAGTTTTTTAAAATAAGTAAATCAATATTAGGGGAAGATTTTTTTCTTTTTTAATTCAAATTAAATAAAAAATAGAAGTAAGAATAATAGAAACTGTTAAAATGTTTATTAAGTTAGCATAAAATGTATGTAGTCAGTTTGAAATTAACCAAAATTTAACATAATTAACTTTATGTAAGATTACAAATTTCAAAGGATAACTATTAAAAATTTGTTAAGCTTATATTTTTAGACTGGAAATGCTATATTTATTCAGTTTACACATTAATTTCTTCTCTTTTGCAGAGAATGAAGAGTACAGAAAGATCACGATATCATTGAAAAAAGATTAAGGAAAACCCTTTTAAATATGAAGCATATCTACAACAAGAGAAGGAAAGAGACAAAGCAAGGAGAGAAAAGAAGAGACTATTTTAAAAAATCATGGTAAAGGATGGCAGTCCTTTTGCATTTCATCTCATAATAAAGGAGTTGTCGATGGGGTTGGTGCAGTTGCCAAGAAAATGGTAACACTAGCAACGCTCTGCAACTATAAATTCAGCTTCAGATTTTGCCATGTGTGTAGAAAAAGTCCTAAAAAATATAAAAGAACTTTGCTGAATGTGAAATTTCAGAAGATATTGTGAAAATGCTTCATGAATGCTGGCACAAAGCACAATCGGAGCTCAATATTCAATCGATAAATCATGTTGTTTTTATTGACGTAGGAACAATTAATGTAGCAATAACTTCAGAAAGTGATCACAAGAGAATTTGTTTGTTACCATATTTTGTCAAAAATATAATATCCAATGATAAGAGTGCAGTTGGAGATTTTGTAGAAGTTGTTTTATTCTCCACACACACACAAAAAAAAAAAAAAAAAAAAAAAAAAAAAAGTGAAAACTTTGGTGGACAAATAAGACAAATCAATGGGGATATTATAGAATAAGAGTATCTGAATAAAAATCAAGAAAATGTGTATATTTGGCTCAGTCAGTTAGATATATCCATACTTTGACAAGGATATAATATCCAACGATGAATGTGCAGTTGGAGATTTTGTAGAAGTTGTTTCATTCTCGACATTAAAAAAGTGAAAACTTTGATGGACAAATAAGACAAATGGATAGTGCCGATATAGAATTAGAATGTTTGAAAAACATTTAAGAAAACGTAGATATTTGGCCCAGTCAGTCAGATGCATCCTAGAAAAAGAAAAGAGCATTTTTGTAAAAAAAGCTACCACCACCAGAAATTATAAATTCAAGATTGGAAATGGAATTTTTTTTATATTTTCCTCTCAAGATATTATAATTGTAATATTGCTTAATTCTTTAATTAAAAAAATCTGCCTTGAAAATTTTTGTGTATGTCATTATTTTATTGGCTATACAAGTCACACCCGCAACAGGGCGTCACACCAACGAAAATTTTGAATATTTTCCACAGAATCAAGAATTGAGTAAGTAATTTAATTTTTTCATAGAATAATTATTTAAGTATTACTGTCTAATATATAAAAATATCAATTAACTCAGTTGTCATAATTCACAGAGTTTTGCATTTTGCATTGAAAGATAAAAATGCATGTCCTTTTTATTTCACACCCGCAACAGGCGGAAATTATTTTTTTTTTATAAATAAATGATACATCGGACAATTTTCAGATTTGGATAAATGTATGTGTAAGTGGTCTACATTAAAATTCATACAAATTGAAACCAATGTTAAAAAATTTTTTTGCTGGTGACTAAATTAAGTTGTGTAAATGTCACACCCGCAACTTTGGATTGGGCGATATACTATAGCTTTCTTGAGAAACGTTGGGTATACGGTGTTCCTTAAAAATATCCAGAAGGTATACGGCAAATACCCGCGTATACCCTCCACTACAGCCCTACTTACTACTCTTCCATAATATAAAGGATTTTTTCTTGCGTTCGATGGCGTAGGATTTTGTGCGGTCGGCTCTTGGATTAAAAGGTAAAAAGAAAAGCAAAAACAGAAATAAAGTGGGGGGGACGCAACGTTGATAATGTTATAAGTTCTAATTAATGCAAAATAAATAAATAAAATAAATATTGGTAAATTTCGCATAAAGTTTTTTAAATTAATATTATTACTAGGTGGATCTGCCTGCTTCGTGCTACGTTCGTCAACTTCCATATCGTCTCTAAATAAAAGGTGACGATTACTCTAAAAGCGGGTATTTATTCTTTTCCGTTTTACAGAGATAGTTTAAGGTCGAATGAACTTCGGTTAACGGCTGTTTTCGTGTTTGATTAAATATGATTATTTTTAACCGACTTCAAAGAGGAGGTTATGATTTCGACCTGTATGTATTTGTTGTTCACGCATAACTTTTGCAAATATGAATCGATTTTGATAATTCTCTTTTTGTTTGAAAGCGTATGAGGCCCATGTGGTCCCATTCGAATTTCATAAAAATCTGATAATTAGAACTTTTTTAAAAATAAAAACTTTAAGTTTCAAATTCATTTTGAATGTTCCTTTTGGAAGCTTTTATGTTACACTTACACAGACATACGATCTTTTCACTGTTAAAAGTTTGAAGTTTTTGCTGCATCATCACTCCACCGCTTTTGTGGAATATCTCTATTTTGACCAATGAGAATTCACCATAATACAATGAAGTAATCATTTTCTATAAAAGCGATGGATAGAAGATAAAGTGAAAGTTTCAAATTTTTAACAGTGTTCAAAGTGCAAAATCCTAACTGGACGAGGGCCAGGATTCACATAAATTTTGCGCTGTTTGCGAAACGAGATTAATTAACAAGAAAATTTATTTAAAACTATGAAAAATTTGCTAAAATTCAGGCTTTTCATGCGTTAATCTGGTTTCACTAACAGCGCAAATTCTATCTGGATTCCGGACAAGTTCTCTTATGCAAGAAACCGGAAATATAGCATCTAGGGGATATAGTGTGGAAATCGGCTATCTCAGGGCGTTTTCAGGGCAACTTACAAAAATAACCAATGTTACCGACCGATTGTAGGGCAGTACGAAAGCAAATTGTGGCATCAATGAAAACTATTCTGTCGAATTGTAGCTGACGTCACACTTCGCTTTGATTTTTATTTCGTACTTGTCTACAATCGGTAAGTTGTCGGTAAGTAATCGGTAAGTTGTGCTAAACACGCCCTCTGTAACACTTTAAAAAAGGGCTAAAATGTTCTATTATTTAAATGTGCAACAATGCTAATGAAATTTAAAGATAGAAGCGACATTTGCAGGAAATTTTCTAAAAATGCAAGAATTATTGCTTGTCTAGATAATGTATCGCGAAAATGCCATAGATGTTGCTGTGATCGACACTTTGGAATTCAGTAGCATCGTTTGCACATTTAAAGGATACAAATTTTTAGCACTGCTTGCATTGTAAAAAATTGAACCCCTTTGCTGCATCGTCACTCCATCGCTTTTATAGGAAACGATTACTTCGCTCTATTATGGAGCATTCTCATTGGTCAAAACAAAGAAATTCTATAAAAGTGATGGAGTAACGATGCTGCAAAAGGGTCAAATTTTTTACAGTGTCGATAGTAGATTTTCACTCCATGTATTTCAGACTCTCTCCTTCGAACAATGAAAAGTTCTTAAAAATGAAGGCTTATGATTGGTCAATCTTGTTTTGCTTAACAGCAAATAATTCTTCTGGATTATTCGCTGTTGTTTTGTTTACTACTGTTGCAGAGATGCTAGTTATTTTTTTCAAAGTACGAAATCTTAGCTAGAACAATTCTCTTATCCACTAAAGTGAAAGATCCATACCGATCCAGACATGAGAATTCGATATCGAAAACCTGAAAATTCATGTCTAAAGAGCCTTACACGTTAAAGCAAGAGCGTCTGTGTATCAGAGTGCTTGTTATGCCGGATTCACAAAGTGATTAAAGTACATTGCTATCTGCTAGATTTACATTTGGACAAATATAAATGACGAAAAATTTTGATAAGCTTATCATTAAAGTTAAGCTAGTTAACTTCTTTCACCTATAAAACAAACTCGTTCAGGCGACTACCGCCAAGTTCTGGAATAAAAATTCTTAAATTTTCTGTACTTTGGAAAACCGCGTTTATCAAAGAACATTCTTAATTTCAAATATTGCTACTTTCATATAGACGCATGTTAAATCATGGTGCGATTTTAATAATATCTTCCTTTTTAGTTTTTATGGCTGAAAAGGGTATTTTAATACATACGAACATTTAGAATTACTTTGCTATGCATTTAATCATAGAAGCAACTTGACGCGCTCTGATTGTGTACGCGTACTTTAAACTGTAAAAAATCTGACCCTTTTGCTGCATCGTCACTACCCCGCTTTTATAGAATATCTCACTTTTGATCCATGAGAATGCTCCATAATAGGCTGAAGTAATCGTTTTCTATATTAGCGGTGGAAGGACGATGCAGCAAAAGGGTCAAATTTTTAACAGTGTACCTTGTTTAAAATATCTTGAAAAATTACCTCTTTTTAAAGACTTTCTATTTTCTGACCAATGAAAACGCTCCATAGACGTTTTTAGATAGCTCTCATTAGTCAGAAAATAGATAGTCTTTAAAAACAAAGGTAATTTTTCACAATAATTTTAACGTGTACTGATGGATTGTCAGCTTTTCAATGCCCATTTACGAAGTCTGTAGATTTCAATGTGGACCTTAAGGCACTACAGCTCATATTCAAAATATTAGAATAATTGAGAAAAAGTAATAAGAAAAAATTATTTGTCATTTATTTATTTTTTATACTAAGTAAATGCAATTAAATTTCTTATAAATTAAATCTGGAATGTTTAGATAAGATTTTAACATTTATAAAATATAAAATACAGCACAATAAATTAGGTATACAGCTTCCTTAAACACACCAGAATATTAGAATAAAATTTAGATTGGTTCAAAATATTAGAATATTTTATTTTACGCAACAATATTACCTTATGAATATGAAGTAAATGGTAGTTAATATTTTGTAGCATCCCCTTTAGCTTTCATAACAGCGTACAATCCATCTTGCATACTATATACAAGGTGTTTACAAACATTTCTATCAATATTAGCCCAAATAGACTTTATACGTGCCACTAACTCAGTTTTACTTGAAGGAGGATTTTCTTGAAGTTTTTTCTTCATTATACACCATAAGTTTTCGATGGGATTAAGATCTGGTGAATTTGGTGGCCAAGGAAGTACTTTAATGTTGCGTTGGCGGAACCAATTCTTAGTTGACACCGAGGTATGCGGGGACGCTAAATCTTGTTGAAAGATGAAATCATCTTCAAATAAATCTTCTGATGATGGAATCATGTAATATTCTAAAATTTCTTGATATATCAGAGAGTTAACTTTTTCGTAGACGATGCATAACTTTCCAGGTCTTTCTGCACTCATACAACCCCAAACCATTACACTAGCAGCAAATTTTACGGAACGTTTAAGGCATTCTTTATCAAGTGCTTCTTGCTTCATTCTCCAAACTCGAATACCTTGATTACCATATGAAACACAAAACATACTTTCATCACTAAATAATATATTTTCCCAATCTTCATTGCTCCATAAACGTCTTGATTTACACCAATTCAATCTTATACGCTTTTGTCTTGCAGTCATGAGAGGTTTTGTTTTCGGTACACGAGATTCAAGTTTAAATTTATGGAGACGTCTTAATGTTGTCGATGTAGAAATTTCAACTCCTTCTTCTTTCCATTTTCGGTGCAAGAATCGCACACTTTTAAAACGGTTTTTCTTAACTATACGCTTCAGTTTCCTGTCATCTCTAGCAGATGTTTTTGGTTTTCGGCCACCATTTCGGCGATTATTTTGAAATTTTCCAATTTTTGAATATTGTGTTAGTATTTTACTAACGCTCGATTGCGAACAATGTAAATAATTCGCTATAAAACATTGATTTTTACCGTGCCGATACAAATCAACCATACGAAGTTTAGTAGATTCAGGAATATCACTCACACGGCCCATTTTAAGACGAAAAAGAAACAAACTGCAAAAAAGAATACTGATTTTAAATAAAATAGTCTGAATTTAATCAATGATGCCACCAGTTAAGAATTGGTAATAAGTAAAGGAGAATTAATGTGAAATATTGTAATATTTTGAACCACTTGAATAAATATTCTAATATTTTGACTTTTCAAAATAATTTTTTTTGCAATTAATCTTTTCAAAAATGATATTAAATTTAAGATAACAAGTAAGTTTAATCAACAATAAGTTCTTAATAAAAATATCGTTTGCATATTTTCATTAAAAGACATTAAATTACCAAACGATATTTTCAATTTCTTAAAAAAAGGTAATTATTCTAATATTATGAATATGAGCTGTACACTGGTCTCAGAAAAAGACCCGGATGTTAGTGTAAAGACTATGGTTGTGTTCTTTTCAAATATCTCGCTCAAATTTTAATATATTTACATGATTTTTTTTTTTTTTTTTTTTTTGCATAGGATAGCCGAGGATGATCTACAACCGGCCTAGTTTTTACTTCTTCGATTTTGCTTATGTATGTGTTATATAATGATAGTTTCAATTTCAGAACCGTTTAAACCGGTTTTGAAATTTAAAATATTTTTTTTTAAAAATCTGAAACCAAAATTGAAAAAGTAAAAACTAGGTCGGTTGTGGAATATCCTCAACTATCCTATGCAAAAAAAAAAAAAAAAAAAAAAAAAAAAATCATGTAAAAATTTTAAAATTTGAGCGAGATATTTGAAAAAAAAAAAGCCCCCATAGACTTCACATTATCATTCGGGTCTTTTTCTGTGCCTAGTGTGCGGACTTAAAGTTTGCTGGATGCGATAAATTTCCGAAATGTTAAAGCTTAAATGGAGCTTAAGAGCCTGCATCAGTCAAACCGAAACTCAAAATCTTATCACAAACCTATGCGTGTTGCCACCAGGAAGGCGTATCCCGAACCCAAAGATTGACACTTTAAAAGACCAATGATATTTTCCAAGCTTGTAATTAATAAGAAAATGGTCATCTCACGCCACCCTTTACCTCCAGGCGATAAAAAGGGGATAAGATACCCCAGGGAGAAAAAAGTCATTAGCAAATGCTAAAAATTCTCGCACCTTTTCAATACTGATAGCCCGAGGGATATGTGCATTTGGATAGTTTCTTCGAGATAATTTCTGACCAAAACACTCGGATCCGTTTTAAAACAAGTCGACATTGACCTTTTTTGTTAGATAGTTTCAAGTGAAATTGAATCATTTATATTTAATTTTAAAAGACAACATACAGATCGTGATTATTATGTCAGAGATTGCACATTAAACATTTTCCAAAGAATCTCCTCTACATTTTAATATTTTTAAATGATTTTTTTTAGCATTGAATAGCTGAGATCATTGAACTGAACAAAGACCGTTTTATATTTTTTTGATTTTGTTACGAGTATTTTATAGTGGCTTACATCAATAGAGCGAAATCCCAAGATAGAAATTTTTAAGATATCTCGTTTGTATTTTAATATTTTTAAATGATTTTTTAGCATTGAACAGCTGAGATTTTTCGGTATAAAGACCGTTTTGTACTTTTTTTATTTTGTTTACAGGTGTTTTAAAGAGGCTACTTCAGTCAAGTGAAATCCAATGGAAGAAATTTATAAAAATATCTCTTCTACATTTTTATATTTTTAAATTATTTTTTGGCGTTCGATATCTCAGACATTTCGGTACAAAGACCGTTTTGTACTTTTCGACCTTCTTTAGGGGAGTTTTAAAAAAGCTACTTCAGTCAAATGAAATCCAATGGAAGAAATTTATAAAAATATCTCTTCTACATTTTAATATTTTTAAATGAATTTTTGTCATTGGATAGATGAGATCTTTCGGTACAAAGATCGTTTTGTACTTTTTCGACTTTATTTAGGGAAATTTTAAAAAATCTACTTCAGTCAAGTGAAATCCAGTGGTAGAAATTTATAAAAATATCTCTTCTGCATAATATATTCATGCCAAAAATATTTTTAAATTATTTTTTGGCATTCGATATCTCAGATCTATCGGTACAAAGACCGTTTTGTACTTTTTTGACTTTGTTTAGGGGAATTTTAAAAAATCTACTTCAGTCAAGTGAAATGCAGTGGTAGGAATTTATAAAAATATCTCTTCTACATTTTAATATTTTTAAATTATTTTTTGGCATTCGATATCTCAGATCTTTCGGTACAAAGACCGTTTTGTACTTTTTCGACTTTGTTTAGGGCAATTTTAAAAAAGCTATTTCAGTCAAGTGAAATCCAATGGTAGGAATTTATAAAAATATGTCTTCTACATTTTAATATTTTTAAGTCATGGGATGGCTGAGATCTTTCTGTACAAAGACCGTTTTTTATATTTTCGACTTTCTCTAGGGGAATTTTAAAAAAGCTACTTCAGTCAAGTGAAACCCAACGCTAGAAACTTCTAAAAATATCTCTTCTACATTTTAATATTTTTAAATGATTTTTTTGTCATGGGATAGCTCAGATCTTTCGGTAAAAAGACCGTTTTGTACTTTTTCGACTCTGTTTAGGGAAATTTAAAAAAAAACTACTTCAGTCAAGTGAAATCCATTGGTAGAAATTTATAAAAATATCTCTCCTACATTTTAATATTTTTAAATGATTTTTTGTCATGGAATAGCTGAGATCTTTCCGTTTTCTTCCGAAAGACCTTTTGAAAGACCTCCGTTTTCTTCCGATCTTCTGAAAGACCGTTTTGTACTTTTTTTATTTTGTTTACAGGTGTTTTGATGAGGCTACTTCAGTCAAGTGAAATCCATTGGTTGAAATTTATAAAAATATCTCTTCTACAATTTAATATTTTTTAATGTTTTTTTTTGTGTGTGTGTGTGTATGTGTGTGTGTGTCATGGAATAGCCGAGATCTTTTGGTACAAAGACCGTTTTGTACTTTTTCGAGTTTGTTTAGGGGAATTTTAGAAAAGCTACTTCAGTCAAGTGAAATCCATTGGTAGAAATTTATAAAAATATCTCTCCTATATTTTAATATTTTTAAATGATTTTTTGGCATTGGATAGCTGAGATCTATCGGTGAAAAGACCGTTTTATACTTTTTTATTTTTATTTTTATTTTTATTTTTTTTTACAGGTGTCTTGATGAGGCTACTTCAGTCAAGTGAAATCCATTGCTAGAAATTTATAAAAATATCTTTTCTACATTTCAATATTTTTAAATGTTTTTATTGTCTTGGAATAGCTGTGATCTTTTGGTACAAAGACCGTTTTGTACTTTTTCGACTTTTTTTAGGGGAATTTTAAAAAAGCTACTTTAGTCAAGAGAAATCCATTGCTAGAAATTTATAAAAATATCTCTTCTACATTTTAATATTTTTTAATGTTTTTTTTTTTTTTTTTGGTGTGTGTGTGTGTATGTGTGTGTGTGTGTCATGGAATAGCTGAGATCTTTTGGTACAAAGACCGTTTTGTACTTTTTCGAGTTTATTTAGGGGAATTTTAAAAAAGCTACTTCAGTCAAATGAAATCCATTGGTAGAAATTTTTAAAAATATCTCTCATACATTTTAATGTTTTTAAATGATTTTTTGGCATTGGATAGCTGAGATCTTTTGGTACAAAGACCGTTTTGTACTTTTTCGAGTCTGTTTAGGGGAATTTTAAAAAAGCTACTTCAGTCAAGTGAAATCCATTGGTAGAAATTTATAAAAATATCTCTCCTACATTTCAATATTTTTAAATGATTTTTTTGTCGTGGAATAGCTGAGATCTTTCGATATAAAGATCGTTTTGTACTTTTTCAACTTTGTTTAGGGAAATTTTAAAAAAGCTACTTCAGTCAAGTGAAATCCAATGGTAGAAATTTATAAAAATATCTCCTCTACATTTTAATATTTTTAAATGATTTTTTTGTAATTCGATAGTTGAGATCTTTCGGTACAAAGACCGTTTTGTTCTTTTTCGACTTTGTTTAGGGAAATTTTAAAAAAGCTACTTCAGTCAAGTGAAATCCATTGGTAGAAATTTATAAAAATATCTCTCCTACATTTTAATATTTTTAAATGATTTTTTGGCATTGGATAGCTGAGATCTTTTGGTACAAAGACCGTTTTGTACTTTTTCGAGTTTGTTTAGGGGAATTTTAAAAAAGCTACTTCAGTCAAGTGAAATCCATTGGTAGAAATTTATAAAAATATCTCTCCTACATTTCAATATTTTTAAATGATTTTATTGTCTTGGGATAGCTGTGATCTTTTGGTACAAAGACCGTTTTGTACTTTTTCGACTTTTTTTAGGGGAATTTTAAAAAAACTACTTCAGTCAAGTGAAATCCAATAGTAGAAATTTATAAAAATATCTCTCCTACATTTTAATATTTTTAAATGATTTTTTGTCATGGGATGGTTGAGATCTTTTGGTACAAAGACCGTTTTGTACTTTTTCGAGTTTGTTTAGGGGAATTGTAAAAAAGCTACTTCAGTCAAGTGAAATCCATTGTTAGAAATTTATAAAAATATCTCTCCTACATTTTAATATTTTTAAATGATTTTTTGTCATGGGATAGCTGAGATCTTTTGGTACAAAGACCGTTTTGTACTTTTTCGAGTTTGTTTAGGGGAATTTTAAAAAAGCTACTTCAGTCAAGTGAAATCCATTGGTAGAAATTAATAAAAATATCTCTCCTACATTTTAATATTTTTAAATGATTTTTTTCATGGAATTGCTGAGATCTTTCCGTTTTCTTCCGAAAGACCTTTTGAAAGACCTCCGTTTTCTTCCGATCTTCCGAAAGACCGTTTTGTATTTTTTTTATTTTGCTTACAGGTGTTTTGTTGAGGCTACTTCAGTCAAGTGAAATCCATTGGTAGAAATTTATTAAAATATCTCTTCTACATTTTAATATTTTGTAATGTTTTTTTTTTTTGTGTGTGTGTATGTGTTTGTGTGTGTGTCATGGAATAGCTGAGATCTTTTGGTACAAAGACCGTTTTGTACTTTTTCGAGTTTGTTTAGGGGAATTTTAAAAAAGCTACTTCAGTCAAGTGAAATCCATTGGTAGAAATTTATAATTATATCTCTCCTACATTTTAATATTTTTAAATGATTTTTTGCCATGGGATAGGTGAGATCTTTCGATACAAAGACCGTTTTGTACTTTTTCGAGTTTGTTTAGGGGAATTTTAAAAAAGCTACTTCAGTCAAGTGAAATCCAATGGTAGGAATTTATAAAAATATGTCTTCTACATTTTAATATTTTTAAATGATTTTTATGTCATGGGATTGCTGAGATCTTTCTGTACAAAGACCATTTTTTATATTTTCGACTTTCTCTAGGGGAATTTTAAAAAACCTACTTCAGTCAAGTGAAATCCAATGCTAGAAATTTCTAAAAATATCTCTTCTACATTTTAATATTTTTAAATGATTTTTTTGTCATGGGATAGCTCAGATCTTTCGGTACAAAGACCGTTTTGTACTTTTTCGACTCTGTTTAGGGGAATTTTAAAAAAGCTACTTCAGTGAAGTGAAATCCAATGGTAGAAATTTATAAAAATATCTCTTCTACATTTTAATATTTGTAAATCATTATTTGGCATTCGATATTTCAGATCTTTTGGTACAAAGACCGTTTTGTACTTTTTTGATTTTGTTTATAGTTGTTTTAAAGAGGCTACTTCAGTCAAATGAAATCCAATGGTAGAAATTTATAAAATATCTCTTCTACATTTTAATATTTAAATGTTTTTTTGTCATTGAATAGCTGAAATCTTTCGGTACAAAGACATTTTTTTTTTTGTTTACAGCTGTTTTAAAGAGGCTACTTCAGTCAAGCGAAATCCTATAGTAAAATTTTATAAATATGTCTTTTCGACATTTAAAGATTTTTAAATGATTTTTTGTCATGGCATAGCTGAGATCTTTAGGTACAAATACCGTTTTGTATTTTTTTTATTTTGTTTACAGGTGTTTTAAAGAGGCTACTTCAGTCAAGTGAAATCCATTGGTAGAAATTTATAAAAATATCTCTTCTACATTTTAATATTTTAAAATGATTCTTTTGTCATGGGATAGCTAAGATCTTTCGGTACAAAGACCGTTTTGTACTTTTTCGACTTTGTTTAAGGGAATTTTAAAAAAGTTATTTCAGTCAAGTGAAATCCAATAGTAGAAATTTATAAAAATATCTCTTCTGCATTTTAATGTTTTTAAATTATTTTTTGGCATTCGATATCTCAGATCTATCGGTACAAAGACCGTTTTGTACTTTTTCGACTTTGTTTAGGGGAATTTAAAAAAATCTACTTCAGTCAAGTGAAATGCAGTGGTAGGAATTTATAAAAATATCTCTTCTACATTTTAATATTTTTAAATTATTTTTTGGCATTTGATATCTCAGATCTTTCGGCACAAAGACCATTTTGTACTTTTTCGACTTTGTTTAGGGGAATTTTAAAAAAGCTATTTCAGTCAAGTGAAATCCAATGGTAGAAATTTATAAAAATATCTCTTCTACATTTTAATATTTTTAAATGATTTATTTGTCATTGGATAGCTTAGATCTTTCTCTACAAAGACCGTTTTGTACTTTTTCGACTTTGTTTAGGGGAATTTTAAAAAAGCTACTTCAGTCAAGTGAAATCCAATGGTAGGAATTTATAAAAATATGTCTTCTACATTTTAATATTTTTAAATGATTTTTATGTAATGGGATTGCTGAGATCTTTCTGTACAAAGACCATTTTTTATGTTTTCGACTTTCTCTAGGGGAATTTTTAAAAAGCTACTTCAGTCAAGTGAAATCCAATGCTAGAAATTTCTAAAAATATCACTTCTACATTTTAATATTTTTAAATGATTTTTTTGTCATGGGATAGCTCAGATCTTTCGGTACAAAGACCGTTTTGTACTTTTTCGACTCTGTTTAGGAGAATTTTAAAAAAGCTACATCAGTGAAGTGAAATCCAATGGTAGAAATTTATAAAAATATCTCTTCTACATTTTAATATTTGTAAATCATTATTTGGCATTCGATATTTCAGATCTTTTGGTACAAAGACCGTTTTGTACTTTTTTGATTTTGTTTACAGTTGTTTTAAAGAGGCTACTTCAGTCAAATGAAATCCAATGGTAGAAATTTATAAAATATCTCTTCTACATTTTAATATTTAAATGTTTTTTTGTCATTGAATAGCTGAAATCTTTCGGTACAAAGACCTTTTTTTTTTTTTTTTTTTTTTTTTTTTGTTTACAGCTGTTTTAAAGAGGCTACTTCAGTCAAGCGAAATCCTATAGTAAAATTTTATAAATATGTCTTTTCGACATTTAAAGATTTTTAAATGGTTTTTTGTCATGGCATAGCTGAGATCTTTAGGTACAAATACCGTTTTGTATTTTTTTTATTTTTTTACAGGTGTTTTAAAGAGGCTACTTCAGTCAAGTGAAATCCATTGGTAGAAATTTATAAAAATATCTCTTCTACATTTTAATATTTTAAAATGATTCTTTTGTCATGGGATAGCTAAGATCTTTCGGTACAAAGACCGTTTTGTACTTTTTCGACTTTGTTTAAGGGAATTTTAAAAAAGCTACTTCAGTCAAGTGAAATTCAATGGTAGGAATTTATAAAAATATCTCTTCTACATTTTAATATTTTTAAATGATTTTTTTGTCATTGGGTAGCTAAGATCTTTCGGTACAAAGACCGTTTTGTACTTTTTAGACTTTTATTTGTGGAATTTTAAAAAAGCTACATCTGTCAAGTGAAATCCAATCGTAGAAATTTATTAAAATATCTCTTCTACATTTTAATATTTTTAAATTATTTTTTGGCATGGGATGGTTGAGATCTTTTGGTACAAAGACCGTTTTGTACTTTTTCGAGTTTGTTTAGGGGAATTGTAAAAAAGCTACTTCAGTCAAGTGAAATCCAATGGTAGGAATTTATAAAAATATCTCTTCTACATTTTAATATATTTAAATGATTTTTTTGGCATTGGATAGCTGTGATCTTTCGGAAAAAAGACTGTTTTGTACTTTTTTGATTTTGTTTACAGGTGTTTTAAAGAAGCTACTTCATTCAAGCAAAATCCTATAATAGAATTTTATAAATATGTCTTTTTACTTTTAAAGATTTTTAAATGATTTTTTGGCATTCAATGTCTCAAATCTTTCGGCACAAAAACCGTTTTGTACTTTTTTGACTTTGTTTAAGGGAATTTTAAAAAAGCTACTTCAGTCAAGTAAAATCGAATGAAAGAAATTTATAAAAGTGTCTCTTCTATATTTTAATGTTTTAAAAATATTTTTTGGCATTCGATATCTCAGATCTTTCGGTACAAAGACCGATTTGTACTTTTTCGACTTTGTTTAGGGGAATTTTAAAAAAGCTACTTCAGTCAAGTGAAATCCAATGGTAGAAATTTATAAAAATATCTCTACTATATTTTAATATTTTTAAATGATTTTTTTGTCATTGGATAGCTAAGATCTTTCGGTACAAAGACCGCTTTGTACTTTTAAGACTTTGTTTAGGGGAATTTTAAAAAAGCTACTTCAGTCAAGTGAATTCCAATGGTAGAAATTTGTAAAAATATCTCGTCTACATTTTAATATTTTTAAATGATTCTGTTGTTATGGGATAGTTAAGATCTTTCGATACAAAGACCGTTTTGTACTTTTTCGACTTTGTTTACAGGTGTTTTAAAGAGGCTACTTCAGTCAAGTGAAATCCATTGGTAGAAATTTATAAAAATATCTCTTCTACATTTTAATATTTTTAAATAATTTTTCTGTCATTGGATAGCTGAGATCTTTCGGTACAAAGACCGTTTTGTACTTTTTTGGTTTTGTTTACAGATGTTTTAGTGAGGCTACTTCAGTCAAGTGTATTCCAATGGTAGAAATTTATAAAAGTATCTCGTCTACATTTTAATATTTTAAAATGATTCTTTTGTCATGGAATAGCTAAGATCTTTCGGTACAAAGACCGTTTTGTACTTTTTAGACTTTTATTAAGGGAATTTTAAAAATGCTACTTCAGTCAAGTGAAATCCATTGGTAGAAATTTATAAAAATATCTTTTCTACATTTTAATATTTTTAAATAATTTTTCTGTCATTGGATAGCTGAGATCTTTCGGAACAAAGACCGTTTTGTACTTTTTTGGTTTTGTCTACAGATGTTTTAGTGTGGCTACTTCAATCAAGTGAATTCCAATGGTAGGAATTTATAAAAATATCTCTTCTACATTTTAATATTTTTAAATGATTTTTTTGTCATTGGATAGCTAAGATCATTCGGTACAAAGACCGTTTTGTACTTTTTTGCCTTTGTTTACATGTGTTTTAAAGACCCAACTTCAGTCAAGTAAATTCCAATGGTAGAAATTTATAAAAATATCTCTTCTATATTTTAATATTTTTAAATGATTCTTTTGTCATGGAATAGCTAAGATCTTTCGGTACAAAGACCGTTTTGTACTTGTACGACTTTGTTTAGGGGAATTTTAAAAAAGCTACTTCAGTCAAGAGAATTCCAATAGTAGAAATTTATAAAAATATCTCGTCTACATTTTAATATTTTTAAATGATTCTGTTGTCATTGGATAGCTGAGATCTTTCGGTACAAAGACCGTTTTGTACTTTTTTTTTGTTTACAGGTGTTTTAAAGACGCTACTTCAGCCAAGTGAATTCCAATGGTAGAAATGTATAAAAATATCTCGTCTACATTTTAATATTTTTAAATGATTCTTTTGTCATGGGATAGCTAAGATCTTTCGGTACAAAGACCGTTCTGTACTTTTTAGACTTTTATTAGGGGAATTTTAAAAAAGCTACTTCAGTCAAGTGAAATCCAATGGTAGAAATTTATAAAAATATCTCTTCAACATTTTAATATTTTTAAATGATTTTTTCTCATTTGATAGTTGAGATCTTTCGGTAAAAAAACCGTTTTCTACTTTTTTCGATTTTGTTTACAGGTGTTTTAAAGAGGCTACTTCAGTCAAGTTAAATACATTGGTAGAAATTTATTAAAATATCTCTTCTACATTTTAATATTTTTAAATGATTTTTTTGTCATTGGATAGCTAAGATCTTTCGTTACAAAGACCGTTTTGTACTTTTACGACATTGTTTAGGGGAATTTTAAAAAAGCTACTTCAGTCAAGTGAATTACAATGGTAGAAATTTATAAAAATATCTCTTCTACATTTTAATATTTTTTTAAATATTTTTTGTCATGGGATAGCTGAGTTCTTTCGGTACAAAGACCGTTTTGTACTTTTACGACATTGTTTAGGGGAATTTTAAAAAAGCTACTTTAGTCAAGGTAATTACAATGGTAGAAATTTATAAAAATATCTCGTCTACATTTTAATATTTTTAAATGATTCTGTTGTCATGGGATAGCTAAGATCTTTCGGTACAAAGACCGTTTTGTAATTTTTCGACTTTGTTTACAGGTGTTTTAAAGAGGCTACTTCAGTCAAGTGAAATCCAATGGTAGAAATTTATAAAAATATCTCTTCTACATTTTAATATTTTTAAATTATTTTTTGGCATTCGATATCTCAGATCTTTCGGTACAAAGACCATTTTGTACTTTTTCGTCTTCGTTTAGGGGAATTTTAAAAAAGCTATTTCAGTCAAGTGAAATTCAATTGCATAAATTTATAAAAATATCTCCTCTACATTTTAATATTTTTAAATAATTTTTCTGTCGTTGGATAGATGAGATCTTTCGGTGTGAAGACCGTTTTGTACTTTTTTGGTGTTGTTTACAGGTGTTTAAAGAGGCTACTTCAGTCAAGCGAAATCCTGTAGTAGAAATTTATAAATGTATCTTTTCTACATTTAAATCTTTTTAAATGATTTTTTGGCATAGGATATCTGAGAGCTTGCGGTACAAAGACCGTTTTATATTTTTTCGATTTTGCTATGGGGGTTTTAAAGGGGCTTACTTCAATCAAGCGAAATCCTATGAAGTTTTGAAGTTCATATAAATATATATTTTTCTCTTCTACATTTTAATATTTTTAAATGATTTTTTTAGCATTGAGTGTTAGAAATTTATAAAGATATCTCGTCTACAAGTAAATATAAACTGATGATTACCTCAATCAAGTAAAATCCCATGGTAGAAATTTATAAAGATATCTTTAAGATCATTTAAAAGTCATTTCTAAAGATCATTTTAATACTTGTAATTTTTGTTTCATTATATAACTGATATCTTTCTTTACAAAGAAAGTTTTATATCTTTTCGACTTTGTCACGGGTATTTTATAATTACTTACTTCAATAGAGCTAAATCACATTTTAGAAATTTTTAAAGATATCTCGTTTGTATTTTAATTGTCTTTAAACTTTTATTCGGGGGGGGGGGGGCATTAGATATCGGAGATTTCTCTGTACAAAGATCTTTTTACATTTTTTAGATTTTTTACGGGTATTTTAAAGTGGCTTACTTGAATAGAGAGAAATCCCATTATAGAAATTTATAAAGATATCTCGTCAACATTTTAATTTTTTAAATGATTTTTTTAGCATTGAATTTCTGAGATATTTCTGAACAAATACCTCTTTATATTTTTTTCGATTTTTTTACGGGTATTTTAAAGGTGTTTACTTCAATGAAGCGAAATCCTATGACAGAAATTTATAGAAATATCTCATCTATATTTTAATAAATTTTTTTTTTATATTGAACAGCTGAGATCTTTCTGTACAAAGACCGTATTACAATTTTTGATTTCGATACAGGTATTTTAAAGTGACTTACTTCAGTCAAGCGAAATCCCATTGTAGAAATTTATAAAAATATCTCGCCTACATTTAAAAAAAAAAATATTTTTTTTTTCTCTTGCATTGAATAGCCTTTACGATTTCATTTATTTTAAAGAGGCTACTGCAGATAAACGAAACAATGCCTTCGCTTTAAAGCTAATGCTATGAAAGAAATTTATAAAAGTTTATCGTCTGTGTTTTAATAGTTTTAAGTATTTTTTTTTTCTTACTTTGCCTAGTTGATATCGATTTGCACAAAGGCCATTTTCTATTTTTCGATTTATTTTACGGGTATTTAAAAAAAAAAAAAAAAAAAAAAAAAAAAAAAAACTTTAATCAAGCGAAACAATTTACTAGCTTATAATAATTCTTTCGACGATAATCCAACGGTCGAAATTTATAAATAAATCTCGTCTGCATTATAATATTTTTTTCCCCTTTTAATAGCTCAGAGTGATCTCTTCAAAGGCCTTTTTCTACTTTTTTAATTTTCTTTACAGGACAGTTTCATTTTCGGAACCGTTTTCAAAAGTGATATTATCCTCATATTTAAAATCTACAATCAGTATCGAAAAAAGTAAAAAGCGGCCTCTATACTAACCATCGTCAGCTATACTATGCAGAAAAAAAAAATAATTAAAAATTGGAATGAAAATATGGCATCTTTATAAAAATCTTCCGTAGGTTTCGTATAATTGAGTTTGTCTTTTCGCGTGACTGAAAAAAACCGTTATTCTAAAATTTAGATCAGTTAGACTATGACAAGCTTTGGAATATATACGTATTATTTAGTTAAAATAGTACGAGAACTTTAAAAATCATTCGTTTATCTTTCTGAAAGGGAAAAAGAAAGGAAAGACAATTTATATACAATAAAGCATAAATATATCATTTACGGATGTGAATTTTACCGCAACAGAATATATTTGCTAAAATATTGTAAATTAGTCATAATTTTCGATAGAAGTGTCAAAATAAATATATTTCTATCTTTTAAATTAGTGTTATCTAATTTAATCATGAATTGCATAATAATTACTTTATATTTTAGAGTGGGTATACTGCAAACTTTTATTGATTAAAATAGAAATATTTATGAAATATTTATGAAAAGGAACATTTAAACTAATTCATTAAGAATTGTCTAAAAGAATGATACAAAAAAAAAAAAAAAAAAAAAAAAAAAAAAAGATATAGAAAAATTTAATACAAATGTATTTATTCGCGAATATATCTATTCATTTTTAATGTCAGAACCATTGTTATTTTCTTTCTGCCCTTTCTTCTTTTCCCTTTGTCGACTGCAGATGACAAAAAGTTAATTCTGTTATGTTTTATGAATTAACGAATACATCACTTTGATGTTGTACGCAATTAAAGAATCTTTTTTAGAAATTAAACTTCAAATATATGGAAGAAAAATAATAAAAATGGTAAATCTGTTTTTATTCGAAATCAATAATGCTTTTAAAGTACATTTGAGATTAGACGCCTAGTTAAACAAACTTTTTGAAATCAACATCTATTTACATCATTTCTGAAATTCATTTCTGATCGAACTTCTTGCGTGAGATATCATGCATTCGGAAAAGGATGTTTTTATTTTTTCATCCTAAAGCAGCAAACAACATTTTACTAATAGCCACAGGCAAGATTTTACACCTTCGTCCCTGTAAGACTCCCTACAGGGTAAACCCATATCGTCTTTCACCCTAATTACTCTTAAGGCGTCTCCCTTTTAAAGGCGGAGTTAAACACCATTTTCGACTCTTTTAAATCAAAGTGCTTCAACTTTTTATACAAATAGCATAGATTAAATTTTTTTAAAAATCAAAATAAAAAACATTTTCTGAAAGCTAAATAATTAAACTCTGCATGCTGTTTTACCAAATTTTAAAATGTCAAACAGATTTTTCGTAATAAGACATTAAAGGTTAATTTTAAAGACTATAAAATAACGCACTTGTATCGCCTTAAAATTCAAAAAAGAAATAAAATTTCAGAATGACGTGCATACTTTAAACCTACAGGTTTTCAAAACAACAAAAATTATTAAATTTGAGCAAAATGCAAAGGAATGAAAGCGATAAATTTCTTCCATTGAAATAACATTAGCCGTTCTATCTCGGAGCGTTACTGATGTAGGGCCTTAAGTTCTTGCATCCACTAAAGCGGAAATAGACATCGATACCAATCGACATCCTTAAGTGGTTGAAAAGATGAAAATCCTTTCGTATATATTTTGCTCCGGAGGAAAAAATTATCTCTACACATCAATGCAAAATAAAGTTCATAGATATGTGTAGCAAAATTATATTTAGATTCAGATTTGGTTACCGGATTAGACACCAGAATGATTTCAGATTTTGTTCATGTAGGATTCCTCGATGTGAATATGACGACACATGGAGCACAGTAAACGATTGATTGAAAAGATTCTGGACAAAAATGAGTCATCAAGGGGGTCCTTGTGGCCGAGTGGTTAAGACACCACGCTGCTAATCCCTTGAGAGCGTAGGAGATTGTGGGTTCGAATCCCACTGGCTCCGTTGCACACACTCTTTATGTGTAGCTCCCGGTTGCACTCTTCTTGTGTCGTAATATTTCCTTGTGCTATCTTGTCCTTGTATGTCGACGAATTTGTAAAGTAGTAGGGATTATGTATTTATGTTTGTGTAGAAATAAAGGATCATTCGGCGTACAATCGAATTCTACCAGGAAATCATCATCAAATTTTATAATAGAAAATGCCTAGCATGCGATACATTGTTTAAAATTTAACTTTTGCTGCACCGTCACTCCATCCCTTTTATGGAATATCTCATACATACACTGTAAAAAATTTTATCCTTTTGCTGCATCGTCACTCCCCTGCTTTTATAGAATCTCTCTCTTTTGACCCATGAGAATGCTCCATGATAGGCTGAAATTATCGTTTTCCATAAAAGCGGTGGAGTGAGTTTTAAATTTTTAACAGTTTAGCTGGGTCAAAAGCGTCCGCGAAAAAAGTATTTGGTCATCGAATGCTGTCTCTCTCTTATAGATGCAGCCAAGTACAGGTTATGGTTTTCGGATTCCTCGTCGAATCATCACCGCTCATTTCCGATGCCTTTACTGCATTTATAGGAATTAGATTGTTGTTGTTTATCTATTGAATCATAGAGCGATTTTTGTTAAAATCTTTCTTTTTGCTTTTTCTGACTGAAGGGGGGAGTACTTTTGACTACACTAGAAAAGCATTTTACTATTCATTGATACATGGAGTCATCTTGCTTTTTACTCATATATGGAAGCGCTTTGCCGTGCGCTTATGTGTAAGGACACTTTACTTGAGGCATTGTCACCTTTCGATAACCACTTCCGATGTCCGTACGATTAGATGTTGACTTTAAGATTTCATGAATGCGTTAGCTTTTCGTCGTGCCAGATCTGAAGAAGTTACCACATCCAGAAAACAAGGGCGGCGCCAGAGGGGGGACCGGGGGGGCATATGCCCCCCCGTCGGGCATACCTGGCCCCCCCATCGGGGTCAAAATTCGATGTCATCGGGGAAAATATTTTGACTTTTAAATTTCGTTTTTTTTTTTTTTTCCAAATTAAACTCAGATTGACTAAACTAATTCTTTTGGGTACGAGGCGGTTTCTGACTGAATTTTGATTCTTGCAGATTGAGTTCAAACAAACCCGATCTTTCTGAAAAAAAAAATAAATAAATAAAAAGCGAATTTTTAAAAATAAAAATTTATGTAGATGACTACATAGGATGATACATGAATGAATCTGTACATGTATATTTTTTAACAAAGAAGATAAAATTTATAGTAAAGTTTTGTCGGGGCTGTCTTGGATGATAAGTAGAATGCTGCATCGGGTCGGGCAAACTGAACCTGACACGACTCGCAATCTGGATCGGATCGGGTTGAGTCTAATCTTTTGTCTTTGTGGGTCAGATTCTAGTTGGGTTAACTTTAGTTGTTTCAGGTTCGGGTTAAATGTTGACACGTATGGTCCTTTATTCAAGATCGATCTCTCAAAAGAATTTGAAAATTTTATTTTAAGTTGGAAAATTATTTATTGAATGTTAATGAGTCTATAAATGCTGATTTTTTACTTAAAAGTTAAAACTGATCCTGGAGATATAGTTGTATATATATTTTTACAAAATTGCATTACAGTAAAGAATATATTTTTTCATTAGTTACGGTTAGGGTCTTGTTGAGGTTGAAATATTTCGGGTTCAGATCGAAATATGGAGATGTCGGGCTCAGATCGCATTTCGGGCAGATTCCTGCATCACTTTGGGAAATTAAACCCAACTCGACTGCAATTTGAAGCGGATCTGGCTAAAATTAATATTTTTTTGGGGAGGTTTGAATTGACTTCTATTTTTCGAGTCGGGTTAATTTTAATTATTTTAGCGTATGGATTCGATTCTACCTTATTTCTCAAAAGTATAGCCGAAATATATTTTAAAATGCAAAATTATATTATTTGAATGTCAATGAGTGCATATATAGATACATTAATTTTTCTACATAAAATTTATATAACCGATATTAGAGGTATTATTGTAGACTGTTTTTCTATTATTCTTTTATTTATTTCTATTATTCTAAAATGGGATTTTCTTTTTCAATTTTCTCTTGCATTTCGAGTTGGGATTGGGTTCGAATTGAATACTTTGAGGTCGAAGTTTGTCGAGTTCGGGTTATATACTTTTTGAAAACTGGTTCAGGTTGAATGGATATAGCATTAACTAGTTCAGGTCGGGTCTCGGGTGTAACCCAATCCGCAGAGGACTCTATCCTCGCAAAATAATCCGTGAATTGAACTATTTTTTCCATTGATTATATTCTGTTAAAACCGAAAAATTTGCTTTAAATTTTGCTATTTCTACACCCAACCCCCCCCTCCCCCCGCAAAAATACAGATAAACATCTATTACCTGAAATATTCACACCTAAAGCAACATGTTCGTCAAATTACATGGGTGTTCTGGCAGCTATGCTTCTTAGTACTTTTTTCGTATTAGAAACGGAATTTATAAATCCGTTTTATCTAAATATACGTAAAAAACAGAAATCTGAGATCAAAATTTTCGAAAAATGTCCAGTCAGAAGGAAGAAATTGCTTAAAATAATCAAATCTTTAAATCACAGGGATATTTCGGCATTGTTGCGACAAACTCAGAGCAAGAAATTTCGGCCCACGCAGACTTTCTACCCGTGGTTAGATCTCCTGTATAACTCGTGGTTCGGATTGGTGATATATTTTTAATTGGTGGTCGCTTTACGCTGATATTAAAATAACGCACTTTTAGGTTTCTAACTATTTTGCAAGTTTTCATTTCATTTACATTTATCTTTTGTTTTTAATTTGGTTATTTTGTATTTAAGTTTTTGTTTCAGATTTAAATTTTGTATCTTATCAAAATTTTAAACATCGAACTTTCTGCATTCGATCAATACACACTCTAAAACAAAATGGAAATTGAAGATGTTTTCTCCATTGTTTTTATTGTTACTAATTATAGCTAAAAAAAAACCTAATTTAATTTACACACTTTCTCGAAAATATAAAAAATTCATCAATCTAATGCTAAAACTACTTGAAATCCTCCAATATCTAAAGTTACATTTTTGTTGAATGAAAAGACTGTTCAGTTTACTGAGCAGCAACACTGTGCACAAAATTTTTCTCTTCGAAACTCATTTATTACGTATCTCTATTTTCTCTCAAAATAATGAAAAGTTCGTGAACTTAATCTCAAATTTTTTGAAATTCTACAATCAAAACACCAAAATTTCTTCAAATAATAGAAAAATCCGTTCCAATAACATGTGCGTTCGGGCAACTTATTGTCTGTATATTTTATTTTTGGCGAAAGGTTTTTTGAGAGTGTATGGAATAATAATTACATTTTCTCAAAAGTGACAAAAATAGAAAATAATGAATGCGAAATTTATAAAGTAATATAAGGTACATATTTCAAAAATTGTAGTTCGACTAATTAATTTCACCCCGGTAAATACATTCAATTCAAACCAAGAAAACTAATATTTAGCATAGAAACGTGTTCAGATGGAAAGAAAAAGGATATGAAGAATTTTCAATTTTATACAAGTTTTGTTCTCACTCAGATTTCAATCTACGATGTTTAAACCACAGAGAAGAGCAGCTGCGATTCACTAAAAGAAAATACATGCCTGGTCTGTTTTGACTAGTTTTCAAATTCGGATGTGCAAGTTAATATTAAACAAACTTTTCGACAATTGGAATAAAAAGTTGTGTTGTTTAGCTTTATCAGACGTATTCTTGCTGATTGGTTGTAAAAATAACGTTTATATATCTCAATGTTACTATTGGAATTACAAAAAAAAAAAAAAAAAAAAAAAAAAAAAAAAAAAAAAAAACACCTACAGTGTGATAGACCGGAAGGATATTGCAGAATTACATAGATACAGTACTCTATTTTCATCAATTGTCCATTGACCATAATTATAAGGAGTTAATTTTTTTTTTTTCCTGATCTAGTATTTTTATTTTAGTATATAGAAATAAGATTTTTTAAATTATTATTCATCTGTTTAATGCATTTTTTTTTTTTTTTTTTTTTTTTTTTTTTTTTTTACAAAATTCATATAATTAATCAGACAGTAAAACAATGCTGAAATGAAATTTTAAAGAAAAAATTTGACTGTGAAAAAATGGAATTTATGACTTTGCAAATTTTGCATTATAATTATCAGTTCTACTAGTTATAAATATTTTATGAGTTCCTTCTTTTTACGAAGTTATCAACTTTAGTTTGTCTCTGCTGTATATAAAAAGTTTGAAGACTTTTATAAGAGTAAGTACATATGATTCCTTATTTATTTTGGTTTATATGTGATTTGATATTTTTACCCGAGTGTTTTAATTTTAAAACTGCTTTATACGTAGAATTCGTACTTTTGTTGATAATAATTTAAATAATGTTTATGGAAATTTTTCACTTATATTTTTGAATTCAGCAATGCATACAGTAGAGCTTCGATTATCCTGACCGGTATAGACCAAAATCGATCCGGTTACTGAAAAATACAAATAATAAAAAAAAAAGGTTGCCAAAAAAAAAGTACAAAAAAATACAAAAAAGTTGTCCAACTTTAAAAAACGCATATGGCAATGTTTTTAGGTAACTTCCCTTCACATTTTTTTTTCAGGTTTAAGATTGGCAGCAGTGATAATGAATATTTTAGCACATTAAAAACGGCGTATTTAGAAGGTTTTTTTTTTTTTTTTTTTTTTTTTTTTTTTTTTTTTTTTTAAATAAAATTTAAAATTTTATTTTCTGCAGAATTGGTACAAAGTTATATATAGAAGCACATTCAAGATTTCCGATATAAGTATGCCTAAAAAATTAACGCACAAAATTTAATCCAATTTCATAGTTTTTTTAGACTTTCAAATAAATTAATGCTGATAAAATTTGTTATGCATCACTCAACAGTGGTTTTGTTATGCTTTGTTTTTAATAATTACCGTGACATGCATCCAAAGCTTTTTTTTCAAAAGTCAAAATGATCATATTTGAAAATCAAATTGAAATGAAATAAGTACCACGTAAAAGGTTACCTTTCTAAATAATTGTCTGCTTTATGATGCATTTATTTGATTGTTAAAAATCTAAAGTTTACAGGCGCCGATAGACCGTTTTATCAAATTTCATCATATTCAGTTAGTATGGATGACATTTTTGGTGTATATCACCCTACAGATGTTTTTTTATGCTGTGTTTTTTTTTTCTCGAAATTTTTTTATCTCTGCATCTATTCAATATAGAATTGCCCAAAACATTTTATGCTTAAAAAAAAAGCAACAATATTGTGTCTGTTTTGGCTTCGAACACTCAAAAATTTGAATACAGTAAAACCTGTGAAATAAAACCTACCTATGACGTTAAAAAATACTTTCAGTTTCAAAACCGTTTCCGAAAGTGAAGGTATCTTTAAAAAATGTTTAAAAATATTCTAAATAAATCGAGAAATTCGAAAATAATCTGTGTTTAACATGACAGAGCGGGTGCTTTCAAATGAGTGAAGCGTCCCCTTAAACGCAAAATATGTTGATTCAAAATGAATATAATACATGAGAAAAGAATATAATACATAACACCTTCTACGAGGCAAATTAATTACAACTATCTCTCTCTCTCTTTTTTTTCTTTTTTCTTTTCTTTCTTTTTTTTTCTTTTTCTTTTTTTTAGGTTCTATGCGATTTCGTTTTAGAAGATTTTACTGTGTGGTATTTTTCTGATTTTTAAGTCTCTAATACATGAAATAAGGAACGATAACTGAATGGTAATTGAAATATTTACATGCAAATAGATATTAATTCAAAATAAATAAATATTGCCGCCTAGAACATTTCTTAAAAAAAAATAATAATAATAATAAAGACTCTTTTTTATCAGAAATCCTCGTGCTAAACACTTTATAACCATATGGAAGTAAAAATTCACGTTTTGTAGAAATAGAGTCGGGCAAACCGTTATATTAATTTTTTTTTTTTTTTTTTTTTTTTTGTCAGACTATATTTTATATGTTTATATTTGTACTTCCCAGACCGTATTATCAGGCTGACTTTTTAAATTTTATGTCAATCGGACTATTAATCTATTTAGTACAAACCGGATCGAGCCTGAGCCTAAAATTTTTGCCCACACATTTTTTTAGGCCCACGGACCAGTACACGAGGACCTCTAATATATATTATGAACTTGGCCCCCCTGTCGGGGATACAGTGCCCCCCCGTCGGGCAAATTCTGGCGCCGCCCTTGCCAGAAAACCTAAAGATTCACAACGATACTAACCGATATTGTAAGTGTCTCTTGAAAAGTTGACTATCAAACAGTGACAAGTAAAGCGAATACATCAGAACTCAGCAAAGTGCGTTCATTAGTAATGCGTTGCAAAGAGCCATCATATGTCAGTACACATAATTATGTGTTACAGTATAAATGACTAAAAAGTAGGAAATAAATTTAACTTTTTCAAAAAAATGTATAGTCGACTCCAAAAAAAGCGCTAAAAAGAATTAAATAATTCTATAAAATTCTCTAATGACAAATCGTTATCCAATAACCACGCATTGACTATCATGTACCGGTATAAAACGGTTAAATTTAATATATAGAATTTAACATCCACCAAAAATAGGTTTTCCAGAGAATATTTTTTACAAGAGGTTAATTTACATATTTTTGATGTAATTTTTGAATATATACATATAAAAAGTAAGGAATTACTTTTTGAAGTTGGTGCCAAACTATCTTAAGTATAATAAGAATTGTGGATATATTATGTCTAGTACCATAAATAAAATGGGAATATCGATTATGATTGTTTGGCACCAACTTCAAAAAGTAATTCCTTACTTTTTATATGTATATATTCAAAAATTATATCAAAAATATGTAAATTAATCTCTTGTAAAAAATATTCTCTGGAAAACCTATTTTTGGTGGATGTTAAATTCTATATATTAAATTTAACCGTTTTATACCGGTACATGATAGTCAATGTGTGGTTATTGGATAACGATTTGTCATTAGAGAATTTTATAGAATTATTTAATTCTTTTTAGCGCTTTTTTTTTTGGAGTCGGTTATACATTTTTTTGAAAAAGTTAAATTTATAAACATTTCAGAATCAGTTAATATAAAATGAACTTACGAGGAAGATCTCCATAGTGGGCATACTCAGAATAATTTTAAAAAATACTAATTAAACTACTTATGTATGTAATAAAGGATCAGTCAAATTTAGCGGAGGAATAACAGTAGAAACTTTGTAAATAAATAAATAAATGAATAAATAAATACAATACAGTTCAATACTTTTGGCGAGCAGCACTTTTCCTCGTAAAAAGCAAACGATTTTGAATCAACTGAAAGTTGTTTGTTAATAGATTTTTAAAATTTAACCTGTAAGTGATATTTGATGAATTTAAACTTAAGCAAGCAGAGAGTTTAATATACATATTATATTGTAATACGTATATATATATTGCTTGTTGCAGCAGTTATTTAATTTTTATTACTGTAAAATAATTATTTGCATAAAAAATATTTTCTTATTGAAAAAGATATTTTCACATATTTAAGCGTATTCCAAAATAAAGTCTAGATGAAGAATGCTGCACTAATACACTTCAATATCGGATAAGTTTTTTGTTTCCATAGCAACGAAACGTAATAGGCAATCTCAATTGCATTTATTTTTGAGATTGAAACAAATTTAATTAATTTAATTTCGTTTTAATTCATAAAATTTCATAGCTAATTTTCATTCTAAATATGTATGACAAAACTATAATTATAACAAATTAAAACCTAAAATATATTGCCAAATAAACGGATATTAATTATTTTTTTACGAACGTTCTATCGAGGTTCTGCCGAAATTTTTTTATAAACATTCATATCCACATGAGAAGAATATTCTCTAATTTTTTCAGAATTTTCGCAGACCCTCCTTGTTAGTTAACAGAGTTTTAGCTTCCCTAACAATGCTATAAGGCAGGGCTGTCCAACGCGGCGCCCGCGGACGCCATGGCGCCCTTTGAGGATTTTTTTGGAGCCATTTTGAAGGTTTCCTGTTACTAAATTTTTTTAAATATAAAAGTCCATAAAGATACATTATTTAAACTCCTTGATATTTGCTTAAGAGACACTTTTAAAACTTCTGTAAATGTATTTCAAGCAGGAAAAATCAAAATGCATTTTAAAAATTTAATCATGTGTAATTAAATTTCTAAACTAACTTATAAGAATTCTTTATGAAAAATTTTATAAAAACTAAAGCAATAAAAATTTGTAAAAATTGTCAATAACTTTTTTAATACGTTAAGATATGAAATGTAGAAAAATAAGCTCTTTACGTTCGTTTGTGCAAAAAATTCAGCTTTTTTGATTTTACTGTTATTGATGCTATTATGCTGGCCTATTGTAGTTTTATAATATAGGTAAACGGGTTTAATTTTTTTTCCATACCTTAAAAAGGATTGGTATTTTTCTTATTTTGTTAAAATAAATTAATCATGCAAAATTATTTCAACCAGTGAAAGGTCTTTCAGGCAATCTCTTTGGAAATATCTTTGGATTGGTCATTAATATGTCTGTCTTTGTTTTGTACTTTTTACAACGAAATATTTACGCCTTCAAAATAAATCAAGGAGTATTTGTTCATCATTAAAAAAATTAACATTATCTCTGATTACCATTTTAATTCAATTAACAGCCAGATTCAAGTTTCTGGTTGCTACCACTACAAAAAATTTTGAGATAGTGCTTTACAGAAAAATGCACATACACAATTCAAAATTTACTACGATTTGCAGTTATTTTGATTTTTTTTTCTTTTTTAACATGGAGATCTAAATCCACCTTGGGCCTTATGTCTTCTACTGCGATATGTCATTTGTGATATAATTTTGTTGCATGTCCGGACCCTGTTAATGATGGCGCCCTTCATTGTTTGCTAAAAGTTGAAATGCGCCCCTGCTTAGTGAAAGGTTGGACAGGCCTGCTATAAGGTAATCATTTTAAATAAGTGATTCTTAAATTTAAGGTTTTAAATCTGACATAATTCTCACCAATCTTTTTTTTCTTTTTGTAATATTCACGCGGAAATATTTTTATCGTTAGAAAGGAAATATTATTTGCATTGTCTTACTATGTTTTTTAAATCTGACAAAAATGTTTTCTATTTGCAAATTTTACCGTATATTAATGAATTTATTATTTTACAATTTTCTTTTTCTTTTAAAATTCACGTGTAAATATAGTTTTTGTACCGTAATTTTCCTATTTTCCTGCTTTTAATACCTAATATTCATTTAAATTTAATTTGAAAGTTTTTATACTTATAATAGTCACGTGTCAATAAATTCTTAATTTGAAGGAATTTTTATTCTTTGCTCTGTTTTAATAGTTGGCAACAATTTAAAATATTTTTTTTTTTTTTTTTTTTTTTTTTTTTTTTTTTTTTGTAAAATATGTAAAAAATGTCTCTTGAAATACTGAAAGTTAAAATTTAAATGGAAATAAATCCTCATAAAATGAATCAAATTACAAAAAATACTGTAGTCTGTACACCGTAAATTCTAATCTATAAAATAATCTTAAAATGATTAAATTCCTATGTATAGTTTTTGCTACTGTAAAACTTTCTTAATAGAATGATTTTGATCAACTTTAACATTAAATGTCTCTTAAAATAATTATTCGATTTAAAAACTGTCTGCACCAGCGTATTTATCAAATATTTCTCTATAATATCACCAATTTTCATATTTTTGTATGCAACAGCTTTCTTAATGTTATCGAAGAAAGCCCTTCGATCACAACAAAATCATTGTGAGTGGCGGTGACGGCGTTAGTACTTTCTCTTAGAATAGAGAGATTATTAATATTGAGCGTGATTTCTTTTCTCATAAAAAATCTTCTAAAAAATTATGCTAAATTTACTTTTTCAAATAGTAATACCTGACAATGATACATTTTTTAAATTCTTTTGGTCAAATCCGAACGTATATATTGTTTATGCACTTCATATTAACTATTCAAAAAGTTACGAAGGAAATTGTAGAGACATTTTCAACGGTATACAATATATGATTCCTAAACCATTAGACATAATTCCAATTACAAAAATGTTTTAAATGAGCTAAAGGAATACTTTAAAATCGATTTGGATCAATAAAAACATTTCTTAAGCAATTACGACAGTTAAATTTTTATACAGCCTCCGGTTCTATAAGTATACTTAACAAAATTTTCATGTTACACTGGCAAATAATACAAACTAGTTGGATATGCCAATCCTAAAATTTTCTTCTATCTCATGTGTACATTTTAATGTTTCAAAAATTAGTTACACATGTTAATAATTTAATATTATTGATTCAATACTATACCAACTTTGATTTTTACCTGAAATTTCTTTTTCAGTCAATTAATCGGAGTAAAGCGAGTTAATGTGGATCATGATACTTATGAAAATCAATAGTCTTGCCTTATTCTGTTATGAGCAGCTATTTACAAATAGCCTGTTTAGCAAGACGCGAGTTCCCGTTTCTGCACGAGCCAATGGACATTAGAACGGTAGGCATTTTTTTTCAAATTCAGCAAGAACCTGCTTGAAATACCAAAAAATAATCATATACAAAAAATTTAGTTCCGTTCTATGCATAACTTCATACATTCTTTTGACGGTACAATAATGAAATTGACACAGACATCTCGATTATAGCGCGTCCTCCAGGCGGATTTTTTTTCAAATTCAGGGAAGGCCTGCTTGTGAAAACCATAGACTTACAGAAAAAGATTGGTTTAATTCTATGCATAATTTCATACACTTTTCGGTGGTACAATTTGAAAATGGCATAAAAATTGCTATTGCAATGCTCTCTTCTGGCGGATTTTTTTCCCTTCTAATTTAAGGAAACCAACTAGCCATAGTCAAACACTTTCACAAAAAATTTGGTTTAATTCTATGCATAACTTCATACACTTTTCGGTGATACGATATTGAAAATGGCATAAAAATCGCTATTACAGCGCCCTCTTCTAGCGGATTTTTTTTTTTTTTCAAATTTAGGAAGGACCGACTAGCCATAGCTAAACTTTTGCACAAAAAATTTGGTTCAATTCTAGGCAAAACTTCGTACATCTGTCTATGGTACAGCATTGAAAATGGGACAAAAATCGCTGTTGAACATCCCTTTCGGCGGACTTTTTTGAAATTCAGGAAGGACCAACTAGCCATAGCCGAACACACAAAAAATTTGCTTCAATGCTATGCATAACTTCATACATTTTTCGATGGTATAATACAGAAAATGGCACAAAAATCGCTATTACAGCGCTCCTTTCGGTGGAATATTTCAGAATTGAAAGAATACCTGTTTGTCACAGCCAAAAACATGCACAAAAAATTTGATTCAATTCTGGGCATATCTTCATACAGTTTTCAGTGGTGGTGTGACAACATATGGACACACACAGGTACTCACACGGACAGACAGACATTTTGTAAAAACATGTTTTTAAGAATCTCTGACCAAAAAACGTGTAAATCTGTCGAAAACCGGAAGTCGAAAAAAATTTCGATTGCAATACTTTCTTCTATTGAATATAGAAGAAAGGAAAAAAGTCCTGTTCATGTAACACTAAAATTGACCGAGTTATAAAATTTTAAAAACTGAATATTAAAAAAAAAATTATAGACATTTTCTAGATACTTTTCTTTAAAATCTTTTTTCCTTCTGTGCTTGCAAACGGTATCAGAAGACGCTCCTTTTTATATTGTCGGAAGTACCTCGTAAATCGGGGCTCCAAATGCTTTAAACACCGCTGATTTCTAAAGTTTATCTCGTCATCTTTAATCACATATAATTGGGGGATTCAACACAAACAGTATATTTTCATCGTAATGATGAAGAAAAAATAATTCATGTCAGAACTTTTTAAGTTTTTGTAACAAGACATTAGAAGAGATAATTATTGGCTGTCGAGCTTAAAATCGAGAAACTCTTTAATTACTATTTATAACACTAGTTTACAAAATTAAACTTTTTGTCTGTTGCTTCGAATTCTGTGGTTGATAATGTTCACTTATGACATGTTTTTGTCAAGTCTAACTGGAAAATGTTTTGAGCAGCTCGAGTTACTTTGTTTTTGAATTTTATCATTTAAGCAAATATATTTATCGATAACAGGCGTATTTTACTGTGTTAAGATTAGTTTCTCAAGTTTTTGCGTCATGAGTAGTTCAAGGAGACGTTATTTAAACAATACAGATCATTTTTGCTAGATATGCGGAGAATATGTGTTTAACAATTACAGAAATATTATATCAGAGTTGGTGAAAAATACCAATTTTGAGTATTTTGGGATGCTCTTGGATAAAAATGAGAAGTCTTGGAATTCAAATTGTGTTTGCAAATCGTGTGTGGAATATTTTAGATATGAAAAAGTTGTAAAAGAAGTGCCTGGAACACCAACTATTTGGCGAGAACCACGAAATCATCTCGAAGACTGTTATTTTTGTAGCACGAACGCAAACGGTTTAAACAATAAAAATCGTGCTAAATGACAGTACCCAAGTACTAGTTGTGTTCAACGTTCAGTGCAGCATTTATTTGACTCTTCAGAGCCAAAAAAAATATATCTGAACCATTAGCACAAGGCATTGAAGGACCAAGCTTATCACAAAATGATGCTGATTTTAAAGTATGTCAAATGAGCCAAAATACTTTTCCCAAAATGAGTTAGATGATCTTGTAAGACATTTAAATCTTTCTAAACAAGCTTCGGAATTGTTAGGATCAAAACTAAAATAAAAAAAATTGCTTTCTCAGGTACTAAAATAAGTTTTTTTTTTTTCGGAAATAAAAAATCTGAAAATTATACTGAACTTGGAGAAGACCTTCTGCTACAATTAAAAATATGGGGTGCAATATGAGAATAAAACTCCACTTCCTCCATAGTCACCTGGACAGGTTTCCGGAAAATTCAGGAGATATGAGCGAAGAGCAGGGAGAGCGTATGCATCAGGACTTACGCGTCATGGGAGAGCGCTATCAGGGTTTCTGGATTACGAATATGATGTCTGACTATTGTTGGTCTTTGATCCGTCATTTTCCAAAGTCTACACGTCGGAGAAGAGCTTTAAAAAAAAGTTTTTTTACAACTCAATGATTAATTTTTTTCTAGTAAAGGTTTCCTTAGTAAATACGTGTTTTTTTCTGTTTAATACCTACATAGCTGAAACTCAGAAACCAGAGCTGATTAAAATATTCTAATTATATTTTTCAAAATAGCATATCATATGTAGTCAGCAACAGCTAAAATTTTTTCGGCAACAGTTGTACTGTAAACTAGTGTAATCTATTTAACTTATTTTTGCACGATATATACATTTAAGGGTGTATTTCGATTCAAACTGCCTATTTTCCGATTTATTTTTGAACTCATTATTGCTCTCAAATACACCAAACTTTCAAAATCTCTTATTTGGAAAGTGCACAAGGTGCCGAAAAAGTCAATTCTTTGATAAGGGCACAAAACATTGCAAAAAAAGCAATTAAAAACGGCATTTCGAACCGATTTTTCCCGAGCGGGAGATTTGAGAACGAAAAAAGGGGTCATACTGAGAAGATAATTGTTTATAACTCAAATTCTAATGAATTAAGCGTAAAAAAACATCACTCGGTACCTCATACGTCCCTTCAAGAATCCTCTCAGCAAAATTCATGTTTCTACGTTTAAAAATGTGTCTGAAATTGTATCGGAAAATTTCGAGCTGTTGAAGATGGAAAAGCGTTTTTTCGAATACACCCTTAACACTTTTTAAAATAAACTTCTGGTTCACATCGAATAATATATAGAGAAATTCTTTTTGGTTTCCCTGTTGGTTATGCTGACAAGAGCCATTTCTTTATTTTCACATAATAAATAACATTCTATACACCAATTTGATTTAAAAAAAGGTGTTCTTTTCATCAAAAGCATTAGATTTTCAATAAAACTATCTTTTCTTCTTCGGTTTCAAAAACTTCGGTTCTTTTATTTTTGTATTAATTAGAACCAATGTTATAATCATCGTTCGGATTATTGTTCCACATACAGTAAAACAGACAATGGCAATGAAAAATTCTTTACTGTACGAATTCATTAAACAGTACTTGTATAAGTTTTTGTTTTGAGTTTTTTTTTTGTAACATTATAATTATGTCCTTGGTTGATTTCGAAAAAAATTCGCTTTTGAAAAAGAATTAAAGTATTAAAGCAGAAGTAATTATATTAATGCGAAGGTAAAACCGTTTTTAATTAAGTTTGTCGATAAATCATTTAATTTTGTATTTCTAAATCCCATCTGGCAGAACTGCAATGAGAGATATCCAGAATCTATTTTTTTCTAATCTGAAAACTTTTTTAACATTTTTATTACACATACGTATTATGTTTTAATCTGGATCAAAATTCTACGAAGAACAAATAGTAATTAAACGCGCAGGCGCAAATATATGTATATGCTTACACATAGAAAGAGAAACAGGATTTAGATATCAATAGATTAGGGGTTTTTAAGACGTTATTAAATATTGATTTAGGAATAACATCACTATAATACCCTAAAATTTGAGACTATTTCGGAAATTTATTTAAAGAAGTACGACGAGTTTATAAAGATCCATTAACATTAAATTATTATACTTAGTATATTAAAGAAAAAAAACTAAGTTTTTAAATGACAATTTAAGTAACGGTGGCTTTACAGCTTCGCTGAAAAATGGAAAGCTATAAGCATAAAGCTGTAAGCATAAATTTTCGTTCTTGCTAATAATGCTTTATTCGATGCACAGGTTGATAAAATTACTGTGCATTGGTGAAAATGATAATTTCTCAATATTTAGAATTTGTTGAAAAATGCATCATAATCCATACTATAGTCAGGATTTTTCGTTCGTTTTAATTATGTTTTATTATTTACACAGGATGGTAAAATCAATGCAGATGAATGAAAACGGTGGGTTTTACAGTATTCAGAATGAAAAGTGGTTCATAATTTTTGCTGTAAGCAGGATTTTTCTTTCTTGTTAGTTATGCTTTGTTCGTTTCACAGAATGTAAAATTCTGTAGATGGATTTAAATAATAGGTTTTTTAGTATCAGAATGTGTTAGAAAGTGTTTCATGATCTATGCTGTGTGCATGATTCTTGTTAGTTGTGTTTCGTATTTTGCACAGGTGGTAATATTACTGCAAATGGATTATAATTATGCGTGTTACACTATTCAGAATATGCGGGAAAATGTTTCATAATGTATGCAAGATTTTTCTTTCTTGTTAATTATATTTTGCTCTTTGCACAGGCTGGTAAAACTATTAGATTAAATAATGGATTAAAATAATGGGTTTACAATGTTCAAAATGTAGGGGAGAGGGGGGGCACATTTGAACTGGGGCACCTTTGAACACTCTAAATATTTTCCTTCAAATAAATTAATTTAAAAAAATGTATATGGCAGTACATTACTACTGCTTCAAGGGAATAATTATATAAAGATAAACCATTTTGCATGAACAGTGCTGTCTAAATAAGATATGTATTTTTCTCCCTCATAAATCTAAACTTAAGAAAATAAAATTGTAAGATTTTTGTTTGCAAACTTCTATCTCTAAAATTTTAATTTATGGTTCAGTGCTTAAACAAAGAGGTTAGCTTTAGTTTATAAGCTTTTTTTTATTCAAATTCTTCAGCCGAATTTAGTAAACCGTTGTAATGTTGAACTCCATGTGATGGAGCACCATTGAACAAAAAAGTTGGGGCACCATTGAATAGCGAAAAAACACTGAATAAAATGGGGATAAATGAAAATTGAAATAATTTAAAGATAACACTTAAAACTATGAAGTAAAGAGTTGTTAAGATATCTAAATATTATTATTTCTGAAATTTTTTTATGTGAAAAGAGGTTAATTAAGAATGTCAAAGATCAGGGACATATACTGCTAACAATTCCCGTTTCTGCACACATAAGTTCCAACTTCATTATGTAACAGTGATGGGAAGGCTCAAATCTAAGTTGAATCAAATCTAAATTCATTTATTGAATAATTGCAAATACTGTTGAAAATGCTGTCTAATGATATGTTGTAGGAGGGCTCGAAAAAAGTTGGAAAATTGACCCCCTTCCCAAGGAGACAACCAACTATCGCAACCCCAGAATTTACACACCTCTTTAAATTTTTTTATACGTTATTTGAAATCCGGCTGCGAAATACATTTTCCGGTGACAGTATCTACAGTTACTCACGACAAAAATCTCAGATTTCTAGAGTTATAATTTCGGTGCTTTCATAGGTCAAGCAGGTAGGCAGGTAGACAGAAAGACATTGTCCTTTGCTAGGAACTGTAGTCGCTGGATCCCATATTTACTGCGTCTCTCACTAGCTGGTTGTTTCATTACCGCGCATTGCCAGAGATCTGTAAATAGCCTCTAACTTACAAAGCCAGACGCATACTTTAATTTAAAAAAAATCTAAATTTAAATTTAAAAATCAGAGTGCGAAGTGCACTTTTGGTGACAGCATCTACTCATGACAAAAATTTCAGAGGCCTAGGTTTTATAATTTCAGCGCTTTTCTCGGTCAGGCAAGCAAACAGACAGACGTCTCTTATTTTATACAAAGGGTTCCCCAGAATTATTGGGACAAATTTTAAGCAGAGGTTAGAGACATTATAAAGTTTCAGATTTGCGTAGCAACCCATGGTCGGAAACGGCTTCGTTCGCCGTTGGTTGTTGTTTTCACAAGAGTATTGGAAGAAACCAGCGTTCTCCGATTAGAAATTTTTTAAATTCAGAATTTAAAGCAGGATTGGTGAGAATCCCCATGACGTGATATCACATGATCCCCCAACATCGCTTTTCAGTGAATGTTTGAGCTGGTGTGGTTGGTGACCTCTTAGTCGGGTTTTATTTGTTGCCAACACCTCTAACATCTGCAGATTATCGCATCTTTTTGCTTGAGGTACTACGAAGCTTGACACTATGCCATAACATGTCAGGTGTAGATTTATCATGATGGAGCATCTCTTCATTACTGCCGATGTGTTCATGAACATTTGACTTAGGTGTTTGGTCACCGATGGATTGGAAGTAATCAGCCGGTTCCCTGGCCACCACGCTCTCCTGATTTAAGCAGCATAGTCTTCTTTCTTAGCCATCTTTCTTTGGGGCACACTGAAAAGTGCTGCATACGCAATGCCTGAAGATTCCGATATGGATATGGTTGCAAGAATCATCTGTGCTGCTGTGGATATATCCAACAAAATCCAGGTGTATTTGAGAGAGGCCACCAATCCATGGTCCGACGATGTAATGCATTCATCGCTAATAATGATGGTAACTTTTAACATCTTGTGTGCCATTTTCACACATCATCTACCACAGCATACGCATATGTTTCACTAATAAAATATTTCAGCTGATCTCAATCGTATGTTTCTTATTTTCTTGTACCTGTCATGCTATTATTTCATGATGTTTCTGACCATGGCTGCTAAGGAAATCTGAATCCTTGTGATGCCCCCTATTTCCCTTTTAATCTTGTCCCAATAGTCCTGCGCTACCCTATATAGAGATTATTTAAAAAAAGATTTATTGCACTCTATTTAAATGAATAATGTATGCCTACGGCCAATGCGGTGGCGAAAGAAAACAATCGATTTTAACAGTGAAAGGATTATTGTCAGCAAAAGAACTCCCACAATGCCAAGATTCATGAATTGTTGTAAATAACGAGAATTAACCACGTCTCTGTAACGATAACGTATATTATGTTGCGTAAAATGCTCTGACAGAATTCGTCAGAACTGTAATCACGTTTCATTAAACTTTTTTAAATCGAATTTTATGCAATAGATGACACCGCTATCGTTTTTAAAAATTGACTTTGTAAACTCCCCTGAGAAAATATCACTATTTGTCGATAATAATCATTGCACCACAGATTGTATAGAATATATATTTTAGCCTGTATCTCATATCAATTTTATTATGTTCGAAAGAGTGTAACGCCATTATAATGCATTTGAAACTATTTTTTACCATTCACCGTAATGTAACAGAATACTTCTGATTACCAATGTAATTGAACTATGCATCCAATTTTCATAAAATTTGAAATGACGCGACAAAATTATGCAACAATTATCGTAATTTCGGGTGTATAAGCCGCGGATCAAACAATTCTTTTTCGGCCCAAAATATTTAAAAAAATGAATTTTACTTCTTTGATCGTCGTAAATATTTGTGTTCCATCACTAAATAAGATTTCTGGGTCCAAAAAGAATTGTTTGAGCCGCAGCTTATACACCCGAAATTACGGTATATATTTTAAATTTCATATGATTAGGTTGGATAGTTTTTGCTTTGTTATATGCGGAGAGACGGACGGATTGAACGACAACTATAGCTGCTACGTATTTGGATAATTATGAACGCACTTAAAAATGAGTAAAAAAAAAAATGTGTTTGGATGTTTCACATTTTTGAGTGGGAGAGAACCACCATAAGTTAAAATTGAAGATAAATTATATATGAATGATTTATCTGTTTAGTATGCAGCAATAACTTTCTGATAAAAAAAAAAATACATTTCTAAAGTTTGCCCTGAATACATATAGTAATATTAGATCTTTTGATAAAGTAATGAGAATCTATTTAATAAGAAGCCACGTTAACGACATGGCTTTCATAGAAAAATATTAAGGCTTCTGTTCCTTGAAATAAATTATTATTATTTGTTATGAAAACCTTGAAATTATATATATATATATATATATATATATTTTTTTTTTTTGTACGAATACAGCACCATAATTTTAAGATCAATAGTTTTTTGCAAATAGTTAAAGAAAAACTCATTTTTCTAAAATAGAATGTTTTTGAAGATAGACAATTGAAAAAAACGAAGCCCTTTAAAATTCATAAACAAGCAAAATGAGTTTGGAAAACATGTGTCGATTGGTTTAGCAAGAAAGCGATTCTAGAGAATGCCAAAAATAAAATTTCTGATGCAATAATTCGCGGAAAAATAATTGAGTTTTTTGTTGATAAACTATGCACCTTAAATAAGTTTAAATTCATAAAATTGAGAATATAAATAAAATTGAATTTCTCTCATAAACAGATTATTATCTATATGGGTGTCGCAATGTGTCAAATTTTGATCGTCTGACATCTTGAAAATGTTCATCGAAATAATTCAAAATTTCAAGAGGTAAATTTATTTATTTTCTATTAGAGAATAAAAGGGTTTCCCATGTAAAATTGCTAAATTTTAAAGAATTTAAATAATAAGTTAATTTTTATGTAACTAAATGTCATTTCTTGGCATATGTATGCCAGGATAAGTATAATTTCATTCTAAAACATTTTTTACATTTTTTTTTAGGTCTAACATTTTAATTTTATTTAAAGAAACATGTTTTATATATAGTAGCTCAAATTCCATGTAATGATCAGTTTTATTTGTTAATTTATGGAAACCTAGAGAATGGCATAATAAAAGTCTACTCATTTTTTACAAAAATTTTAATCACATTATTTTCAAAGGAATATCTTAAAGATCTGTCTCGTAGCTATTATTTCGCTACTTCTAACTATAACTAATTTAAAAAGTAAGAAGAATCATTCTGCAACGCCATATTTATACATGATAAAGAACTAAAATGCAGACTAGGAAAATCACATTCACTTTCAGTGACAACCATATTTTAATTATGAAATATTACTTATAAAATACAGAATTTGTTATCTTCCTCATATATTTGTTTTATAAGGTATAAACATTAATTAGAAATTAAAAGAACTAGAAAAAGACATTTATACAGTATAGCTGAAGTCCCTTTACTTTGCACAAATCGCAGTGTGACATGCGACAAATTTTAATTCTTTTAATTACTTTATTTCTGATATTATAAATGCAATGTTTCTTAAAAATGCTTCTAAGGATATTTTTTATTAGAATGTATCCAAAGAAATTGCATTATACAATGCGTGTCAAAAGTTTAAGCACAACAGAAAATTTCAAAATAAAATTTTATTAATGAATGAAAGTTAATTTCCTTTTCACATAATCTACAAATTATAGTTTTAAAAATATAGTTAGCAGATTTATGTTATAAAATTTATCTTAAATAATAAAATTTATCAAAACAACAAAAATGAGTGTGTCGAAAGTTTAAGCACAGTAGTTTTTAGACTTTAGCAGAACAATAATTTAAAAAAAATAATACTTGATTATTGCTCCTTTATGCTGAATTAATTTAAATATACGGTCTTCCATCGATAAAATGAGATTCGGTATTGTTTCTGGTTCAATTTTAAACCAAGCGTTCTCAATGGCATCTTTCAAATCTTTAACTGAAGAATACTGCTTTCAATTTGGATAAACTGCATGAGTGAGAATACCCAACATATTTTCTATAGGGTTTAAATCAGGACTAATTGCCGGCCATTCCAAAACAGACACTTTTTTCGACTTAAGCCACGATGAAGTTAAGTTTGAGGTATGGATCAAAGCATTGTCATGTTGAAATAACTATTTTTCTCCCTTCAAAACCCCGGCAACAGGAAGCAAATGATTGGCAAGTGTCTCTTGATAATTTTCAGAGTTTTCACGACCACTGATGAATGCTAGAGATGTCTGACCATTGAAAGAAATAGCCCCCCCCCCCCCCACACACACACACCATTACAGAACCATCATTATGTTGTCGGCTAAATACATTTCTATGTTCTTTGCGGAGATCATGCCAATAGTACTTAAACCCACCAGGGTCATCGAGGTTCCAATTTTTTTCATCACTGATTATGACATTCAGCCACTTTTCACCAAATGACATATGCTCTTTGGACCATTGTAATCTAGCTTCTTTATGGCAGGGCTCGAAAAATAGCGTTCCCGGGATCCCGGGAACCCAGAAATAATTTCTGGGAACGTATATTTTTTCACTCAGGTTCCCGGCAGGGAACCTATAAAAAATCGCCATGGTCGCCAACGATGCCGCGCGCGCGTTATATCGCGTAAACTTCGCAAAAATATAGCTCTTGAGCGGTCCGTGGAATACGTAGTTTCGTCAAAATATTACGGAAAAAGCCCAAATTTTGTCAAAAAAATCAGAAAAAACGGCAAATTTCGTTCAAAAATCGCGAAAAAACGGCAAATTTCGTATAAAAAATCACTAAAAAACGGCAAATTTCGTCAAAAAATACTGAAAAAAATAACAGATTTCGACAAAAGATCACGAAAAAGCTTAAATTTCGTCAAACTATCGCTGGAAACAACGCAAATTTCATTAAAAGATCGCGAAAAAAAGGCAGATTTCGTAAAAAAGAAATCTCGAAAAAACGGCAAATGTCGTTAAAAAATACAATGAAAAACGATAGGTTTTGTTAAAATATCGCGATAAATCGGCAGGTTTCGATAAAAGATCGTAATAAAACGCAGATTTTGTCAAATCGCGAAAAAACGGCAAATTTCGTCAAAATATTCGCATATAAATTTTAATGGGAACCTACATTTTTCATCTGGGAACTTTTCATGTAGGTTCCCAGCTGGGAACCTCAAAATTTTTTTAATTTTCGAGCCCTGTTTATGGTGTCGTTTGAGACACGGTAATAGAGCCATTTTACAGTATTTGATGTATTTGAATTCCAACACTCTTCTATGAACAGTTTTTTTTTCGATGTTTGTCCTCCAACTGCATGTTTTATTTGCGAAAGGGAGTAATTAAAAGTTGAAGTCAAATTTCTGATACGGCTATCTTAGCGCAAACTAGTCACTCGCGGCCTTCTAGTGATGGGCGATTTCGATTTTTTAAATCGATTTAATCGATACTATGGCTAACTGGATTTAATCGATTTCTCTGAAGGTAATATAATTTTCATTTTCCTTCAAAAGTCGAAGATAAAATAGTCGGATGTGCCAGTTCCAAAATTTCAGTGTATTATTTTCTAAGATAGAAGAATTAAAGAAACCTGAGAACCCCCCCCCCCCCCCCCCGCAAAATAGCATTTGTTGTTGAGTGATGTACACCAATAATTGATTAGGATCAAATTTTATCAGGTACCAGCTGAATCTGTATTTTGATGAAAATCCACGAAAGCGCGAGATACAGCTATTGTGAAATCATAAAAAAATGCAACATATAAGCGCCACCTGTAGGGCAATTTACACCAAGAACTAAACAACACTAAGTTATGTCAGGGATTTACTGAATCTGAATTTTGATTAAAATTCGCTCTTGAGATAGCGCTATTGCGTTAATCATGAATAATGCAGTATAGCAGCGCCATCTCCTAAGCGATTTCCACCAAAATGTAATTAGCATCAAATAATATCAAGGACTAATTGAATATAAATTTTTATGAAAGTCCGTGCATTAGTTCTTGAGATAAAGCTAAAATGGGAACAGGGGCGTGCGAAAAGAGAATTGCGCCCGGTTCAAAGTTCCAACTAAGCCCCCCCTCCCCTTTCACATGGCGCTGAGTGGAAATTGTGAAAAATTCAGCATAGCAGCGCCATCTGAGAAGCGATATATATCAAAATGCAAAAAACATCAATTCATGTCAAGGACTAACTGGATCTGAAATTTGATGAAAATGCCTGCATTCGTTATTCAGATATTAGCTGTTGCGCAAATCGCAAAAATGCAGCATAATAGCGCCATCTCTTAGGCTATATACACCAAAAATTAATTAGATTCAGGTTATATCAAGGTCAAACTAAATCTAAAGTTTTGTGGAATTCCGTACATTTGTTCTTGAGATAGAACGGTCAGAAAATTTTGTCATATACAGACTCACAGAGTGACAGACACACACACAGACAGATATTTCTTAAAAACCATGAAATCGTGTTAAAGACCTTCTAAAATATATAAATCCATCGAAAACGGGAAGTAGAAATTTTTCACGAATCTAATACTCTCTTCTTGTAAAGTTACAAGAGAAAGTAAAAATGTAAAATCGATTCTGCCTGTAAGATCGGTCTTTAGATTCGATGTCGATCTTTAGATTCGATTTCGGTCTTTGGAATCGATTTCATTTTGATTTACTAAAATTGAAAGCGCATTTTGGAAGATTCTTTGATACCAATAGAATTGTAATTTTTTTGATGTACTTTAGATCGATCCACGTTTCAGATCGAATTGATTTTTCCAATTTTATTGTTTTAATGGTAGCTTTGATGTAAAATTACGTATAAGAATAGATTTTTTTTTTCTAGGCTAAATCAGAGTTGAATGCAGGGTATTTTTCTGGACTCCGGAGGAAGGCAACATGTTTTACAGCTCTGTAAGAGAGGGGGGTTCGCAATTTGTGTATTAAAAAACATAAAATCTCATAACTTCTTGGGGGGGGGTTATCCCCTGCGGGCCACCCCATTAATTCGACACTGGGTTAAATCGTTATATTTTTGTTTAGAAGTCCTGTTATTTGAAGTATTAGTTTATTATGTTTTATTTTTCACGCTCGTCTCTTCTAATTCCCCCCTTCTGCGTCAGTTTTAACTTACAAGGCCGTTCGAAATATGAATACAGTTTTTAAAATGTCCAATTCTCGGTCTATTTTATTTTAGATCCACATTTAAAATCCTTGACAAAAGATAAATAAGGGATCGCCCTTCCGCCCGCTTGGGGTTTATCTGAGCCCCGCCGAAGGACATATTTTTTTGTTTCTTCAAAAGAAACAACTACAAAAAAAATGTTGAGGGGGGGGGGGGGCTTTCACCCTCTCCCGATATACACTTTAAAATTTCGCTCATTTAATTCTCTACCATTTTTAACTTAAAAGTTTAAGCTACATGGCAATGGCACCCCCAGAGCTGCGAACCCCTCCCCCCCTGTCGATCACTCACCTAATTTTGCTTATTTCTTTACTTCATTTTAATCTTTAAAAGGCTATAACTTTGAGTATATAGGAGTTACAGTGGTGAGAAAAATTCTAGAATAGCTAACCATTTCTCGCCGTTCTTTTTGCTATTCCAGTTTCCCGGTTTTCCCTATAGGACCTTTTTTTTGGGGGGGGGGGGAGAGGTTTTTTCTCATTTCTTGATACAATATGTATATTGAAAGCTTATGCTTCATACATTACAAATCTAGCATAAGAAAATTTCACCCGTCATTTTAGGGGGACAATCTCCCATCATAGTCATGGACCCATAATGCGTTAAAATTGTAATTTTTCAAACTTCTTCGAAAAAAAAAAAAAAAAAAAAAAAAAAAAAAAAAAAAAAAAAAACATTGATACATATCAGCAAAACTGGGGTTCGAACACGCAATCTATTGATTGCACACGTAATCCCTAAGCTTATTGGCCACTGAGTGCTCAGCAGCACTATTGTTTCTTTATATTGTCATCTTTAAATTCGTAATATCTTTTGAATGGAATGTCCGATTTGAATAATTCAAAAAGTAATCTACAGATATTGTAACAGGCATTAATACAAAATGATTTATTTGGATAAGGATTAAGGTATCGATAGTATGGTCTAATTTTGGTTGGTGTATTTATGGCGTTTTAAAATGTAAGAAAGTAGTTATAGTGAGTTAACTACAATAGCTGGACATATGGTATTGCGCGGGTTTTTTTTATAGATATTGATATATTCTTTAATATTATAGAACCTTTTTTTTATTCATTTAAAAGTATTTCCTGACGATTCAAAATTATATATCCTAACGATTCAAAAATTACACACGTAATTGTTCAAGGTTTCACTTCTGTCGTCACTCTTGGAGTGCCACTATTTTTTTTTTCCATACTAGGGAGGCTACGCTCGCCAACCCCCCGCGTAATCGCTTCGCGATTCCAAGTTGTAGCCTACCCCTGCTTGCTGCGCTCGCCAATACCCCATGGTATGAATAAGCAGTTGTAGACCTTTCAAATGATGTGTCACACAACTGGTGTTGTAAAGAAGTTAAAAATGTGCCCTCCTGGGGGGCAGAGGAGGGGTGATACACAAGACATCCATAATATGAATAAGCAGTTGCAGATCTTTCAAGTGATGTGTCACACGACTGGTGTTGTAAAGAAATTAAAAATGTGCCCTCCTGGGGGGCAGGATCGGGGGGGGGGGGACACACAAGACATCCATAACATGAATAGGCAGTTGCAGATCTCTCAAATGATGTGTCGCACAACTGGTGTTGTAAAGAAATTAAAAATGTGCCCCCTGGGGGGAAGAGTGGGGGGTGACACACAAGACATCATAATATGAATAAGCAGTTGCAGACCTCTCAAATGATGTGTCGCACAACTGGTGTTGTAAAGAAATTAAAAATGTGCCCCCTGGGGGGAAGAGTGGGGGGTGACACACAAGACATCATAATATGAATAAGCAGTTGCAGACCTTTCAAGTGATGTGTCACACGACTGGTGTTGTAAAGAAATTAAAAATGTGCCCCCCCTGGGGGAGCGCAGTGTGGGGGTGACACAGAAGACATCCATAATATGAATAAGCAGTTGCAAATCTTTCAAATGATGTGTCACACGACTGGTGTTGTAAAGAAATTAAAAATGTGCCCCCACCCTGGGGAAGGAGCAGAGTGTGGGGGTGACATAGAAGACATCCATAATATGAATAAGCAGTTGCAGACCTTTCAAATCATGTGTCCCACCACTGGTGTTGTAAAGAAATTAAAAATTTGGCGAAATTTACAGTTATCGCCAAGTTGGCGTCACTTTTGGCGACTAATTTAAGTCGCTAAATTTGGCGATATATCGCCAAGTTGGCGACAAACTTGGCAATTGTTGGCGATCTTAACCTTTCCTTCTTTATGGTAACCCATACGGCGATGTATAGACGGAGTCCTTTCCTGATTGGTCTATTCGACTCATGGAAGTAGTGGTCCGCCCGGATTCGTTAGTTCCGGAAATCTTACACATCAGCATCATTCTAGGAGTCATTCCTTTTAAGGCTAGTTTTTTTTTACTATAGAAGGATTCTATCGTCCTATCCCCCCTCCCTCTTCCACACCAATCTTAACTTACAGGATCATTCAAATTTTGACTGCGATTTTAAAAAAGTCTAATCCTCGTTCTATTTTGTTATAAATCCATATTTTGTAACCTCAACAAAAGATACATTTGGGCCGGGGTCCCCCTTCTGTTCGTTTGGGATTTACCCTGCCCCCCTGGATGGGGGGGGGGCATATATTTTTTGTTTCTTCCACACCATCTCATGTAACATATCGTTATAAAGCTTTTATCTCCACGTTTTTTTTTTTTTTCTGTTACTACCCCTCTCTTCACCTAGTTACATGCTCTTGGCACTTTTTATACTGTCAAAGAGTGCATGTTCCCCACGGGCCACCCCATGAATTCAACACTAAGTTAAACACTAAATTTTTGTTTAGAAGCTCAGTTATTTGGGTTATTAGTTTATTATGTGTTTTTTTTTTTCAAGTTCGTCCGTTTTAATCCCTCGCACCCCCCCCCCCCCTCTTCTTCGCCAATCTTTACTAAATGGGCCGTTTAAAGTATGCATGCAATTTTTAAAATGTCCAATTCTCATTCTATGTTACTGTAAATCCTTATTTTGAAACTTCGACAAAAGATACATTTGGGCTATGGTCGCCCTTCCGTCAAGAGTGGGGTTTACCTGCCCCCTGGGTATGGGGCATATTTTTTGTTCTTCCAAACTATCTCGTATAACATTTGGTTGGCATTAGATGTGTATTGGTGTATTTTTTGTCGTCCGATTATCTACACTAGGGATATAGGACCAGGGGGAGTGCCCTTCGTGGGGGTCTTTCTAAGGGAACCTAACCCGTATTTACGCAAGGTTCGAAGAAAACCACGAAAACTCCGAACGGTTAGGCCGACAGCCGCGATTGGGTTCGAACCCAGCACCTGCCGTCTACCAGTTGAGAGGTCCGTACCTCTCGGCCACTGGTGGGGCCCTGGTTGGCATTAGAAAAAGAAAAGTTTTTTTTTTTTTTTTTTTTTTTTTTTGTCTATGCTCCTTGTTCCCCATCCTAGTTACACGCTCTTGGCACTCTTTATCCTGGGTTTAATGCAAAGTTACACAGTGTTGTTATTAGTTGAGTTATGTCTCTCAAATTTGTCAAAGTTTTTGTGTAAGTGACAACCAAAAGTGACAATCATTTTAAAATTTAAAATTCTTATTATCCGACTCTAAAATCTGAAATAGCTTAATTCTATGCCTCCTTAAATGGGGATGGGGGTGGGAGGCGGTAATTACGGTCCTGCTGATTGTCTAAGTTTTGGAATTAGTAATTTGGATCTTCTCTCTGTGAATATCGAAATATCGATTGTAGTATCGATTCTTATTATAATCGATGTTGTTTCATACGATGTCGATTTTAATCGATTCTCCAAATTTCCAAAATCGCCCATCACTAGGCCTTCCTGAACGAAATTTTCGTTTGAAATTATTACTACGAGCCAAAATTTGATGAATACCTCGTTTTGATCTTTTTAATGTACTTGCAATTTCAGAAACAGACTTAGATTTTGCTCTCATGCTCCATATTTTTATCACCTCCTCCTCTGAAAATTCTTTCGCAGGCATTTTGTACTAACTCGTAAACTACAACTAACAGCTTCTTATAAACTCAGAAATTGTTTCCATGCGCAACCGCTTACGTAAGATTGTAAAATTTGCATAAAAACGATTTTGTGCTTAAACTTTTGACACGGTTATTTTTGTTCTATTCTTAAACTCCATGGTTTGAAATAAAATTTAAAAGTTAATTTCAATGACTATGGTGTTAAAATAGATATTATTAACATACACGAGACAAATATTGAAATAAAGTGAATATTTAAAGTTTTATTTGAAAATTGTTATTGTGCTTAAACTTTTGACACGCACTGTATAACATTTCATAGGAATTTTACTCTGCGAACTGCAATTTCCGTATTTTTTTATATTCACCTACACTGTTAAAAATTTTGCTCAAGTTTGAATCAAATTTTGGTGCTCAGTAACTGTCACCATAACATGGTGGAATCTTGTACAAACATTTGGAGTTTTCTATTTCAACCTCGTTCCAGCTATTGGAACTATGCTTTAACAGGAGCTCCAAATATTGGTTCAAGGTTTCAACATCTTACAGTGGCAGCTATTGAGCACCAAAAGTTGGTTCAAACTAGAACAAGATTTTTAACAGTGTATATTATCAGTTTGCCTGACAGAGGTACTTTCTTGCGTGTCACCCAGGCCAATCATATAGGTTCACCATCCCTGTCCAGAGATTTTCATTTCGCTAAGAATGCAAAAGGGCTATTTTAAAATACTTTTTTGTTTGGAAACGATTGAAATAGTAAGACGTTATTATTCAAAGTCTGTGTAATCGAAAGATGTTTTCCATATTTTGATAATCGCAAAGATCGTTCAGAAAACTGAATTTCTAGAAGTGATAGTGAGAAAACGGAGAAAAACCTGTCGTCACGTGACTAAAAATCGTTCATTACTCGACAAGTAATTTATCAAAAAATAAAAAATTAAAAATGCATTTCGATTTCAAATTACTTCACTAGTTTGGCTTGTCAGCTTTGTTCCTGTGCAACGTAAAGCGAGTCGGAAAGCGTGTTAGAAAATTTCGCGAGCGTTTTAGGAGACCATTGTACTCGAGAGTTGATTCTCATTGACCACTAGTGTCTCGCGTAAATGGGTGCTCCTAGTACTCCTGATACCAGTGTTATTTTAACCCCTTCGCGACGGGAGCCTTTTACGAAATTTTTAATGTTTTGTCACTGATTTTTAAAAACAAAAATAAATTTTAAAAAAATGTTCCGACTAAAAAAGGCAAATTTTATTAATGGGGATAAACAAGGATTCTTAAGCCTTTTTGCGGCATGCATGTGTGTCACTCGTCCCCAAGTAGTTGAAAAAAAAAATTTCGCCTTATCTAATGGCAGGCCCTGATTACTGAATAGGCATGAGAAGCATGTGCTTCCCTTAAGATATATCTGAAGGGGCCATAAATTGAGCAAACAGGGCCCTCAAATTTCATATTGAATTTATTGATATGCAATTTGAATATTATTGAATTTGGCTTGTATGCATAATATAAAATATTAATAATTTAAACTGTTACAAAAATTGAGAGAAATATTTGGGAATATTTATATTTTCTGTTGTGCATACATGTTGAATTAAATCTTTTTATCAAACTAATATTTTAATGTTAAATCGTTTTTGCTTATTTTCTTGATTGTACCCGATTTTTGCATTAGAGGAACTTAAAGAAGTTGTTTAATGAAATACAGGTGAACTTAACTGAGCCACATTTTGAGATAATATTTGTAGCACTGTTAAGTTTCCGGATATGTCGAATTTCGAAAACTTATCCCGAATGAAACGGGGGGGAGGGGGCAAAATGACACCATGCTTCCCATAGATTCAGAGGTTATATCGGGCCCTGTCTAATGGCCGAATAATGTGTGATTAAGATGGCGAAATAAACCGTAAGATATTAGCGATGTCAGTATAGAGAATGACTCCCGGGGCGGACTGCCCCTTCCGCCCTCAGCTTGCTACGCCACAGAGCGGTGTCCGAAGTTTCACGATTTACGAGGGACAGCTGACAACACTAGAGAGTCACCTCACGAGTGTAAAAAATTAATAATGGTTGCTGGAGGACGCTAGAGATGAGTTTCGGAATTCAATCCGTTCGAGTAATACGAATAGAAATATCAACTCGAAAAATCTTGTTTTATCAGAGCCCGAGTTCGATACTAGAAACTATACTGTAGAAACACAGTAAAAAAATATTAATAACAGTATTAAATTGTTTGAGGAATAATTTTTTCATTTAAAAATCTCATATAGAAATATGTATAAATCCCAATTATTCACAACATTTCGCGATTTTCATGTACATATATAATTGTTTAAAATAGCAATTGTGTTATTTATACCCGATCCCTGGCAAGAATTTGCAAAGGTCACGATTCTTATTTCTTTCAAAATATCAATGTAGGGTTATGACAGAATGACATGAGTTCTGTTTCCCAGTATTCCTGCAAAAAGATTTCAAATAGAAAGCGCGAATAGACATAGTCTGAGTTTTTAATTATCTGACATAGTGTATCAGTTTCTGTGGCTAAATTTATGGTACAGAAAACTAATTATTTAATTATTTAGTTTTTAAATTATCCCATTTAAGGTAGATTTTGTATGAAATACTACCTATTGGCGATGTTCCCACGTTGGAATTTCTGAAAAAAATTTGCAGATGGTATTTTTTATCTATTTTCTTTTCTTTTATATTTATTTTCTTTTTTAATCTGGAATTTAAAATACATTTTTAATTCTCATATTTTAGATTAAAATCTGAATGTCATTATTTATTTCTATTTTTTTAATAAAATCTAATTACTAACGTTTATGCTAATAGATGCCGCTCTGTATAGTATATTCGTATTTATTTTACTTAAAGTAAGTTTTCATCGATATTAATTAAAAATTGTTGTTAGTATAAAATAATTTAACTATTTTCATTAAGTTCATAACATTTTTGTTTACTAATCTTTTGTAATTAGTTAATTTTAATAATAGCTATTTTAATTATTTATTATTAATTATATCTTTTTGGTTTCTGATATAACTTTCTTTTTTAACTGTCAACTGTAACTGCTGGCAAAGTGAGATCGCAAATTTGAAATTATCTCACATGGTAGTGATTGATCGTGAAAGTTTATTTTTCTGATAATTTAATTATTGTCTTATTATTTTTCTAATATTTTTCTTTGAACTATGTTTTCCATTGCGATTAATCGGGCAATTTAGAAATCATTTTTAGGTTTATCCTGATTTCTAATCAGAAATTAATCACAATTAATGTGTCTACTTAGCATTGCCCTTGAGAACGAGCTAAATACCACATTTCCAATATTGTCCTAATTTTTGCCAACTCCTATGTTTGATATAGTTTATTATTTAACGAGTTATTCCATATTTTGATGTTGATTTATAGTATTATCTAATGGATATATATATATATATATATATATGTATGTATATATATATGTATATATATATATATATATATACAGGGTTATTCTAAATTATTTTTACAATAAAAGAGGGGTGATAGTACACATCAAGACAAACAATATTAAATAGGAAACCAAGGGTCCCAAACGTTTTCCAAAGGAGATAGCCGCTAATTAAAGTTTGAAGTTTCGGGTCCGAAATTTCAAATGAATATAAAAAACAGAAAAATTGGTCGATTGATTTGTGGTTTTCAATAAAACTATTCTTTATGTCGGTATTTTCTTGAAAATAAATTATAAAGATAAATTTTGAAAAATGCCGATAGAGGGCGCTTTAAACTTTGGAGTAACGAACAACTATTTTTTGTTTCTCATTAAATGGTTTCGTAAGCTTGGACTTAAATTTTGAGCTCAAATTCTGAATAGTTGGGAGTGGTTAAGTAGCAAAAATTGAGCTGTGTTCAGATGGTTCAAATTTCAAATGATTATAAAAAACGGAAAAATTGGTCGAATGATTTGCGGTTTTCACTAAAACTATTCTTTAAGTTGGTATTTTCTTGAAAATAAATTATAAAGACAAATTTCACAAAATGCCGATAAGGGGCGCCTTAGACTTTGGAGTAGTGTACAACTATTTTTAACCATTACTTTTTTAATCTCATTAAATGCTTTCAAATGCTTAGACATAGAGTTTGAGCTAAAATTCTGAATCGTTGAGAGTGTTTAAGTAGCTCAAAATTGTATTGTGTTTGAGGGGGGGGGGGGGAGGTTAAATTTCAACTCCTGAACACACTTCAGTTTGTGCTTCTTAATCCCTCCCAACGCTTCAGAATTTGAATTCAAAATTTAAGTTTAAATCTATGATTTCGAAAACATTTAATAAGCTTTTGCAAGCATTTAATTAGATATAAAAAATTACGGTTAAAATTAGTTGTTGGCTACTCTGAAGTTTAAGGCGCCCTCTAACGGAATTTTTTGAAATTTATCTTTAAAATTTATTTTCAAGAAGATACTGACTTAAAGAATAGTTTATTTTTAAACCGCAAACGAATCGATCAATTTTTCTTTTTTTTTTTTTATAATCATTTGAAATTTGAACCGTCTGAACACAGTTCAGTTTGTGCTGTTTAACTACTCCCAACTATTCAGATTTTGAGCTCAAAATTTAAGTTTAAGTCTAAGCTTACGAAAACATTTAATCAGATGCAAAAAATAACGGCAAAAAATATATGTTCGTTACTCCAAAACCTAAAGCGTCCTCTATCGGCATTTTTTGAAATTTATCTCTATAATTTATTTGAAAAAAAAAAAAAAAAAATACCGACAGAAAGAATAGTTTTAATGAGAACCGCAAATCAATCGACCAATTTTTCCGTTTTTTATAATCATTTGAAATTTGAACCTTCTGAACACAGTTCAGTTTGTGCTACTTAACCACTCCAACTATTCAGATTTTGAGCTCAAAATTCAAGTTTAAGTCTAAGCTTACGAAAGTATTTAATGAGATGCAAAGAATAATGGCAAAAAATAGTCGTTCGTTACTCCAAAGCTACTATCGGTATTTTTCGAAATTTATAATTTATTTTCAAGAAAATACCGACATAAAGAATAGTTTTAATGAGAACCGCAAATAAATCGACCAATTTTTCCGTTTTTTATGTTTATTTGAAATTTTGGACCCAAAACTTTAATGGCGGCTATATACTTTGGAAAACGCTTGGGACCCTTGGTTTCCTATTTAATATTGTTTGTCTTGATGTGTGCTATCACCCCTCTTTCATTGTAAAAACAATTTAGTGTCTCCCTGTATATATATATATATATATATATATATATATATATATATATATATATATATATATATATATATATATAAGTATCACTTTTTTATGGACCCGATAACTTCTATAATTCTGCTCAAATTTCTTCAAAACTGATACATAAAATCAAGGGGTATAAAATCTCGGTCATGTTCATTAATGGACAAAATTAGACCAAGGGGGTTGAAATAGGTAGGGTTTTTGTGAAAAGTGAAAAAACGCCATAACTTCTTAATTAAAATAGATATTGAATCAGTTTAAAGTTAATATTACTTCTAAAACATGGGTCAAAAGTTTATGCATGACAGATTTTTGATGAAGTTAAAAATGGGCTCAAAGGGGCGAAAAAATTAGGGTTTTTGGAAGAAAAATTCACAACTTCGTAAATTCTCAAGATATCAAATCCAACTAATTATTTTATAAATATTCTTAAAATTATCTAAAACTTTTGAATTTACAAGTTTTTGATAGGACCAACTCTTATTGATAAAAAAATTAAAAACGAAAACAAAAAGGGGGAGGGTGGGAAAATAAAAAAATCCATACCTTCGTCAATTCTTAAACTGTCAAATCCGATTAAATTTATTTTGCATTTTTTTAATAATATCTACAATTTTATATTGAGAAGTTTTTACAGGACCAATTCTTACAGCAAAAATAAATTAGACAAAAATAGGAGTTGAAGAAAAAACTCATATCTAAACTGCTTATATTCTGACTCATTTTTAAATTCATTTTTGATTTTAAACGCATGAGAATGGCAGGTCTTCTTGTTTAGGAACTATAATATAATGTGATGTATTGGCCAGTTTTTTGATAAAAATAGAATAAATTAAAAAAAAAAACTGCGAAAAAAGGTATTTTGAACAGAATTTTCTGAAACGATCATGATTGAAAAATTGAGGAAATATTCAAATAACAAATTGCTTTTTGTCTGACTCATTTTTAAATCTATTTTTGCTCTCAAACGCATCTAATTGACAGGTTGTCTTACTTAGGAACTGTATAATGTGCCGTATTGGTTAGTTTTTTTTTATATATAAAGGCAGAATATATTTAAAAAAAAAATGCTGTCAAATCGAGCATTTCGTACAAAATTTCTCGAAGCGATCGTGAATGAAGAATTGAGGATGTATTCAAATAACAAACTCCTTATTTTATGACTCATTTTTAAATGCAATTTAGCACTCACACGCATCCAATTGACAGATTCTCTTATTTAGAAACCGTATAATGAGCCGCATTGGTTAGTTTTTGATAAAAGCTGAATATATTAAAAAAAAAAAAAAAAACTGCCAAAGTGGGCATTTCGTACAAAATTTCCCGAAGCGATCGTGATTGAAGAATTGAAGATGTATTCAAATAACAAACTGCTTATTTCATGACTCATTTTTGAACTCAAGTTTGCTCTCAAATGCATTCATTCAATTGACAGTTTTTTTTAAATTTAGGAACTATATAATGTGCCGCAATGGTCGGTTTTTTCAGAAAGTCAGAATGTATTTCAAAATAAGCTGTCATAATGGGCATTTGAGACGAAATTTGCTTAAGATGATTCTGATAAAACCAGTTCTTACAGAAAAATGAAATTAAAAATTCTTCAAAAGCGGCCAAATAAAGTTGTTAAGATGAGATTATCTCTAATCATGTTTTATTTTTTGTTGTTGAAATGAGCACTCTTCGAAATCTACCTTCGCCTGTAGACCAAGCCGACAGGAATTTTTTTAAAAATAATAATGATAATAAATTATACGCGGTCTTCTGGTACGTTCTGTCTTTGTCATTAAATAAGGGGAATATGAAGTAACTATTAAACAAGGTTACAATTTTCATTTTTATTCGACAAATAATAATTGTATATTATTGAAAGATCACCAATAGGCAAAGTAATTTTCTTTAAAAAAGTAATTTGAGTTTTCATTTGGAATTACAAAGCACATGAGTATACGTCAACTTCGAAGCAAATTTCATATTGCTGTTTTTTTTTTTTTTTTTTTTTTTTTTTTTTTTTCCGATAGTATTAGTATTTTCAAACAGAATTAATACTTTGAAAAACAATTTTCAAAGAGAAAATGTGTTTAATTTTATGTTTAACCAGGCATTATTACGAAGATCATTGGGAAGTTGAGAGGGGGGGGGGGATTTTTAAAAATGAATTAGAAAGAAGATTTCTAAATTTTAAGACATATGAAAATCAGTTAAATCTTTTTATTTCACTTATAATGATTGATGCTGAAATTATTGTCCAGAATTTTCCCCGCAATTTGTTCAAAAATCTAGGGGATTCTAAATTAAGGCGAAAATATATGGAATACAGTTTTCAAAACATGTGGATTTAAGGTTTTCAATTTCTTTTTTTTATTATTCATCATTCGACCAATTTTTAAAAATGAATTAGAAAGAAGATTTCTAAATTTTAAGACATATGAAAATCAGTTAAATCTATTTATTTCACTTATAATGATTGATGCTGAAATTATTGTCCAGAATTTTCCCCGCAATTTGATCAAAAATCTAGGGGATTCTAAATTAAGGCGAAAATATATGGAATACAATTTTCAAAACATGTGGATTTAAGGTTTTCAATTTCTTTTTTTTATTATTCATCATTCGACCAATTTTTAAAAATGAATTAGAAAGAAGATTTCTAAATTTTAAGACATATGAAAATCAGTTAAATCTATTTATTTCACTTATAATGATTGATGCTGAAATTATTGTCCAGAATTTTCCCCGCAATTTGATCAAAAATCTAGGGGATTCTAAATTAAGGCGAAAACATATGGATTTCAATTTTCAAAACATGTGGATTTAAGGTTTTCAATCTCTTTTTTTTATTATTCATCAATCGACCAATTTTTAAAAATGAATTAGAAAGAAGATTTCTAAATTTTAAGACATATGAAAATCAATTAAATTTATTTATTTCACTTATAATGATTGATGCTGAAATTATTGTCCAGATTTTTCCCCGCAATTTGTTCAAAAATCTAGGGGATTCTAAATTGAGGCGAAAATATATGGATTTCAATTTTCAAAACATGTGGATTTAAGGTTTTCAATTTCTTTTTTTTTATTATTCATCATTCGACCAATTATTAAAAATGAATTAGAAAGAAGATTTCTAAATTTTAAGACATATGAAAATCAGTTAAATCTATTTATTTCACTTATAATGATTGATGCTGAAATTATTGTTCAGAATTTTCCCCGCAATTTGATCAAAAATCTAGGGGATTCTAAATTAAGGCGAAAATATATGGAATACAATTTTCAAAACATGTGGATTTAAGGTTTTCAATTTCTTTTTTTTATTATTCATCATTCGACCAATTTTTAAAAATTAATTAGAAAGAAGATTTCTAAATTTTAAGACATATGAAAATCAATTAAATCTATTTATTTCACATAATGATTGATGCTGAAATTGTCCAGATTTTTTCCCGCAATTTGTTCAAAAATCTAGGGGATTCTAAATTAAGGCGAAAATATATGGAATACAATTTTCAAAACATGTGGATTTAAGGTTTTCAATTTCTTTTTTTTTATTATTCATCATTCGACCAATTTTTAAAAATTAATTAGAAAGAAGATTTCTAAATTTTAAGACATATAAAAATCAGTTAAATCTATTTATTTCACTTATAATGATTGATGCTGAAATTATTGTCCAGAATTTTCCTCGCAATTTGATCAAAAATCTAGGGGATTCTAAATTAAGGCGAAAATATATGGATTTCAATTTTCAAAACATGTGGATTTAAGGTTTTCAATTTCTTTTTTTTTTATTATTCATCATTCGACCAATTTTTTAATTTAAAGTGTGCAAACTTTTTTTTTAAAGTTAATAACAATAATAATTTGAACAGAAAATCTATAATAATAAAGAGACAAGTATGTGTGTGTGTGTTGAAAGTATGTGTATGTGTGTATGCGCTGTTCTGAAGAGACCACTGCTGAGTTACAAAATTTGGAAGGAAGGTACCTCTATACATGTAGTTTTGCACATTGAAGCCCGATTTTTGATGTTTTGATTAGAATTTTTTAATTTAACTTTTTAGGCGATTTTTAGCGCTCTTCTTATGTTTCGAGGCGATTTTTCCATATTAGTGAAAGGAATACGGTTTAATTCTTTTCACTCAATGTAGTAATTTTTTTTCTCTTTTCAGTAAATTTTATTCAGAATTCGTGCGTCGATTTTTGGAACTTTTAACGATATTTTTATTGCGATTTTTAATATTTCTTCACATTTTGGGGCTATATTTTCAGAATCATAAAAATAAAATTGTTTCAAAGCCTAATTAACTAAATTTTGTCTGGTAGGATCTTTCAATTTCAGTGATTTTCTTCATTGCGATTTTTAGTACGATTTTCGATGTGGTTTTTAACGATTTTTTGTGCGTTTAGCATCGGTTTTTTGTTAATTTTGTCAATATTACAAATTTTTGTACGCATCATGGTCTTATCTATTTTTAAATTGCATGTAAAAAAGGCAAAAACCATAAAACTGATGAATTAGCAGTAAAGGGATTAGTTTGAAAATCCACAGTAACTTACACAAATAAAATAACTAAATGCACTGTCTGTATGCATGTATGTTTTTGTGCGATGGCTAGCGAAATCTACGGCACTTACGAGGCTCAAAACATTCTTGAAAGTACCCCAAAGTCTCTCCTGATGTTTTGAAAGAGAGATTTTCAAAATTCTAATTATTACTTGAGTAGTTCCTCTCCCGTTTCCCACTGCAGTCCTTTTGAACATTTTTACCGCTAAATATTATTTGTCCATTTTTAAACCAATTTTTCACACAGTCAGTGGCCGTGTATTTCAGACAACGTAATTTCACATATTTCGAGTTAGAGATAAAATCACAAATTTCATGTTCCTTTAATATTATTATCTCGGAACCGTGCAACGCTTTGCGGGTCAGCTAGTGTATTTAATAAATGAAATCAAATAAGTAACTCACAAATAAGACACATTTTATTAAATAATTTTTTTGTTCAATTTTTATTTTTTACTTGAAGAAAATACAGTAGACTGAAAGCTATGTTCTTGCTAAATCAAGATTAGAAAAAGAGTCTGTATAATTAATTTTGAAAATAAATACAATTAAAAAAAATCAATTACATTTTATGGAGTTGGTGTAGGATTTAAGTAAATATGGGTGTTTTTTTTAATTCGAAAGATAAGGTTAAATAAAATAGGTATAATAATAACTTTTGAATTTAGCGTGAATATTTCTTTAACATAACTATTTATTTATTTATTTTGTATGAAAAAAGTTATTTTGCATAATAGTATTAATATCATCTATTTTTTTTATATGTCATGCAACACTTAAGGGGTTTGACAAGTCTGCTCTAAAACGCTAATTTTTCTGTCTTAAAAAGACTATCTGATTATGGCCGATCAAATTATATTGTCAGGACTAATGGTGATCTTCTGTAATCAGGTTTCCATTCATTTGCTTGTGACTTCGAAAAATTTTTTTCTCCCAAGGCTGAGTCCACGGCTCTAGTGACACCTGACACCTGTTTTCGTGATTGATCAGACAAGATATGTTACAGATTAAAAAATCAGCTTTTATAGAATCCTTAATTAAAAAACGAAGGAGCTTCCCGGACTTTTATAACATCTAGAAGAATTTTTTTTTCTTTTAGATGCTATAAGAAAATCGATTTAAACATGGCGTTTGAAATGTATCGTTTTAAGCAAGAAGTAAAAATTAAATGCTTTAGTCAGCCATCAATCGATGTTTTTCGCACATAATAATTTATTTATTTTAAAGTTTTCTTTCTACTTTATAATTTTTAAGTGCAAATGTATTTTTGACTTTTGGAAATAATATTATTTGAGCTTTTTAAAATATAACAACAGTAGGTAAAAAACTTTTTTCCGAAACATGAATTAACCCATTAACGCCCAGCTTCCTCTTTTGAGGACGGTTACAAAAACAGCAAGAAAGCGGTTTTCCCACCAGTAAAGAGGAAGATAAATATATACCTTATTTCGCGACATAGAATCCTCTATAAATTTAGATAAAAGTTAAGTAATAGGTTGTTGCCTGGTGCAATATGATAAAGTTAAAATTATTTTCAACGTTAGAACACCAGAATATTCGTATTCCAAGCATACCGGTTTCGGTAGCATATAGCATACCTTCCTCAGTGCTAAAGATACTGGAAATTTGCTCATATATATACAGGGTGGATGGGGATTCAATCGACAAGTTTCTTGACCAATAGGAAAACAGAGGATCCTAGGCAACAGCCAATAGGAAAACAGGGAACAGCTAATAAGAAAATTGGGTGGAAAATGGAAAGGATATTGCGAGAATTGCATTAAAAGATTAAGAAAAATTAGTTTTAATGTAGTATTTCCAACAGTCTGATAATGGTGGAATAGCAAAATCACAATTAACGAGATTAGCAAGATTTTTATGGATATGGAAAGCTTCAAGGAAGTTGAGTTCTTGTATAGAAGTAGGTTTAGCTAGTATCTTAACTGAATTGAAGTCAAAGGCATGACTCGTCTCCCAGCAATGTTTTGCGATTGAGGATTTCTTGTTTTTCAATATATTGCTTATGTTCTTTAATACGAAATTTTAGACTGCGTTTGGTTTGACCAATATAAGAAAGACCACACTGACAATTAATATTGTAAATACCCCATAAATTTGATAATTCAACAGGATCTTTAAGGTTGGAAAGGGTGAGTTTATTAGTAGGAGTAAAAATTATTTTGAAATCGAACCGACTAAGAAAATCAAGTTTTTCTATTGCTAAAATTCTTAGTCGGTTCGATTTCAAAATAATTTTTACTCCTACTAATAAACTCACCCTTTCCAACCTTAAAGATTCTGTTGAATTATCAAATTCATGGGGTATTTACAATATTAATTGTCAGTGTGGTCTTTCTTATATTGGTCAAACCAAACGCAGTCTAAAATTTCGTATTAAAGAACATAAGCAATATATTGAAAAACAAGAAATCCTCAATCGCAAAACATTGCTGGGAGACGAGTCATGCCTTTGACTTCAATTCAGTTAAGATACTAGCTAAACCTACTTCTATACAAGAACTCAACTTCCTTGAAGCTTTCCATATCCATAAAAATCTTGCTAATCTCGTTAATTGTGATTTTGCTATTTCACCATTATCAGACTGTTGGAAATATTACATTAAAACTAATTTTTCTTAATCTTTTAATGCAATTCTCGCAATATCCTTTCCATTTTCCACCCAATTTTCTTATTAGCTGTTCCCTGTTTTCCTATTGGCTGTTGCCTAGAATCCTCTGTTTTCCTATTGGTCAAGAAATTTGTCGCTTGAATCCCCATCCACCCTGTATATATATGAGCAAATTTCCAGTATCTTTAGCACTGAGGAAGGTATGCTATATGCTACCGAAACCGGTATGCTTGGAATACGAATATTCTGGTGTTCTAACGTTGAAAAAAATTTTAACTTTAGATAAAAGTTAATTTGCTTTTAAAAGTTGTGGGAAATGCAAAATTTAAATTTTAGCGAAGAAAATAATTCGGGCGTTAATGGGTTAAATCTTTTTTCAGATAATGGAATTTAAAGTAAAAAATGTGAAAAAACTTAACAGAAATTTAAAAAAAATGAAAAAAAGAGATTAGACATTGCACACACAATATAATCATGCATATGCCTGAAAAAGTTGGTTAAATTACTTTGCATAGTTTTTACCTAATAAAACTTATATAACTCAGTTATTTTGAGCGATTACTATATTTAATAGTGCTTAAAATAATTTTCAGATTTAAAAACTCCGTGTCTCAACATTTTCTTCACATTGTCATCACATTTCTCTGTAAAACTATCCATTTTCATTTTTTTTTTTTTTTACTTGTAATAATTTAAAATATATAAAGAAAATTGTAAAATAATAAATTCGTTAATATGCACTAAAAGTCGTAAATGGGGAACAATTACTTCATATTTAAAATTAAAATAAAACAGCGCAAATAATAATATTTCCTTTCTTACGATAAAAATATTTTCGCGAGAAAATTACACAAAGAAATAAAAGTTTGGTGAAAATTACGTCAGATATTAAATGTTACATTTAAAAATCGTTTATTTAAAACTATTACCTTATAGCATTATTAAAAAATACCGAGAAGTCAAGACTCTGTTGACTAAGTTCATTTTATAATAGCTTATTCTGTAATATTTAAATAATCATATTTAATCAAACGTGAAAATAGCCATTAGCAGAAGCGCATTTGATGTTCAACCCCCTCAATAAAACGGAAAAGAATGAATACCCGTTTATAGGACAATCGCCAAAGATTTTATTTCTTTTTGTGTGTTATTTAATGTTTTGTTATTTTTTTAAAAGCCGATCAAATTAACCGATTTCTAGAAGTGGGACATGGGTTGACGAGCGTAACTCGTAGAGAGCAATGGTTAGTAATAATAAACAAGAGTTAAACCCTAGTTAATAATAAACAAGAAAGAAAAATCATGCGTTAAGCATAGATTATGAAACACTTTCCAACACTTCCTGAAATCTTTAAAAAAACTTCGTTGTCCAGGAAAAAGAGGTGTCCATAACTACTTGTATTCCAGTACTTTTGAATAGAACTGTATTTGATTTGTCGGTTGATACCCACACAGCATGCATGTTCACAGTGACGTCACAGTGACGTCACTGTGAGTCACTGTGGTCACGTCACATCTGTGACCAAAATGCCACCCCTCAGTGACGTCACATTGTGACTGAAATGTGACGTCACGCCTGTGACCAAAATGCCACCCCTCAGTGACGTCACATTGTGACTGAAATGTGACGTCACATTGTGACTGAAATGTGACCTTTTTAGAAAATTAAAATATATGTATATATAAATCTTCAAAAGATGTTATTTAATGGAAAAAATATTTTTCTGTCAATTGAAAAAATTTTTGTGACGTCACTGTACCAAAAGGCCACCACTCAGTGAAGTCACATTGTGATTGAAATGTGACCTTCTTAGATAATTTTTAAAAAAATACAAAAATTCTTCAAAAAATGTTTTTTAAAGGAAAAAAATATTTTTCTGTCAATTGAAAAGGTTTTTGTGACGTCACTGTAATGCCACTGAAAATAACGTACGTCACGTCACATCTGTGACCAAATGGCCACCACTCAGTGAAGTCACATTGTGACTGAAATGTGACCTTCTTAGAAAAATTTAAAAAATGTACAAAAATTCTTCAAAAGATGTTATTTAATGGAAAAAGTACTTTTCTGTCAATTGAAAAAGTTTTTGTGACGTCACTGTAATGTTACTGCAAATAACATCCCTAATAGCATGCATGGTCACAGTGACGTCACTTTGGTCACATCACATCTGTGACCAAAATTCCACATTAATGTCAAATTAGTCACAAATGACACATTTTTCACAAACTTGTCACATTGTGACCACTTTGTGAAACGTCACAAAAGATCTCTAAAACGGCCATAACGACTTCATATTTTAGTCACTGTGACTTCACATCGACAATCGATTGTCAAAAAGTCACAATTAGGCTTCAGAACGTGTTGCAGTGAGGTCACCATGCTTTACGGGTTAATTCATCAGCGACTCAAAATGCTTTTCTAATTATACGAATTTTATCTGATTAAAAAATATTTTAGGCCTAATACTTACATTTATCTTTTATAATGATTTTTGTAAATGATCATTTGTTCTACTAGAAATTTTTCAAAGGTATTCGAATCACTTTTCCATTTTCAAACTACAATTTTTATTATTACAATTAAATCTGCAGTTTATAATGTGCATGTAGGTCACATAACTATTTATTCGAATTTCAAATTTTTGTTTTAGAGGTATGTTTTTTTAAAAAAAAGTTACTTCACAAGATGCTTTATTCTGCAGAAAATTAATATAAAAATAATTAGTGATTGACCAATAAAAAAATTTTCATCCTCTATAAGCCCCCTCCTTTTTTTATTAAGAAGATACTATGTATTTTTGCATGTGATACAAACTTTATTTTTTAATTTTTTTCTTTATATTAGCATTAAAGCTATCATTTTTATTCTTTAAAAACAATATTTTATCTAATGAATTCTAATTATGAATATTATTATTTACAAAAAACGGTTTTACAATTTATTTTAACTTGAATTGTTTTGAAATTAATAAAAATAAAAGGTAAAAATACATTAAAAAATTCTTTAAATAAAAAAAATTAATCAAAGACACACTCATAAAATTATTGCGTATTTAAGTTCCTAAAATACTGTATAGAAAAAGAAAAAACAAAACGGCCATGCGCGTGGAAAGTTAAAATCGTCTGCAAACGAAATGATCACGGAGTAAGAAACTTACTCCGTGGTTTCTTATTCCGTGGAAAGAATAAATAAACGTAAACAGAAATATTTTAAATTGATGATAAACGCAAGAAGTTAGTTGGCAGGAATTTATGGCAGTTGTGGATAGTTTGGTATTGATACAAAACAGATTTAACAATTTAAACAAGGTCTACTACAGCTCTTCCAAGCAGCAAAATATAAGTCCGAGAAAATTAATGGGGCTTTGACTGTGAAAATGATTTGGTCTTTGCCACTTTAATTATTATCGGATTTAGTTTGTGCAACAAAAAGAATAAATAGAATGAATGACTTCGATGGAAAAAAGGTATGGAATTTTTTCATGGAATATATTTTTCATGGTTGCTTTTTAATTATTATTGTTCTTAGAACGATTTTAATTAGCTACTCAAAAACATGCTATAAAACATTAATTCTCCATTAACTTTATAAAGTCTAATACATTCATTATTTATTTTATTGACATAGAACACTTGATTATTAATAATTTGGATTTGGTTGTTAAAGGTAGTGATTTTAACTGCACTTTAATCTGCGTTGTTTCCTTATTTAAAATATCTGGTTAAAATAATATGTTTCCATAAACATAAAATCTTATATTTTTTAATAAAGAAGCTTTAAATAAAATAAAGTTATTTGCAAACCTCTTTTTTTAATTTTTGTATTAAGTAATCTTCTGAAACATTACATAAATTTATTTAAAAAATTACATATGTTCAGAAGAGGAATTTATAAGAGAACGAGAAGAACAATTAAAAGAAATCGTAGATGTTTCATATTAAAAAAATAATGATTGTTTAATGTATTTTTCAAACTGTGAAATGTTATAAAATTTCTAAATGGATAGTAAGTGATAACGTTTCAGTTGTAAATACAGCTCATATTCAAAATATTAGAATAATTACCTTTTTTTTAGAAATTGAAAATATCGTTTGGTAATTTAATGTCTTTTAATGAAAATATGCAAACGATATTTTTATTAAGAACTTATTGTTGATTAAACTTACTTGTTATCTTAAATTTAATATCATTTTTGAAAAGATTAATTGCAAAAAAAATTGTTTTGAAAAGTCAAAATATTAGAATATTTATTCAAGTGGTTCAAAATATTAGAATATTTCACATTAATTCTCCTTTAATTATTACCAATTCTTAACTGGTGGCATCATTGATTAAATTCAGACTATTTTATTTAAAATCAGTATTATTTTTTGCAGTTTGTTTCTTTTTCGTCTTAAAATGGGCCGTGTGAGTGATATTCCTGAATCTACTAAACTTCGTATGGTTGATTTGTATCGGCACGGTAAATATCAATGTTTTATAGCGAATTATTTACATTGTTCGCAATCGAGCGTTAGTAAAATACTAACACAATATTCAAAAATTGGAAAATTTCAAAATAATCGCCGAAATGGTGGCCGAAAACCAAAAACATCTGCTAGAGATGACAGGAAACTGAAGCGTATAGTTAAGAAAAACCGTTTTAAAAGTGTGCGATTCTTGCACCGAAAATGGAAAGAAGAAGGAGTTGAAGTTTCTATATCGACAACATTAAGACGTCTCCATAAATTTAAATTTGAATCTCGTGTACTGAAAACAAAACCTCTCATGACTGCAAGACAAAAGCGTATAAGATTGAATTGGTGTAAATCAAGACGTTTATGGAGCAATGAAGATTGGAAAAATATATTATTTAGTGATGGAAGTATGTTTTGTGTTTCATATGATAATCAAGGTATTCGAGTTTGGAGAATGAAGCAAGAAGCATTTGATAAAGAATGCCTTAAACGTTCCGTAAAATTTGCTGCTAGTGTCATGGTTTGGGGCTGTATGAGTGCAGAAGGACCTGTAAAGTTATGCATCGTCTACGAAAAGTTTAACTCTCTGATATAGCAAGAAATTTTAGAATATTACATGATTCCATCATCAGAAGATTTATTTGAAGGTGATTTCATCTTTCAACAAGATTTAGCGTCCCCGCATACCTCGGTGTCAACTAAGAATTGGTTCCGCCAACGCAACATTAAGGTACTTCCTTAACCACCAAATTCACCAGATCTTAATCCCATCGAAAACGTATGGTGTATAATGAAGAAAAAACTTCAAGAAAATTCTCCTTCAAGTAAAACTGAGTTAGTGGCACGTATAAAGTCTATTTGGTCTAATATTGATAGAAATGTTTGTAAACACCTTGTATATAGTATGCAAGATCGATTGTACGCTGTTACGAAAGCTAAAGGGGAAGCTACAAAATATTAACTATCATTTACTTCATATTCATAAGGAAATATTGTTGCGTAAAATAAAATATTCTAATATTTTGAACCAATCTAAATTTTATTCTAATATTTTGGTGTGTTTAAGGAAGCTGTATACCTAATTTATTGTGCTGTATTTTATATTTTATAAATGTTAAAATCTTATCTAAACATTCCAGATTTAATTTATAAGAAATTTAATTGCATTTACTTAGTATAAAAATTAAATAAATGACAAATAATTTTTTCTTATTACTTTTTCTCAATTATTCTAATATTTTGAATATGAGCTGTATTCTTATTTGAATGTTTTCAGAAAGAACTAGAAGTCTGAATGAAAATTTGGAAGTTATGCAATCAATAAGAATTTAAACATGATTGTATTTAAAACAAATAACGCATATACTTAAACAGTATGAAGCTAGCAATTAATAACTGTATTTTATTATCTATTTTTCATTCTAGGCACTTTTATTATTTCCTTTCCTGAATGATTTTACAGAGGTAAATTTCACAATATCTATTATGTGTAGTATTAGTATACATCGTGATTACAGTGGGTCTCTAATTTATAATTACTCTCTAATATTATAAATAAAATATTAATAATTACAATTAACGTATTTGTTGTTCTATTTTATCGTTGGAATTTTTATTAGGTAGATGTGTTTGTGATGGACATATTTCCAGTAATGGATAGCCCCTTAATGTTTTTTGTTCATTAATATACTAATAAATATTTAGCTTTAATTTTTTTTCACAATTCCTCTTTACATGTTTTAATAGTATTTTAATATTTATAGAAGATAGTATTTGAAGATAGTTTGCGACTATTTTTTGATTTGTGACAAATTTGTCACTAACTTTGTGACAGTGGCAGCATTGTCAATGATGTGAAGTCACACTGGGACACAATTATACAGTTATGAACATTATAATGTCGTATAAAATCACTTACATCTATAATTTTATTATACTTTGGCGATACATCTCAATTAAAACTTGGGAGCAGCTATAAAAAGAATGTACCAAAAGAAAGTTACTGAATCAAAATTTAATGCCACGCAGACTTTAATCTTTGTTATATATATATATATATATATACATATATATATATTGCAATAAATGAGAATATTTAAGACAATTGAATATTCGATCGATAACAATTATTCCAAATTTAGCAATTTGTTTTTCTAATAAGCATTAAAATTATCAAAGAAACACTTCCTTTAAGGTGCAGCCCTAGTCACAGAAAAAGACCCGGATGTTTATGTAAAGTCTGTAGGAGCGTTCTTTTCAAATATCTCGCTCAAATTTTAATATTTTTACATTATTTTTTTTATATAGGATAGCTGAGAACGATCCACATCCGGCCTAGTTTTTACTTTTTCAATTTTGGTTTCAGATTTAAATATATATATATATATATATATTAATTTCAAAACCGGTTTATACCGGTTCTGATATTGAAACTATCAAAATATAAAAAAATATAAGCAAAAATTAAAAGGTAAAAACGAGGCCGGTTGCAGATCGTCCTCAGCTATCCTATACAAAAAAACATGCAAAAATATTCAAATTTGAAAAGAACGCTCCCATAGACTTTTTATTATAATCCGGATCTTCTTTTTCTGTGACTAGTTTTGCACCTTAAAGGAAGAGTTTATTTGATAATTTTAATGCTTATTAGAAAAACAAATTTTTAAATTTGAAATAATTCTGATAGATCGAACATTAAATTGTCTTAAATATTCTCATTTATTGAAACAGAAAAAAAAGTATCAAAGATTGAAGTCTGCATGGCATTACATTTTGATTCAGCAACTTTCTTTTGGTACATTCTTTTTATCGCAGTTCCCAGGTTTTAATTGAGATGTATCGCCAAAGTATGATAAAATTATAGATGTAAGTGATTTTACACTACATAACAATGTTCATAACTGTATAATTGTGTCCCAGTGTGACTTCACAACATTGACAATGCTGCCACCGTCATAAAGTTAGTGACAAATTTGTCACAAATCAAAAAATAATCGCAAACTGTCTTCACAACCTTGTCACTATCGTCACAAAATAGTCACAGTTTTAATAACAATTTTGTCACAAATGACACGTTTTTCACATTTTGGTCACACCGTGACTTCACAAAATGGTCACAATGTGACGTCACAAACGAGCTCTAAAACGGCCATAACTACGTCACATTTTAGTCACTGTGACTTCACATCGACGTCACGTGACGTCACATCGACGGTCACAAAGTCACAATGTGGCTTCACAACGACGTCACTGTGACGTCACCATGTCTTACGGGTATATATATACTACATAAGGGAGAAATTTAATTTAACCAAACAACGCCCAGCTGGTTGAATTTTTTCTTTTAGCAATTTATACTAATAGTTGGAAACATACTTAAATACTTTTGTTCAGCCATGTAGTTTACCTAGTACCTTTATTACTGACAGTATTTTGCTAAATTTCAGTTCAAACAAAAACACTCTTAAAACTGCTTAAATCACATTTCCAGAAATCATCATCCTTAGGTGACTATTTAGCAAATTCTTTGCGTCACCCTGTATATCATTTTATCTATATTCTACATACATTGCACATTAAACTGAATGCATTTCAACGTAAAAATGCAAATTTTATATAAAAACCACCTTTAAGCAAACTACACTCATATTCAGTAACCTTTCCGAACTCTTTTGTGTAATTTTGTTTATCTAATTTGCATAACTATTAGCATTTATACACATCATATAATGTACATACATTTAGTAAAACTTAAAAGCTCATATCGTAATTAAAAATGTATTTCATCCATCGAACAGCCATCATCCATAAGTACAGTACTTCCGATAGAAAATGTTATTTGAAATATTTTGTGTGTCCCTGTAAATGCTAATGCACTTCGTATTATGTGTGATATAACTCATATTAAGTCTCAGTGACGTATATTAATTTGATTGCATATGAAACCGTTTACCATAATTGAAATATGTGGCGAATAATTTCCTCCTTTATTATAACAAGGTAGAACCCGTCAAATTTTGACGAAAGAAAATGCTTAAGAAGGAACTGTTTCATTAATTTATAATAAACCTACAAAACTAGTTATAGTAAAAAATGCATTTTATATTGGTATGTCTAACTCTCAAACAAACGATATTTATCGTCAAATTAACAAAATACTCTTTCTATAAAACACAGTAATTAAACTTTAATCGTATATGGAAGCAGTAAAAAATAATAAAGATATGTTATTATGATAAAGTTATCAATTATGGTTCTTATGCTAGTATTCCAAAATGATAAAAAGCAAAATTTATTCAACATTGATTCAATCATAGAACTTTTTTTTTCCCCTTGGAATCTAAACCCGGCATCATTTTCACCATATGAAAATTTACAAATGTACATTTCACATCTGTATTCAGGTTTTAAAAAAATTGGCATTTTAATTTGATAATTTTAATTCAAAACTTGAAGTCTCAATGCTATTAGCTGAAACAGATATTAAACTTTTGATATTTCTTTTACGTGTAAATCAAATTTTGTAAACGAAGTCAAAATTCACCGGGTTTTATGACAGAAGATATTTAAATTTCGTTTTTTTCCCTTTTAATGAGAAAATGGCATCATAAAAATACAGCACTCAATTTTTTCTCTTTTTTTCTTTGCTTTGCATAGAAATGTAGTACTCCTGTTGCCACGAATAGAAAAGAGGTATTAAAAGCTAAAAAAAAATTAATATTTCAAAAACAAATTAAAATACAGCTTTTAAACAAATTTCATTTAAAAGTATATTTTTTTTCTATACGGTGATGGAGAAATTGAAAATGTGCGACATTAAGAAGTTTAAAAACTTTTAGCAGCAAAAATTGCAATACCGAAATTCATTTAAAATTTGAAAGTGTTGCCATGCGCAAAATGACGTATGCGTTACGCACAGATACGTTTGGCCTTTATAATATAGATGTGTTAGAATTCTTTTGTGTGGCCCTGTAAATGAATAACTATTCTTTTAACATAATATTTTACAAAATGCATTGTTTAATGCACTTCGTAGAGGCAAATAAATTAGAATTAGAATATGTTTTACTGTGTGTAATATCTTTAAAATTCATTTGAAACGATTTTTCCCCGTAGGCCCTAACACAACGGAAAATTTTTGACTGTTCCTGTAAATAAACTAATCATGGTAGAAACTTCATTTTCAATTGGGTTCGTGCTAGATATAAACGTCAATAATGTTCAAAAATTTCAAGATAATCCGAGTGTATTTATGAGAGTTAGAGCGTGGGCAGACGGCCATATGGCCAGACAGCCAGACGGACAGACAAACCGAATGCATACACATTTTTCAACTTTGTTGGAAAGTGTTAAAAAAAGAAGAAGAAGATGATAAATTTTGAAAATTTGACTGAATTCTGACTTGAAACTTCATTTAACGGCATTAAAAACATCTTCCCGCGTGCCAGGTACGGCAAGGGTGCTTAGGTTCGTCAACCCTGCCCTAGTATATATTATATTTGCAATACATACAACGGGTTTGGTTCAGTTTCTCCATATTCATCTTTCGATTTAATGGATGTTATTATTTTCAAGGTCAATTTGTATACGTGGTTACATGTTTGCAAAATATTAGTTTGATTATAATACTTTTCATATCACACAGCTTAATGAAATGGGCATTACAGATACCCCCAAATGCATTTAGATATTTTTTCAAGAAAGTAATTTATTTTGATTTTGGAGTTTGGGTTTTCTATTTATTAACTAAATGTTTGAAGATTGTGGTAGCTCTTCGCATTTTATTCAACTTCATTTTTTTTTTTTCAATTAAGTTTAAAATAATAGAACTTGCAGTAAAAGTAGTGTTTTGAGTACTTTTTGTGAAATGATATTTATAATACCAGGATGTCTCTTGATATGGAAAAAGAGAAATTGTTCATTTAAAAGGAAACAAAAGGCACTTTCATGCTTTTGTTCCGAAAAGAGATAATTTAAATTAAAGTTAAATTCAGTCATTTGCAGCAATTTTCGAAAAGTATTGGGTGGTCTTAAACATTTATGAGTAAAACAGAATACCCACTTTCTTTCTTTCTTTTCTTTTTTTAGGGCTGAAGGGGGGTGAGAGTGAAAAATATGAAGAGTATTGAATAACTATCAAATTTTAACTTTTATAAACAAAGGAAAAAAAGTTGAGTGGCCTCAGAAAAAGTACTTGGGTGGTCTAGGGCCGGATAAGTTAGTTCGATCGGATTCATTGTATTTTTCAGCCGATTAACTTTTGTTTTTAGATATTAAAGATATTATTCATTTTTCAGTTGTTTTGGTCATATGCTTAAATTTTTTGTCTCCGCTACTCAATGTAAGTCTAATAACCGGAAAAGTATCACCGAACGAGAACGGATATATATTTGACTCTTTATTTATTTATTTATTTATTGATTGATTGATTTTTTGTGGAAGTGAAAAGTGCTTGATCCATCTCTTTGTTAGGTGCTCTGTAGCGAAAATCAATATTAAGTACTCGATACAACCCAATTTTACTCGGTAGGTGGGACCTCAGAGAGGGTATGCAATAATAAGGGTCTTGCAACGGGTTGGATAACCCGATTTTACCTGAACTCAACTTGAACCGTGATTCACATCAAGGGTGTATTCGAAAAAACGTTTTTCCACCTTCGACAGCTCGAAATTTTCCGATACAATTTCAGACACATTTTTAAAATTAGAAACAGAAAACTTGGTGAGGGGATTTTCGAAGAGACGTATAAGGTGCCGTGTGATGTCATTTTACGCTCAATTCATTAGAATTTGATTTATAAACAATTATCTTCTCAGTATGACTTTTTTTATTTTCACAAATCTACCGCTTCGAAAAAATCGGTTCAAAATGCCGTTTTTGATTGCTTTTTCTGCAATATTTTCTGCATTTATCAAAGGATCAATAATCACGGCACCTTGAGTACTTTCTAAATAAGACAATTTGCCAATTTGATGCATTTGAGAGCAAAAATGAATTTAAAAATAAATCGGAAAATAAGCAGTTTGAATCGAAATACACCCTTAAGTCGAGTAGACACTATTTGCTGCTGTTGTGAGTTGTGCTGACTTTAAATGCTTCGTGTTAAGATCGGTTTCGGTTCATGTTTCGAATTTTTTCACCCAAACTGTCAAACGAAAGTTTTGAATATTTTTAAAATAGAAAAGATAACTCATATATGAATATTAATGCATATATGTACATTTTCATTCGAAAATGATAAAATTGATGTAAGAATGATGATTATGGACTAAATTTTCATAACTGTACAGAAACAGGGATTAATTTTCTTTCACTTTGGGTTTGTGTCGGAGTCTGTTTTGAATATGTCGGGTTCTGACCAAGTTCGGGTTAACAAAATTGTTTTCCTACTGTTCCACCCGGGCTGATTTAAAACAGAAACTTCAGGTTCTTGCAAGGTCCATCCGTGTATGGCTCTAATTCTAAAGTGGGCCCTTAAGCATAGTATTAGTAAACAAACTTATTGTAACTTTTTTCTTTAATGGTATACATATATTTATAAAGTTTACATATTACAATATTAAAAAAGTATTGAAAAAATTATTTATATTGCATCCGCCCTCAAAAACTCGAATCTTTTTCGATTTCTTTGGCTCCTCGTATCATCATCTTTCATTTTAGCCACACTAATCAGAGGCGTAGCTAGAATAGGTGACACCCGGGGCAGATGTAAATGGTGGCACCCTCCACTTATCAGGGTTTCACCCCCCCCCCCCCCCCGCCAATTCTTTCAATTACAATTCCACGTTAATACAACAAATGACCATACCATTCCTTATTTACCTTTTGTCCTCCTGCATAAAAAAAATCACAGGAGCGACTAGACAAAATTACGCCCAGGGAAAGTTAGAATTTGGCGCCTTCCTCTGGATTTTTTCTTGTGACAGGCCAAGAATGACGCCGGTAGTATAAATTTGGCACCCCTTAAATTTCCGCGCCCGGGGCGACCGGCCCCTTTGGCCTTCACCCCTTCTTTCGCACGGCGCTGATAATCCGCATAAGTCAATACGGTGTCTATATGTAGAAGATAAGTATTTCTTTTAAAGTTTCGTCGTGGACTAGAATTTTCATTTTATTTCAAAATTCTTTTTAAAAATCTTGTAAGATTATATATGTATATATAGATTTGAAAAAAGAGATTGAAAGAGAAATCACCCTCTAAGGGGTGACACCCGGAGCGGACCGCCGCCCCCCCCCTCCCCCGCTTGCTACGCCACTGACACTAATGCTGATAATATTAGTAAATAAAACGTTAAATAAAGTACTTTTATTTTCTTAGTGGATAAATACATGTTGAGGAATGTGCCCAAATATGAATCACTTTTTGTTGTTGTAATTTTTTGATTTTTTTAAAATTCTCTTTTTTGACCAAAAAATTACCAGTTGTAGATTTATTTCCTCCCTATAAGATTCTAGAGTTAAGTTTGTTCAAAAATTAATACAGATTGAGAAAAAAAAAATTGTGTGGTATGTCATTTGCAGATTTCAGTGAAAGGGGGCCTTAATATGGTGTACACTGGGTCTCTAATATGGCAATCAGTACCATATTTGGCGCTGACATAAAAAATGTCAAAGAAAATCAAGATTTTGGATATTAAAATAAAACGACACATCTTTCATGCAAAATAAACTTATCAGACTAGAATATTTAATCACAAAAAGTATTTTTTAAAATATAAAATATAAAATAATAAATAAAATAAAGCTGGTGCAAAGAATCACATAAAAAATGTCCTAACTTAAGATAACCTAAAATGGGTAATCAAAATTTTCAAATGAATAGCTATGAAGGAAAAAAAAACCGACGAAAACAAGTAATTGACATAAAAGTGAAAGAAACTATGAAAAAAAAAAATTAGATAAAAAAAAATTAAAAACATGGGGTCACAGAAATAAATCAGTTTTCCTCTCCTCCCAATCTCCATGAATCCACCTAATACACATGCAATTATCAAAGAATTTTGAAACACAAAGAGGACATTAAAACAATTGTTCAGTTTTACTGAACGATTTCGGGTTTATGTCAATATCTGATGTTCGAGAACATTAAACGACTTTCTAATGCTAGAATTTTCTGGAATCCACTTAACAAACATGGAACAGTCTATATAGTCCAAGAGCCGACCGCACAAAACCCTAAGTCATCGAGCACAAGGAAAATTCCTTTATTTTATAGAAGAGTAGTCATAGGGGAATCTAATCATCCATGTGTGCCGGAAGCGAAATGGTGCATAAGCTAAAAATTGATACTACTAGTTCATTCATACATTTAACATTGTGTTTGCCATACAGTTAAAAGTATGAAATATGGAAAATTGGGTGCAGGAAAATATAACGCTAAGTCTACGAGTCAACCACTAGTGGTATTCATTTTTGGCTTATGCACCACTTTGCTTCCGGCAGACATGGATGATTAGATTCCCCTATTACTACTCTTCCATAAAATAAAGGAATTTTTCTTGTGCTCGATGACTTAGGATTTTGTGCGATCGGCTCTTAGACTAATAATGCATCTCCATATCTATAAAAAGGATTACCATGTGGAGAAACCCGTTCTGTCGCCAAATTTGGTGATCAAAATTAGTCGCCAAATGTTACGCCAGCTTATATATAAAATAAATAGAAATTTATAAAATCGCCAAAATATATAAAATAAATAGAAAAGTACACTTTAAAAAGAAGTTAAAATATTAATTTCCCTAGGAGATATTTTGAATATAAAAATGCATGAAACGCCCTCAGACTTAATATTTTGGAGGAGAATTTGGAAATTGAGTGACTAGCAACCGTAACAACTATTTCGATTTAAAAATTTATTTAAAAATGAATGTTACTTTTAAAATATTTAAAAATATTATTAATGTACTTTAATTGCATATTTCCGGTATTGGGCACAGCCTTTGATGACACAAAATATTTCGGGCTTGGATTTCAGATCATCGGGCTCAGGTGGAAAAGAGCCCGAACTCATCTCTAACAAGTAGATACAATCGACACCGGTTATAACGTACTTTCCAGATATCAGAAAATATGGTACATTATAACCGAAGTACGTTATAAGCAATAACCAATAAAATACAGTGCATAAAGTAAAATGAAAAGGCGCATAATAGTACAGACAATAACAGTGATTTAAACAGAAAATTTATTATCTGTAGCCTATTCATATGGTTTGAAAATATCACGATCACTTTAAGAATTTCAAAATAGACTTTACTTTACACAAGTGATGTCAAAATGAGCACGTGCATCCCTCCTGCATTTTGTGTGTTTCCGAAGACCTGTTTTATTCTTCCCGAAAAATTCACCTCTTTTCTACCGGGAGGTACAATCACCTTGCATCGCTAAAATAAAAATAATGCCCATAATCCTTGATATCAAGCATTTCCCAAATTACGCCCCCCCCCCCCTTCCCCTTGTTCTCTCTATCTGCTGGAGAAGTGGGACAATAATTATGACATTGACTACTCGAAGATCAAGTTGTCTCTTCGAATACTTGTCTATTCCATGAAAAGAAATTTAGATTTCACTGAGATAAATGTCCAAAATTGTTAACCATTTCCAAATTGAAAATGTAAGATTAAAAGACAGATTTGACCTTTTGTTGGAATCTAAAAAAGTACGCTATAATCAGATTAAGGCTTTGCACAGTCCGTTATAGCCGAAGCTATTCCTCATAACATTATACGGGATTTCAATTTAGATCAAGCATCTTAGTACTTTATAATCAAAAGTATTTTATTTTCCAGGTACGTTATAATCGATGTTGACTGTATGTAGATAGATGTATTTCGTGTTTAAATATAGAGTTGGGAATGAAAGTATGTTATATAAATAGTTAAAATGTATATTATCGTGAAATTTTTCAGGAAACTGAAAAATAGAAATTGTCTGATTTGTGTAAATTACTTTAAAAAAAAATCATGTTTTATTTATAGTTACTTAGATACTAAAATGCTTCATACAAATTCGAATATGGTAAACTCAATTTTACTTTTGATTCTTACAGTGGATGCCGCATAATTAATGAAAAAAAGTAATAAGTATTAGTTTTTCAAAAGCTCTTACGTGAAAAAAAAGTAATATTTATAATATACCTTTACTTTTTTAATAGCTATCTGTCTAGTGGGGAGAGGGGAATCTAGTCAAACATCTTACTCGTCTAAGTTATTAGTTCGAAAGATCTTACAAAAACATATATCAAAGATGAAGATGTGTAATTATTTCTAGCTTCTGTGAAATGAAATAAAAGAAAATTAAGATTCTGGGAAACCTTTGTATTCATACAATTTAAAATATAGCAAAAAAAAAAAAAAAAAAAAAAAAAAAAAAAAAAATGCATTTATACATCTAAGTCATTGTTTTTGCATATCCATTGTTGCATAACTTGTAATTTAAAATGTTTGTTATTCTATGCGGCATTTTTCTTTTTTTTTTTTAAGATTAAAGTAATGAGTGAAATAATTAGTGGCGTAGATTTCTAAAAGGCGTGTCAAAGAAAATATTATTGCATTTTTCAGTACATCTTATTTAGATATAAAAATCAATTTTTTATATCATGCATTTTCATAGGTTAGTCATTTGTTTAGGTATAAATGTCGGTTACTCATTTTTACTCCTATCTCTTAGATAGTTTATAACATTTTCTGATATAGCTGAGAATTATTTATGAATTTGGTTTCTTTATCTGCCCTTTGAGTATCCTTTTTCTTAATTTCATAAATATTTTCAGATTCTTGTTAAATTTTTATATTTCACTGAAATTTATTATAGAATAATCGGCACTGAAAAGAAGTATATAGAATTTGTAATTCGTTTTCAGGGTCACTCTAAGGAATTCCTTAACATGTAGGTCTATAAGCAAAAATCGCTTGCGGAGTTTTATATCTATATTAATAAAATAACAAATCGCTCTGTGTGTGTGTGTGTGTGTGTGCGATAGATAGTGAAAACTACGGTACGTACGAAGCTCAAAATTTTTCTGAGAGTAGCCCAATATCTGTCCTGATGCACCTGACGCTCAGAATTTCGAAATTCCAATTATTAACTGAGTAATTAATTAAAATCGAGAGGTCACTCTCATAAAAAATCATCTTTTCTCATTTTTTTTTTCTCTTTCATTCTTTTACGGTTGGTTGGTTGTGTAAAAATTTTCGCAGAAGTAATCAGAAAAGCCGGTGTAACAATGACATTGGAGTATTTGATGTTTCAAGACGATGACCATAGAGGAATAAGGTAGGTGGAGGTAAAGTAAGTCTGAAAAAAGGTTTGAATGTGAAACCATTTATTGCTCAAATTTCAATATTCCAAACAAAAGGACATGGAAGGGATTTTGTCATGGAGGAATGAGATAGGTGGAGGGGATGTATTACCTCTGAGGGGGATGCTAAAAATGCAACCCTACATTAACATTAAGTCCAAATAAAACCACGTTCTTTGACACGCCTATCAATTGAAACGGGTTTAAACCCGCATATTTTTGCCATTATTTTTTAAAAAGAACTAATCTATCGCTTCACCGGTAAGAATTTATTAATTATTTTATCATATGTGTTTTAAATATCAATATAGAATATTATTTTAAAGTTTTGCTTGAAAATATAACATTCTTCTGTTAATATCTTAAAATCGTCTGCAGTCAGAAATCTATACATTAGATTAATATTTATTACTTAAGTTTTCATACATGATTTTAAAAGAATGTTTTCATCATTATATTTTAAATATTTATTTACATGCAATTATTAATTCATAAACATTTTTTCATCAACATTATAAAGTATTTAAAATTATATTAAATTAGGAAACTTTTAGTTATACAATTTTTAGTTCGCATCAAATGTTTTCAATACTTATTTAATTTCAATTTGACATTTAATTATTGTTAATTTTCCAATTTCTTTTATTTTAAAAGCGAACATTTATTTTAATAAATAATAATAGAGCAAAGACCATTCAAAAAATTTACTATTTCTTCTTAAAATATGCTTCAGTTGTAATTCATTGCTTTCAATTCGTATTATAATACAAAATTCCTTCCACGTCCTTTTGTTTGGAACATTAAAATTTGAGCGATAAATGGATTCATATTGCAAGCCTTTTTTGATCCTTACTTCACCTCTACCTATCTCAATCTTCCATGGGATTTTGTATTATAAGACGAATTGAAAGAAATGATTTACAACTAAATCATATTTTAAGAAGAAATAGCAAATTTTTTAAATTGTCTTTGTTCTATTATTATTTATTAAAATAAATGTTCGCTTTTAAAATAAAGAAATTGGAAAATTAGAAATAATTAAATTTCATATTGAAATTAAATAAGATATTGAAAACATTTTAAATATAATTTAAATTCTCATTTTCGATAATATTAATGATATATATATATATATATATTTTAATCTCAGAAGTGTTTTTTATCACAAAGTTGAAAAGTACTTATGCATTCGGTTTGTCTGTCCGTCTGTCCATACTGTAAATCCCGTAAATATACTCAATTGATAAGCTTATTTAGGATCACTAAAGCATGTTTGGTATTGCATATGAAATATGTACGAATATTGGTTCATTTACGGAGACACTCAAAAGAAATCGATTACATTACCGTATATACGGAAAAATTGTTTGACGAGTATTTTAATGAGATCTCACTATTTCAAATGTATTGAAACGGCTATAAATCACCTGCTTTCACTACGATTAAATTAAACACACAAATCATAGCCATTTTTATTGATTTACAGGGACACATAGAAGAAATCAGCTACAGTACTGTATTTGCGTAATAATTGCTATAGAGTACGTTTTAAAATTTGGTATGCACTTTTAAATTTAATTAGTTTTTTGCATAATACTCTTTGTATATAAAATCTATATTTGATATACAGGGCTGCACAAAAATAGTCGCATACCATTTTCTTTATTAGAGGAAATTGCTGAAGGCTAATTTTCAGAAATATATGTACCACTTAAATGAATTAAATTTTGAAATGCATATTGCATTACAAATCTCTATATCATATACAGGTTCGTAAAAAAATTGGATAATTTTCCGAATGTAAATGGGAACAGCTGAAATTCGGTTTTAAAATGCTTTATATATTAAATAAACTGTAAATGGAAAATAAATTGTTTTCGGCTGTTTCTAAAGATAAAGGAGCATTGGCGATTTGGAAGCGATTATCGAGTATTTTTACATAGTGATTATAGTAAACTATCGTAATTTAAGAAACATCTGTCTTTTTAGCACTTTCCAAGAAAATTGAAAAGTGCTTATGCATTTGGTTTGTCGATCCGTCTGTCCACGTTCTAACTCCCTCGTTTGGTGACCCTAAATAAGATCTATATCAATTGCATGAAAATCCTACTATATTTATAGTCGGATTTTCATGCAATTGATAAGGATTATTTAGGGTCACCAAAGCATGTTTGGTATTGCTTATAAAGTATGTATGACTAATGATTCATTTACAGGAACATTCAAATGAGTTCAATTACATTATGATATATGTGTAAAAATCGTTTGGAGCGTACTTTAATGACATTCCACTATTTCTAATGTATTCAAATTAATATAAATCAATTAATTTAACTACGGTTACGTTAAAACAGAGCATTTACAGCACTTTAAAATAAATTTACAGGGACACACAAAAGAAATGGTTACAATACTGTCTTTGCTTAATAATTGCTGGAGAGTACGTTTTAAAATTCGGTATACGCTTTTAAATGTAAATACTTTTTTTCCACATTACACTTTACATATAAATTCTATACATCATATACAGGGCAGCACAAACGTATTTGCCTACCATTCTCCTCATTAGAGGATGTTACTGAATGGGAATTTTCAATTGAAATATGTGTATCTCTTAAATGAATTAAATTTTGGAATGCATGTTGTTAATATGTACCTATCGATGTATCATATACAGGGCTTCTAAAATTTTCGGATCATTTTCCGAATGCAGATGGAAACAGCTGAAATTTGGTTTTGAAATGCTGAATATATTTTCACATGGTGAAATGAGACACAATATCTTAAATTTTTAAACGGTGCAGTTTTTTACATTATTCTGAATGTGTTGGATAGTGTTTCATAATCTGTACTTGATGCATGATTTTTTATTTTTAAACACATTTTTTCATTGTTCTTTTTTTTTTTCGCTTTTAAATACTAAAAATGTTTCCGAGTTTAACGCACACCTGCCATACAGTGCTGCAGGTAGTGGGAATCTATGTAGGATATTTGCACAGACCATATTTCATCCTTAATTTATAACTAGTGGTTATTTCCAAACAATAATTTCATTAAATTTCTTAAATTCTTATTGGATTTTACCGCCCTCTCGACTAATATATGTACGAATTCGCTTAATACTGGAATTTCCTTCGGATATAGGTTTATGAAGGAATTAGTGAGCTCCTGGAGGTGAAAAGTAGAACTAACATATTTTACAGAGCATGCAGCAGCAGTGTAGGAGATTCTAATTTTTAATATTGGACTCTTAATTGCGTGGTGGTTATCATTATTTTTGAATAGAAATTTCAACAAATTTCATAAATTGCTATTTGTATTGCTCTACGGAAAGAATGAAAATCGGATTATCGATCGGATTTAGGTTTGTTTACAAAAAAATGCCTATTCTGGTGATGACAAGTGAAACTAAAGCACTCTGCAAATCGTGCATTGCAAGCTTATTATATCCGACCGCAAGTGGCGGTGATGCATATCAGATTTTCATACAAAATATACTGTGCCCCGTAGTGGTGAAAAGTGGAACTAAAGTACATTGTAACACGTACGCGGTTAGAATTGTTAGTTAATAGTTAGTGTTAATTTTAATTAATTTAGAATTTAGCTACGGTTAGGTAACAGTTAGGTTACATTTGGGTTATAGATAGGTTGCAATTATATTTCGGTTAGTCTTACGTTATATTTAAATTCCGGTTACGTTATAGTTAGGTTATGATTAAGTTACAGTTAGTTTAAGGTAAATTGTAGTTAGGTTACGGTCAGAAAATTGATAAGTTATGATAAGGTGACGACTAGGTTACATTTATGATATATTTAAGTTTGGCTCAGGTTAAGTTGCAGTTAGGTTACAGACAGGTTGCGATTACATTACGATTAGATTAGGGTTAGGATTTTATCCACAGGTTGAATATTACACACGTTTTAATTGAAATATACTTAATTTTGCTCTATGGTTCTGAAACTACATTACTATATATTAACCTTTTACCTAATCATTGATTATCGATTTTAATTAAGGTATAGTCGGATCTAGGAGAGATATAATTTGTTTGAAAATCGAAATGTTACACTTAGGATTTCGAGGTGAAAAAATAAGTTACGTGACTGAACAGTGATATTTACGGATAAAAGCAGCATTTTAACGCGAAAATTGCGCAATTGTTGAACACATATTTCCTCCTCCGTTTCCCATTGAAGTCGTTTTAAATATTTGTTACTCTAAATTCAATTGTTTATTTTTTTAAACCGATTTTTCTCACAGTCAGTGGCCACGTATTTCGAATTAGAGATAAAATCACAAATTTCAGGTTCGTTTGATATTATTATCACGCACCCGGGCAACGCCGGGCGGGTCAGCTAGTTAATATTAAGCTATTAAAAAATTGATATAATTGATATGCATTACTGATATGGACTGTAACATGCTTTCGTTTGTTTCTGCACTCTTTTTATATTTAAAATTTTTGAAAAACTCTTCTGTGCAACAATTTACATATTAAAAGCAACAACTGTATAAAATTTCTAGGCTTTACTTTTCCAACTAAATCGTAATTTAAAACTTTTTCTGCTCGTTTCCCCCTTTTAAATTTCGAACTTTTTAAAATTGTTCAAAGCAAGTAATCAGGTCTTAAAAGTAACTACCACACCAAATTTAAAATTCATAGCCCCAACAATATGGCAGAAATCACAAATCAGAATTTTCTTTTAACCCTTACACTCCCTTTTAGGTTGTTGCACCGAGGTAAAATATAGCGTATGCTAAATCAGAAATGCCTAATATCGTTTTGTAAACATTATTTTTTAAATCGGCTCTATCTTTCAAGCGATTTTTCAAACAAACACACACACATTCAAATGCTATTTCTTTACAATTTTAGTGTAGATAAAAATTAAATCTAATAATTTTTATCACCCATACATTTTCATTATTTCTAAATTTCACGAAAATCCATTAATATTTGGCCATGACACTTGTCAAACACTTAACAAAATTTAAAGTAATTTGTCGTTAAATATTTTAATTAAAGTATACAACATTAAAGTTGTTAATGACAATATTGTTTGTATCAGAAAACTTTTCGAACTAGTTAATGAAGTAAAAAGATGCAATAAGTATTCATTAAAACATGTATGACTTTGTTAATATCTTTAATAATACTGAGATCAAGGACTGTTATAAAATAATCATACACTAGCAGGGGTGACTGAGCTAAGCTCGGTCAAAATTAACTTTATATTCAACTCGATCAGTGTTCTCGCTGTCGCTTGCCAATGCACCGCATTGCGACTAAATTCTTCATTTGACGAGTAAACAAGCGATTAAATTCGCCAAATCGCTAGTGCTCAATTTTTGCTTTTTCTTTTTTGTTTTTCATACATATGCATATATATATTTAATATATGCATATTTTTTTCTTTGTAGCGGGTAGTTGAAATTAGATTTATAACAATGTCACAGTTATAAAAACTCAGCTTATTTTAGAACATATAGAAAAAAAAAGGTTACATTAAAGGATTAAAGATTTTTTTTTTTTTTTTTTTTTTTTTTTTTGGCTACATGGCGAATCTATTTGGCTAATACTTTTTTCATTTGGAGAATGTTTTTTATTTTTAATTAGCCAAATTACTAACGTTGATCAAATGTCAGCGAGAACACTGAACTCGATTTAGTATTTTCACTGTATCATTCACTCTGTATTATTACTGTAAAACATGTTATTACAAAAACAATCAATAAGAAAACTGTTTGTATGCACATGTTCAAAAATTTTACTTTATTTTAAAATTTACAACGAAAGGACATCGATCCAAATCACTTTTTTAGCTCGACTCTGGTTAATTTAATCATGCATCTCGAATCCTATTAAGAATGTATAAAAAATTCTTCACATTCTGAAAGACAACATTTTTTGACACACATAGCCAAATTTGGAGACATTCTTTCATTTGGCACCAAATACGTGTTGTGGCTTTCGTAATCTTAATAGTAAATTTTTCGGCCAAATGTCGCCAATATTTTGTCAAATATTTCCAACTTATTGTTTGTTGCCATATTCTCGTGACTCTGACTCGTATTACACTGTTAAAAATCTTGTTCTAGTTTGAACCAAAAAAGTTTGTTTTTTGGTGCCCAATAGCTGCCACCATAAGATGGTGAAATCTCGTACCAATATTTGGAGCTTCCTAGTTCAACCTCGTTTCAAGTATTGGAACTATGCTTCAATGGGAGCTCCAATTTTTGGTTCAAGATTTCACCATCTTACGGTAGCAGATATTGAGCACCAAAAAACAAACTTTTTTGGTTCAAACTAGAACAAGATTTTTAACAGTGTACCCAAAATGACACACTAATCAAATTTGATCAAGCATGTGACTTAGCTCAATGGTCTTCAGATAATCAAAAACAGTCGAATATAAAATTGAATCAAAATAGTTAAAGCCATTTCTTAGGTGAAATTAGCTTGACAGCATTTAGCAATAAAGCGAAGTGACCCACTAATATAATTTTGTTTAGCATGCAACTCAACCCAATAGTCTTCTCGTGACAAAAGACTTTTCATTACAAAATTTAGGTAAAATTGATTCAGTCGTTATATATAATTAGAATGGCCCTAACCCATTATGACCCAAAATTTCTCACTAATTGAATTTTCACAAGCATATGTCCTATTCCAATGGTTTTCTCTTGCCCGAAAGCAATATAATACAAAGTATATTCAAAATGGTGAGAGCTATTATGTACATAAAATTAACACGAACCATCATGACCCACAAATGACCCTTATAATCGAAATCTCTCGAACATGTGACCTAGCTCATTAGTTTTTGGATGCCGAAAAACGTTAAATACAAAATTTAGATAAAATCGATTGAGCCGTTTTTTAAATATAATTAATTTGACCCTGACCTATTTTACCCACAATGACCCACTAATCTAATTTTCTCAAACATCTGATCTAACCCAATGCTTTTCTTGTGCCCGAAAACGATAGAATACATTTTTTTTTTTCAAAATAGCGCGAGACATTGTCTAGATAAAATTAGAATGACCCAGAAGTGACCCACTAATCACGATTTCTCGAACATGTGACCTAACCCAATGATTTTCTAGTTCCAAAAATATACTGAATACAAAATTTCGTTAAAATCACCTACTCGTTCTTTACACTTTTCCCACTCTTTTCCACTCTTTTCCACCTTTCTTTTTCCACTCGTTCCCTCTCGTTCTCGTTTTTTCTTGACCATGACCCATTATGACTCACAAATGACCTTTATAATCAAAATCTCACAAACATGTGACTTAGCCCATTAGTTTTCTCGTGTCTAAAAATTGTTACATACAAATTTTCGTTAAAATCGATCCTGCCGTTCTTTAAATATAAATATCTTGACCCAGACTCTTTATGACACAAAATGACCCATTAATTGAAATTTCTAGAACATGTGAGCTAGCTAAATGATTTTTTCGTGTCAAAAAAATGTTGCATACAAAATTTCGTTAAAATAGATTCACCTATTCTTTAGATATAGCTTGACATGACTCATTATGACCCATCATAACCCACAAATGATTCTTAAAATCGAAATCTCTCAAACATGTGACTTAGCACATTAGTTTTCTTATGTCAAGAACTTGTTACATTCAAAATTTCGTTAAAATCGATTACACCGTTCTTTAAATATAAATATCTTGACCCTGACCCTTTATGACCCAAAATGACCCATTAATCGAATTTTCTCGAACATGTGATCTAGCCCAATGTTTTTCTCGTGCCCGAAAATCATAGAATGCAATTTTTAGTCAAAATTGCGTGAGAAAATCTCGATAAAAATAGCATGACCCACAATGACCCCCAAAATGACCCACTAACCGAATTTTCTCGAACATGTTAAATAATCCAATGGTCTCCTTGTAATCCAAAACGATAAAATATAAAATTTGGTCAAAATCGTTAGAGCCGTTTTTTAGATAAAAATGGCTTGACCGATAATGACCCAAAAACGACCTACTAATCGAAATTTTTCGAACATGTGACCCAGCCCAATAGTTTTTTCGTGCCAAAAAGCGATTGGATACAAAATTTCCTTAAAATCGATCCAGCCGTTCTCTAGATATAAATAGCTTGATCCTGACCCATTATGACCCAAAATGACCCAATAATCGAATTTTCTCGAGCATGTGACCTAGCCCAATGGTCTTCTCGTGCCGGAAAATGGTAAAATCCAAATTTTTGCGAAAATCGTTAGAGCCGTTTTTGAGATAAAATTTACACACACAGACACACACAATTTTTGCTCGCATTATAGTATAAGATAATTATTACATAATTTTGTTGAGTTATTTCAAATTTTATCAAAATCGGATGCATAGTTCAATTACAGGGACAATCAAAAGTATTCCGTTACATTACGTTTTACATTGCGTTCAATGGGGGAAAATGTTTCAAATACATTTTAATGGGTTTACACTCATTCTAACATAATAAAATTGATATGCATCTATAAAGTACATATTATAATATTCAATTTGCATAATCTGTGGTGCAAAGAACATTTGTTATTGATTTACAAGGCCACGCAAAAGTATTCAATTACATAATGGTATATGGAGAACATTGTTTGGTGCGCAGTTTAATTGTAATTAATTATTTAATATTTTATGAGATTGATATATGAGAGTGATATTTTTAAACTTCGTTAACGTACGAACGCACCTCATTTGCTACACTTCACGTATAATTTTTTTTTATTGTACACACATTCGGATTCATATATTTGTGTGTGTGCACCAACAAAACTTAAATTCTATTTTTTTTTTTTTTTTTAAAGAAAGAAAGAAAAATAGTTTGAAAAAAGCTAAAAACCAATAACGGAATGCTAAAAAGCTTTTTTTTACTTTTTTGGTGTTATAGGTACATCCAAATGAATTAAAAAATAGGATGTCCTTTTTCGAGTAAAGAAAGAATGTTAATTGGATTTTAATGAGCTTTCTGTTTCGGTCAGTAAACGGTGAAATAAGTAAAAATTTTAAAGGTGGTGTGTTTCAAGCCTGCTTTGTCACATGATATTCTATGTTTAGCGAATAGCCGGAGATCCTTAATTATATTTACTTTTTTATGGGAAACTGCGTCACAAATGAATTGGAACTCAAACATAACAAACATAGTTGAGTCTACATCCAGTTTTAAAGATGCAATAAGTACTACATTCGGCGTCTTCTGAATCTGCTGAATCGGTTAATGCGAGACACTGCTAAACGGCTTTGTCAATAATTAGGTCATTTATTTTTTTATTGAAATAGACAGAATAATTTGCCAAAGATTCACCGCAAAGCTTATTTGTATCACCCGTAGTAAAATCCGGTGATACACATCTTGGCCAATAGATGGTGGTCAGGAAGAATTGCAACAATCAGTTTTTAGCCACTCCAACATTAGACTTTACACTGTAAAAAAAAAAGGGGTCGATCTACTAAAAAAATTTTAGTGATCCTTGTAATTACTGAAAAATGTTTAGTAATCTTACTCGGTTACAAGGAATCTGTAAGAATTACTAGAAAAAAAGCTAGCAACGAATAGAGTTAATGGTTTTATATTTTTAATAGCTATTACTAAAACTCACTTGGTGTGGCCGTGATATCCTTGTGGTCATAACACCGAACTCCAGGCTGAAAGTCTCTGGGTTCGATGCTGGCCGCCACCAAATATGCACCGAATGTATGCAATGTAAGTACTTGTTAAATAAAAGGATTGTGAAAATCCTGTCGTAGCAGTTACCATGGATAATGATCTCTGAACTTTCCCTCCCCTTTAGAAACATGTCAAAATAGAGCAGGTAGCAACGTTTGGTGCTGAAATCTATTGCGGCTTTGCAGAAAATCTTCCGTTTCAGAAGTGTGTCTTTTTACCCACTGGATGCAGCTCGAAGGAGGCTCCTGCCCTTCGGGCACACTTAATAGTTGCTAAAAATAATTTTGGAGCTATTACTAAAATTTGCTTGGTGGCTCATACTAAAAAGATTTAAGTTAGTTATACAAAAAATTCTTTTGTTCAGTTTACAAAAGAAATGTTTGTTTCACTTGCAAAAAAAAGTTTGTAATGGTTACTAAAAAATTCTGTGGAATACAAATTTACTAAGAAATTTTTAGTAACCTCTTGAATTTTTTTTACAGTGTACGATTAAGCTTTCCAGACACACAGGTATTTTGCAGACAATGCAACACAACCAAGGACTCTGTTTATAAAACTAAATGTAAAATTTACTGCACAGTGACTGAAAATGTCTCAAAATTTTGCCATAAATATCACAATGAGGCTAGTCAAATTTCCCCAAAAGGGTGTTATTTAAACATATTACCTGTTTGTGATGATATTCAAAATAGCATCTCTCTCAGATTACTTCAAAATCAAGTTTTTCTTTTGTACTCAAAAGTTATAAGTTCGTGTACGCATCCATCAATAAATGCAATGCATTGATGCTCGAAATTATTTCAGAAAAGTCACTAAGACTGCAAAAACATTCGTCTCTGTTATTTAAAATTATGAGAGAAGTTAGAGGACCCTTCTTTCTATATAAAGACCTTCGAACATGGACTTGGAGCTGTTCCTTAAAAGAGTGAGAATGATCAATAGACCGGGAGACGGCAGCACAGACAGTCACCTCATAGAGATCACGGTTGAAATTCTTGAATTAGTTAAAATTCTATTCGCATATTAAAATGCAATCGGTCTGCCAATTCATATATTGGTGGAAAACACTTGGAAACTCGATTTTAGCGGTAGACTCTTAGTTTTACTATCGTAGTTTCCAGCACCTAAAGGTATAAAAATATAGAGGGCTGGAAATAGGGAAACACAATGATAAACCAACTAGTCAAGCGCTAAAATCAGCTTTTAAGGTGTTTTCCTCCAAGATATGTCTTGACAGACTAGTTGTGTTTTAATATGCGAATCGAGTTTTGACTAATTCTGGAATTTCAGCCGTCAATTAGGTGACGTGATTGTCGGTGCTGCCGCCTTCTGGACTACAAGTAATGCTTAAAATTGAAGGTTGATATTGATGATTGTAATTCACAATTCAGAAAAGGGCAAATAACTAATAAAAGTTTATACTGAAGTTAATGTGAACCATAAAAAACATATAGAAATTTCTTTGATCTTGCATTTTGTGATTACCAGAAATTTCCTGAGTTGAGAACTATAAACCACTTCTATAAAATGTGTGACTGATCCAACTTTGACGGGGACAAGATAAATAGGCTCAAGATGATTTCGCAAAATTGAAAGGAGAAATTAATAGGCACATTAATTAAAGGTACAATGTACGAAAATTCCGCAACGTTATACATTATTTCCAGCAACGTTCCGGGTTTTCGCAAGTTTTTATCAGATTTCTGAGAAAAACAAATTACTTTGCGAATGATTTTCTGAATTCAGGAATTAAGCTTTTTTGTGTGGCAACTCTGCTTTCAGAGCCATTTTGTTTATTTAAGCTACGTACTCGATTCTCGCTCCAATATTTCAAGGATTATCTATCTACAATTATAGATTGGTAAATAGATTAATTTTTGATTCTAGTAAGATAATTCGTGTAATATTTGAGTATTAGTGTGCAGTATTTTGATGTATATCGCTGGTCATTTTGCAATCATTTTTATTTATTTAATTTTGAAAAGAGAACGTTTTGTGTGATTTTAAGTCCGGAAAAAAATTTATACATAGAAATAAACTTCGTCAAAGCTTGTGCTGGATACACTTAAATCATTTTATTTTTCGTTGATATTTACTATCATAGAAAGTTAATCTCTTAATTTCGTAAGTATTCCACTGTTGATCAAATTTTAAGAATTTTTTTTTGTATATTTTGCACAGGAAATTTTATTTTTTCTTTTCATAGGGTAGGTGTGCCAATAATGGGCATTCTTAAGGAATTTCTTTGAAAATTATTTTTTAATAAATTGTTATAATTATTATATTCCAGGTTTTGTCAACTTTATAGTAATTTTTCAACAATATTTAACCATTTTTGTATTCTCTGTTCCCAATGTGAAAAAAAAATTAATTATAAATAACAAATGCATCAAAGTTCCATAACAATGAACACGCCAGAGAAATTAATAGATGTAATTGTTTTTATGGCTGCATTAAAAGCAGAATTTAATGAAAGCATATTAAAGAAACAAAGTATGATGGTTAGTTTCAAACATATTTAGCTATTAGAGTATCAATAATTAATAAAGTGTTTAAGAATTATTCATTATTTAAAGTATTGTGGTTATCACTTTTACACAGATGCTTTAAAATACAAAATGTCTGGAAATTAAAATTGTCAGAATGTAAGAGTGATGGAGAATTAGAAGGAGAATAATAATAATAAAGTTTTTTAATATTAGCTAGCGCATATATTTCTACATTTCCCATTATTTTTAACAGCTAAACTCCTCAAAACTACTGAATATGAAACAAAAATATGAAAAAATGGTACTGCGTTTCAAATGTTTTAAATACCAAAAAAAAAAAAAAAAAAAAAAAAAAAAAAAAAAAAAAGTCCTTCCGGCAATGCCGGGAGGAAGAGGTAGCTTTCATATACTTATATATTTATTTATTTATTTTAAGGTAAGTTACATTGTTCAAAAATACTAAGCTGAAATTAGTGGAAAAAATCTTATAAAATTAGTGATTTTATAAGATTGAATACTAATTTTTGTCAAGACTGAATATTAATAGAAATTTTTAGAAATTAGTCATCTTTTATTCAACCTGGTTTTATTTTAAGCGATTTAGAGAGTCACCAAATTCCACGATATCATAAAGTGTATGCCATTTTAAAGCAACCTTGTGGATCGTTCAGATCAGACCGTTTCAAAATGTCAGCCATAAGCAAAATTCAAAGTGCTATAACTCAATCATTTTTTAAGGTATAGACAAAATAAAAAGTGTTCTGGAATCTTTGTTTTAAGTTCTAACACGTAAAAGAAAAATATTTTTCAACTTTTAATTTTTTCGCATTTAATTTTAAATTTTAAATTTTTTAAAAATTTTAAAATGGCCGCCATTTTGAAACAAAATGGCGGATGATGCTGACCAACGAACTCGGTCGAGACATTTGTATGTACTATGTACATACCAAGTTTCATTGAAATCGGTTCATAAATACGCGAGTTATCACATGACAAAAATCAGATCGTTTCAAAATGTCAGCCATAAGAAAAATTCAAAGTGCTATAACTCAATCATTTTTTAAGATATAGACAAAATAAAAAGTGTTCTGGAATCTTTGTTTTACGTTCTAACACGTAAAAGAAAAATATTTTTCAACTTTTAATTTTTTCGCATTTAATTTTAAATTTTAAATTTTTTAAAAATTTTAAAATGGCCGCCATTTTGAAACAAAATGGCGGATGATGCTGACCAACGAACTCGGTCGAGACATTTGTATGTACTATGTACATACCAAGTTTCATTCAAATCGGTTCATAAATACGTTAGTTATGGCATGACAAAAATCAGATATATATATATATATATATGGTTATATATATATATATATATATATATATATATATATATATATATATATATATATATATATGTCAACATTTGAACGGAGGGTGGTTTTGGGGTCTGGGGGTCATGATCGGTGAAAATATACCAAAATTTTCCAGAAGTGCTTTCCTCCGGACGGCTGCAATAGGTAGCTTTTTACTTTTTGTAATGAAAGCTACCTAAAAGAAAAGAAAAAGAAAAATGAAAGAAAGAAAGAAAGGGTAGAACTGATGTTTGAGGTAGAGTTCTGCACGGGCCGGGCCAGCAAAAAAATTAGCGGACCTGTCGCTCCGATATAAATATTTATTCCGTATCCTCTCATTGTATACATTATTGCTAATTTGAGAGAGAGCAGATGTTAGCCCTGTTCCTCATTTTCTTATAAATTTGACAAAGCAAGGGACTCTTGTGCATGTCAATTTCAGCTGTGAAAACCACAAAACTTAAGCAGCTATCGACAGTTATGTATTATTTAAATTCTAGTGAGGATAAATTTAGATAAAAGTTATCAGTTAAAGTATTACAATCAGATTAAAACTGACCACACGAATAACAAAACTAGAAAGTAATTTAGCATGTAATAAATTAATTAAAAAATTTAAAAAGATGTTAACATTGAAATAAATTAACCTAACAATATACAGGCAGCGCCGTAGAGCTGATAACATAATGAGCTATTTTCAATGAATCTGGCTTTATGAGAATAAGTATAAATGTGAGTCTGAAAATTTCAGAAACCTTTCTACTAAATTCCAGGATCATTACTAGTTTAAACCTGGAACCTTTCGGAAAAATTCAGAAACCTTCCTACTGTATTCTAGGAACATTACTGGCTTAAACCTGGAACCTTTCTGAAGAATTAAGAGACCTTCCTACTATATTCCAGGAACGTTACTGGCTTTTAATATTATCTTTCCTTAATTCTTAAAAAAGGTTTCTGTTTTTTTGCCGGGAATGTTACTTATATAAATTAGGCACATTAGTTGCCCATTATTTTGAAGGAGCGTTCCTGACTTTTTTTTACAGTTACATCAAAAGCATGAATCTTGTGCAGCATTCATTAACTATGTGTGCAAAATGATCTACAATATTGTATGTACCAAAAGTTTAAAAAAATACGGCTCTAACATTCTCCTATAGCTGATACGCAATTTTAATAAAAATAACATAAAATTTTATGAGCTTTGGTTTTATACTATTGAATAGAAACAATTAAGATTATCAAAAATACGCCAAAAAATAAAAAATTCAATTATAAAGATTTGCAATTAATAATAGGGCCTACATTAGTCACGGAAAGAAACGCTCAAACTAATGTTAATCCTATGGATTCATTATTTAGAATTGGTTATAACCGGCTCTGAAAGTGAAACTATTAGACACTTTATGATAAAGCAAAAATAAAAGCAAAAGTAACCTCAATTATTTCAATAATTTTCAACTAAATTTTTGGCATTTTTGCAGTTTTACAACTTCGTAGACAAATCAGATAATGAGACGAGCTTGGTAAATTTTGAGGTATTTCTTATAAAATAATGCAAAGTAGATAATCCTGCAATAATCAGTTATCAACAGGCTCTCGGTACAAAATCAAGAAATGAAAAGACTTTTGACATTATATAAAATGCAGACTGTTTCTTCATAAATATGCTATTTTTTTCAATAGTTTTTTTTTTAAAGGAAAAGAAGTTAATTTTCTTGACTTATTCTTTTCTAAAGAAAATTTAAAAAATATATTTTCAGAATAAATTTCTTTTCATCAGTGAAATAGAGCAAGAAAGTTTTCATATTTGGTATTTTCAATGTCCTTGGATTTATTGGGTTTCACAGGCAAAATATGTATAGTATAAATTACACAGCATGTGAAAAGATTTTACAAACAAAAATAAAAAATCTGATAACTAATTTAAGGACAAGATAATAAAAGTGTAGCTATCTTATACACACACACACAAAAAAAAAAAAAAAAAAAAAAAAAAAGGTAAAATCGTGCGTTAAGCATAGATTATGAACCACTTACCAACACTTTTGAAATCTTTAAGAAGACTTCGTTATTTAGGGAAATAAGGTAAATACGATAACTAAGTAAGCGTTTTAGAAAACAGATAAAGCATTTTAAAAATTCATTTCAGTAGTTACCGTTCATAGTGAATTATGTATTCCAACTCTTTTAAAGAACACTATATTTGATCTGTAAGTTGTTATACAGGGTGATTCATAAAAGATGGGCAGAACTTTAAGGGGTTATGGTACACTTAAAGACAAATAATATTAAATAGGAGACTAAGGATCCCAGACGTAATCCCAAGGAGATAGGGGGCATTAAAGTTTAGGGTCCGAAATTTCAAATGATTATAAAAAATGGGAAAATTGGTCGATTCGTTTGCGGTTTTTGCAAAAAAATTTCTTTATGCCAGTATTTTCTTGAAATAAAATTTTAAAGTTCAATTTCATAAAATGCCGATAGGGGGCGCTTTAGACTTTGGAGTAACAAACAACTATTTTTTAACGTTATTTTTTGTATTTCTTTAAGGGGTCTCAGGAGTCTTACTTTTTACCTGGTAGTGCGATTTAGCAACATATACATTTGATTTTTTTTCTCAGTCCCTATTAAACTTAAATGCATAAAACTTTTTATATAGACAACGTAATATCTCTTCTGTATAAAATAATTTTTTTAACAGTCTATATTGAATTTTTATTATATATTTTTTATATTTAATTTTGATTTAAAATTTAAATTATTCTTTGACTGCGCGCAAAGTTTCTCAAAAAATAATAAAGCAATTTGTATGACACTTGGTAAATATCTTCATTTTAAGTTTAAGAACAACTTATACCTCAAATTTAGAATTTTAATTACATTGATTATTGATAATTGGCAATTTTTTTAATAAAAATGATTTTTTTTCATTTTTTTTCAATTTAAATTTAAATTTTAAATAAACAAATGCATAAATTGCTTTAAAATGAGGTATAAGTTCAAGATACATTAATTTTACACCATTATCAACTTTTTTAGTGGTTCTTGAACTAATAGTTTTGTTATAATCCTGCGCGCAGTGGATACAAGTCTAATTTTTTTAATCAAAATTAAACATTAAAAAAAATAAAATAGAATTTCAATGTAGAATATTAAAAAAATTATTTTTAATAGAAGAGATATTAAGGTGTCTGTATTAAAAATTTTATGCATTTACGTTTTATAGGGACTGAGAAAAAAAATCAAATGTGACATGTTGCTAAGTTGTACTACCAGGTAAAAAGTAAGACTCCTGAGACCCCTTAAATGATTTCGAAAGCTTAGACTTAAACTTAAATTTTGATCTAAAAATCTGAGTCCTAACGAGTAGTTAAGTAGCGTAAACTGAAATTTGAAATTTGAAACCCTTCTCCCCCCAGAACAAAAATCAGTTATTCCCGATCTTTGTGTCGTAGATTAGGCTCTAATTACTGCCGCGTTTTGCTAAAATTATTCTTTATGTCAGTATTTTCTTGAAAATAAATTTTAAAGAAAAATTTCAAAAAATTCCGATAGAGGGCGCTTTAGACTTTGGAGTAACGAAAGTCTTGGAGTAACGAAATTTTTTGTGTCTCATTAAATGCTTTCTAAAGCTTAGACTTAAACTTAAATTTTCAGCTCAAAATCTGAATCGCTGAGCGTGGTTCAGTAGCGAGGGGAGAGGGTTCAAATTTCAACTTCTGGACATAGTTCAGTTTGCACTACTTAACCATGCCCAACGATTCTGTGCTGTGATACGAGGCAAAAATACAACTTTCGTCAAGGACTGCATAGTCGGAATTCACTCATAAAGGCACTGGCACAGTTGGAAACGTCGCTCATGCAAACGTTAAAGCTCCATTCCTGACGCTAGTCACCGGGTGAAGAAGGAGACAGAAAGTATGCAAATGTCAAATGGGGAAGAAGAAGAACACGTATGCAAAATTTCGACACGATTCAGGCATAAAAACCACTGAACGGTGAGTAAGTGTAAGTCGCTGTAGTTATGAATCGGAAGATGGTGCCCTTCACGAATAAGGAAAAGGCTGAGATGCATTTAATTTACGGAGCGGCAGATGGAAATGGTGCAGAGGCACAACGAATGTACGGAGAGCGATTTCCCAACAGGCGGTTGCCTAACCGCAAAACTTTCGAGCGCTTGCACAGACAGTTGTGTGAGACGGGATCATTTCTCGCTTCCCGGTCGAATGCAGGTCGTGCAAAAAAGGACGAATCAGTAGTTGTTGCAGAAGCCATTCTGGATGTAGTAGCGGCGCAGCCAAGTACAAGTACACGAACAGTGGCTAGGCAGGTGGATACCTCACAGTCCATGACTTGGAGGGTACTGAAGGATGAACATTTGCTCTCGTTTCATGTGCAACGAGTCCAGAAACTGTCTCCAGGGGATTATCCAAATCGTATTGAATTCGCCCGCTGGTTTCTGCAGCAGAACGCGCTAAATCCACATTTTGGACGAACTGTGCTTTTCACCGATGAATGTACCTTCACACGTGAAGGTACATTTAACACACACAATGCACATGTATGGGCGGATGTCAATCCACATGCTACGTATCCACATGCTCATCAGAGACGCTTTTCCATCAATGTTTGGGCAGGAATCCTCGGAGACCACCTAATCGGACCGTACCTTCTTCCTGAACGCCTCAACGGTAAAACATACCTCACATTTCTTCAACATGTGCTGCCAGACCTGTTAAACGTTGTTCCTCCACGCATCCGGCGGGTCATGTGGTTCCAGCACGATGGAGCGCCAGCCCATTACGTACGAGACGTCCGCAACTATCTGGACATCACATTTCCGAACAGATGGATTGGTCGAGATGGTCCTGTTGCTTGGCCTGCTCGCTCGCCAGATCTTTCACCCCTCGATTTCTTTTTTTTGGGGACAATTGAAGGCTCTTATGTATGAGACACCCATTGAATCCCCCGAGGAACTAGTCGCCAGACTTTCCGCCGCTGTAGGGGAAGTGCTCGAAAAGCCTGATGTTTTCGCGAATGTTCGCCGTTCCATTCTTCGCCGTTGTTCTGCGTGCATAACCTCTGGTGGTCACAATTTTGAACATTTATTGTAATTACATGTTAATAAATATGCTTTGGTTACATAATCCTAATTTGTGTCTTTTTACCTCGTATCACAGCACACAATGTGTGGACATGGTAAACTGAACTGTGCTCAGGAGTAGAAATTTCAAACCCCTCTCCCCAAAAACTTAACCACGTCTAACGATTCAGATTTTGGGCTGAAAATTTAAGTCTAAGCTTTAGAAAGCATTTAATGAGACACAAAAAATAACGGTATAAAATAGTTGTTCGTTACTCCAAAGTCTAAAACGCCCTCTATCGGAATTTTTTGAAAATTTTCTTTAAAATTTATTTTCAAGAAAATACTGACATAAAGAATAATTTTAGCAAAACGTGGCAGTAGTTAGAGCCTAATCTACGACACAAAGATCGGGAATAACTGATTTTTGTTCTGGGGGGAGAAGGGTTTCAAATTTCAAATTTCAGTTTACGCTACTTAACTACTCGTTAGGACTCAGATTTTTAGATCAAAATTTAAGTTTAAGTCTAAGCTTTCGAAATCATTTAAAGAAATACAAAAAATAACGTTAAAAAATAGTTGTTTGTTACTCCAAAATCTAAAGCGCCCCCTATCGGCATTTTTTGAAATTGAACTTAAAAATTTTTTTTCAAGAAAATACTGGCATAAAGAAAATTTTTTGCAAAAACCGCAAACGAATCGACCAATTTTCCCATTTTTTATAATCATTTGAAATTTCGGACCCTAAACTTTAATGCCCCCTATCTCCTTGGGAATACGTCTGGGACCCTTAGTCTCCTATTTAATATTATTTGTCTTTAAGTGTACTATAACCCCTTAAAGTTCTGCCCATCTTTTATGAATCACCCTGTATATACTATATAATGGAAAAATTATTTTAGCAAGAAAATGCATAAGAGGTTGAAATTTCTCCTTTAGAAATTTATACTAATAGATGAAAACATACTTGAATACTTTTTTTCAGCCCTATACTTTATCTGGAATCTTTATTACTTTATAATTAGTAAATCAACTAAGCTACTTAGCTTCAGAGTTAAAACACTGCCTGTTGATTATGTGGCAAATGCTAAAGCCTATATGATGCATAAAATCTGCACCAGTTGTTAAAAGAACTGGATAAAAAAAACTTCTCGTCAACACAGAAAAATTCTATTGCTGCTAGACAATGTGTAGAATAATCATAAACTACTAACACTGGGTTCTGTAAAGATTACATATTTATCCTCGATTACTACAGCACAACTGCAAACGATGGACTAAGCTATAATCCAAAATTAAAAAACTCATTATTAGGCCAGTCAAATTGTCAGAAAAAAGGGCCGATAGATGCAAAAATTCTTCTAGAAGATTTTATGTTTTTAAAATGCTCATGGGGATGCTAGTAACAAGAATTAGTGGTTTTCGAACAAAATCTCTCGAGGCTAAATTTTGTGGAGCCAAGAAACCATAAAATTTTCAGATTCTTTTCAGTTTTTTGCCAATAACTCAAAAATTATAATTTTTTGCGTAAAATACTCAATTACAAAAAGAAATAGCATTAAATTCTCTATAATTTTTTTTTATAAAAACGTTTTTCTAAACCCATTACTAAGCGCGCTACTGTTTTTTGAAAATGTCACTTTTTCTTAACTTTACAAAAAGTGACCTATTTTTCGCCTCCCATCCCAAAAAACTTTTTTCATCACTAACAATGAAAATTAAATACACTTATCGATGGATGAGAAATGAAAGTTTTAAAAAAGGAAGGCAGAAGAAGCACAAATTATAGAAATCCTATAAGAAAAACAATTACAAAGGGAGGGAGGGCCAGGAATAAAAAAGGGAATGTAGATGGAAGATTGTGGCCACGTGACTTTCCCGAGCCGTAATCATTTAGATACAAGTGTTCTTTTATAAAGACATATTCTTCTAGTATGCTGCTATTCAGTTTATAGTAACTATTCTCGTGCAGTAATGAAAAATGAATGAGCTCGACCCAAAATTGTGTTTCATTCGCCAAACGGCTTCAAATAGTGATACTCGCGTTGTGAGCCAGAAAGGACTTGCCAAGCTCTTTGAACATAGCGTTCAGCGTCAAAGTAATATTCATCAAAAGTAATATTCATCAGTTTTTTTGTAAAGTAGCAAGTAATTTAGAATACAGGATGATTGCCGAAAAACATATGCGAATGAGAGAATGATAGGAGCATATGTTTGTCGGGGTAAAAATTCTACACTGACTATATAGTTTGTCCCTCAGATCGAACACTTCTTTCAAGTTTCAAGATAATTGCTTCTTATGTGAAAAAGGTAATCCCGGTGACTTCAACGAAAAACGATAAAAAAAGCCCTAAGCAAAGACAAATTTAATTCACAAAGTAATGAAGTTAGAAGCGAAAATTACATTTTTGAAAGCTGCAGAAAAACGTAGGGATGAATAATCTCAGAAAGTTATTGAACATATTCAGCACGAACATGATTAGCAGACGCGAACCTAACTTGCAGATGCATGGTATCATAGTTTTTGTTGTGTAAAACTAGATCAATCTGTAACAAGTGGAGAGAAAAGAGAGCGTCGACTCGCACCATCCGTTGACGAAGTCAATGACATAAACAATAGCTTCTTCATTTCATTGCTAAAAACAAATTAAAAATTTCAAAATAAGAATTTCAAAATAACAGAATTCAAGTTGAGCAGGCAAAAGAAGAAGCTGATGTCATGATAGTTCTCTCAGCCATTTCAAGAGCCGAATCTTTTGAAAGCGTCGTAACTGTCGGAGAAGATATTGACCTTTTCGTGATCATGACAAGCTTAAGCTATCAGCACAAAAATCTATTTTTCCAAAAGCAAGGAAGAGGTAACATCGAAACCAAATAGTTTTCAACCATGTCGTTCAAATACAATTACAACAATGTTCTTTTCACTCATGCAATCAGCGGATGTGATGCAACATCCGCTCTTTTTGGGCAAAGAAAGTCAAAGTTTTGTAACACTTTGAAAAAACATGATCAGCTTGGAGAAACAGCCTGCCTATTCAATAAATTAAATTCTACCCGTCAAGAAATCATCAAAGTTGGAGAAAAATTCCATGCTGCACTATACAGTGGATGCATAGATACTACACAGAAATTGAACACTTTAAGTTTTCAGCTATTTGCTGAATCTGCCACAAAAAGCAAAGTTCATCTTGCAAGATTACCACCAACACAAGAGGCTGCGCAGCATTATTTCCTCCGATGTTATCATCAGGTACAAGCTAGGCTAGGAAACAACATCCCTCCTGAAGAATGGGGGTGGGCTCATAGGTCGGACGATCTCTTTCAGCCAGTTCAAATGTGCCAAGACCCGGAACCTGAATCCTTGCTCCATGCTGTGTCATGTAGCTGTAAGCTGTAATAAAAGGTGCAGCAAAGCATGTTCTTTTGATAAATTAAGACTAAAATGCGCGACAATTTATAAAACATGTAATGGGATCAACTACGAAAATGTTAACGACATTATTTATCCAGAAGGAGGGGATGTAAAAATGTCACCGTAAGTATTTTTTACTTACAATCAGTTAAATAGCTAATATTAATGTTCTCCACTAAAGCTCTAAATACAAAAATGTAACAATGTTCTTAACTTTTTACAATGTTACCGTTGTAATTCATCACAATTTTTATCATGCAAATACCTATAATTTAAATAAGTTACATTAAAGAGGATAAAATAATGAAAAATTGTGTCAAATTTTCGTTTTTGCAATTTTTCCATAAAGTTAGAAAAAAAGAGTCACTTTCAGAAAGTTGTAGCGCGCTTAATAATGGCTTTAGAAAAACAGTTTTGCTATGAAATTTGTAGAGAATTTAATGCTCTTTTTTTTTGTAACTGAGTATAGTACACAAAATTTTTATAATTTTTGAATTATTGGGAAAAAAAACTGAAAAAAGTCCGAAAATTTTGTGGTTTTTTGGCTTCACAAAATTTAGCCTCGAGATATTTTGTTGGAAAACCATTAATTCTTGTTACTAGCATCCCCATAAACAGTTTAAAAACATAAAATCTTCTAGCAGAATTTTTGCATCTATTTATGACAATTTGACTGGCCTATATCGTAAAAGGATTTTAGAGCAAATTTTATTTTCGATTGGTCTTAAAGAAAGCTGCGACATAACATTAGTCCCGGCCATCAATTATCTATATGCGATGTGGAATACTGTTCAATCTGAAACAATAGAAAAATACTTTCGACATGCCGGATATATTCATCCATCTAAAAAAGAATAGTTGCAATGCAAGTGACAAAAAGGACAGACCTTTCGAAGAAATAGAATTTTTAAACTTTTTTGAAACGTTCCAGTGTGATATTGCATTTGCATTGCAAAGTATATGTAGCAGCAGACAATAGTTTAGAAGTATCTGGATCCTTAATTGTGGAAGAAATTTTTGAAAAATTCACGAAAATGCAACAGGAGATGGAACCAGATTCTGGCTTTTCTATGTTCCAAATGCTTTCCTAATCTATATAAAATTAATTGCACAATCAATTGAGTGTTTGTATACATTTATCCTGATGCAGCCGTCATCGAACAAAGAACTTAACTGTTTGTTATAAATATAAAAAGTGGCTAAACAGTGAAAACATGAATAGGACTAGGCAAATAGCTATTGATAATTTTATTTCATAATGATGATAAATAGTGTAAGTAATTTTTTAAATGTTCATCTAATTTCAGGTAAGAAAATTATAGTACAATAAATAAAAATTTTAAAATGCTGTTGCTTTATATTGCATTACTAATTTTTATGTTTCATTGATATTATTTTAATGTCATTAATTAATTTATGCATTTATATCTTTTACTTTAATATTAAGTAATATTCTAACGATAACAGTCTAAATAAATTGAAAAAAAAAGTTAATTCCATTGTAATAGTACCCATTTAAATGTGTTTTCCGCTCATATTTTCCATAATTCGAACCCTGGATAATTTGAACATTTCTTGTGGTCCTGACGAGTTCAAATTAACTAGAGCCGACTGTATATTCTGCCTTTATCAAAAAATTGACAAACACGGTATTTTATGTAGTTTTTGAATAAGAGAACCTGACAGTTTGATGCGTTTGATAGCAAAAATGAATTTAAAAATGAGTTAGAAATTAAACAATTTCGATTTTAGTACACCCTTAATGTGCGCAAAAAAAAAAAAAAAAAAAAAAAAAAAAAAAAAAAAAATTCTATGTAATTTTTATTTTCTAAAAACAAGCGTTGTACGATTGATAAATTTACTACTAAATCGTCCTAAGTTTTGTAGATAATTTTCTTTTTTTCCTCTGTTTTTTTTTTCTAAATTATTATTTAATAAATTAGACAGGATATTTTATTGTAGTGGGTCTTCATGGCAATTATATTAGATGAGCGTGAGAGATTTCTCAAATTCAGTCAATAGTTGATAAAAAAATATATAAATAGTAAATGTAAATGTAAAAACTTAAAAAAATTGATTTCATTAAAATTTATAAAAATGTCGAATATATATATATATATATATATATATATATATATTGATGTAAATGAATTAAACATAACCTTAGTCTTTTCTAAATTTATTTTTAATCCCACATTGATGCTAGCTTCTTCAAGATCTTTTAGCATAATTTTCAGTTCTTCAGGACTGTTACTGAAAATTACAATGTCGTCAGCGAACCGGAGATGACTTAAATGTTCCACATTTATTCTAATCCCTTTGTTTTCCCAATCCAGTTTCTTGAAGATATTTTCTAAGACAACATTAAAAAGCTTAGGTGAAATGGTGTCTCCTTGTCTTACTCCTCTTCCGAGATTGATCTTCGCTTTTCCTTTGTCTAAACGGATGTTTGCTGTTGCTTTCTTGTAAATCTTCTTTATGATATTGATGTAAGGTTTGTCTATACGAATGTCCTCCAGAGATTCTACCACTGCTGATATGTAGACGGAATCAAATGCTTTTTCATAATCAATAAAGGCAAGGCAGAGAGGTAAATTATATTCTTTATGTTTTTCTATGAGCTCTCTTACTGTTTGGATAGGATCCATTGTGCTGAATCCACTTAGGAATCCTGCTTGTTCTCTAGGTTGAGCTGAGTCCAGAGTCTTGACGTTGAAACTTTGGTGCAAATTTTATAAATCACTGACAGTAAGCTGATTGGACGGTAATTTTTGATGTTTTCTTTCTCTCCTTTCTTGTAAAGTAACCCATCACAGCATTATTCCAATCTTCTGGTACATCTGACTTCTTAAGACATTTGGAAAACAGTAAGGATATTCTTTTTGCAAATTCTTCTCCTGCTTCTTTGATAAGGTCTATTGTAATTCCATCTTCTCCTGGGCTTTTGCCTTTTTTCATAAATCTAATAGCTTGTAAAACTTCATCTGTCATCACTGGGATTATCTCTTCATTTTCTGTTAAGATTTCTCGTTGATCGTGCACGTTGATTTCCCTCTGATCTTCACTTTTTATAGATCATTATAGAATTTCTCAACAATGTGTACTATTTTGTTGCTGATTTTGGTGATTGTTCCATCTGCTCTCTTCAGTGCAAAAATACCTTTTCTTCCAACACATAACTTGCGCTTAGCTGATTACTGATTAGCTGAAACTTTTGCTATCTTCCAGAACTTTTTTAACAAGACCACAGTTAAATTTTCTGATATCGTCTGTAACACATTTTCTTACTGTTTTACATAATTCAGCATATTCAATTCTTGATTTAGGATCATTTTTCTTCATTTTAAATTCTCTGCGTTTTTTCATCAATCTTCTTGTTTCTTCTGTTATTTTCTTAGTCTGTTTTATTTGTGCATCACCGGCTATCTTCTTTGCAATTTCTTGTAGCGTATTGGTTAGCTTTTTGTTCACTGTTGTAACATCTTGCTCTTCTTCTAAAGTTGATTGAAGTACTTGGAAGCGGTTTTGAAGTTCCAAATGAAATTCTTCTTTATGTTTCTGGAGGTTTATAATATCGATTGATTTCTTTTAGTGTAGCAAAAGCTTCATTCTTTCCACTTTAGTATTTAACAGCAGTTTGCATCTAACCAATCTGTGATCGCTTCCTGTATTGAAGTTACTGAGAACGCTGCAGTCTTGAATAAGATACTTTTTGTTGGTCAAGATGTAGTCGATTTCATTTGTTGAGCCATTTGCACAACACCATGTCCATTTTCTTTGTGGCTTTTTCTTGAAAAATGAATTCATGATATACATCCGTTCACATTCTGCAAACTCATTCAAACTGTTTCCTCTTTCATCTCGCATAACATATCCATTATTTCCTACAGATAATTCACCTTTCTTTTTCTTTCCAATTCTAGCATTCCTGTCTCCCATTATTAATTTGATGTAGCAATTTCCCTTTTGATGCATTGAAGCTACTTCTTCATAGAAATCTTCAATTTCTTCATCAGAATAACTTATTGTTGGTGCATAAACTTGGGTAATTTGCAGCTTCTATCTTTGGACACTTGTATTACTAATCTTGCAACTCTATCTGACGCACTATCATATTCTACAATGTGATTCTTCCACCTTTTATGAATCAAAAATCCTACACCACTTGTTCTCCCATCTTCTGTGCCTCTGTAGTATAAAACATGTCCGCTGGGAAGATCAATCTTTTCTTCTCCTTTCCTTCTTACTTCACATAATCCTAAAATGTCCCAGTTGATCCTATCTAACTCTTCTTCAAGTTCCTGTAAACGGTTTTCAGAAGACCTACGTCGTCCGTATACGTAGACGTACTTTTCGTCCATTATACGTAGCCAAAAGGTCATCAACTTATGGCAGCCAAACCGAGCCTGATGATTCTTAGCACCCTCTGTCTTCATGTCTATCTGACCGCTGCCGTAACCAGGAACATGCAGACTACCGGGAACTGAGGGCCGTGATTTGTTTTGTGAATTCATGGTAAAATAAGGGGGATTGTGGCCAAATCACTCCACGCTGGCCAAGCGCGTTGGTGGAAGCCCATCCGCGTTCGTAGTACTAACAGGCTGTACCGATGAAAGGTGCGGATTGCACATTAAGTCTCTGCTCCCAGTCGATTCCTTTAAGTCCTCCTAGAAGGCAATTAAAGGGTCTTCTCCTGCTGATAAGCAGAAGAACACTGAGATTAAAGAAGTGCAAAGTTATGTGTACCTAGGACAGGAAATATCATCGGATAATAGTATCATGAATGAAATCAATAGAAGAATAAGAAATGGGTGGAGTGTTTTTGGGAAGAACAATATTATTCTGAAGAGTAATATGCCTCTTTGTTTGAAAAGAAAAGTGTTTAATCAATGTATTTTACCTGCATTAAATTACGGAGCAGAAACATGGACACTAACAAAACGGATGATACAAAGACTACAAACTACACAGAGAAGTATGGAAAGATGTATGCTAGGTATAACTAGAAGAGACAGAAAGAAGATAACCTAGATAAGAAATCAAACAAAAGTTTTTGACATCCTTGAAAGAATCAAACAGCTAAAATGGAAATGGGCTGGGCACATTGCAAGAAGACAAGACAATAGATGGAGCACAAATATACTACAGTGGTATCCCAGAGATGTAAAACGACCAAGAAGACGACCATAAGTAAAATGGAGTGATGAAATAAGAAAAGTGGCTGGTGTAAATTGGATGACGAAAGCACTAGACAGAAAACATTGGAAAAATCTGGGGGAGACCTACATCCAGCAGTGGATCGAAAACGGTTGATAATGATATATATATATACTAGGAGGGACAACCCCCTGCGAGCTATGCTCACCAACCCTCGTTCTGAGTCCGCAATATCTAAAACCACAATAATATGCACTTTTTAAAAATATTTCCAGATTTTGAAGATTGCGTAAATATAATAACGTCTGTCTTCTGTGATCGGGTTGCCATGCTTTTCTGTTTGAAAGTGTCATTTTTCAGTTACCGTGACTTCATCTATCGCTGTCTTCACAATTGACGGCCGTTTTCATGACTAATAAGTAAGATTAATTATACATTTGAAAATCAGCTCATATAAATTGTTTCAGTTAAAAATGTCGCTATATTTTTGCCTTATAACGACGCTACGTACATTATTCTTCCTTAGGTTCGCGGCTAAAAAATTGTGTCTGTTTGGGAATAGCTTTCAGAACCACTTTACGGTTACGTTTTATGTTTTGATCGAGTTTTAGATATTTTCAAGAACAGGTATAGTTCACAGGAACAGGACTTATTAGCCACCGATACGATATTTCTTTCTATTAGCAATTAAAGTATCGTCTCTCTAAAATAAAGGTCCGTTTTTATGCCAGGAATAAACAATAGGATAATCTTTACTGCAATTTTTTGAACTTCTAAGCATCGTACAAAAGGGGGGGGGGTTACTTTTAAGTGCAGTTTGTTTGAAAACTAAATATAAATTTATTTTTCAGATATTTTTTTCCTAGTTTGTATTACTATTTCTTTGAAGTCGACAACTGGAAGTATTCTATTTAGGCAGAAAATAAAGTAAAAATATTAGGAAAGTAGTAGATTATTATGTCTTTCTTGTTGTCATTTTTTTATAACAACTAAAAAAAATGCAATAAAAATCCGTGCTATTTTTAAAAATTATATACAAATGGTTTCTGATAAAAATTATAAAATATATTATAGCTATTATAAAATATATTTATTTTTAAGTATATATGTTAAAGTTACAATCAGTAAATAATCGATTTTTTTTTTTTTGGGGGGGGGGGGAGGCGCGGTTAGATTTTTTACTACTATTTCTTTTTGCCATTTTGCCGGATTTATCTATTATTCTTCAATCGTGGCACCTATGCATACTTTTCTGTACATCTTGTTTAAACGTTTGATCTTAAATGTGACATTCTTCAGAGGATGCAAATGACGTCATTTTATATATTATAAATATGAGTGTTTTAAGTTTTAAAACTGAAAAGTGTTTTGCGCTATTTATATTTACATGCCTTTTTTTTCATCAGGGGTGACACTAAATTCCGAAAAAGCATAATTCTTGTTTTCTAGTTCGGGATTTTTTTTCTCTATTTTAATACATCATCATCATGCATATCTTCCAGTTATTTTTAGAATGCATATTGTTTATCTTAATTAATAAGTAAACTCGGAATTTTCTAACGTTTACTTATCGAATATAAGTTCTACAAAATAAATCAAAGTTATTTTGCGCTTACATTTACCTGCATTTATTCTGCATCAAGGCATCAAATGATGTAATAGATAAACAAATTGACTAATATCACTACATTTATACCATATGACATAACATTCAAATTCTCGGGAATGAAAATCGTTTTAAATGCATTTTTTTACATGTATGGCGTAACTTCACTATTAAATGCATTTCTCAAGCAATCATTTAATTTTTCCCTTTTAAAATTTTAGAATACATATGTTATTTAACTTAAAAATATTTCCGAATATTATTTTAGATTTAAAAATACTACCTAATCTTTACCATTAAAAATTCTTCATGTGTAGGGAAAAATGGTGTACCTTGGACATATATGTACCAATGCTAATTCTAGCATTACTTGTTTAGATCATTAAACAAAAACATTTGTATATCGAATATTTGCCACCAGAGGTCTCATTTAAGTTTTTGGCATTTGTTTAGAAGCTCAATTAATTATTTTTTAAAAAAGGAAATTCACCTGCCAAAAGTAAAATTTTCTTAGAAATTTCTATGTTATTTTTATATTAAAGCATATCCTTTTTTTTAAATAAAGATTATGCATAATAAAGCAATGCTTTAGCTACTACACCATGTGCTTTAAATAAAGTTAGGCCTAACCTTAACATCATGATTGGTAGTTTTGTTTTTAAGTGTCAAGTGGTGTACCTTGAACCTAATAAAACTGGTGTACTTTTGACTGGGTCCAAGGTCCAAGGTACACTAGGTATTGTTTAATGGATCTAAAACTCAGCTTAAGAAGTTAACATTTAGAATTGACTTATCTAATTACAATATTGGCTAAAAATAAATATAATTACTAATATAAATAAGTTTCAATGTCTTTTGTGATTACAATAAGTATAATTGCTCTGAAGTTTTATGTCTATATAGATTTTCTTATTTTTAAAACCTAATAAGCAATGGAATGTATCAAAAATTTATATATGTAGCTTTTTGATTAATAAATGTTGATTTTATTCGCTAAAAACAAGTTTTTTTTCCATTCTTAGTAATGGGACCAAGGTACACCACTAGTGGTGTACCTCGGTTCTATTTTCATATTATTTTTAATTTAAAATTTTTCATGTAAATTGTTATGTATGAAAATTATGTCAAATTATAAGATGCAGACGATCTTTGATTTTTAAAAGGAACTGATTCCTTTTCGCAATACACATGCATTTAATGTATTACACATACATTTAATGTACTATTATATGTACATGTAATATATATACATATTATTTAATATAGCCGGTGTTGTCTATGTCATTCCCTGTGGAGATTGTGAAAGTGTATACATTGGTGAAACAGGCAGATCTTTTGAAATTCACCTAAAGGAACATATCGGTGCTCTGAAAAGTAGTAATTTAAATTCTAAACAGCATTGCCTTCAAACGAAACATATCTCGCAGTTTGCGAACGCCAGTATTTTAAAATCGGGTTATAACAGTTATCATGGTAAATTACTCCTCGAAAGTTGCTTCCCGTATTTACGATTACCAATTTTGAATGATGTTCGTTCTAACCTTATTAAATATTATCTGTTTCTAAAAAAATAATTGACTGTAACTGTTCTCAATTTGTTTCACTGTTTGTTATGCAATGAATATTTATTTGTACTGAGGATGCCTTACGTGTAATTCGGCAAAACGTTTATTTTTTTGCATTTTTATTTTTTTTTTTTTTTTTTTTTTTTTAGAACTTTTATTTTTTGTATATAAATTTTAATTTTTTCAATGTATTCAAGTCTGTTTTAAAATATTTTATTCAATCTTTTAAGAACTGATTCCTGACGATCGAAACGTGGAGAATGTTCTTATTTTCTGAAAAATTTCCTGAAAAACATGATTTAATTACAATATTGTCTTTGCTATCGATTGAAATAAAAGATAATTTTTAATATCACATTGAAAATGACAGAAAAAACAGAAAATTTAATAAACCCTATCTTTTTTTTTTCCTTTCGCTCCTTCTTTGTAAAAAATGGAGTCATTGAGTTGCCATCACAAAGAAATAAAAATAAAATGAGAAAAAAATTTATAATAATTCGAAAACTAATTCAAATTTCAAAATCCTATTATTAATTTTCAGATCTGCAGATCAATACAAATTTTTGGTAATAATTTTATATACACATAACATTACATACTTTTGGAAAGATAGTTGTAAAACAAAATCAGTCGTTTCATTAAATCGTTTCACAAATTCGTTTCATTAGGATTATATATGTATATAATAAAATTAAAATCACAAATATAAAAATACTGATATAGGATAGTAATAAATAAATAGATAAATAAATAAACAGGATAAACAAAAATGCATAGACCATAAATATATGAAAAAGCATACATACTCTTCAGAGGTGTTATGCATGCTAATTCATAAAAAAATATATGTTATTTCGTCGAATTTTGTCAGCAACATGCTTAAAAAGTCAAAATTAAGCACCTGATAACATATCTGGAGACCAAGAACAGTTAAAATAATTGCATAGAAAATAAATTAATTAATCAACAAGTGAAATGAAAAAAAAAAAAAAAAAAAAAAAAAGAAATTCCAAGATTTAAAACTCACCAAAAAACAGAGTCACCATTATAATATTAATACTTTTTATAAATAAACCCAATGCAACATAGATATTTATCAAAATTTAAAATTAAGGGAGAACAATAGATAAACTGATATACATTTAAATACACTGAAAAGTAAAAAAGACTTGGGAAATAAAACCCCTTAAATGTGGTGAGTAAAATTAAATTGCGCTGAGCTCTGTATCAGAAGATTAGTAACTGATTTGAATAGGAATTTTGCCAAATTAACCAGATATCAGCAAGTTATCTTAATGTATGGCAACTTATTTTTGTTGCCAAATTTAGCGATATTTAGCAAAGTTGCTCAAAAATCGGCGATACTTCGCAAATTGAGTTTGGCGCTAATTTGGTAACCTTGTCATTAGTGATTTTCAATAAATACTCATTGTTGAAACTGGTGATAATTTTTATACAGGGAATCAAACTAAATCAATAAGTAAATTTGTCTCCGGTCGGCCCCCTTAGAGATGGAATTAAAAAAATCAATATGTAATTCCTATATTGCCCTTAAGAATACATATAGACCCCTTGCTCCTCTGGTGCCCAAATATAAGGCAAATGTGGTGTTTTCCCATTTCTAAACATGGTGATTTGCGCTTCATTTTTAGTTCACAGGCTATCATAGCCTGAGAGCTTATGTGCCCGTCCATTCTGTATGTACGTTCGTATGTGCGTACGTGCGTAACGCGATAACTCATGATAAAAATATCGGATCCATTTGAAATTTTGTAGATAGGTATATCCTGATAAGGCGCTTCCCTGATTAGTTTTTGGAGTTCATTCGATATGTATAAGACGGAGAACGGGGGGCTCATGCCCCTCCCCTTAATTGATAGAAACGGGATTTTCATGCAGAATTAACAGTTTTCGTTCAAAATTTAGATATAGGATCATTCTGATGAGACGATACCGTGGCTGTTATTAGGTGTTCATTGAATAAGTATAAACAGGGGGAACGGGGGACTCATGCCCCTCCCCTTAATTGATATAAACGTTAATTTCATACAGAATTAACAGTTTTCCTTCAAAATTTAGATATAGGATCATTCTGATGAGGCGATACCGTGGCTGTTATTAGGTGTTCATTGAATAAGTATAAACAGGGGGAACGGGGGGCTCATGCCCCTCCCCTTAATTGATATAAACGGGATTTTCATGCAGAATTAACAGTTTTCGTTCAAAATTTAGATGTAGGATCATTCTGATGAGGCGAGTCCGTGGCTGTTATTAGGTGTTCATTGAATAATTATAAACAGGGGGAACGGGGGTTCTAATGCCCCTCCCCTTAACTTGTATAAATGGATTTTTCAAGTAGAATTGTCAGATTTCGTTCAAATCTCTGAATAGTTTTGGAAGTTTAATGGTTAAGTATAAAAGAGAGGAATAACTCCTCTTAAATTATATAAATGCTAAATGGGTTTTTATTAAGAATTATCCGATTTGCTCTGAATTCTGGATATAGATTTTTTATATGATAAAGCATGTCCTTGATTATTTAGGAGGTTCAATGATTAAGTATGAAAAAGGAGAAAGGGGAGAGCTGTTTCCCCTTCTTAATTTTTTTTTCGAACGGAATTAACGAAAATACAAGGCTGTAACGTACAATTAGTATGCGTAGCCTGTGAGCTCAATGCCATCAGTTTAACTGGGCAATATTCTTTTTATTTAAATACTTAGAAAAATAATGCAAGAATAGGAAAAATCAAAATTAAACAAAAAGACCACTCGTGTTTTAAATAGCAAATGAGGAGTTACGACGTTCTGTGTGGGCTCCAGGTGTGTACCAGGTTACAGTATCAGTCGTTGCTATGACGTCAATGCAAGGGGTCTATATTCAAAACTTTAAAGTTCTTTGTCAACAGGATGTTGGTAAAAAAAGAGTAACTAGATTTCACTGCCAATACTCACAAACATAATTAATTTTTAATTGTAAGTTAAAAGAAAGCACGCAATGTAATTGGAACGTTAGAAACGCCCCAGTATCAAGAAAGTTCTCTCATTTCTTTAGCGGTTGTATCCACTTAAAAATAATGATGCCTCGATTTAGCTTCATACCTGTCTCATATTTATTCCATTTGATGAGGCTAATACGACACAGTGTTTCATTTTTTTACCTTTGTTATGAAAAGCAATATTTTTTATTTATAATCAGATAAAGGAAAGAAAAATACAAGTTACAGTATTTTCAATTTAGGCCTTAACCTCGATAAATGTCAAAGTAGCTGTTAAGTAATAAAGTAGCAAGTAAATAGTTCAGAAATCCGTCTCATGGTTGCTCTGGTTCACCTTATTATTTGTGTTAGAAAAAGGCTAAACAGATGTTCAGTTATGTGAGGTTTTGATTATCTGAGACATTGAAATTATCCATTGAAAAGAATTCAAAATTTCAAGTGGTAAATTTGTTTTTCATTGAAGAATAAAGAATTTTCCATGTTAAATTTTGAAAAGCTTAAAAATTAAGTTAATTTTTATGTATATGTATTGTGTATTTTTCTTGGCATATGTATTCCAGGATAATGACAATTTCATTCTAAAACATTTACATCCTTTTTACATTCTTCTTTTTTTTATCGTTAGGTCTAATATTTTAATTTTGTTTAAAAAAACATGTTTTGTTATAAGCTCAAATTCAATGTAATGTTCAGTTTTATTTGCTAAATTATGGAAGCCTCGAAAATGACATAATAAAAGTCTACTCAATTTTTACAAAGACTTTAAACACATTATTTTCGAAGAAATATCTAAAAGATCTTCCTGGTAGCTTTTGTTTTTATTACTTCTGACTTGAACCATGTCAAAAATAAAAAGAATTATTCTGCAGCGCATATGTATACCTGATTAAAAAAAAAAAAAAAAAACTAAAATGAGCAGACCAGGAAAATGCATTTTTTGTGACAATATACATGTTAATTATGGAAAACTATTTGTAAAACATAGAATTTGTTATCTTCCTCATATATTTATTTTATAAAGAATCAGTATTAGCTATTAAAAAAAAAAAAGAAAAAAAAAAAACTAGAAAAGAAAAGATATATATGAAGTATAACAAAAGGCCTTTTACTTTACACATATCACAGTGTGACATGTCAGAAAAATTATAATCTGGAATTTTAAGTCTTTCAATTGCTTTATTTATATTATTAGAAATGTAACGCTGGTTAAAAATACTTCTAAGAATACTTTTTTTTTTTTAAATTAGAATGTAAAAAAATAAATTGCATTATATAACATTTAATAGGAATTTTATTATGTGCACTGCAATTTCCGTATTTTGTGATATTCTTCCAATTATTCTAACAAAAAGTTAATAATGCTGTTACATTTAGTAAATTATCTTTATTTAAATAGAAGTTTTTTTTTTGAATAAAGCAAATATATGGTATAAAATTCATTGTTTGAAATAAATTAATAAACAGATTATTTTGCTATAATTTTTCTTTTAATAAAAAAAATAATAATAGAAAATAGCCCAATGTTTATGCTTAACAAAAATCTCCTCCTGACAAAAATAATTATACAATTTACTTATTTATTTTAATAAATATTAAATTTGAGTTGATGAGGATGCATAGTTAATTATAGTCTAAACGAAAAATGTAAACGTTAAGATGATATCGATTTAAGCTATTACTTTGGGTATTTTTTATATGTCATTTGTATTTTAATTTATACAAATAGTTGTGAAACTTCAGGAAGTTTTCAGACTCTTAAACTGATTGAACATTAGACTCATAATATCAGATAAATTGTATCCAATCTTCTTTATATAAATTTACCGGATTACTTAGCGGATTTAACGGCTTAATATAAAGATTTAGGCACGAATGATTAGATACAGCTATTTATAATGAATATGACTTTAACGAGAATAAGTGTAAATGTGCATAGCGAGCCGATGGTAGTTTGACAACATAAATACAGAAATGTGACTTGTCCAGTGTAGAAATCGGCATCGAACAGTTACATTGTGTAACTCAAGTTTTTTTTTTTTTTTTTTTTGGGACGAGATCAAGCTTGCATTGTTTTTGTACTTTGTCGATCCAGGTCAAAACTGGACTTAATTGTTCTCAAAATGTGTAGGGCAGAGGTTTTGTATTAACGTAATGTTTGGAAATATACTTCTTGGTGGTTCATATAGGTAATTCTTAAATTCACTATTCAACGACGCGAAACCTTAATACATTTTTGATTAATTTTTAACTATAAAGATATAAAATAGACAACCCTGACTATTGAAGGGATTTGGAAACAAATAACGTTTTCCATTTTTGGTGAACATTTTGTCGAGATTTAAGAGATTCTTGGCACGTGACTGCAGATTTTTCTCTCTTTTCATGCTGTCGCTTCCGGAAATTCGATTAAAAAAGACTGGATGACAAAATGCTAACTTTGACAGTATTTTGTCAAAGATATTTCGCTTGTATCAGAAAATTGATACAAGCGACATTCGATTATGTAGTTTCTGAATAAGAACACATGCTAATCTTATCCGTTTCCGAAAAGAAATAAATTAAGAAATGTTTCAGAAAATAGTTACTTTGTGTTTGAGAAAATCTTTAATAAATGATGCAGAAACGTGTCAAAAATCTAATTTTTATCATATAGCTTCAAAAGTTATGATGCTTTTAGCTTTATCTTTTTTCTTTTATTCTAAACCATATTAATTTTTTAATGAATCCTTATTTGAAAATTAAAAGCCTAAGAATCTAAGTAATCATTAATGTTGCTATTGTGTATTTTACGTAAGATATACTGTAAAACATCCCATAAATATGTATGCAGTTCTTTAAAGGAATCTTTAATTATATGATAAAATTTTGAATTTCTTCGAAATAACTGAAATTGTGTCGGGGCTGATCGGGCCGGGCCTGTTTTCACTGATTTATACACAGGCCGGGCTTAGAAATGTAAAAGTATAAACGGGCTGCAGCCGGACATTTTATTTTTACACCGGGACGCACCAGGACCTGGAAATCCCGGCCTTTGTAGACCTCTACCCGATGCTGGAACTAGAAAATTTCATATTAAGATGGATTTAATAAGAAAAAAATTCAATTTTAAGGGTTTATATCAATAAGGCTTCTTTCATCTGGCATTCATATTATTATTATAATATATTTTTTGGAATTCAATTTTCTTTCTATCTTTTGCGATTTATCAAAAGAATTCAGCATTTTAAATTTAATTTTAAACAATTTTTTCGCTTTTGGAAATTTAAAATTTATTTATATTTTCGCTATCTTTTTTTATTTCAAATTTAAAAAAAATAGAGTTTTGGATTTTAAAATCTCTTTTTACAATTATTATAAAATTAAATTTATTGTCTACCATCTATGTAAGAATTTAACAATTATAAATTAGCAACTTGTAATTATTAACTAAAGGATAAATTCTTTTGAAAGAAATATTAAACGAAACCATCTGAGCGATCGATGAGTGCACTTACCAACTTGCTGTATGTTAAAATGAAGCTTTGTAATCGATTTTCAACCTACTTCCATTGCCTTTTATTACTGATCTCTCGATTTATACAAATTATGAACAAAGGTGTGTTTCCGATGGTAATAAAACATTCTAACCCTTTCGGGGTCCGAATATTTTTTTAGTTTTTAGAAAAATTTACTTTTACGTTAATAACATTAACACTAGCTACTCAAATAGATTAATTAGAGTTTAAAAAATATTTCAATTTCCGAAACATAACGAATATTGTTATTTTGCGTACTATTCTATAAATGTTAATATGACAATAGGCCAAGGAAGAATTTTTGAAGATGTTTAGAAAACGTTATATTGTAACAAGATTTAATTATATTACAGCTTTCTAATATTTTTTGCGCTCTATTACACATGACAGTTTCAGGAAAGTAACTTTTATTAGGATGAGCAAGACGAATTCTCTAATAGGCTACACAAATTACATTTTATCGTACACTCTACAAAAAAACTATTTAGTATTTTGACTTGAAATTAAACATAGGAATAAATTATGACCTATAGACTTGCATAATATTATTTTTTCTTTACAGAATAACTTTAATAAAATTATTATTTTAATTATCTTTATATATATAAATCTTCTGTGCGTGTGTATGTTACTGAACTCCTCCTAAACGACTAGACCGATTTTAATGAAATTTTTTGTGTGTATTCCAGTGGATTCTACAATGGTTTAAATTCACATTTCATCGAAATTGATTCAGCACTTTTTTAGTAATTACGCAAAAACTAATAAAATTAGTTATTTTTCGCTAATTAAAAGTGTTGAATAGGTTCGCTGAATAGAGTGTGGACAGAATGGCTGAGTAGTCAAAGGCGCCAGATTTAAGCTCTGGTTCTCGAAGAAAGTGATAGTGTGTTCGAACCCCATTCCTGAAATATGTGTATGATTTACAATAATTTTTCCTTTATTATAAATTTAATTAACAGACTTCAGAAAATCGTTAACTTTTAACTAAAAAGAGAAAAATAATCTTTTCTATCAAAATTTAACCGACTTCAAAAACTACTGCACAGTGAAAAATAATTTTCTTACATAAATGTGATAAGAAATTAAATTAAGAGCGTAGTATTTATCATGCGTATTATTACATTTATGTACATTTATTTGATTTTTTGGAGTCGGTGCCAGGACAACGTCTGTCAGGTCCGCTAGTTTTTATATGTTTTCCATTACGGACGCATTTTTGCAAATAAATAAAAAAATGAAACACATATATTTCTAGGGAAAAAATAAATCATGGAGTAAGTAATTATAGATAGATTCATGATTAATTAAATAAATAAAAATAATAATAAAAATAATAAAAATAATAAATATTTTCCTTATTCCGCCAAATTTATGCAGATGATTTTTACGCATTTTAAAAAGAATTACATTATGAATTTTTTTTGCAAACTGGCAACAAAAGAATTGTAAATAAATAAAATTAATAGTTAAATTCGTTACATAAATGAAAAATTAAAATAACTGGATCAATTTGTTGACTTGGTTAAAAATCTTCATAATTATACTAAAGCAAAATTTTAAGAATATTGATGCAACTAAAGGCATAAAAGAGAATAAATAATCCTAAATTATTGTAAGACTGTCAAAGATTAAGGAATCTAATGATAAATGAAATAAAAAATGAACCTTTAACCCTGTTCAAAGTTACCCAGCCATATAGGGTAACTTTGCACCTTATGATAAATATCATCTAAAATAGTTCAGTATAAAAAAAGTATTATAGTTAGAAAACTTTGAACGCCCAAAAATGTTTTCAGATATGTAAATACTCTTATTTTTCATTTCGTAACATCATAAGATTTGTATAATTTATGATATTACAACAAATATTATACAAAAAAAAAAAAAGAAAGAAGAAGAAGAAAATAATGATTATTTAGAAATAAAAAAGAGCTGTTATTGTTCATATAAGACATAAAAATACAGTGAAAAACAATTTTAAATGTTTTAACTCAATAATATATCCATAGTTACAGTAATACACACTAGCATTAGTATTATTCAAACTACAACAATTTCAAAACAGCATTCAAAATTCACTTGGAAACAGAACTTCACCAAAATAGTTGAATGATGCAATTAATTGCGAATAATGTTGCTAATTTATTTCCAAAAATAAAGATTGAAAATCCCAGTTTAGAGCTTGAGTGCAGCATTGGAGTTTATTTAGCCTTCTGGAGTCAAACCTATTGAAAATTAGTACGTGGCGCAAAGCTACACCCCATGGTTCAAAGTTACCCTGAATGATTGTAATGAAAAACAGGGTTCATACTGAGTTTTGAAATTTTCCAGGAGAGTTACCAGTATTTTTTTAATTGAAAAACAAATCTATTAGTCCAAGAGCCGACTGAACAAAACCCTAAGTCATCGAGCACAAGAAAAAATCCTTTATATTAATGAAGAGTAGTCATAGGGGAATCTAATGATCCATGTCTGACGGAAGCGAAATGGTGCATAAGCCAAAAATAAACACCACTCGTCGGCTTAGCATTATGTTTTCCTGCAACCAGTTTTCCGTATTTTCTTATTTTTGATTGTACGACAAATAAAATGATAGACCTACGAGTGAGCCATTATATATATTAATTTTCGGCTTATGCACCACTTCACTTCTAGCAGACAGGGATCATTAAATTCCCCTATTATTATTCTTCCATAATATAAAGGATTTTTTTCTTGTACTCGACGATTTAGGGTTTTGTGCAGTCGGCTCTTGGACTGTAAGTTAAACCGAGTAAATTTCGCCTTCTTTTAAGGGTGTATTCCAATTCAAACTGCCTAGTTTCTGATTTATTTTTAGGACCACTTTTGCTTTCAAACGCATCAAACTTGTAAGTTCTCTTATTTAGAAACTATATAAGGTGCCGTGTCTGTCGATTTTTTTGATAAATGAGAAAACATTGCAAAAAATGCGGTCAAAGTTGGTCTTTTGAACCGAATTTTCCGATGCGGCAGATCTGGGAACGAAAAAAAGGGTCATGCGAGACATTAATTGTTTATAAATCAAATTCTAATGAATCGAGCGAAAAATGAAATCCTACGGCATCTTATACATCTCTTCAAAAATCACCTCAGCAAGTTTCATGCTTTTATTTTTAAAAATGAATCAGAAAAATTCGAGCTGCTGAAGGTGGAAAAACATTTTTTTTCCCCGAATATACCCTTAAGGAGAGATTTTATGTGAGAAAATGATGATACCAATGAAGTTTCTAATCTCCCGAATTTCAGGAGGCGTATGATCCCTAGAAAAATGAAAAACGTTTCTTGAGCTCTACTTATTTCTTCAACAAAATATTCCCAAAACCGGCCAGTGGCTATCATACTACTTCGCTCTACTTTGACTGTAAATGCCGTTTTTTAGCGAACAACGCAATACAGTAAAAAAAAAAAAAAAAAAAAAAAACTGTTACAGAACTTTCCGAATTTCACTAACGGGATACTCTCCAAAAATGCCCATCGATATCTAGAAAATGCATATTACTAGTTTTATTTGAGCTTATATTCTAAGCTAAAACATTTCTATTTTGCTGTACTTTGACTGTAAAAGTTGTTTTTTGGCAAGCAAAGCGATGTTGTAAAGAAGAACGAGAAAAAAAAGCTCTTCTTGAGCTCTCGTTTAACCTTCAGCTGAATATTTCCAAAACTGGCCGATGTATGACTTGTTACTTTGCTCTACTTTGATTGTAAATGTTTCTTTTTTTTTCTTTTTTTTCTTTTTTTTTTGGGGGGGGGGGAGGGGGAGATGTGGGGTAAATTTACTCAGTACTGTGAAGAAGAAAAGAAGAAGGCCCTCCTAGAGTTTTTTTTCCGACGGATCATTTCCGCAAAAACTGCTGTTGGATATGTACTTTGCCATTTTTATGATAGTGAAGTAATTTTCAAATTTATCTGAAGTATGGTCTTTTATAATTGTATATAATATGTATTTGCTAATGACTTGGCAACTAATAGTCAGAAAAAAACATATATTAAAAAAGAGAAATTTTTTTTATTATTAAATTTATTTAAAACAAGCAAAAATTGTTTATTTATTTGTTTTGCTGGGAGTAGGCGGGAATTCTTCAGATTATAATGGAGATGAAAAAAGTATATTTTTTCTATTTATGAATTTTTAATAATAATAATATTAATAAACATTTGGTACTTCAAAAGCAATTTAATCAGTACCTATGAATACGCATTAAGTTCAGGTTTGTACATGCTATCATACGAAATAAATTATTTATTCCTGTTATGTCTAAATAAATTATTTTTAATTTATGCAATGATTGATGCATTTTTCAATAATTTATATACCATAAATTTACAATTCAAAATTGATGGGTTTTTTTTACGTTCTTTGCTTATAAACATTGAACTCTTAAAAGTTAATTTCAGTTTTAATATGCAAATGATTCTGAAGACAAAATAAACCACTTTTAATGATAAAAAAATTCTAAAAGTTAAAATGATACTTTCATTTATTTATTTATTTATTTATTTATTTATTATTATTATCTTTTGCATAGATAAAAATAAAATATTGAAATATTTAAAAAAAAGTTTGATTTATAAACTAATGTCATGATATAATGGTCATATCATGCTTAGATTTTTATTTTATTAACTTTAAAGTTAAATTATTAGGAGTTATTTGGAAACTGTATTCAGCCTACTGTAATGTCAAATACTTCGTGAGACAATAAACTGTTGAAAAAACTCTGGTGGAAAATGTTCTCATATGAATTCAAAGTTCTTTAATTTGTTTTTCTTTCATTAAGTGTTTATATGGGATGTTTAATTTAACATAATACAGATTTTAAAAATTTGTTTCTTTTGATATTAAATAAAAATTTATTTAAAAAACATTAAATAAAAATTTGCGAAAAAAAAATGTTTGCACGTGAGTTCACTATTTTTGATTGCTTTTTTCCTATTAAACGTTATGAATGGTTCTTTAATTTCACGCAATATTGTGTTTTAAAATTGCTTTGTTGCCTCACGGTATCTTTCTTTTTTCAAGATATTTGTAAAACAGAAAAGGATAATAAATACTATCTTCATAGCTGAACTCTAAAATGTCTTAAAAGTAATATTCGTTTTTTTTATTTGCTATTTGACATTAAATTACCTCAAATAAATGAATTTTAGATTTTATGTCTAGATTGATGAAAGAAAATACCTATGTTGTACCAAATTATGCAAAAAGTGAACGAACTATTTTGAAATACCTTCTTTTCAATACTGAACTTTAAAATCGTTCTACAAATAATATCATAAAGGCTTTGAAAATATAAAAATAATGTTTCGGCAGAAAGACAGAGCAATTCTTTTTTCTTTTGCTTTTGCAGACACTACGAGCTATGAATAAATTTTTATGCATAAAGTTATGAATCAATGACGAAAAGTGGGATTAATCTTAAATGTTAAGGCAACACAATATCTCATTTGTCGCTCATTATTTAGTTTTTATTAAAATTTACGTGATAAATGAGGGGAATCATATACAAAGCATTGCATAAATCCATTCACATTTCAAAAACTCATTAAAAAAAAGCCGAACAATTCTTATAATAGCTTACGCGCACGATTACAAAATAAATATTGCAACTAAAATGAAAACTTTGATACCTACTTATACACCAGATTTTCATAATTACCCTGAACCTAAATAAATTTGTCTTTAAAGCAGTTTTCTATTTTTAATACAAAGTTGTATTTCAGTAATGCAAAATTTTGGAAATTTCAACAACATAAACATCTAAAAAACACATTTTTTTTTATTAATAAAAAAAAATTAGGTTCAATTTATACAGGTTGACACGAAAAATATGTTTTGAAAATTTTATGAAATAATAGTAATAAGTTTTGCGATATCGGCATTATGCCCCAAAAATGTCATTTGGAGAAAATGATTTCGAAGTTTCGGAAATGCCTCTTCAGCTATTGAGCGAGCATAATTCCAAAAACCATAACTTCTGTTCTAATTGAAATTTCAAGGAAACAATTATGTTAAAATGTTCAGAAAATGTAGTAGTTTAACATATAAAAAATTTAAAAAATCGAAAGTTTGGAAGCTTTAAGAGTCCTGAGACCCCTTAATACTGAGTTTAAAATATAGACAAAATGAAAAAAGTTTAAATGATTGATAAAAGTAAAAGATAGGTAAGAAAAAATAATTTCTTTACATTGTTCTTAAGCAAAACCAGAAGCAAAAAGGTAGGTGTTAATTTGACTATTTTCTCCAACAAAAAAGCTAATTTCATTACATATGTTTAAAATATGATGATAATACTAAATTAACTAACTTTATCTCAGTAAAATATTTTTATTTTTTTTTAACATAAAGGAAAAGACAAGACAAAAAAGCGAATAAGTATAAAGGAAGTATTAGCCGCAGCGCGACTATTCTTCTAAAATGGTAGTATAACCATGTCTTTTAAATTTAAAAGGGTGTAAACTATTTTTGCTGAACAGTGCTGAACAGTAGAGCAGAGGAGTTTCCTAATTGAAAACAACTTAAAACCCAGTCTGTTGAAATGAAGTATCTTATGTTTTGGATAACCACTGGAAAAAAGAAAAATTGTAGGTATATTACAAAAATTAAATATTAAGATTTACATGTGGAAAATTAAGTTAAAATTAGAAAATACATGTAGAAATTTAAGTAGAATTAAACTAAAATAATGAATTATATAAAGGAAAATTTAGATGAACTGAAGTCTTAAATGTTTATATAATAGTGTAGCTGTAGTTAGAAAACTACACTGAAAAAAACGGACGATTTTACGGAAAAACTACTGGTAATTTGGACGCCAGTACAATTTACTGTTTTTTTAACGTAAAAATTTCCATAAATTCTAGGAAAATAAGCAAAATTTCCTGGAATTTACGGAAATTTTTTTTGTTAAAAAACAGTAAATTTTACTGGCGTCCAGATTACCAGAAGTACTTTTCTTTTTCTTTTTTTTTTTTTTTTTTTTTTACAGTGTAGTATAAAGGTAAAAAATATTAAAGCTAGCACTAGTTAAAAAATTACTCTCACCAAATATGGGTCAGAAAATAAGTTAAGGATGGCGGCAGAAGCCACAGAAACAAAAAAGGCACTAATAAGGGTCATAAATATATATATATGCATATATATATATATATATATATATATATATATATATATATATATATATTCCTTTCTAATAGAGAGGAATTACATTTTGCTTTAAAAAATAGCACTATTTGTTAATTTTTATGGTGTTAACTGCACAGTGCATTGGTGTTAATTGCAACACTGCACAGATGCATTGTTTTGTGCATCTCTGTACATGACTTACATAAATTAAACACAAAAAAAAATGTATGCAGTTTTTTTAGGTTGGAGCTACGGTTCGGATTTCACTTTCATCATTTCCCTTTTTTTCGTTCAGTGATATGTCAAAACCTAAATACTTATTTTCTCGATTTTCATCATCCAAACCATGGTTTGCAAACCTTTGTTCCTTTTTTTTAAAAAATATTTACAAGAAGTATTGGATTCGTGAAAATTTTCGACTTCCGGTTTTCAACGGATTTACATGTTTTAGGGATCCGAGAGCTTGAAAACACGTTTTTACAAAATGTCTGTCAATGAGTCTGTCAGTCGGTTAGTCTGTATGTTCTGCCAGTCAGTCTGTAAGTCAGTATGTGAAAAATATTTTGTGGACGCTATATCTCAAGAACTAATGCATGGAATTTCACAAAACTTTAGATTCTGTGAGACCTTAATATAAACTAGATCTTATTATACTAGATTAATTCATGACACGATTTTACAATCGGTAAACTAATTATAAGAGATGTAAATTTTCCATGTGGGTGAAAAAAGTCCGGGGCAGGAATCGAACCAAGGATGTATTGGCTGAAGCCGCCAATGCTCTTCCAACTGAGCCATCCCGGACACGAACACTGTACGACTATTGCACCCAAATAACCTCAAAGATCATATAATCTGGTCTGATACAATGGATAAAGTCCATTCAATTAAATTTGGTAATATTAAATTTTTTATAATTTTTGTACCAGTTTTGTAATTTTGGCAACAGAAACACTCCATTTTCTGTTAAAAATGGGAATAAAATTGAAATTAAAATGTGTATACTATTTCAAAAATATCGTCTGTTATAAAATCCGATAAATTTCGGTTTTATTTCGTTTAATAATTTAAATAATTGAATTTTATGCTGGATACTGTCGAATCATTCCCAGTTAAATTTCATTTAATACAACCCTTGGCACAAAGTTTTCGATCATCAGACAAACACGATTATTTTTTGTAAGAAAGGATTATTTATTCTCACTGCATAAAAATTAAACGATTATTAGCGATAATACAAATGTATTATGCATAATGAAGAAAAATATGCAATAAATAAAAATCATTATGCATCAATTTATAAACAGAAAAATTGTGATTGAAATTTAAATATCAAACAAAAAATTATTCAATCACGCTTTGATTTGAAAAAAAATAACCGATCACTGTAATCAATATTTAGTAAATCAACCTTTTACTCGGATGACAGCCAAAAATCTTCATGGGATGGACTCAATATGCTTTTTACACTCACTGGGAGCAATTTCACACTAGCATTCCCTTATAGCTTTACACAGTTCTATGGCATTTGTGATCCTTCGAAAATCGATTTTTCTTTTTAATATATTCCACAGATTTTTGATGGGATTAAGATCTGGGCTATTTGGCAGCTAAGTCATGATTGTAATTGGATTATTACCTACATTTTGTAGAAATTTCTTCACTGATTTGGTGTGATTTGAATCTACGTTGTCATCTTGAAGTAAGAAGTCATATTGATCCGCGAACCATTGATCGATGCTGCGAATTAAAAAATTCTCTAAAATGTCAATGACAACTTTAGAGTTTACTGTACGTAACACAAGACACAACTTGCTAACGCTTTGTAATGCCATACAACTTGAAACTGTAAATGCAGGTGAAAATTTAGTCCTTGTATTGATACACGTATCATTGAACTTTGAACCAACTCTTCTCGAAACAAATTTTTCCACAGTCATCACCTGTTCCGAGAGATATCCAAGATTCATCGCTAAAAATAACTTTATTCCATTTATCAAGTGGCCAGTGTACATGTTTTTATACCATTTCAAGCGCTGTTATCTATGCTTCTTTTTCCGATAAGGTTACGCGTTAGCTTTACCAAATTTAAATCCTACTGCTTTTAGACGATTACGTACAGTGCTGTCACATACCTTTACTTATGCTTAGACCATTCGGAATTCAGTTGTTTTGAAATTGCTCCCTGCTTTCTTTTCGCTATTTCTACAAGTTTTCTGTCTTCCCTAGGCGTTGTCATTCGTAGACGTCCACTTCGAAATAAATTTTCCACGCTGTTAGTCAACTGATATTTCTTTCAAATATCTCATGTCGTACTTTGAGCACAATTTATTAAAGTAGCCATTCACCTTTGTGAATTTATCTCTTGCAACAATTTAATAATGCGGATTTTTAAATCGTGAGATAGGTATTTTACACGAGCCATTTTCCAGCATTTCAGAGCTGCTTTTGATCTCGTCGCTTGAAGATTTCTTCATTTATACAGGATTCATATATTGTACGCATGCGCAGGCACTCTTATCTGTCTTCAACATGCAAATTTCAAACTTGTTTCCTCAGTGATCGATTATAATTTTCCAATTTCCGTCTTGATCGAATATATTTTTTCTCACGAGAAAACTTTTTCGTTTGTAATATAATTATAAATTATATGATTGTTAAGTGAATTCAGCTTTCGTTTATATTTCAATACGTGTTCTTTTATATGGCATACAGAAAAACGCTCCTCTGATTATGAATCGCGAAATATATGCTTCGAAATGCAAAAATCAGAAACTTGATAACACTGATCGGAAACTTTTTGCCAAGGGTTGTATGTCTGGTACTTTTTCACAGATTCTTTAAAAACAAACAAATGAAAGAAAGAAAGAAACACCTTTAAAATATTACATTTTGAAGAATTTTTGTCAAGGAATCTTTACCACTTTGAATCATCCAGTGGCATACACTGTTAAAAATAAATCTGTGAATTCCTTGTGAAATTATCGGCAGGTGAAACCGGTGAAACTACTACAGGTGAAACTACCGGCAGCAAAGTAGCCGAGCTTTTACCGTTCCGTTAGTAAATTTTCCGTTGTGGGATGTACAAGAAAGGAAAACTCCGTTTGAAGAAGCAGTAACTTTCCGTTACAAAGTTTGATTTTTAATAATAATAATTTAATATAATTAAGGAATAGATTTATCGCCAAAGAATTCGAAATTAGCGAGTGATTTTAAGCTGCTGTGTTATTTTACTTAATTATTATTAATTTTTTGCATACATTAGTTCACGCCGTCTTGAGGATCGAACTCGGGACCATTTGACAGCAGAACAAACCCTTACGAACTGAGCCAAAGTTGCCGTTGCTGGACTGTACAAAGTATGTCTTTTACGAGTTTGTGGGACTGTGCTTTTTAAAGATTTCCTTTTAAATATATTCCTTAGAATATTTGTAAACGGATTATTTTATTTTATTTTAGACTGATGCGTAATGCTTATTATTTTTTACAATCAATTTTAATTTTTTAAATACTTTAAATTAAAAGACTGTTTTAAATCCAGTGTTTTTTTTTTTTTTTTTTTTTTTTTTTTTTTTTTTTTTTTTTTTAATGAATGAATGAATGAAAAAAAGTTTTTATTAACAATTTTTTTTACAAAAAAAAAAAGTATAGACAATTTTTTAAAATTGTCGTGCACTTTTTAATTATTTATTTTTTGGCTAATTAATTAAAAGATTTTTTAATAAGAAATAAGAGAAAAATAAACAGAAAAAATTTAATTTAAAAGGGATTTTTTATATTTTCATTAACCCATTGCGCCGGTGGGACCCGAACCCACGATCTGCGGTCGCGGTTTATTAGTGGTGTGGTGCTTTGACCACTCGGCCATGGAACCCCCGGACACAGCGGAGTGTCTCCGTTTTTTGTTTCTATTTCCATCCGTTTCGTTATTTTCAGGAAATATGATGGAATTTTGTGATTTGTAACGGAAAATGCTCTTTTGTTGTGAAAAGGGACCTTTTCTGTGAAATTCAGAAAAAAAATGTTCGTGAATTTCAGAATTTTTTTAACAGTGTAGCTAGCGGGAGGCGGAGGGGTGGTCCAGAGCCGTCCTTAGGGGTGTGCGACAGGTGAGACTGCACAGGGCCTCGCGCCTAGAAAAGCCTCGCACTTGGGTAAAAATAAAATAAAAATAAATAATCATTTCAATTTTAAAAACATATAAATATTTTTTAATTGGTGTAAATTACATATAATATAAACATCACTTTAAAATAGCAATTTAATTTAAATGCTTTAAGTGATAAATTAAAATAACATAAAAAGATTATAGCTTGACATGTTTCATTGCTCTTACGGCAACATTTTCAAAAGCAAATAAATGATAAAAAGAAATTTCTCGAAATAAACAGAAAAACACAAATCACGACAATATAAATCACAGCATATAAAAATGAAACTTTTCATTTTTATAAAGCTTATAAGTTTCAGCATATAAAAATGAAAACTTACTTACTTTCTGACTAAGTAGTCAGAAAGTAAGAAACTGACTTACTTTCATTATCAAATGAAACTAATGATAATAGAAATTAGTTTCATTTTTATTATCATGCAACTAATAAAAATGAAACTATTTTTAGAAAATTTATTTCACTATTTTCTAAAAATAGTGAAATAATTTTCACTATTTTTAGAATAGTGAAAATAGATTCATTTTCACTATTCTAAATAAAAATGAATAAAAATATTTGTGAGCGTGAAATATTACAAATTATTGTCTTAAAAACCTTTGAAGCATTTCCTTCCATATTTTAGGTAGCTCCATGGAGGCAAATTCATTGCAAACATTCTCTTTACGTATGAAGATTTCTATTGATTCTCTTATGATTGATGGAAAATATGATCTAGAAGGGTATATTATTCTGCTATTTTAAAAATCTATTTGTTATGGTTCTTTGCTATATAATCTTGAGAGAGCTGTAGTTTTCCTATTGTATTTGATGTCTGCTATATGTTCTTTAATTCTAGTTTTCAGTTTTCTACTTGTTTCACCAATGTAATATTGTTTTGTTCCATCTTGTTTTGTGAATGGTATTTCATATACGCCAGATATTTGATGTGGTTCTATTGGGTCAATTTTCCTACATTTCTACTTGTTTCACCAATGTAATATTGTTTTGTTCCATCTTGTTTTGTGAATGGTATTTCATATACGCCAGATATTTGATGTGGTTCTATTGGGTCAATTTTCCTACATTTCTACTTGTTTCACCAATGTAATATTGTTTTGTTCCATCTTGTTTTGTGAATGGTATTTCATATACGCAAGATATTTGATGTGGTTCTATTGGGTCAATTTTCCTACATTTCTACTTGTTTCACCAATGTAATATTGTTTTGTTCCATCTTGTTTTGTGAATGGTATTTCATATACGCCAGATATTTGATGTGGTTCTATTGGGTCAATTTTCCTACATGAAACAAGTAGAAAACTGAAAACTAGAATCAAAGAACATATAGCAGGCATCAAATACAATAGGAAAACTACAGCTCTCTCAAGATTATATAGCAAAGAACCATTACAAATAGATTTTAAAAATAGCAGAATAATATACCCTTCTAGATCATATTTTCCATCAATCATAAGAGAATCAATAGAAATCTTCATACGTAAAGACAATGTTTGCAATGAATTTGCCTCCATGGAGCTACCTAAAATATGGAAAGAATGCTTCAAAGGTTTTTAAGACAATAATTTGTAATATTTCACGCTCACAATTATTTTTATTCATTTTTATTTCCATTTTCATTTTTATATGCTCATGTTCACGTGATTTGTGTTTTTCTGTTTATTTCGAGAAATTTCTTTTTATTATTTATTTGCTTTTGAAAATGTTGCCGTAAGAGCAATGAAACATGTCACGCTATAATCTTTTTATGTTATTTTAATTTATCACTTAAAGCATTTAAATTAAATTGGTGTAAATTATTTATTTCACGATTAAGTTTAGATATTTAATAAGCAGGGTTGGGTTTCTGACGTCAGAAACTGGTTTTTGACATGACAAGCGTCAAAAACTGGTTTAAACCGTCAAAAACTGGCTTAAACCGTCAAAAACTGGCTTAAACCGTCAAAAACATGTAGTGCGTTTTAAAACGTTTTAAGAGCAAGAGGGAAACATTAAATAAAATAATGATTTAAGTTTTTTTTATTTAATATTAATTATTGTAATTTAATAGTTACAAAAAAATTAAATTAATTGCAATAAAACATTTCTGTTTTTTAGAATGTTCAAAAAGAAGAAAATGATTTTGTACAGTTAATAATATGGTTCAATTTTACCCCTCAGCATCTTATAGCATGTAACCAATTTAGCACATTTATTTACACCCAAATGTGTATGAAGCGTGTATGAAGACAAAGTTAGAAAATACTCTCTCAATTGATACTGATCTAACAGGGCTTGATAGCAGAAGCATTGCTAGTTGAGCTAGTTTGGAAGCAGGCCAAATTTTCAGATTTATGACAGATTTTTTTTTTTTCAGAAATGATAATATACGATACAGTAATAGTGAATTTTTAATATTACATCTAATGTTTAATATGTGTGACAGATATTTAATGTGAAATTTTACAGATCTGTGCAGCGCTGCTGGCTTTTAGCCGGGCTGGTTTAAACTGGCTGGCTTTTTCTGGTTTAAACCGCTTGAAAAAGGCCAGCTTTTTTAAGAAAAAGCCGGCTTTTACTAAAATATTTTTTTTTCTTTTACAAAAACTATTCTTAAAATGAAATGCATTATTAATTAGTAACTGTTTAATAACTGTTGTCATAAAAATGAACCATCTAATAAATTGTCAATCAAAATATAGTAAATTGATAGTAAAAATGTTTTTGTGATCAACAGATGAGAAGAATATTTATTAGAAAATTTGTGCAATATATATATTTTTAAATAATTTAAATGATTTTTACCAAATATAATACTAATCACTTAACTTACATTTTAAATATCAGTACTACACTGATCTTGTTCCAAAAAAATTTATTTTAAATTCCCTCTCTTTATTTTAAATTTTACACTGTCTATGAATTCAGAAGGACTTGAAAAACCTTTTCGAGCTGGACAAATTTCTATCTTACTCAGTCTGCCTTACAGAGAATTTACTGAACTTAGAAAGATAAATAAATATAAAAGCTATGACAAAATTATTTATATTTTCTTATTTTTAAAGTGGAATGCTGCCTTGTAAACTTCTTACATAAACAAGTGACTATTTTTATTCATAATACTAACACATTCATATATATGCCAGGAGTCATTGTTCAAGTGAAGTACTATTTTATAAACAGTATCATTTTGTATATTATTTATTTGAATGCAATTTTTACCCATAATAACATGGAAATAACTTAACTAAGCATAGGAAAGCCACTGGATCTGTAGTATAAATGTTTGTTAATAATATTGGCTATTTATGAGGTTTTTGTGATATATTATTTGCGGGTTATAAAAGTGGACAACTGAAATATGATTTTAAATGAATTTCATGAGATTTTAGTTTTAATTTATATAAAATAGCCATTAGTAAGATAAATTAACAAAAGTAGTTATTAAAAATTAATAGTGATATATGAACTGGAAAAAAGCCAATATAAGCCAGCTGGCCTGGTCTTTTCTAGAAAAAGCCGGCTTTTTTGCAGCTCTGGATCAGTGTAATATTTGAGGTTTCTGACGAGGTTTTTGACAAGGGGTTTTTGACATGACGGTTTAAACCACGGTTTAAACCGGATAAAACCGCACACTGTCAAAAACTTGCCAACCCTGTTAATAAGGGTTATTTAAAAAATGTAACATTTTTATCAATAAAAAATTTGGCACGGACATTCGAAAGAAGAAAATATTTCCTTGTAGTCGTCCAGTCTATTCGCAATCGATAGCCATATTTACACTTTAGTTTTTTGAACATGTTGCGACATTGTTACAGAATATGTGGAATAAAATTTTCTTAACTGAAAAACAAAACAAAACTCTTGTCGGCACCCTGCAAGTCTCGATACAGCAGCTCTGAGCTCCCCCACCCCCATCGCATCAACTCTTCCCGTTATTGCAGACATACAGGGTGATTCCAAATTTTTTTTTACAATAAAAGAGGGGTGATAGTACACATCAAGATAAACAATATTAAATAGGAGACCAAGGGTCCAAAACGTTTTCCTAAGGAAATAGCCGCCATTAAAGTTTAGGGACCAAAATTTCAAACAAACATAAAAGACAGAAAAATCGGTCGATTGATTTGTGGTTTTCACTAAAATTATTCTTTATGTCGGCATTTTCTTGAAATTAAATTATTAAGATAAATTTCAAAAAATGCCGATAGAGGGCGCTTTAGACTTTGGAGTAACGAACAACTATTTTTTGCCGGTATTTTTTGCATCTCATTAAATGTTTTCGTAAGCTTAGACTCAAACTTAAATTTTGAGCTCAAAATCTATAGTTGGGAATGGTTAAGTAACACAAACTGAGCTGTATTCAGAGGGTTCAAATTTCAAATGATTATAAAAAACGGAAAAATTGGTCGATTGATTTGCGGTTTTCACTAAAACTATTCTTTACTTAGGTATTTTCGTGAAAATAAATTATAAAGATAAATTTCAAAAAATGCCGATAGAGAGCGCTTTAGACTTTGGAGTAACGAACAACTATTTTTTGCCGGTATTTTTTGCATCTCATTAAATGTTTTCGTAAGCTTAGACTCAAACTTAAATTTTGAGCTCAAAATCTATAGTTGGGAATGGTTAAGTAACACAAACTGAGCTGTATTCAGAGGGTTCAAATTTCAAATGATTATAAAAAACGGAAAAATTGGTCGATTGATTTGCGGTTTTCACTAAAACTATTCTTTACTTAGGTATTTTCGTGAAAATAAATTATAAAGATAAATTTCAAAAAATGCCGCTAGAGGGCGCTTTAGACTTTGGAGTAACGAACAACTATTTTTTGCCGGTATTTTTTGCATCTCATTAAATGTTTTCGTAAGCTTAGACTCAAACTTAAATTTTGAGCTCAAAATCTATAGTTGGGAATGGTTAAGTAACACAAACTGAGCTGTATTCAGAGGGTTCAAATTTCAAATGATTATAAAAAACGGAAAAATTGGTCGATTGATTTGCGGTTTTCACTAAAACTATTCTTTACTTAGGTATTTTCGTGAAAATAAATTATAAAGATAAATTTCAAAAAATGCCGATAGAGAGCGCTTTAGACTTTGGAGTAACGAAACACTCTTTTTTGGCGCTATTTTTTGCATCTTATTAAATGCTTTCGTAAGCTTAGACTTGAACTTAAATTTTGAGCTCAAAATCTGAATAGCTGTGAGTCGTTAAGTAGACACTGTGTTCAGAGGGTTCAAATTTCAAATAATTGTAAAAAACGGAAAAAATTGGTCGATTCGTTTGCTGTTTTTGCTAAAACTAATTTTTAAATCAGCAGTTTTCTTGATCAATCAGTGTTTTCTTGAAAATAATTTTTAAAGATAAATTTCAAAAAATGCCGATAGAGGGCGCCTTAGCCTTTGGCCTATTTTTAACTGTTTTTTTTTTTTTTTTAATCTCATTAAATGCTTTCAAATGCATAGACTTAAATTTTGGGATGAAATTCTGAATCGTTGGGAGTGTTTAAGTAGCGAAAAATTGAATTGTGTTCGAGCAGAAAAGAGGGTTAAATTTCAACTCCTGAACACACTTCCGTTTGCGCTTCTTAACTCCTCATAACGATTCAGGATTTGAGCTCAAAATTTAATTTTAAATCTAAGCTTCCGAGAACATTTAAAATGCTTTTGCAAGCATTTAATTAGAACCAAAAAATAATGGTTAAAATGAATTGTTGGTTACTCTGAAGTTTAAGGCCCTCTGACGGAATTTTTTGAGATTTATCTTTAAAAATGTTTTTCAAGAAGATACTGACTTAAAGAATAGTTTTATTTTAAACCGCAAACGAATAGACCAATTTTTCCATTTTCTATAATTACTTTAAATTTGAACCTCCCCCTCCCCCTTGAGCACAGTTCAGTTTGTGCTACTTAACCACTCCCTACTATTCAGATTTTGAGCTCAAAATTTAAGTTTAAGTTTAAGCTTCCGAAATCATTTAAAGAGATGCAAACAATTCGGCAAAAAATAGTTGTTCGTTACTCCAAAGTCTAAAGCGCCCTCTATCGGCATTTTTTGAAATTTATCTTTATAATTTATTTTCACGAAAATACCTAAATAAAGAATAGTTTTAGTGAAAACCGCAAATCAATCGACCAATTTTTCCGTTTTTTATAATCATTTGAAATTTGAACCCTCTGAACACAGCTCAGTTTGTATTACTTAACCACTCCCAACTACAGATTTTGAGCTCAAAATTTAAGTTTGAGTCTAAGCTTACGAAAACATTTAATGAGATGCAAAAAATACCGGCAAAAAATAGTTGTTCGTTACTCCAAAGTCTAAAGCGCCCTCTAACGGGATTTTTTGAAATTTATCTTTATGAAACCGCAAATCAATCGACCGATTTTTCCGTTTTTTATGTTTATTTGAAATTTTGGTCCCTAAACTTTAATGGCGGCTATCTCCTTAAGAAAACGTTTCGGACCCTTGGTCTCCTATTTAATATTGTTTGTCTTGATGTGTACTATCACCCCTCTTTTATGGTAAAAAAAATTTGGAATCACCCTGTATTGGCGGGAATTCAGTAGCCAGTTCTGAAGCGACAGTAAGTGATAATTTTATTTTGGTATTTAGCATAGAGGTCTGCACGAGCCGAAATTTCCAGGCCCGAGCCCGGCCCGAAAGTTAAAATTTCGGCCCGAACTCGGCCCGGTCCGGAAAAAAGTTTAAAATTTGGCCCGAACCCGGCCCGACTCGAGTGGATTTCTACAGAACATTGATCTTTACTCTTACGGAAGAGTTCTGACCAAAAAAACTTATATTAGTCTCTTTTTTTTCCCATGTTTGTAATCTCCATTTAGGCAGAAGTGCCGTAGGCTGCGATATTTACGTTTTTAATGAACCTTTGTTTGTTGTATGTAAATGTTTCAGTTATCATTAGTATTATTAATCATATTCCATGTAATGGAGACAAAAAAAAAAAAAAAAAAAAAAAAAAAAAAAAAAAAAAAAAAAATCTAAAAAATGGTATATGGTAAAAGTAAAATTTCCTAATACGGAATCTCTTTAAAAGAAAAAAAAAATAATAAAAAAATACGTTCTCTTCTTAACAGATGTAAATATCTAATATATTTTTTTCTCGCGTATTGTTGTATTCATTTTGCATGGATGAACAGTTTAAAAGAAACTTGCAGTTTTCAGGTTAAAAGAAAATTCTGTCATAATCATGTTTTTTTATGTGTTTAATTCTATTTTAAAACGCCTAGTAATCTACGATACTTTAAAAGGAATAAATTCTAATGTTTAGTTGTAGAATAATGACGGCTTAAAAGTATATGCCTTTTTTGCAAAAATTTTTGGACAATCCCAAATTTTACTTATTTATGAAGAGTCGAGAAAAGGATTTTCATATAGAAAGATTCAATAGGAACTGATTATTTTGGTCCGTAAAACTAGGAAGAATGAAATCAGTCTCGGCTTCGTACGGAAAAAAAAGTTAGGCCCGGCCCGATACTCTAGCAAAAAAATTAAAGCCCGAGCCCGGCCCGAATGAAATTATTGAAAATCGGCCCGAGCCCGGCCGTGCAGACCTCTAATTTAGCATCTGAATTAAACGTATTCAATATTGTTGATGCTATTATTTCATGAGCTCAGGTATTTATCTAGATTTTTCAATTATTAACTTGTAAGAATATTTGCTAGGTTTCTTTGAGCATCAATAATCGTGTTTAGAAAGAAGGCAATATTATATTTTTACATCTAACATGATTAATATTAAAATCAGCCGCATCAAATAATTAATCGTTCCGTATTTCGTCATAAAGATTTAGATAATGTACATACAGTCGGCTCTCGTTAATTCGAACTTGTCGAAACCACAAGAAATGTTCGAATAAAAAAAAAATATGAAACGAAAACATGCTTAGTATGGTACTATTACAAAGGAATTAATGTTATAATGTTCTTTGCATTTATTTCTTCTGTTATCATTAGAATATAACTTAATATTAAATTAAAAGATAGGAATAGATAAACTAATTAAAAGATTAGAAGCAAGCACAATGGAAGAAAAATTTAAAGCGTCACTGATGGACAGACAGGGCACTAAGAAAGTGGATATCAAATGCATTGGATTATATACAGGGTGAGTCATAAATATCGAAACAATAGGCTATCTCCTTAAATATTGCCCTTAGACCCATACTTCCAATTGCAAAAATTCATTAAAAAAGGTGAAATTTCTGATAAGATAAGTTGCAACTCCATGAGGGGGTCTATTTGAAAAACTACGAAAATTAAATTTTTATACGGCCCCCGTAAGGCAAAATTCCCAATTAGGAAATTATTCTTTATCCATTCCTAAATGGAACAAAACAAATTTCATCTCCGTATCTAAAAATCCCACAGAGATATTAAATCCCAAAATCCTCAAAAATTCCTGACTTACACCACTTTTCCCTGCCTCTAAACTGTGATTTCTTGACTCAATTTCAACTCTTGTTAGGTAACACTCGCAAATTGCAATTTAATAAAAATCGATTTAAGATAGCGCTTTTTTTTTGGACATAAAAGCAGCGTATAGTTTTTACGCTAAATTGGTATACCAGACGTCTGCCCGGGTCAAAATATCTAGGTCAGGTCCCAAACCGACCCATAGGGGGAAAAAGTTTGGCGTGGCCTGAAAAAATGTCAACATCAGAACCCGGACCGGTCTGGAAAATAGTTTAAATCATAGCCCGGTTCAGTCGCAAATTTCTACATAGTTTTTTAATTCGGCGGGGGAAAAAAATGTTTCATATGTAGGAGTTCTGACCAAAAAATTCTTTTATAGCTTTCCTTTTTTTATATTTATACTTTTTATTATTAAAGAAGCGCCAAAGGCTGTAATATATTCATTTTATCAATCAATCTCTATTTATATGTAAATGCTTCACTTATATTTTAATATCGTCAATCCATATCCCATGCGTTGGAGACTCTGAAAAATGTTAGACACTAAAACTTTTTAGACGGAATCACATAGGAAAGAGAAAATACGTTATAAACAGATGCTGTCCCTAGAAGATGTAATTGGAGCTTATTTTCTTTTCAGGTACTATTGCATTTATTTTGCATGGATCAACATATTTTCCGTTTAAGACAGAATTCCGTCATAGGCAGATTTTTTTTCACTGGTTTTATTGTATTTAATTTTTTTAGCCTTTGAATAATCTATTAAAAAATGAATTTTAAAAGGTTTTTTTTTCTTTTTTTGTAAAATAAAGATTTTAAAATCTATATGTTTTTCGTAAAAAAATCGATTGAGCCAAATTTTATTTATTTTATGCACGTATTAAGTCAGAGACAGTGATTTTAATACGGGTTTTGTCGAAACCAGATTTGAAAATTTCATCCAGAGTGCACCTAAGTTGAAGGAAGTAGTCCCCTCTTTTATGAAAAGTACGCTAGACCTGGCCTGGCGGGTCTTCGGAAAAAAATAACATCTCGGTCCTGGCCCTACCTGGACCAGAATACAGATTTTTTAACATACTCTGGAGGACGATAAAAAGCCTGAAATTCTCAGAGGTAAATTTAAAAAGAAAAAAAAAGACTTAATCTGCATCTTAGAAAAAGCATTTTTTAAAATAACTGACGGACATTTAAACAATACACTTCGTTTTTCTGCATAATGAATTTTTTATCCTCTATTTCTTGTCTTTAAATTATTAAATGTTAAGAATTTTTAAAAGAAAAAAGAACTTGAAACACGTCATTTTTAATTTTTTTACATTAGTTTTGTTTCGGCAAATTTGAAAAAATGTTTACTTTTGGAAAAATGTTTGCTTTTGAAAATATGATTTTTAAAAAAGTTATATTATTTTTTAAATAAACATTTTTAATAGTTTTAAAATTAATATTAAAAAAATCCTTGGAACAAAACTAAAATCAGATTTTCATCTGTAATTAAATGGAAAGAAATTGAAATCCGATAAATAATGTTACGAGTTATAACGATTTTTGATTGTCCCATTTAAACCAGTGCTAACCACATGAAACTTTTATAAATTGTATGAGAAATTTTAGAATGTGATTTTCTTAGCAAATTATAAGGCTAACCATCACAAAAAAAGAAAAAAATTAAAATTCTAACTCAAGAAATAGATTTTTTACGCATTTTCTAGAACTGTTAAAGTAACATTGTTTTTTGAATTGCGCGCATTTTAATTTGTGTCTAATCCCTTAAAACCTGACGAATTTTTTAAATGGCTATAACTTTGCGAATTTTGGAGATATGAAGATGCAATTGGAATTTTTGTCCTATGGGGGCCGTATAAAAATTTAATTTTCGTAACTTTTCAATTAGACTCCCACATGGAGTCGCAATTTATCTTGTCAAAAATTTCACATTTTTTTATGAATTTTTGCAATTGGAAGTATGGGTCTAAGGGCAATATTTAAGGAGATAGCCTATTGTTTCGATATTTATGACTCACCCTGTATATACTCGTTCGGAACAATTCTCACAAAAATCAAATAAAGAAAGTTATTCAAATGATCTGAATTCCGTAGAAAGAAAAGAAAAGTGAAAAATCGGAATTTTTGTTAGTTCGAATTAAACGAAGTCAAGAGAAAATGAGTTCGAATTAATGAAGATTTTTAACGTTATTCGGCCATTGAAAATTTCGGGACTTCATGTTTAGTTCAAATTAAGCAAAGATTCGAATTATCCGATTTCGAATTAACGAAGGTCGGCTATATGTGAATATTAATATTTTAAATTTTATTTTTAAGACTATTTCCGTTTTGTTCTCGGCCGAAATTGAATGTAAGATAACCAAAATTCGGTTTCAGCTTTAATAGTTCGTTTCTGCCGTGTGCTATACTTCTAAGACTGCTTTAGCTGTAGGAAGAAAGTTTACATTTGAAAATTTCAAAAACTCAACTTTTTATACTTGCACCAAGATTTATACAACATAGTGCTATTATTGACATTAGGAATGATTCAAGTACTATTTTCAAAAGTACTTGAGACGTTCGCATACATTTAAAATTGATTTTATACGCTTATGTTCTGACTGTAAAAATTTAAATTCCAAAATAATTAACGTGACTTTTCAAGGAAAAAAGGTAAAGTAGCAAAATAAACATACGCAGTTTTGAATGGTTGATTATGCAAACATTATTTTAACATATCTGCTCCAAATTGCGATTACAATGGGAAAAATAACGTACACAATATTTTTTGCTACAATTTTTGTAGTTTAACAAAAACGTTTTTTAACTTGATGAATACATTATTTGTTAGATGTCTTACTACATATTTTAAATATAATGAGCGTAACATTAAAACATGAAATTCATTCGAAAAATACAGAAAACGTTAAAGCATTCAGTTTTTTAAAGAGAAAATATTTTTCATTTAAAACTGAACCGCAAGCCTTCTATATGCATGCATGAAAATGTTAATGATTTAACGTTTTGGTGTCATTAAAATTTAAATTGATACAGAGTAAACTATGCTCTTTTCATTGTATTGTAGGTAAGAAAAATATCTTGGAATTAAGAACATAGTTTATATGCCGACCCCCCCCCCACACACACACACACGCAGCAACGAGATGTTATTCCGGAAGATTTGAAATTTTGTGTTTTTAATGGTCAAGTAGTGCAATTTCCATTCCGAAATTCTAATGTCCCCCCGCTCCCATGTACACGCACACATCTTAGCCACAGTAACCCCCCCTCCTCTCCCCCGAAGAAAAGTATTTAAATTCAACGCTAATATATATATACATTACTATTATATATTTTTTTTCATATAAGAGTGTTTTAATTTTTTTTGTCAAAGTGTCTTTTTTATATCAAAATGTACATATACATCACAATTCATATACAGGGTGTCAGATGTTTTCGCCTTTATATTTTTTCTTAGTATAATGGAAGAATTGCAAGTGGCACGCATATTTGTTTTCTTCGAATAATGGCGCTCTTCCTAAAAAGATTGGCCACCCCTGAGCTATAACTATAAGTAAGCAAAATTTCAAGTCTCTAACTTATACAATTTACAAGAACGAACTCTGAGAAATAAAACAGACGAATGAGATTAATAGAGTTTACTCAGATGAACGAAACCCTAAAAATTAATGTCAACCTAGTCCGATTCGATATAAGACTCTAGAAGGAAAAGGCCTCGCAAAATTTCTCGCAAGATTGGGTGTCACCCTCTAAGGGGTGGCACCCAATCTTTATTTGCAAATATATATGTGTATATATAATCTTTTAAGATTTTGGAAAGTAATTCTCAAATAATATGAAATTTCTAGCATACGACGTAATAGACTTAATTTTTCTTTTCTTTGAGAATGTGAAATTTTATACAGAATGATGGTATGTCTAAATAAAATATGCAACAGGGAACAGAAACCAACTTATACAACAAATGGGTAACAAAAGCAAACTTTAAAAGAAAGAATTTTCTTCTACATACAGACACTACATTGACTTACGCAGACTATAAGTTAAGTAATGAATCACCCCCCCCCCTTTTTTTTAAAGCACATGATGACAAAAGACAAATAAGGAACGGTATGGATATTTGTTGTAATAACATAGAATTATGATTGAAAAAGTATGGCGGATTGGCGTGTGGGGATGGGGCGTGACACCATTTACATCTGCCCTGGATATCACCCATCCTCGCTCACCACTCGAATCATCCTTACAAAAACAATTTTAACCGACTTTACCCACCGTGTAAAACGTTGCAAAACACAAATCCAGTGATTACACCGAAACTACGCGACCGATTCATGTTATTTCTTTATTATTATTCAAAGAGAATACTCTCGAATTATTCTTATTTAAACTTCATCAAAATATCCCTTTCGAGTCTAGTGTAATATACGTGTTTTAATGGAGTATTATTTTGTTTTAAGGAATACTTTTTCTTTGCGTGTAATAAAGTTAGTGTATGTCTATGCATTTTCTATTACATGACTTCATTTATGTTTGGGCATTTAGTAATAATAATAATTATTATTATTTGCTTCATTCTCTTTGCGCTGTTTGCGATTCTTTTATTTTAAACGTATATTTCACTCTTTAAATTTAAATTAAAAGTTATTTTCCTGAAAGAATCATGTGTAATAAAGTGCAAAAAGTATTAGAAAGTTGAAGTTGTAAAATAAGTTAAATCTGTAACAATGTTTTCTAAAGATATACAAAAATTCTTCCTTAGTCTATTGTCATACGAATATTAAATGACTCGTACACATAAAACACCATTCGTTATCTTTCATACCATGAAATATTCGTTAAACACTAACTAATCGATTTTTACAGCTAGTGTTAATGTTACAAACGTAAAAGTAGTTTTTTCTAAAAATTGAAAAAATATTCGGATCCGAAAGGGATATGTTCAGTACCTTTCAGAAATTCGACAGAAATAATTAAACAAGAAAATAAATAAACGCCTTTAGTGTATTTCCTTTTGAAGAAAGTGGCGTAGTGTTATCTAATTGGTAATAAAGTCGCTAGCCGGCGATTTTCCTCCCTCTTTATACGGTTTTGTTTCTAGAATGGCTGTAGGGAAACCTAAAAGCAACATTTTAATCATTAAAAACTTTTATACCTTAAAAAAACAGTAAAAGAAAAAAGAAAGAAAATTGCAAAGCGTTCAAATTTACCCAAGATTCCTGCTGCACATCTAGTACACTGTAAAAAAAAAAAAATCTGTAAAGGTACTGAACATTTTCTAGGAAACTGGGATTCCAAGAACTTTTCATGTAACGATAACAGGAAAAATCCATGTAACCTATTCTAAAACTTGAGTTTTTGTTGTTAGCGTTACAGGAAAAGTTCTTGGAATCCCAGTTTCCTAGATAAAGTGTAGTACCTTTACAGAATTTTTTTACAGTGTAGTTCATCTGAAGAATAACATTTTTACGGTGCGGTGGAGGGATTTATACACTAGTACAAGGTAAAAACACCTGGCAATTTTTAAAATTTAATATAACATCAAGTAACTGAACCTTTTTTTAAGCTTGTAATTTATAGATCTATATTTCTTCGTTTATGTTTTTAAAAAATATCTCAAACGGGAAGAGGAAAAGTTTATTTTTCTCTTAGTATTTAATTATTTTAATACGTATATTCACTTGTAATAAATTAATGAATGATGTAATACATAATAATATTAATGATGTATATGTACAATTATAATACATAATTATGATAAATGAATATATGAATAAATTGTACATTATTTTCCAAAAACCTTCAAAGAAAAAAAAAATGTGAATTTCAGAACCTAGAGAGGAGCAAGTGACTTAATCCTGTCCCTTCCCTTTTCAGGCACTTATGGTTCAAATCTTTATCAGTTTATACTGTTAGTCTGTCAGTGGCCAATGAAAATATTTCCAAGGTGAAAAGTCATTGAGCAGGAATGTTTAACTCGCCACAACTAGCTGCGAAATGAGGTATAGCGGGCTCTTTTTTGATCCCCTTGGTTCTCTTGAAGACTTATTTATGGGTGTCGGGGGAGAACTTTACGGTCCAATTTCAATCTCACATTGCGAAAACGGTTACCATGTTGACACATTTATAGTGCATTCCCAACCACCGACTTGCAAAGCAAAGCTTTCCTGATCGCCGAAAGTGAACTGTTTATGACGATTCCGAAATCTCACTGAAATGAAAGATAGCCCATTCAAGTGAAAACGATTCTGAGAAAGATTACTCGTATGTTATTATGCGTAATTTATGAATTATTTTCAAATCGACGGACCTCCTACATTAAACCACTTTAACTAACGGGGCTGCACTCAGCTTTGGAATTTTTTCTGTAATGTTAAGGCAGCTGGTCACTCAGCGACCGAATTCTTCTCGGAAATGTTAAGTCTATACGCATTTGATGCATTCTTATATTCAAAATATCTCCATAGGGAATTAATATTTTAAAATTATTTTTTCAGTATTCTTTTCTTAAAGGATGTCACTTTTTTTTCTTAGTTGTCAAAATATTTCTAAATTTTATGCTCAGTTTTATGTTTTATATTTTAAAAACTGACGAGCTGGAACTAAAATTTTAACACTTCATTTAAAATCATGCATTGATTTTAAAATTATTATTAAAATTAAGGCAAAAAAGTTGTATCCTTTAAGAAGAGAACATTGGGAAAAGAAGCTAAAAATATATTAATTTTCCGAGGAGATATTTTGAATAAAAAATGTATCAAACGCCCAAAGACTTAACATTACGGAAAAGAATTCGACCGCTGAGTGCGACCAACCGTATTGAATCTATGGACGTTTAATACATCCCTACATTCAAAATATCTCTTGGAGAAAATAATATTTTTATTTTTTTTGTTCTGTGTACTCTTGTCCAAAGATTTTTTTTTTTAAGTTTTTAAAATATTTCTAAAATCCATATAGAGTTTAACTAATTCTGGAATTACAGCCGTGAACTCGATAAGAGGATTGATTGTCTGTGCTATCGCCTCTTGGTCTATAACTCTACGGTTAAATTGTTCTTGAATATTCTCGCTGCCTGTCCGTTGTGCAGAAAAGGAATAAATTTTAAAACAACCATTGTCCTACACTATTGACACATAAAGTCCACTCGTCAAAAAATCACAGGTGGATATTTCCATGACCATTTGTCGTGTAAGTCACATTTCGGGTAACTGCTAAATTTTTGGCCACCGTTATTTACGAAAGGTTTGCATGGCCTTATTTAGTTAATTAAATAACTCTGATAAAATAAGTCAAATTTTTCCATTCAAAAATATTGATATCCAACATCGTAGTATGTGACTTACACGACATGTGCTCATGGAATTACGCAGGTTCTAAATCTAAATTATGTAAAGAACGCGTGGTTTTCAATTTAAAGTGTGTCTCAAATCCAAAGGGGCTATTTTCTGACGCCTTTTTAATTCATTTTTGATCGAAAAAATATGAAATTTCCATTTATTCTTCTGCGTAAACTATGTAATCGAATAGCGTTTTTCAGTTTTTGATATAGGCAAAAGATTTTTCAGAAAATACTGCCAAAGTGGGCATTTTGTACCAAATTTCCGACGCCGCGCCGCAGCGCGATAAAAAAAAGAGATGAATTGTAGTCACGTGGCAGGAGTAGCTTATAACTTGATAAGTAAAAAATAGAAAGAGCTATTTAAGATCATTTGTAGTTTTCTATTTTTTTTTTTTTTTTTTTTTTTTTGTAAAGGCAGAAGATTTTTCAGAAAATACTGCCAAATTAGCCCTTTAAATCGAATTTCTGAAGCGGCCGAGACAGAAAGGCGAAAACTTGTCACACAGCAAGAATAACTTATAATTGGATAAGTAAATTATTTATCACAAAATAAAAAGCGCTATTCGATTCTATATTGCTTCAATAATAAGCCTCGCCAATTTTTATGCTTTAGTTAAAAACTAGCTGTTACCCGTGACGTCGTTCACGTAGCATTAAAAAAAAAGATAAACGCTTTAATTAAACAAAACGGTTCATTAACAATAATTTAAAATATATATAACATTTATCTGATAAAAGGCTATGCAGTAGTTTTTTTATAGGGGACTTAAAGAACTCAGTCAAATAAAAGAAAAATGTGTTAGATAATATGAACCATCGCGAAAATGAAATTGTAACCACTTATACTGTAGAACAATTGTAACGCACCCCAATTGTACAGAAATCATGTTGTAGTGCATTTCAGAATTCCATATCAAAGAAAGAAAAATCATGTGTTAAACCTAGGTAATAAAAAAAATATCCAACATTTCCATAATGCATAACTTGATATGATCTATGCGTTTGTAAAGATTCTAAATACAATGTTAAAATTTTGCTTAGTGAGAAAAAGTATAACGAATATTAAAATTCATCTTTAGCAATTTCTAATTATAGACAGAAACTTACTTGAATTCTTTTTTACAGTCCTGTATATTACGTGCAAATATGTATACGATCGCATATTTAGCTTAAATTATTCAAGCAAAAAACCCGAATCAAATTATTGAATTCATATTTCCGGGAATCGCTATTGCACTGGTGACCAATCCAGTTTATTGTATAGTCCGATACATGATTTATTTAAATTCTACAAGTATCTCTTATTATATCAAATGTAGCTGAACTTCAGGATGCATTAGTTTTCCAAATACATATCATAATTGAAAAAGCTCTTGAGCAATCTTTTCTAATAGACCATACTTTGGATACAATATCTGAGATCTGGACACAGGCCCAAAATCTTTTATGCGTCTGTGTAAATGAACAACAAATATGATGCAAGTGATACTTAACTGCAAGCTTATTGTAGTAAATTTCAGTATTTATCATTGTATTGATTATCTCAGTATATTAATTTTATCATGTTTGAAATAGCGCAACGCAATTAAAATACGCTGGGAATATTTTTTTTCTCCGTAGACTATTATATTACCGAACATTTTTCTGCAATCTTGTAAGTGAATGTTAAATCTTTTCACCCCATTTTCTACAGAAATCCTATTTTAGTGCACTTCAGAACCTGATATCAATTTCAATATTATAAAAATAACCTTAATAAAATAACATTATTAAAATACGTTGCAAATGGTTTTTCTTCACAGACCATAATATATTGAAATACTTTTGAGCTCCCTGTACGCACACTATAAGTACTACATTTAACATATTCGATAGTAACCATGTTTTTCTGAACCTTAAAAATGCATGTAAATTTCATTACATTTAAAATTACGTAACATTATCAAAATACACCACAAATGATTTTTTCGCCTTAGACCATAATGTAAAGTTTCCTTTTGAGTGCTCCTGTGATTCAGCTCTAATTGCTACCTGGTCCATTTTCAATGCCGCATATGCTATGGTAAATCTCAATAACGTATGTTATTTTCGTATGAATTCCACTATATTTACCCAAGTTGAAAAACGGACAGACAGACGGCAGACCCCAGGCACTCCGCATCCGGTATACAGACAGGTTGAAGTCGTAAACACTTTTAGACCATGTTAGAAAGTGTCAAAAAGCGGGTAGTTTCCGTAAAACGGAAAAAAAAAACAGTGTTAGGAAAAATATACTACAAAACTGTGTTTTATGTGGCATTTTTGTATAATTTGTACATATAATCTCTGCATACCGTAAAAATTTATAGAAATTTATTATAAAAAACATTCTTAAAAGTGACGACATATTTTTACTTTTTAAGAGCTAAAAAAAAATGTGCAATTAATATCCATTTACAAACCTGTTTCCAGTACACTTTGAGCACATTATGCCAAATTGAGATATTGACTGAGGGAATGAATTTTCTCACAATTACATTAAATCTTTAGATTTTAAGCCCGAAAGTGCATTTTTAAAGTGATATTTATTTATATTTTCAGAATTGAACAATTTTCAGTTAACACACACAAATATTTTTTTTTGATTAGTTGAGCTTTTCTTACTTTCTAAAAATGATAAAAAGTTTTTTCATTGATCATTACGTCATTTACGATATGTATAAATTATTAATATTTTCTAGTCGTTTAATATTTAACCTTTAAAAAAACTTATTTCATTTTAAAATTAAATATTAACCACGCTCAGACGGTAAACTTAATTTTCTTTAAAAAATAACTTTTGATATCATAATTCAATCTCATTTCATTGCAGCATCAGAGGTATTTATTTTATTTTCAATATGTGACGTCACAGTCGTCTCTTTTTAGCACTTACTCAAAATTACATTGTGTTATTAAAAATGAAAACTTGAAAACTTATACTTTGTTTCATATATGACGTTACATTGATATTTTTAAAATTCTTAATGGAAAGTATTCCTCTGACGTCACAATTGGTAAAAAGTTGAATTTTATAGCCTCTAACCGAAAGAAAGAAAAAGGTTCATTTTGATTATGGATTAATATCTGGAAAAACTACTAAAATATTTATATTCCTGTAAAGTGTGAAGTTATATTCTTGTAAAGTCTTCTAAGTGTAAAATAAATTTTATATAATCGTTTGCGTGATATAAGAAGAAACAGTATTCCTCTGACGTCACAATTGGTGAAATTGCGGTTTTTAATCTCGAACCGAAAAACAGAATAGGGTCCATTTATTTATTTCATTTTATTTTATCACGTGAAAATCTTTCAGTTGAAAATTAATTACAGAAGAGAAATAATTATTCCTGTTTTTTTATTTTTTGGCAACGAAAAAAGAAAGATAATTAAATATTATGGAAAATTTTTCAATTTATTCTGTATGAAAAATAGTGAAATATTGAATTATTAAGAAAAATATTTGAATAAAATAAATAAAAGTTAGCCTATGTTCATTTCAGGCCAATAATTTACCTATATACAAAAATTCAAAGACATTAATCCATCCGTTTTGAAGCCAAGTTCATTCCAATTTTCGGACACACTTTCACATTTATAATATATATAAGGATGAGTCAGAAAATATGATTTTATAAAAAATATAAATAATAAATAAAACATTAAAATAATATATTATATCTGAGTGAAAAAAATCCAATTATGTGCAAAATTTACATATTTTTAACGAAGGTAATATCCGTATTTTTTCCTTTTAAAAAATAATACTTTTTAATGCAAACAGAAAATTTAAAGGTATGAAAAACAATAACTTAATTATATTTTTAATCGTCTTTGTTTGGTAGAAAATGCTTTGAAATAAATATTTCAGTTAAAAAACTAATTACATTTATGATTTACATGTGTTTAACAAACGTAACATCCGGGCATTTGCTGTGTTAACAAAGCCTTTTTAATCGCGAAAGTACTAGATTTAAAACAATGGCAAATAATCGTTCAGTTCGATTTTTAATAATAATAGAAATAATTCCGTAAGAATCCAAGTTTGCGTAATACGAAAATCAAAATTTAAATTAATGTTTCATCAAGGTTCTATTATAACAATGATATAATAACCTTGAAGCATACTGTATACAAAACAAAATAGTCATTGAAGAAAAAATATATTAAAAGAGATATCGGGAAAAAAATCTTTAATTTTCTTTGATTATTGAAAAGTGTTGATTATTAGGTAATTTGATCAAAACGCTAGTTGAGCTGTTGATTTTGAAGTTACCACTTTCAGAATGTATAATTTAAGTTAACTCCTATATAGGGCTATTCATAAAGAGGGTCAATTGTCGATTTATTTAAATATTATTCATAACTTATTTCTTATGGTAACACTATAGACATTTCTATTGAATTTCAACTGTTATTTCTACTTTATAGAAAAAACGAACCATAATTCTGTGGGATTCGATAATGCTTCTTTTATAACTTTTTTAAAGAATTCTAACACGAAATTTTATGAGAGAATGGATAGCATTTACTTTTTACCTAGTGTAAAATTTCTTACATTGCTAAGGTTTAAACAAAAATTTTTAATCATATCTCCTGTATACCTTTGATCAGGCTCCATCTTCTATTACAGTTCCTTTATTTACATTTAAAACAATTTCGTAAAATAATATTTCATGCGGATCGGTAACATTAAGATCTTTCACCTTTCTTAATTATAACTACAGTAAATGTAAACGTAAGTTATGTTACATTATAATTATTATTTATTTATTTATTTATTTATTTATTTGGAGAGAATGTAAGCTAAAAGTTATTAAATAAATTTATTGAAACAAAACAGAATTAAAGTATTTGTTCGTCATTTCGGATAGCAGGCGATATCCTATTAGCATAGCTGCTAAATCCTCCAATTTTTCGGTTAAGATAATTTCATAGATTTTTTTTTCCTTATTTAATCGGCGGATTATGAGTTCATTTTTTTAAAATTTTCTTTCTCTTTTAATTTCCAGATATAAATGTAGTTTTATGACGTAATTTTCAGTTTTTGACGTCTTTAACTCATAATTATTTAATTCTCAGTTGAAAGTTTTTTTTTTCTGTTTATGATAATCGCGTATAAACACTTTTTTAATTTGAAGGAAATATTTTTTGATCATTTGGAAACAATTTAAAATAATAATCTTTTCTAAAATTTGCAAAAAAGTCTCTCAAAATGCTAAAAATTTGAATATAAAATAAAAAACTCAAAAAAAAAAAAAACTCAAAAAAAAAAAAAACTCAAAAAAAAAAAAAGTCTGCACACCGATAACGTCTAATACAAATAATCTAAAAATATTTAAATTCCTATGCATAGTTTTTGCTCCTATAAAAATTTTTAATAGATCGATTTTAACCAACTTTAGCATTAAATATCTCTTTAAATAACTCTTAGATTTGAAAACTGCCTGCATCAGCGTGTTTTTCAAACATCTCTCTATAATATCTATAATATCACCAATTTTTATATTTTTGTGTGGCGTAGTTTTCTTAATATTAGCTAAAAAATACCCTAGGTCACAAAAAGTTCATTATCCATGGCGGTGACAGTGTTAGTTATTTTTTATTTATTTATTTATTTATTTTGAATAGAGAAATTCCATGCACCTGCTTACACATTATTTTTACTCTTTCGCACTAAATTAATTTCAATTTTTAATCCAAATATCGCACCATCTTCTCTTTTGAATAAATTATATTTAAATGTCATTCGTTATATTAACGATTCATGGGCGCGAAGACGCTCAAAAACCATGTCTACGCTGACGTAAGCAAATCCCCTTCTTCTCTACTAATAGTACATTTGGAATACATAAGAGGTTTATTTTTATTTTATTTTTTTAAACTTCTTTTATAGGTTACATTTTTTAGATTTATTTTTTAATTTAATAATTTAAATTTGTCAGAAACAATAGTTAAGCAATTTGGTTCTACTAGGTTATCCCGTCGACCAAAATTCTATCGCCAAATTCTAAGATTAAATGCCAATAATGGATTAAAATAGCAAATGGATGATCGTGAATGTCACATTCAATGACATTAAATACGATACACGTGTTTAAAACGTCATTGAGGGATTTTTATTTCGACTTTTTATTTGTATTTTTATAAATATTATACTAATTGTTTGTTTGTTTGTTATTTAAAATAAAAATTACATCAATATGTATAATTTGGCTATTAATTTGGCGATTTGTATAATTTGGCGAAATCGGCCGACGGGATAACAGAATAGTACCAGCAATTTTATTAAAGATGAAATTCACTTCAATTTTTTTAAATTTTATATTAAGAGGAATTTAAATATTTGTTTGTTTAAAACTATTTTTATTTCATATTTTCAATCTTAAAAATTTCACCACAGTTTGTTTTTAAGGTTAATATATACAGGGTGTTTCTAAATTCATGGTACAAACTTTAAGGGGTGATAGTACACATCAAGACAAACAATATAAAATAGGACATCAAGGGTCCCAAACGTTTTCCGAAAAAGATAGGCGCCATTAAAGTTTAGGGTCCAAAAATTCAAATGATTATAAAAAACAGAAAAATTAGTCGATTCGTTTGCGGTTTTCACTAAAACTATTCTTTATGTCAGTATTGTCTTGAAAATAAATTATAAAGATAAATTTCAGAAAATGCCAATAGAGGGCGCTTTAGGCTTTGGAGTAACGAACAACTATTTTTTAACATTATTTTTTGCATCTCATTAATTTTTTTAGAAGCTTAGACATAAACTTAAATTTTGAGCTCAAAATCTAAATTGTTGGGAGAAGTTAAGTAGCGCAAACTGAACTGTGGGGGAGGTTCAAATTTCAAATGATTATAAGAAACGAAAAAATTGGTCAATCGATTTGCGATTTTCACAAAAATTATTCTTTATGTCTATATTATCTTGAAAATAAATCATAAAGATGAAATTCAAAAAATGCCGATAGAGGGCGCTTTAGACTTTGGAGTAACGTACAACTATTTTTTACCGTTATTTTTTGCATTTCATAATTTTTTTTTTTTTTTTTTTTTTTTTTTTTTAAAGCTTACACATAAACTTAAATTTTGAGCTGAAAATCTAAATCGTTGGGAGTGGTTAAGTAGCGCAAACTGAGCTGTGCTCAATGGGGGTGGGGAGGTTCAAATTTCAAATGATTATAAAAAACGGAAAAATTGGTAGATTCGTTTGCCGTTTTCGCTAAAACTATTCTTTATGTCACTATTTCCTTTAAAATAAATTGTAAAGATAAATTTCAAAAAACTCCGTTAGAGGGCGCGTTAAACTTTAGTGTAACCAACAACTATTTTTAACCGTTATTTTTTGCATCTTATCAAATGCTTGTAAAAGCTTGGACTTAAACTTTGAGCTCAAATTCTAAATCGATGGGAGGGTTAAGAAGCGCAAACTAACTGTGTTCAGTAGTTGAAATGTTAATCTCCCCAACCCTCGAAGACAGTTCAATTTTCCGCTACTTAATTACTCACAACGATGCAGATTTTGAGCTCAAAATACAAGTTTTAACATTTACAAGCATTTAATTAGATACAAAAAATAATAATTTATTATAATTGTTGGTTACTCTAAAATTTAAGGCGCCCTCTGACGGCTGTTTTCGAAAGATATATTTAAAATTTATTTTCAAGTAAATATTCACATAATGAATAGTTTTAGCGAAAACCGCAAACGAATCAACCAATTTTTCCGTTTTTTATGATCATTTGAAATTTGAACCTTCCCACCCCCATCGAACACAGTTTAGTTTGCGCTACTTAACCACTCCCAACGATTAAAATTTTCATCACAAAATTTAAGTTTATGTCTAAGCTACTAAAAAAATTTATGAAATGCAAAAAATAACGGTAAAAAATAGTTGTACGTTACTCCAAAGTCTAAAGCGCCCTCTATCGGCATTTTTTTAAATTTTATCTTTATAATTTATTTTCAAGATAATACTGACATAAAGAATAATTTTAGTGAAAATCGCAAATCAATTGACCAGTTTTTTCGTTTTTTATAATCATTTGAAATTTGACCTGCCTCCATAGTTCAGTTTTCGCTACTTAACCACTCCCAACGATTAAGATTTTCATCTTAAAATTTAAGTTTTTTGTTTAAGCTTCTAAAAAAAATTAATGAGATGCAAAAAATAACGGTAAAAAATAATTGTTCGTCACTCCAAAGTCTAAAGCGCCCTCTATCGGTATTTTTTGAAATTTATCTTTATAATTTATTTTCAAGACAATACTGACATAAAGAATAGTTTTAGTGAAAACCGCAAACGAATCGACCAATTTTTCTGTTTTCTATAACCATTTGAATTTTTGGACCCTAAACTTTAATGGCGCCTATCTCTTTCGGAAGACGTTAGGGACCCTTAATTTCCTATTTAATATTCTTTGTCTTGATGTTTACTATCACCCGTTAAAGTTTGTACCATGAATTTAGAAACACCCTGTATATTTACTTAGTTGATTTAGAATCAGTTTTATTAAAAATGCAAATAAATTGTTTTGTTTACCAGAAATTTATTTACGTAACATAGACAAATTTATTTTAAATAGTTGAATAACATTGGTGAAAACGTTATTCATAATTTCGTACAGTTTACGTTGTCTAAATATGTTTTGAAATGGGGTGGTTTTGATTATTTCAATTAGTAAATAATCAATAAAGTATAAATATTTTGTAATCCGAATTTTATTTATTTATTTATTTATTTATTTTTGTTTTATTTTTATCTTTTACTTGAATCATATTGAAATAAGTATAAATTTTATTTGGAAATCAATTTTCTGTACTACAAAAATAAATAACAAAATAAATAAAAATATTTTCATCTAATAAATGTCATTACACACACTTATTTTTATAGTATATACGTTGGAAATATAATGCAGAATTTATACCTTTTAAACCTACACATCTCTCATCATTTTCAGCGATTAAACAAAATATCATCAAACACATTTTCTAAAGGATTAGACAAGATTGACTTACTTTCAAAAGAGTATTAATTTATTTTTCTTTAATGTTTCATGTCAAAGAAAGGTGACATTTATACAGACAAAATTCTGAGTAACGTTTTTTAAGCATAAAAAAAAGAAAGAAAAAAAGAAAAAATGCTAAGCTTTACCTTTAACTTATTCTTTTTCATTTTCTTCCATTTATACAAGGGTCTCTTGGAAATTTATCTTGAATCTTGTATTTGGCACTTGAGAATATTCGACTTCCGGTTTTCGACGAATTCAAGCATTTTAGAAAGTTTGTAAATGTTTTCCGTGAGTCTGTGTCACTATTGTCGTCTTCTGTTTGTGCGTGACTCAAAGATTCAATCATACCTAGACAAAAGTAGATGCTAATTAGTCGGATGGTATCGCCCAAGAGATGGCGCTGTTGTACAACATTTTCGACAACTTACACTTTAGAGATCGGGAGCGGCAACAGAGACAATCACCTCATCGAGTTCACGGAGAAATTCAAGAATTAGTTAAATGTTAAATCTCGATTTACTTATTAAGACACAATCAGAATGCCAAGTCATATCTTGGTGGAAAACACCTAAAAACCTGATTTTAGCGGTTGATTCTTAGGTATACCATTATGTTTTCCTGCTTCCAGTCTTCCATATTTTCATTCTTTTAAATGCAGGTAAACACATTAGTAAATCTACGGAACAACCGTTAAAATAGGATTTTTAGGTTATTTTCCACCAAGATATGACTTGGCATTCAGATTGTGTTTTAATATGGAAATCGAGATTTAACTAATCCTAGATTTTTATCCATTATCTCTGTTTGCAGTCTCCCAGTCCAGTAGCGATAGGTAAAGAATGAATAATTTGTCAATTTTATTTTGGCTGCAGACGATTTGGTTTATGTAGAAAAAAGTTTTGTGATGGCTATAATTTGTAGTTTCACCGTGTTTACTCCCGTAATATTCGCAGCCCCATTTCAAAGCAGAAAAAAATCGTCAAAAAAAAAAAAAAAAAAAAAAAAAAAAAAAAATTTCGCATAAAGGCCATAATGGCGTATTTGATCTTCATCTAGAAAATTGAAAATTATTTTCTGTCTTCTTCCCAGAACTAATGCTCTTAATGGATTCATCTGTTCTGTCACTCCCATTGACATACCAAATGTTCACTCCATTCTTTCGATACAAATTCACAGTACAATAGTGATACTTAAACCTTCAGTGAAAGTGATATATTATGAGGATTTTTTGTCAAAAATTTCATAAGTTTGTAAATTTTATATCTATAAAAATATTACCATAAAAAGAAAAATGGTACTTAATAAACAGTACAAAATTTTGAAATATATAATAAGTCACTAATTTTATTATCATGTGTTTTTTTATAGTAGTAATGTTTTAACATTAGAGTTTGTACATTTGTTACACCATTAACCAACACCATGACGGCTTCAACCCTTCTTCTATTGTATTTGTTCCTAATCCCTTAATTAGTTTATGCATTTATATCTTTTAATTTAATATTAAATCATATTCTAATTATAGCGGCCGAAATAATTTTAAATACTATAACATTAATTCATTTGTAATAATACTCCCTTAATCCGGGAGAACGCGCGCTTACCCAGAGTACGAGTTGTTTTATCTTTGTCACCAATAAAATCAAATTATAGCAGTCACTTCATTTTGGCGGAGAAAATTCTTACAAATTTTGAGGTAAAATATGTTGAAGAATACTTTAAAAAAATTAGTGGTTGCAATTGTAAAAACCATACGCACTCCGGACCTTTTAGGCCCTGCGCACGTCCTCGCGGGTTAAACATGTTTTCCTCTCATACTTTCCATAATTCGAACTCTTTATAATTCGAACATTTCTTGTGGTCCCGACGAATTCGAATTAACGAGAGACGACTGTATTTTCAAAGATTTCAAGTATATTAAATTAAAAATATTGCTCTCTTTATGCCACTGCTATATGCATTCTAATATTACTATATTCATGTTGCTATATTTCTATAAAAATATTGTTATATCCATGAACATAAATCTTTCTTCTTACTATGAAATGTAAAGCTGACTAAAATGAATTACAAACTAGTTGGATGTCGTAATCGCAAAACTTTCTTCTATCTCGTATATGCTAATACTTTCTGAAAAATGAAGCATAACAGCGCCACCTGTTAGACGATTTACACCAAAATCTAATGAGCAACAACTTATGCCAAACTTCTATCTGAATTGGAAGTTTAATGAAAATCCCGACGTTAGCTTTTGAGATAGAACCATTGCAGAAATGGTAAAAAAATCTGGATGATGCCACCTGTTGAGCAATGTATTTCAAAAATTAAACAGCACTAATTTATATCAGGGACTAGCTAAATCTGAAGTTTGACGAAAATTCGTGTATTAGTTCTTGAGATAGAGCTATTGTGATAATCATGAAAAATGTCACACAGCAGCGCCAATTGTTGGGCGATTTCACCAAAAATACAACCAGCACTTTATTATATCATGGATTAACAGAATTTGAATTTTTATGAAAATCAGTTCATTAGTTCTTCAGCTATAGCTATTGCGAAGTCATGAAAAAGTCAACATAGCACACTGTTAAAAATTTGCAGCATTCTGTCCCGTCATTCGACTGTTTTTTTTTTTTTTTTTTTTTTTTTTTTTTGAAAGAAAAAAGGGAGTTCATAACCATAATTTAACTCTATTCTGACCATAAAAGGAGCGAAAATATGGTAATAATACTGTTAAATTACAGTTGTGTAACAGTTTTTGATAAAAACGGTCAAATAACTGGACAGAACGCTGCAAAATTTTTAACAGTTAACCTGTTAAGCGATTTGCACCAAAAAGTAATTAGCACCAGTTTATATGAGGGAAAATTTTATTAAATTCCGTTTATTAGTTCTTGAGATAGAATGCCCACAAAATTTGTGTCACAGACAGACAAACAGACATTTTGTAAAAACATGCTTTTGGGAATTTCTGCCCTCTAAAACATGTAAATCCGTCAAAAACTGGAATTCGAAAGTTTTTACGAATCTATACTTTCTTCTTCTAGATAGAAGAAAATAAAAAGATTTTGTATCTTGCCATTTTCTTTTGCGTGCACAGTACATTAAATAAATACTGCTATAGAAAAAAGCACAACGCCTTCAATTCTTTCGCATTTACTTTTACAAAATGTGTTCAATGTCTAGCAATGTTTGTTTATTTCTGTCACCACGGTTTCATTCTATTATTTATTTGTTGATTTACTTGGAAATCTACAGCGAATCTTGAAAAATGCTTCCTAAGAACAAACCCGAGAACCGTTATGTAATCCGACTTTGACTGGCAAACGGATTAACAGTATCATCTGCTACTGACAAAATCTTTTTCAATCTAAATGGTTTAATACCACTGTGAAGGCCTTTTTTCACCCGTTTTTACACTTGTAAACTTATATATTTTATAATTTAAAAAGCGGAGAAGGAAGAATTAAATTGTTCATAATGTGTATTGCTCCAGTGGAATAGCAATTTAGAAATTATGGTGGGGGAAATTTAAGTAGACATTTTCAAATACATTAAACAAAACCATCAATAATTTAAAAAAATATTAAAATTTATTTCAATTATCAAATATTTTATTTTATTAATATTTAACTATTTTATTTTTATGTTTTGTTAATATTTAAATATTTTAATTTCAATTAATAAAATTCTTATGAAAATAATTAAAACGTTCAAACTTATTATTACCAGATGACATTATCATAAAATCAATATCTTAATTAATTCAGACTAATGGGCGATAACGAGAAGTTTTTCTCGATTGTATGAACATCTCGATAACTTTCGATTGTGTAAAATTTTTCTCGATGACCCCAATTTGCAATTGCTTTTATCAAGAGTCGTCTGCAGGTGAATGAGTCGGTGTTAATAAAGACACGACTGATTTACTCGCTAGTGAGCCCGTCCTTTCATTGCTGTCTCTAATTTATACGCAATCTTGTAATATTAAATCTTGTTGAACCGAACGAACTTCTGACCGGATCCTTGGGGGTGTGAAAGGTGGAAAAAGGAGCATAGGAGCTGCATAATATGAATAAGTGGGCATGCTGCTTCCCAAATATATATCACATGAGTAGTACTGGCAAAATTTATAAAAGTGCCCCTGAGAGGGCAAAGTGGAATGAGGTTCGCCGAAGGTGTATAACATTCCCTCTCTTTTAACCATTCTTTCATATTATGAATCTTTTTCCTTTTAGAATTGAATTTTAAGGGAGGGGGAGGGGGGGGAGATAAGGGGTTGAACTTTTTAAATCTTAGCAATTTCGACAGTAAATGTAATTTTTGATGAGGATTTTTTTTTATGGAACTCTCCGGTAAATATTGTTTATGAATATTTACCGGATTTATTTATCTTTACTAAGTATAAAGATTTTAAAGTGGGGGCTGCGTCATTTTTAGGTGTATTCTGAGAAAAATGAGTGAACTCACGGGTGACATGTAAATTTCACACTTTCTTTTTGGACCCTTTCATGTTATATATATATATATATATATATATATATCATAGGAATGTTTTCGCACCTATCTTTCATTTTACGATTCTTTCTCATTCTGGAGTTGAATTTCAGGAGGGGGGGGTAATAGGGGGAGCGATAAGGGGGTGAATTTTTTAAATCGTAGCTATTTTGACAATAAATAACATTTTAGATGTGGAGTTTTTTCATAGAACTCTCCGGTAAAAATTATTTATTAAAGATAAAGATTTTAAAGTGGGGACTGCGTCACTTTTAGGTGTATTCTGGGAAAATTGAGTGAATGCACGGGTGACATATAAATTTAAAACTTTTTTTTGGACCCGTCGTGTTATATATATATCATCGGAAAATTTTCGCACCTCTCTTTTATTTTACGAATCTTTATCCTCTTGGAGTTGAATTTCAGGAGAGGGGGGGGGCGATATGGGGGTCTATTTTTTTAATCGAAGCTATTTTGACAATAAATATCATTTTAGATGTGGAGTTAATGGAACTATCAGGTAAATATTATTTATTATAGATAAAGATTTTAAAGTGGGGGCTGCGTCATTTTTTGGTGTATTCTGGAAAAATTGAGTGAACCCACGGGACACATGTAAATTTCATTTTTTTAACTCATCATGTTATACATATATCATTGGAAAGTTTTCGCACCTTTCTTTCGTTTTACGAATCTTTCTCCACTTGGAGTTGAATTTCAGGAGGGAGGGAGAGGGGGAGCGATAAGGGGTGATTTTTTTAAATCATAGCTATTTTGACAATAAATATCATTTAAGAAGTGGAGTTTTTTTATGGAACTCTCTGATAAATGTTATTTATTAAATATAAATATTTTAAAGTGAGGGGGGGGGCTGCATCATTTCCGGGCGTATTCTGGGAAGAAAAAGTGAACCGAAGGCTGAGAATTAATTTTCAGAATTTTTTTGTTCCGTCATGTGATATATCATAGGAAAATTTTCGGACTATTCTTTCATATTACGAACTTTTCTCATGCTGGAGTTGAATTTCAGGAGGGAAAGAAAGGGGAGCGATTACGAGGTGATTTTTTTAAATCGTAGCTTTTTCGACAATAAATATAATTTTATACGTGTTTTTTGATGGAGTTCTCTTGTAAATATTATTTATAAAATATGACAATTTTAAAGAGGGAGCTAAGTTATTTCCGGGTGAAGCAGAATAAAAAGTGAACTCACGGGTGAGGAGTAAATTTCAACCTTTTTTTTAACCCTGTCATGTCATATATCCTTAGAAAGTTTTCAGGCCACTTTTTCATATTATGAATCTTTCATCTCCCTTCTCCAATTTGGCCATCTTTTATAGGCATTTTTCAATCTTTTTTTGAAATTGCAGAATTTTTTTATCATTTTAGTATGCTGGAGTTTTGCATTAGGATGAGTAAACCGATTTTACTCGCACTTGACACAACGATCGAGCAATGAGGTTCAAGCTATTTTCTTTTTCTCTTTAAGAGGCTACTTCAATCGAACGAAAAGACAAGACCCGTTCGCTAAAGCTAATCCTATAGAAGAAATAAAAAGATGTCTCGTTTGCATTTCTGTATTTATAATTTTTTTTTCATTGGATATTTGAGATAAATTTCTACAAAATCCGTCATTGACTGTTGACTTTTTCGATTTTGTTTACAAGTATTTTTAATGAGAACACTTTTATTTTCAAAACCGGCTTCGATAGTGAAAGTATCACAATGAAAAAAAACTAGCAAATTAAATCGAAAAAAGTAAAAAAACAATCTTTGTACAAATCGACTTCATCTGTTCAATGTACAGAAAATCATATAAAAATATTAAAATGCAAATAAGAGATCTCTATAAATTTCTTCCACAGAATTAGCATTAGCGAGCGGGTCTTTTCGCTTCGTTGAAATAATCCCATAAATTTAAAACTGAAGCAAACAGTGTTGAATTCAGATACTTTTCTCCGGGAGGGACTTCAGTGGCTCCGGGGGGGAGCATTATAGAGTTCCGGGGGGAAATTTGTACTTTTTGACAGTTGAAAACGCAAAATTTGAAACTTTCCGGGAGGGACACTTCATTGCTCCGGGGGGAGTCCTTCCCGGGTCACCCCTTAAATTCAACACTGGAAGCAAATAATTACGACAGTAGAATTATCGAGCAAGCCCTACCAATACCATGAAGTTTCCTCCCAGAATAATAACTAAGAATCGTAACAACTACTTTTAGCTTATCTGTGTTATAATCGATTGTAAAACATCTCGATTGTAGATTTTTGGAAATAATCGATGATTTATCGATTGTGATTTTTTACGATGACGATTTTTCTCGATTGTTGAATTTTTGAGAATCGCCCATCGCTAATTTAGACTACTTAATCTTAATTAATTTGGATTTACAATATTGAATCCAGGAACTTATGATTAGTATCAAATGGAAACCCATTGACATGGTGGTCAGCGCGCCTACAAATTCAAAATTTGATTGATATTACGGACTAGGAAAGATTAGCTCAAACTTCCGTACATTCCTTCCTGGGTGAAGAAATGAGCACTAAACTTGCTTGGGAATAAAGTACCGAGGGTCTCGCTTTAGGCTGACCACATTGTATAGATATATGCTGCATACTACTTAAGAACCAGTGGTCAAGAAAACAGGAATACACATGATCTTTAATAGATTGTGACGTCGCAGGTTTAGATATAGAAGTGATTATCAAATTAAAGAGACAGTGAGCGCAGTGTGCGAAGATCAAGATACTCCCAATCAGAGTTCAGACACTTATCTCCGGGAGGGATTTCTGTAGCTCCGGAGGGACATTATAAAATTCCAGGGGGGGGGGGGGGAATGAATCCTTTAAAGAATGAAATATTTTTATTTGACAACTAACTTCTTTTTTGATAATACCGAAGTTAAATTTTCAATTAAAAGTTATTTCTATGCAAAAAGTAGTTTAAAATGATATACTACTTTTGAAGTTATTTTTAAATATGCATTTTTTTTTCTTTCTTGTAATATTGGTCACGAGCTTTACTGACTCAAAATATTTCGGTCTCGGGCGGACCCGGGCCCTAAAAGGAGTCCGAACTCATCTCTAATTCAGAGAGGCTATTCTTCACTAATTGCCATGTGCCTACGATAGTCTAAAAAGAATATGAGCTCGGAGGAGTGCTGCGGCCTATCTGTTTTGTTGGTTGCGAAAATGGGAATATAGGTGTTTAAGAAGAACTAAGATACTTAGCCCTTGACTGCACGATTTTTTCTATTTTTATGAAAAAATTATTTGAAATCTATATATCGGTCTAATAATAGGAAAAATAGTATAAAAAAATAAATTTCTGATTTTTTGCTAAAATTTTATATTTTATGGTGTGTACCCTATGTACACAACAGGGGTTTTTAAATTTTGTATTGCCATATTTTGCAGTTAAATGGGCTTAAATTAATTAATTTAACCTGCTTAACACTCTGCAACTTTCTTTATATTAATATTTTTAACTATACAATAAAAATAACAAAATTTTGTTTTAATAGCTTGATTAAAAATTTTTTTGTTTCCGAAGAAAAAATTCTAATGTTTTATCAAATGCAGCCATCTGACATGGGCGAAATAAATGTTATTCTAGTCTTTGGAGTGTTCCTGATCAGTTACAGATATCAAATTGGCAGAATTCATGGCACGGCAGGAGAATTATAGTGCTTTTAGGATGTGCCAGGAGTGACAAACACTGTAAAAAAAAGGGTCGATCTACTAAAAAAACTTTAGTGATCCTTGTAATTACTAAAAAAAATTTTAGTAATCTTAGTCGCTTACTAGAAAATCTGTAAGAATTACTAGAAAAAAGTTAGCAATGAATAGAGTTAATAGTTTTATATTTTAATAGCTATTACTAAAACTCACTTGGTGTGGCCTTTATATCATAGTGGTCATAGTAACGGCCTCCAGGCTGAGGGGTCCAGGGTTCGATGCTGGACACAGCCAAATACGCCCCGAATGTATGTAATGTAAGTACTCGTTAATAAAGTGATTATGAAAATACTGTCGGAGCAGGTAGCAATGTTTGGTGCTGCCATCTATTGCGGTTTTGCCTAAAATCTATCATTTCAGAAGTCTGGATGCAGTTCGAAGGAAGCTCCTGCCCTTCGGGCGTACGTAAAGGTTATTAAAAATCCTTTCGGAGCTATTACTAAATTTTGCTTGATGGTTCATACTAAAAATTTTTAAGTTAGTTATACAAAAAATTCTTTTGTTCAGTTTACAAAAGAAATGCTTGTTTCACTTGCAAAAAAAAGTTTGTAATGGTTACTAAAAAATTCTGTGGAATACAAATTTACTAAAAAATTTTTAGTAACCTCTTGAATTTTTTTTTACAGTGCATGATGCAGTAAAAGGTTAAATCCAATAAAAAATTTAGAAAACAAAGAATTCTATTGTATCAGTACAGGTATATGAGCTCAGTTCTAATGTTTCAGTTGAATGGTCTCCATGCGAATCACATACGGTTATTTATAATTACGGGTGTATCATAAATAGGGTAATTTTTTATGGAAATCTTTTTACAACAATTAGAAATAACAGCTAAACTGCCTTTAATAAGTCGATATTCATAATAATAAGAATAATAATTTACGAGATGGAACACGTAGAATTTTGACAAAAAAGATGTTTATAAAAAAATTGTCACATAGATTTATAATAAATAGACATACAAAATTAATTGCAATAAAAAATCCATCAAATATCGTTAGTCTAACTCTTAAAACAAATATCATTTTTATCTAACGTTACAAAAATAATATTTTCTTAAACTTCATATATTCCATGTTATTAAAAAAGTAAGCTTTTTTTCATATACGTAACTGGTAAAATATAATCAAGATAAGTAAGTATGATGAAAATGTATATTTAAACCTTAATGCTACGTTATTATTGAATGAAAAATAGAAAAAAAAATTTAAAAAAAAATGTTTCGCCTCTGACAGAATCGTAGAATAGTTTTCCAGCATGAAATCTAAATCTTACTTTATTTTCACCATTTCAAAATTCCTACTCTCTTCTCTTATCGTATTCACTATTTTAAAAATATTTTTGCATGCATTAGCTTATTTATTAAGTATTTTTCCAAACTTGAAGTTACTATAATTAGCTTCAATTATAACAAAATGCAGAAAAAAATGTTTGCTACAAAATATTGAAATGTAAAAATTTTATGAGGTAAATGCGTTTTTTTTTTTTTTTTTTTTTTTTTTTTTTTTTTTTTTTTAAGACGTAACGCAATTTAATGTTCATTTTTTAAATGAGAAATTGTAATGAGAAAATGGAAACAATAAGGAAAAAATAATTATAGATAAAAAAAAAATCAATTTTCTGTTTTCTTTGCTACAATGTAAGTAATGCATTTGCCACCATTTTAAAGAAATTTCACAAAAAGCTTTTAAAATAAAAAATAAAGTCCAAAAAGGGAAAATAATTAAAAAAGAATTAGAATGGGTACGTCTGCAAATTAATAGTTTTCTCTAAAAAAATTATTATTATTATTATCAAAATCGGTTCAGTAGAACAGTCCGGTCTTTTAATTATATAAATAATTTTTGATAACTATGAACTTACGTAAATGTATATGAAATATTTTTATTTTTATTTTTCGTGAAATGTTCTTAAATCCTAAAATATAAATTAATTTTAATATTCCTTATCACTTAATATATATTAGTTTTTTTTATCTAAATATTATTGATTTACTTATAAAGCATTAAAAATTTGAGATGAAAGATAAACACTTTACGATTTGCTTCTATCAGAATCACTTTCATACCTTTATCATCCTTATTCATTTATCTTCATAATTATCAGATCCATTATTGGTGTTACATCATTAATTTTGTAAGTCGTTTTATATTATCGGCTTTCAAATTGAATTTATGGTTTTTGAAATAACTGAAAAATGCTTTATATAAGAAATGCACTTTTCTGACAACAATTGCGGTAAATGCGTTTTACATCGTGAGATGCATTTTTATATGCAATTAAGATTTAGCCGTTTTGCATATTACTTAGTGTGTATAAAGGATAATTTTCAACTGTATTATTCGTTCCCTAACTAAACTAAAATTTTCCATTTTATGAAGTATAATACAAATCTATAGATCTATACAGTTCTGTACAAAATAATTCCGTCATTTTTTTAAATATACACGTTAACAGCTAAAAGTAAGTGGCAAATTTTATCGTTTCCAATTCCAATTGTATAACTTATAACAGATGTAAACTTTCCAAGCGGGAGAAAAAAATTCCGGGCCAGGATTCGAACCAGGGATGTATTATCTGAAGCCACCAAAATGCTCTTCCAGCTGAGCCATTCCAGACGAATACTGGAGGACTAATTCACCCAAACAACCTTAACTGTCATACAATCTGGTCTGATACTTTGGATCAGCTCAGCAGAATCAATCAAAGGTTAATATGTGGAACTGCAGAAAACTCTGCATACGAAATTATACTAGATTAATTTACAACACGATTATTCAATCGTTAAATTAGTTATAACTGATGCGGATGGCTTAGTTGGAAGAGCATTGGTGATTTCAGTCAACACGTCCCTGGTTCGAATTCTGGCCCGGATTCTTTTCACCCAGTTAGAAAATTTACATCAGTTATAATTCATTTACCGATTGAATAATCGTGTTATATGCATAATATAACACGGTATGTATAATAATCGTGTTGTAAATGTTTATAATGCGTATGTAAATGTTTTATGTGTTATATGTGAAAGTAATATGTATAACTTATACTTGAACATAGTATTTCGCCTTATTAAATAGTGAACTTCATTATAGTATTCTGAATCCAATGGAAAGTGTTTCATAATCTAGGCTTGACTCATGATTTTTCTTTGTTAACTTTTTCAACTTTCTATAGAGCAGGGCTGTCCAACGCGGCGCCCGCGGGCGCCATGGCGCCCTTTGAAGATTTTTTTGGCGCCCTCTTGAAGATCTCGTGTTTTTAAACATTTTAGAAGTAAAACTCCATTATAAATAATACTTTCTTCAAAATCATTACTATTTTATCAGCGATGTTTTTAAAATCTGAAGCTGTTTCCTGAAGTAGAAAGCAGTTTAATTTGAAGGATATAAAGGCTTGATTTTTCTTTTTGGACTTTTGAAATTTTTCAGGGTTTTTTTTCTCTTTTTCTTTTTTTCTATAATTTTGCTTAGAAAAATAATAAACAGAGCAGAATGATTTCCATTTATCGAAGTACTTCCAGATTATCCCTCTGAAACCACCCACATGGTTTGGTCACTATCATGTTTGTCTGCTTTTGTACTTTTCATAAAACTAATCCACGCCTTCAAAATAAAGCAAACCTTTTATTCACATTCACAAAGAAACCTATATCTCTGCTACATCTCTGATTTTCATATTTATGTATTTAATATTATTGTTATTATAGACGCGATTAAAGTTTCTGACTCCTTACTCTACAAACATTTTTGATATAGTCTTCTCATAAGAAAATGCATAACTTGAAATTTAATACGCATAACTCTATAACTATAGGGGTCTTTTGTTTAACGCTGTACGATTCATTTGCATTGTGTGAAGACGTTCGTGTATACTAACGCTATACGATAATATTGCCACATGTTTTTAGTCATGTAAATATCGGTGCCCTTCATTTAGTGCCAAGAGCCAAGATGCGCCCCTGGTTAGTGAAAGGTTGGACAGGCCTGCTATAGTGTATAAAATAAAGAAAAGTATTTTAATTATAATTAATTTTCAGCAGTGAAATTAAGCTTGAAATTATTGAATATTTAATATGTGACTATCACATTGCTAACACGTCGTAGAACCAACATAGTGAATAAATGTCCAAGCCGAGGATCGAGCCTGGAACCCTTGCTCCAATCAGGGTTGGAAAAAAATAAAAAAAATCGGATTTATTTGATTTAAATCAGATTTTTTTTATTTAAATCGGATTTATTTGATTTTTTTAGAATCCTATATTTAATTACTGTGTTTTTATGTTTTTACAATACATGAAGCAGTTTTTTATAATAAATAACTAAAAAAGAATAAATAATAGTTATAATTTATAAAAATAATATAAGAAATAATTATATAGCTAAGAAACTATTATATTCTAGTTACTGATTGGTACTAAAAATTAAACATAATAGGCTTTAATCTAAAGCCATTCTATTATTTTGTAATTGAATTGTGCATACTAAATAACAAAAAAGAAATAAATTTAAATATGTTGTAAATGAATAGAAACTGGCAAATTTTAAAAAGCAAATTAAATACAGTAGACTCCCTCAAATCCGCTGCCCTAATATCCACAACTCTCTAAATACCGCGCATAATTTAAAGATGTAAACAATGAAGCTCTCAGGTCAGCTATAGGGACAAAATTTGACTTTTTTATTTTTATATCAATTCTATGTATATTTTAATCTGTAACTTTCATTAATATTGCTAAATTCATGCTTTTTCATGAAGGAAGAATAAATTTATTTCTGAAAAAAATTCAAGGTATTGCTAATATCAGTGGTGATTGCAATCTTTTTGCAAAATGCATTTATACATTCGTCAAGCTTTTTTTTTATTGTTGAGTTTAGTTAAACCTGAAATAAAACTTCTATATTTTATGATATTGGTGTGAATTAGTAGTGCACCTTTATGGGGCAAGTTCCATTGAATAATTTAGGAAAAAATGCATCTCATCTTTATAATAAATATTTAGTTATACATTATTGATTATTTACTTCATCTTTGTTGCTTTCAATATTTTAATCATTTTTAATTATCTAAATTTTTATTATTATAGTTTATTAACTTACATAATTGTTTTAATGTTTTACTATATTATAAACATTCATTAACTTCAGTTGCATTATTTATTACAATCAAATTACTGTTTAAAAATGTAAACAAACCCATGACTAGAAATCCACAAAATTCTAAAATTCACACAACCTCTGGGCCCAAGCTGTGCGGATTTGAGGAAGTCTACTTTATTAATTTAATGAAAGCTATTTATTAAGGGATAAAAATCACAATTAATTCTATATTTCTCAAGCAAATAGGAAAAAAATCAGGGATTTAATTGTTTGAACAAAAGCACTAATTTAGAAGCTTTGTCTACTCCTAATTTATTATGAAGGCTTGAATGAACTACTCCAAAAGAAGAAAATTGTCGTTTTACTCCAGTAGATGAAGCCACGGTTGTTGTTATTTGGTAAATAAATTCAATTTCAATTTCGCTGATTCTCTCTTTACCTCCCATTACATAAAAGGATTTCCGCCAATCATAATCTGTCATAATATAAGAAACTTTTTTCTCAAGCAATGGTAATTTTTGGAATGGGCCGTTTTTTGCTTGAAAATGTGCTACAGTAGTAAGAAGATTTAGACAATCTTCTTTAATGAATGCCAAATCTTAATTATTTTTCCTTACATTAAGTTTCATTTCATTTTGATTTAAAAGAAAGAACCTTAATAAAACCCCAGCAAAATGACAGCCATTAATAGTTTGTTCATATCTTGCTTTAAATTTTGTAATTCTATCGTTATCCATTACATTTTCTAACTTTTTACCCAAAATTTTCCTTTGATATGTGCATGCATGTGAAATTGCAAAAAATTGATTTAAATCAAACGATTTTTTTTTAATCAGTTGATTAAAATCTAGATTAAAATCTTGATTTAAATCAGTTGATTTAAATCATGCCAACCCTGGCTCCAACTGCTTTACCATTTAAGCTACGAGGACGATGACCAGCTTGTCATTCAGCCATCGATACCAACAATGACAAGCTGGGCATCATCCTCGTAGCTTAAATGGTATTAAATGGTAAAGCACTTAGAGCGCTATTCCAAGGGTTCCGAGTTCTATCCCCGATTTAGACATTTATTCACTATGTTGGTTCTACGACTTATTAACAATGTGATAGTCACATATTAAATATTCAATTAAAGTAAAGTATTTGTAATAAAATTATTTTAGTGAGACATTTGTCATATTATGGACGAGTTTTCCAATTGTCCAACGATTGTGTTATCTTACCCCCAGGGTTCTGGCTGTCACTCGCCATTGCGCCAAATTGCGACTAAATTCTTCATTTGGCTAATAAACAAGCGATTTGATTCGCCAAATTGCTAGTGTTCAATTTTTGCTTTTTCTTTCTTTTCTTTTTCGCTTTTCATACGTATGCATATTTACATGTTTTCAATAGATATATATTTTTAATATATTTGTAGCGGATAGTTGAAATTAGATTAATAACAATCGTTGTCGCAGTTATAAAAACTTAGGCTATTTCAAAACATATTGAAAAAAAGGAGATACATTTAAAAGGTTATTTTATTTTATTTTATTTTATTTTATTTATTTTTTACTAGCTACACGGCGAATCTGTTTTGCTAATACTTTTTTCATTTGGCGAATGTTTTTTATTTTTAATTAGCCAAATTACTAACGTTGGTCAAATGTCAGCGAGAACACTGCTTACTCCCAAAGGTATATGAAAATATATAAGGCTGAGAGCAGGAAAACACAATGGTGAAACAAACACTTAACCACTAAAATCGGGTTTTTAGATGTTTTTCACCAAGATTTGATTTGGTATACCGATTGCGATTTAATATGCGAATCGAGTTTTAACTAATTCTGGAATTTCAGGTGTAAATTTGATGAAGGCCTCCCGATGATATGTATGTGATTCTAAATTTATAAAAAATTCTACGGTAGATTCACGGGTGCTCGCTATATTTTCTTACCTTAAGAACCGTGTAAAATGATATTGCATGACATATTTAATAAAAAGATTATTTTATTTTCGTTATAAGAACTTGTAAGTTACTTTTTGATTTCAAAGGTTATAGGTATGTGTGTGTGTCTCCTAGCAACTAACAAATCATAATTTTTATCTTTGTTTGATTTCCTATAAGAAGAATATTTTTCGTAGGTGGTTTATTTCTGGATAATTAATTTTAATTAGTTTGTTTTTTATTTCAAAGTTCTCTTACAAGTTCTTTTACAAGTTCTTTTACAAAGTTCTTTTACAAAGTTCCTTTTTTATATATACATTTATAAGCTTGCAAAATACATTTAGCTACCATTTTTATATATTTAAAACTATTTATAAGATACCATTATTAATAAGAAAAAAGTTCGAAATGAGTCTTTACGTTCAAAATGAAAAGCTATCAAAATACAATTCATCAAAAAAAAAGATGGGGGGGCATTTGATAAATATTGCATTGAAATAATAAATTTTATACCGGGTGTTGAAATGGTACACATTGAGAATAACTGTATAGTTATATTTATATTTTTTATAGTAAATTAAATCCATTTACTTACTTTAATAATTGATAATGTTGATGATTAAGTTGTATTTAACTTTAAATCAATGAAGATAAAATGTCATACATAGTACATTATATTTTAAATGTATAAAGTGCATGTCTTAATTATATATTTAATTCTTTGTTTTATCCTCTCCTACTATAATATTTATATTCAATTTTAAGGACGTTTGTGGACGCATTAAATGAAATTAATTTCAATTTTTTTTTCTCAGTACTTAAGAGCTGTAATTTTGATTATTTACTTTATTATCATTATAGTATATTTATTTAATTGATTAGTATATGATGTAAGTTTGATTTAAATTATTTATATTTTATAGTCTGGCACATTTAATTACTTAATACATTAATTAAAGAATTAGCCATGTCATATTTTACACATTTTTATTTTTAAATAAATCATTTATATATATTTTTATATTATTCATTTATTCAAATAGTTTTAATTTTAACTTATATGTCGGCAGAGAGAATATGCTTCAAAGTATCAGCCAAAGACAGTTATAAATATTTAATTAATTGAATATATTGTTTTTTATACCAAGGTAATTTATTTTATCAATAAACTCAGAAAATAACAGCACTTCAGTAATTCCTTGGGCAACATGTTAGAGCTCATTTTTGGCTGTACTAAAGTGAAAGCTAATCCCATATATTGCAGTTTGTACCTTGTACCTTACTATACTGCATCAATATTCCTTGGTCCATTAGCATTTAAAAAACATTTTTTGGTAACAGTTGCATACAATCTTGTCCTTTTTTTGTGCTGGTTATAGAGGATCTCATGGTAATGGCATGTTTTTTTTCTTCTTTTTCTACTTATATGCATCCGTATTTATTTTTTATTTGATTGTTTTCTCCTGGTTTTATTGGGTGTTGGTTGCACTAAATTTGTATTATTTAGCCTTTTTAACTGCTAATATGAAGATGAAATCACACATTTTAATTGTAGCGCAAAAGTATTTACGATCTGAGTGTTCTACTTTAGTTATACAATTTTTCCATTATATTCCTTTAATTTTATACTTCCTATGTTTCTTTGTGGTAATTTGTAGTTAATTTTAAGGGTTGTATATATATATATATATATATATGAGGACTCCAGAAGCCAAGGGGTATAAGTGACAAAATTGAAAAAAATGAGTTAAGTGCATAGGGTATCTGGAAATATGCTTTTTTCATTTCAGGTAAAGAAATATAGGTCATTTTCTGATTATTTGGGGAGTTATAAAGATAAACCACTTTTTCGAAAAACAAACAATATTGATTAATTATACACTTAAAGAAAATTGTACTTTATTTTTTAACAGTTATTGAAATGAGAGTTCAAAGATTAGAATGCAACAAGCAGATGTTTCCTGTTTCAATTTAGTCAATTGTTATTGATGTTCCAATTTAACATCAATTATCTTTAAACTCAATTTACTCCAAATCGACATTTTGTCACTTGTACCCCTTGGCTTCTGGGCTCCTCATATATATATATATATATATATATATATATATATATATATACACCATATGGCCAAAGGTGACCGGCCATTTGCAATTTTAGACATTTTGTTAAATATCTAGAAAAATGCTTGAAGAATTATCCTGAAAATCCAGGCGCGTAAACATAATAGTATAGGTCATATACTATTTACCAGAAGTTTTTTCCTGAAATTGTATAAGGCAAGTCAACAAATTAAAAAAAATAATAATATCTTTCGGATAACCCTGACAAAACTAATGTAGCAAAAGCATTCAAACTGTAGATTATGATTAAGTGGCTTACTGTAATAAATTGTGTTAATTTCTGTGTGGATAGCATGTATATTCGTAGATAAATTAAGGTTTTTATAAAAACAGTTCCAAATTTTGCCAAGTTTTTGCTTATAATTTGCAGAGTTCTGAATATAAAAAAATTTTCTTTTCAGAAAATATGATAAACAACATGGGACACAATACCATGTAATCAAAATAAAGAAATAATATTAATCGTATGAAAAATGAGCAGATTTACTAAATATTTTTTCATTGCGCATGCGTGAACGATATCAAAATTTCATTTGCATATTGTGTTAGCTAAATGTATTGAGCAACTTTTCTGAAAGTCTCAAAAATATAGATTTAATTCTAAAAATTATCGTCAATAGAATAATATCAAAATCTGTTGCCCCCCCCCCAAAAAAAAATGAGGGGCTGTATACAAACAAATATGTACGTGCAGTATTGTGTATTCTATATTTGCACTAATCAATAAATATATTATATCTACATAAAAATGAACACAGTTTATTACAATAAGCCACTTAATTATAATCTACAATTTGAATGTTTTTGCTAGATTAGTTTTGACAGTGTTATCCAAAAGATATTCGTTCTTTTTCAATTTGTTGATGGTCTCCTATGGAATTTCGGGAAAAAAATCTTCACGGCACTATATAATCTGTACTATTATATTTACACACCTGGAGTTTCAGGATAATTCCTCATCTATTTTTTTAGATATTTAACAAAATGCCTAAAATCGCAAGTGGCCGGTCACTTTTGGCCATATAGTGTATATATATATATATACATAAATCATAAAATTGATTTTAGATCTTTAGAAAAGACATAAAAGATCATCAGTAATATGTTTAATAGATCACATACAAAAATAGGTTCTTTAATTACGAAAAAAAAAGTGTTACTTAAATAAAATAAATAGTCTTAGACAACATTATTTCATTGGATATGACACTTTATCATCAATGATTAAGCTGAAAATGCGTCGTTTTGTGGAGATTGGTGTCAAATTGACAGCGAAGTAATCGCATTAGCATAAGGACAAACAATCCTTTGATCATAGCATTTCACCATTCTGTGACAGTAAGTTATTAATAGCATATAATACCTTCAAAAATATTAATACAACTTTTTAATAACACAAAATTTCTTATTTAAAAATCAACACAACAGAAGTATGTAAAAAATTGCTAGGGATTATTACTTTTAAATGTGGAAAAAGAAAAAAAAAATCTTGAACTTATTTGCTTTTTAAAAAGATTTTGAAAGATGGACAAAATGTATAGCAATTTCAAACTATGGTGGCCTAATTTTATTTCTTTTTCGAATATAAATAAAGATAATTAATTTATAGAGATATACGTGGTAAATCCAGAAAAAAAATAACATGTTATTTTGTAGCAAACACTATGTTACGAGTAAAAAGAGAAAAATTTGATTGGATCAAAAATGATATCGATATCAAAAGAGTGACCCGCCCTTCCCCTGGAAATGTCTTAAAATATCATATGCCAGATTTCGCCCTCCCCCTGAAATAATCTCGTTATACATGCACTGTTCCATATCATAATTTTTTTTAATGCTGAACTAATGAAAGTTTTTTTTTCCTTTGTTACCATATTACATTACTTGCCAAAAAACAACATTTACAGTCAAAGTAAAGATTGTAAAAATGTTTTATATATTTTATTATTTCAATAATCGCAGCAGTTGGTAAGTCACAAGAGGCAGTTGCTTATTTTCGTTAATGGTTATAATATATTTTCATAAATGAAGAGTTTTTTTATACACTGCAGGGTTCAGAACACAGAAATTGGTAGAATATCTATATTATAAAGACCAAACGTATCTGTGCGTAACGCATACGTCATTTTGCGAATGGCAACACTTTCCCCTGCAATTTCGGTTTGGCAATTTTTACTACTAAACGTTTTTACGCACATTTTTAATTTTTACACCATATCCTGTAGGGAAAAAATGTACTTTTAAATGAAATTTGTTTGAAAGCTGTATCTTAATTTGTTTTTGAAATATTAATTTTTTTGTAGCTTTTAATATTTTTTTTTCTAATCGTGGCAACAGGAGTACTCCATTTCTATCTAAAGCAAAGAAAAAAGGGAAAAAATTGAGTGCTGTATCTTTATGTTGCCATTTTCTCATTAAAAGGGAAAAAATGTAATTTAAATATCTTCTGTTATAAAACCCGGTGAAATTTGACTTCATTTACAAAATTTGATTTATACGTAAAAGAATATCAACAGTTTAATATCTATTTCAGCTAATAGAGATTGAGACTTTAAGATTTGAATCAAAATTATCAAATTAAAATGCCATTTTTTTTAAAACGTGAATACAGATGTGAAATGCACATTTATAAATTTTGATATGGTGAAAATGATGCCAGGTGTAGATTTCACAGTAAACAAAAAATTCCATGATTGAGTAAAAGTTGAATAAATTTTGTTTTTTGTCATTTTGGAATACTAGCATAAGAACCTTAATTGATAACTTTATCATAATAACATATCTCTATTATTTTTTACTGCTTACATTATGCGATTAAAGTTTAATTTTAACATTTTCTACAACTGCGTTTTATAGAAATAATATTTTGTTAATTTGATGTTAAATATCGTTAGTTTAAGAGTACTAATATAAAATGCATTTTTTACTATAACTAATTTTGTAGGTTTATTATAAGTTAATGAAACAGTTCCTTCTTACACATTTTCTTTCGTCAAAATTTGACGGGTTCTACCTTGTTTATATAAATACGATATTGAATTTATTAATGTAATAGGGTGTATATCATAAAAGAAATACATTCCAATAAATAGAAACGCCATTAAACTGCATCTGATTACATATAAGTATTTTAAGAGTGTTTTTTAACCCAAAGAAACTACTTTTTTACACATTTTTAAATTTATTTTTGTTTGGAAACTCATGAAAGTGGTAGGTGTTCTCATTCAAAAACAATGTAACCAAAATACATTTTTCATTTTTAGGTAAACGGAAAAGATCATTTTAAAATACTATCGAAGTGGGTATTTTGAACATAATTTCGGGCACGACACCTCGGGTACGGGAATAAACTGGTCATCCCGTGACCAGAATTGCTTAAAATAGACCAATAGCCGACACTACAAAAACCTATGGTATCAAGCACGATGAAAAAAAAAAAAAAAAAAACTCTTTATTTTATGGAAGAATAGAAACAAGGGAGTCTAATGATCCATGTCTGACGGGATTGAAGTGGTTGACTGGTAGGTTTAATAATGTTTTTGTCCTACAATCAAAAGTATAAAAACATGGAGGATTGGAGAAGGAAAATACAATAATAAACTTACAAGTCAACCACTGTGGTATTAATTTTTGACATGCATTACTTCACTTCCGGCAGACTTGGATCATTTAAACTCCCTTATTTCTACTCTTACATAAAATAAAAGTTTTTTTTCTTGTGCTTGATATCTTAGGATTTTGTGCTGTCAGCTCTTGGAGTACAACTCGATCAGCAATTTATTTATCAAAAAAATGGAAAACTTATGTCGATTCCAAATCGGTTGAACATCAGACCTGCCGATTTTATACCTTTAAAGTTTCAAAATGAGTCATAAAATTTCGCGTTGTTGAGCAGAGGATTTGAAAACCACCTTAACCACTTTTAGAGCTCCACATATATAATATTATACACTTTTTATTAATTTTGTACACCACCCCAAATTACGATATCATGCATTATCATTCCACGAAACGATTTCCTTCCGCTCTCTTTTATGAAATGTCTAAAAATCATTTTGATTTTTGCATTTCTTTATTTTATTTGCAGTGATTACAGATATGATTGGTTATTAGGATTGGGCGATATCATAAATTGAATATCGTAATGTATCGCGTACCAAATATGCATATTTTCGATGTATCGATACATATTAATTCCTATGCCACTCCATTAAAGGGTTTGTAAATTTAACCATCATCTCTATACTACAAACACACACATATACGTATGTGTGTGTATGTTGATCATCTAGAAAAAAAAAGTTCGATATCTTAATTTAACATATTAAAAGAAAACATAAATTTAATGGTTAATATATTACTTTAAAAAATGCAAATATTTTCCCTGCAACTCTGATATAAAACTTTCGGAAAGTTAAACATTATAAACTATTCAAATGAAACAAGAAAATTTACATAAGACAATAGATATCTTTAACCAAAATAATTTAATTACCTATAAAATTGTTTTTTTATTATTACAATGCAAGAAAATTGCAGTATTTGAGAAATTAACTAACTTTTGCGCCGATATTCCGTAAATCCGAAACAGCAGAAGTAAGGATGAAATACCTTTTGAAACGATATATCCGAAGGATTGAAATCTCAATATCGTTACCGCGGTTTAAATATGTATATATATATATATATATATATCAATATATAACGGTACTATGGTACATTGCCCAGTCCCATTGGTTATACATTTATTATTCGCATAATTGGTTGATAAAAACGAAGAGAAGTCAATAACACATCACTATTATATATGAAATAACTTATGCAAAATAATAGTTATTTAAAAGTATTTAATAATACTTTTTGTTACATAATGCATTCAACATTAATAATGTCTTCATGCATTTGCCCCCTCCCCCAGTATGGCGAATGATGGGGAGAAGGGAGGCGTAATTTCTTTTCATCAAAACAGGGATGGGAGTGGGGAGGCGGGCCAATATTCTTTCTCTTTTTTTTTTTTTTTTTTTTTTTTTTTTTTTTTACTAATAAGTATAATAAGTGTCATTTCAAGCATACGTCGGACCTAGTTTCTTGAACAGTATACAATAGACTTTCTCAAATCAGTACAACTTGGGGCAAGAGGTTATACAGATTTTAGTATTTCACGGAATTGTGGTCATTGATTAATTTATATACCGGGTGATCCAAAAGTCAGGACGAACTTTAAAAATGAATAATTCGAAAACGAATCAAGATGCAAAGATACGGTTTGCACCAAACAGATCGAAAAGAAATCGGGTTTTATGTGGCAACAACAATATATATATATATATATATATATATATATATATATGTAGTTCTATTGGTAACCAATGGCATCACTAGCAGCACTAAGAGATGTTATCCGACAAAATGTGTCTGCCATAACGCAAGAAATGCTACTAAAATCTGTGCCTAGTCTCACAGCAGCACTTATGAATGAGGGACAGTACATTGAACTTTTACTGTAGTACTAATTGGCTGTAATTAAGCTGACTTGTAAGTTGTCAAAATTTTTTCATTTGTAAATCATCTTTTGATGCATTAAAAGGCTATAGCAACATTTGATGGTCGCCAACAAATCTTTTTTTTTTTTTTTTTTTTCGTTGTTACACAAAACCCGGTTTCTTCTCCACCCGTTCGGTGCAAACCGTATCTTTGTATCTTGATTCGTTTTCGAATTATTCATTTTTAAAGTTCATGCTGACTTTTGGATCACCCGGTATTTAAAAATAGTAATTTGAAGACAATCATGCAATCGAGATTATAATGAATACTTAGTATAATAAAATGTGGAAATTATTAAGTAAAATAATAAACTAAAATAATAAAAAAAGATAATTTCAAAAATGATTAAAATATTAAAAGTAAAGTTCAAGTAAATAATAATGTATAATTAATTATGCATAATAAGGATGAGACACATTTTTCCTAAATTATTTAATGAAACTTGCTTCATAAAGATACACTGATAATTCACATCAAAACTATAAAGTAAAGAAGCTATATTTCAGGTTAAACCAGGCTTAATATCCAGAAAAGCTTGATTTTAATTGATTGATAATACATAAATATATTTGATAGACAAATTGTGATTTTCAGTGATAACAGCAATATCTTGATTTTTTTTTTCAGAAAGTTACACTTACTTCGAGGTATATGTTCAGCATCATCGACGAGAATTATATATTAAAATACGTATAGAATTTCTTTAAAAATTAAAGAAAGTTTAATTTTGTCCCATCGTTCAAATTTTCATTGCTAACATCTGTGATGTTGTGCGGGTTTTAGGCTTTCGGATTTGAAGTGGTCAACAGTATATTCATACACATATGTCAGAAATATAGGAATGCCCATCGGGTAAACGGAAAATAATGTGACTGGAAAAAAGTGACCGTAAAAAAATGACAAGAAAAAAAGTTGAAAGCTTTCAACTTTTTTCCTTGTCATTTTTTGACACGGAATCTGACAAGGAATGGATAAATATTGAACTTGTTGATAAATAATTGCTAAAAACTTAAGGGGTCAGGTACTTTTTAAAGAATCCCAAAATCGATTTTTTTAAAAATAGCTTATAATTAAATGTGATTGTTAAGAAACATTTAAAAACAAACCGCATTCAAAAATTCGCATTAGAAAACGAGTTAGTCTAAAACACTTTGCGCTTTTCCTATACGACCAATGGTCAATTTAAACTTTGAAGTCAATTTTCTCAAAACAACGATTTTGATCATTGCGCGCACGATTTCTGAAAAACGGTTGCGTAGAATTTAACAAAATTTTCGCTGAATATATTAAACATACACAGGCACAAAATGACCTACTATTGTGTTCCCCAAATTAGAAGTTTAGAATTCACAACTTCTTTTTTGCAAAAGAAATCTCGATATTTCGAATTTCTTTAAAAAATAATTTTTTTCTCGGGATCTATAAGTTTTATTTTTTTTCATCGTAGGTCATTTTGAAAACACATTATATCTCTACTCAGAAAAAAAAATCTTGGTTTGTTTTAGCTGTTCAAATTTAAAAAATCGTGCGCGCAAGGCATGCAAGATTTATTCTTCCGTATAAAAATTGTATTATATTTAAAAATAATAATAAAAAAAAACATTGCATGCGTGTATACTTTTTTAACAACTTTAACTAATAAAATAAATTCTTCTTAATATGTGTTTTCAATTTTATAGTCAAAAGTCAATTAGATGTAGAGTGACTGCAGCTCTTACAGAGGTCACTTTTTCACGTATTTTGTTAGTTCGAAAGGTACCTGACCCCAAGTAGTAACAAAAAGTGCCTTTTTTACGTTCTGGTTAGTGGCATTAATCTTTTTAGATATTAAGGGGTCTAGTACCTTTTAAACTCGTTGCAAATCAGTAAAAACATTGAAAGTTTGAATTAGTGAACTCCTTTATTTTTTTACGAATACAGATAAAATTTTGGATTTGATTAAACAGATTATGCTTTTTAATATAATATCACTAGATACTCACTAGTTTATTACAAAATTTGTGTATTGTTGAAGTTAAAAAATCTCTTTTTAGGTGCGTTCGTAATTATGTAAATACGTAGCACTTATTGTTGTCGCTCAGTCCGTCCGTCCGTCTGTCTGTCCGTCTGTCCGCATATAACAACGCAAAAACTACCCAGCCGAATCTTTTGAAATTTAAAATACATAATTATAACATAATTTTGTCGAGTCATTTCAAATTTTATGAAAATCGGATGGATAGATCAATTACAGGGACATTCAAAAGGATTCCATTACATTACGGTCAATAGGGAAAAAAGTTTTGAATGCATTTTAATCGTTTGAAATTTAAAACATATAATTATTGCGTAATTTTGTCGAATCATTTCAAATGTAATGAAAAGCGGATGCATAGATCAATTACAGGGACAATCAAAAGGATTCCGTTACATTACGGTCAATGGGGGAAAAGTTTCAAATGCGTTTTAATGATATTACACTCATTCGAACATAATAGAATTGGCATGAATCTATAAAATATATACTAAAATATGCATTCTGTACAATCTGTGATGCAAAGAATTTTTATTATTAAATTACAGGGCCACACAAAAGTATTCCACTATATAATGCTATACGGGGAAACATGGTTTGGTACGTGTTTTAATTATATTCAACTATTTCACATTTTATGAATAAGATGTACGTTGCTGAGGTGTAATAAAAATTACTTCCTGCATATTTACAGAAACGTAAAGATTTCGACTACTATACTGTATCCGGAGTACGCTATACTATATCAGCAAGATCTGAATATTTTTAAAACTTCGTTATCGTACGAACGCACCTCATTTGCTACGTTCACGTGCAATTTCCAACTTGTTTTTCACTCTGTAAGTCATTGCGCGCACGATAACTTGAGAACGTATGTACGGATTTTTATGAAACTTAATGTATATAATATGCATATATGTATTTTTGAAATGAATTACTCTTAGATCAAAATTATGTCATTAACTATAAAAAATCAATATTTCTGTTTAAAAAAATCAAAAAATTATGTTATATAATCAATAAAACTAGTCATAACTAAAATTATTACCACCCTAAATAGGTAAAAGTAGTTCATTTTAATCACACATATATGTTTAATATCTACACTTAATTACATAATAATCCATACATACGTTCTCAAGTTATCGTGCGCGCAATGACTTACAGAGTGAAAAAAAGAGATTTTTTAATTTCAACAATACACAAATTTTGTAATAGACTAGTGAATATCTAGTGATATTATATTAAAAAGCATAATCTGTTTAATCGAAGTCCAGAATTTTATGCCTATTCGTAAAAAAATAAAGGAGTTATACTAATTCAAACTTTCAATGTTTTTACTGATTTGCAACAAGTTTAAAAGGTACTAGATCCCTTAATATAACAAATCAAGAAAAAATATGTTAATAAATAAATAACAAGTCTTTTTTAAATTACACCTAGAAATAGAAAATAGCATAAACAAATATTTACAGCAAGATAAATATATTTTTCGTCGTATCTCGCAGTCTTGTTGGGTACGCCATTCCAACATGTTGTCCTACCAGTTTGGACGACTTTGCATTAGTTTTAAGAAAATACGTTACAAACAAAATGAAGCAAAAATACGTTTTTTATACCATAATGGGTAATTTGTTGAATGTTATTTAATGCATTTAATGCATTTCCATTTAAAGTGTTAACGTTATATATGCAGAGCGTTTTAACATAATTACTGAACAATCTGAAAATTGCATAAGCGTCTTTTCTTAACTGATATTGTTACACTGTGTTCAGATGTTCCAACCAAGGTCATCTTGAGACTTATTTGTAAACATTGCGGGAATGTTGAATATATCACCCCACTACTAACGAACACATAACCAGCTGAAATAAAACACCAGGAGAGGGACATCCTGAAAACGGATGCTCCTCTCCGTTCCTTTCCTTTGGTCACATGATTCATGGTGAGATTCCGAGTTGGTAGAGGTTTTTGGAAGAGGTAGGTTCAGCGCGATGAAAAAAAAAGTATGATCTTCTGGTATGGCCCTGGACAGTGGCGTCGGAGTGGGCTGAGATATAAGAAAATTATAAGAAAGTTAATTTTCTCGCTTTAAACAGATTTTTATCATAGCAGGTAATACATAATATTATACAGAATTGCTAAGATTGAATCATATGGGACTGGGACAAAAAATTTTGTTTTAAGCAGGTTTTCGTCTTAAATGTTATAGTTTTTATGGCATGTAAAGAGAACCTGCGTATAGCGGAACTTCGCTGAAAAAGTTGTTTTGTGGTCTCCACAAAATAGTAAATTTTTGAACCCTTGAAAACCTGCCTAAAGCGAAATGTTATTGTGCTCCCTATAAATCATATCTTAGCAGGTTTCATCACATTCAACTTTCGTAATTATATTTTTTGTTTTTTACAAATTTCGGAGGGGGCTGAAGCTCTATCAGCCCACCCCCTGAATACGCCACTGGTCCTGGATACAAAACATACTTCCCACTGCACAGAAATAGCTAAAAACCTCTTATTACTATTATTATTATCATTATTAGACACATATTTTATCAGATTTTTACTTACCCATCATAAGTAGTATAGGATAAATCATGTAAAAATCGATTTTTTTTTTCTTTCTTTCTTTCTTTTTTTTTTTTTTTTTTTTTTTTTTTTTTTTTTTTTTAATGACCAAACAACATGGTTCAGACGCTAAAGATTCTGAAAAACATATTTTTAGAAAAAAAAAAAAAAAATTCCCCCGTCTGTTTGTGTGTCTGCCTGCTCGTGGTATGTGTGTCTTTAAACGTTCTATTTTCCGAACAAATTGAAATAGTGACTTGATATTTGGCGTGTACTTAATATATAATAATATACAGAAGCCTACTGTCATCATATCAGTAACCTCGATTATCTGAAACTATTTTTTTCGGACTCTCGTAACAATCATTTTGATAAAAAGAAAAGATCTATAAAATTTTTCGAAATAGTTTATTTTAACTAATGAATATAAAAGACAATAGCAAAATATACATTTTGCTTAAAGAAGGAAATCAATCGGATAGTTAGTTGCCGAGATATTTGTAATTCTATTTTCCACACTCTTCGATTTTTCATGACCCTGCAATTCATTCAAATTTCAATTCAAAGATATATTTTAATTGGAAATGAGATGCTTAATCCGGCGCAGTAAACTTTTAATTAATATGATCAGGGATGTAGTGGAGGGTATACGCGGGTACACGCCGCATATCTTCTGGATTATTTTAGGGAACACAGTATACCCACTGTTTCTCAAGAAAGCTATAGTATGTACATTCTAGGGTATACCTTCCGCCTTGAGCGTATACCCTCTGCTTAGAGCGTATACTTTCTGTTTTTTCTACGACTACACCACTGAATATGATTATCATTTTTGGAATTATAAGGACGTTTCTTTTACGCAATCGGTACGACTTGATTATCCAGTTGACTAAGAAACTATCGCCAAACTATAACATTAAATAATGGCTTATTTAAATGTCACATATATAGTTTATCATGTCACATTCACAAGACATTCAACACGTTACACATGTTTGTTACATCATCAAGTAATTTTTTAATTAGACGTATTTGTATTTTTATTAATCTTTTATTAATTTATTTGTTCTTTCGTCATTTAAAATAAAAATTATGCCAATTTGTGTAATTTGCGAATAGTTTGGTGATTTATATAATTTGTCGAACTTGATCGACGAGATAATCAAGTAGTACCCACCATTCAGTTCTAGAGCATTACCATATATTAAAAATATTTAAATATTCGTGTAAATTTCATTTTGGAATTGCAATGCATTTTATACTGATGATTTATAATCATATTTTATGTTATGCATATCCATGAGCCAGGGTGCCTGCCGGGGCCGTAGCTAAGGAGGTGCTAGGGGCGGTTCACCCCCCCCCCCCTAAAACATTTTGAGTCTCCCCTGGAAAAAAATTCCAAGCTTACTAAATGAATTTCTGTTCCAAAAATCCAAATGAAATTCTGTTGAAAAATCAAATTTAGTTTTGAGGCCCTTTCACAGTTTTGCAGAAATACTAAATTGTAAGTAAAATGCTGCAACACTTGCTCATCCTATTTGCACATAGGAAACTAACATGATATTTAATATTGCACTCATTATACACTCGGATTTTCCACCATCACATTCTTTTCTTAGCATAAAATGGAATTATTGCAAAATATTAATAAAAAACATAGTACCATCAATATAAATATGTGCTAAGTTAATGTGTCAGATGCTAATTTAATTTATGTAATTTATAGTTAGAAAGAGAGCGAGTGAAAATATGAGCTCTCCCCTCTACATTTTCTTGAACCCCCCTAGTATTCACTTCCAGCTACGACCATGATGCCCCCCCCCCTCTCCAACGACTATTTTACAGTTAAGATATTTTTTACATTACCCGCTAGTACCAGAAAGCATTTTTAGTGTATGGAAATATGTGTTTAATATTTCAAATAAATTTTCAAAAAAAATTTTAACTTTTAAATTTTAATTAATCAAATTTGTATTACTCATTTAGTTTAAAATGTCATTTTCTTTCTAACAAAATTTCCTAAATATTCCTCATCTGCAATTCCACGCCCCCCCCTCCCCCTCTAAATTTAGTGGGAGAACTCCAAGTTAGCAACGCTAATTCCATTCAAACGATTCAGGGCCATTTTTATTACAAATTTGTGTGTGTGCGGAAGTTTATTTTAGGTGGTTGGAAAATTAAAACGCGTCCGTGATTATAAAACAATAAATAATCCCAGTATTACAGTAGATAACAATGATTTTTTTTCACCTTTTTTTTCTTATAATTAAACAACTAACTAAATAAATAAATTTGCACTATTTTAACAAAGTCATTTTAAATGTCAGTGTCTCTCTCTGAAAGTGATAAATAAATTGAAAGACATAAATCAGACAGCCGGCGGGAAAGAAAAACAAATCATCATTTCCATATAACAGGAATGTTTGTTACGTTTAATAGCATCGTCTAGTGCAGTGTAACCTCGATTATCCGAGCTAATTGGAACCACTAGTACTTCGGACGTCGGAAAACTTGATTTTTTTTTCTCCCACAGGATTTCTAACTAATAATGGAATCAATTATGTAACGACACCCTATCCTACAATATACCGAGTTTATAAATTAATATCCTGAAAATAAATTTAACAATTTGAGCAAAATGACGTAATAGAATTTTTGATACAGCAATTAAATATTTTCTTTTTACTGAATTTTCAACTCAAACACTCCTACTTCGATCTTCAAGTCACTCATTTTTTAAAAATGAAAAGTGACGAATAAGCACAGAGTGAAATAATAAAGTAAATGAACTGTGATTAAAATAATGTATATGTAATAATGTATATGTAATGTATGTAATAATGTATGTCTCATTAAGTTTAACCCGAGAAACTACTTCTAACTGTAATAATTATGGGCTCGCTCATTTTCAAAACGAAATCGTGTATTTGTTTAAATAAACAAAAATTATTTATAAAAATATTCTCAGATGAAGAAAGTAGTAAGATATTAAATAATAATAATAATAATAACTATTAGCATCTCTTTTTGATTACTTTAATCACCTTTTAAGTGAAACTGAACGTTTTAAAGTTCAATTATATTATATATTTTGCATTTTGCTCATCTTACAAAAAAAAAAAAAAAAAAAATCTGAAATTTTTTAAAAATTTAATTAATTAAATTTATTTTATTTCTTTAGTTTAAAATGTAATTTTCTTTCTAATAAAATTTTATAAATATTCCTCAGCCGAATTCCGCCCCTAAATTTAGAGGAGAAAACTCCAAGTTAGCAACGCTAATTCCATTGAAACTATTCAGGGCCGTTTTGATTACAAATTTGTGGGTGTGCGGAAGTTTACTTTAGGTGGTTGAAAAATTGAAACGCATCTGTGATTATAAAACGATAAATAATCAAGGTATTGCGATGGATAACAAGGGGTTTTTTTCACCCTTTTTTTTTTCTTTTTTTTTATGATTAAACAACTGACTAAATAAATAAATTTGTATTATTTTAACAAAGTCATTATAAATGTCTGTCAATCACTCTCTGAAAATGATAAATAAATTCAAAGACAAGAATAGAACGCCGCCGACCGGAAAGAAAAACAAATCATTTTTATAAAACTGGAAAGTTTGTTATTTTTTCCTAGCATCGCATCGTCTAATACTTGCAAAGTTCTCATTAGAATAGCCTGTTACATATAAATATTAATCAATAACAGTCTGAATAAGTTAGAAATTGCACACAAGCGTAACAAATCAGGTGCGTTCGTACTATAAGGAAGTTTTCAACTATATATGTAAATAGTAGCAAAAGTATTTCTTAAAACAATATAATACTCCATACCTTCTGACCGCCGCAAACGGATATATCCGTTCACTAAGCTGCAGGTTTCACTGAAATAGTAGCATTGTTTAAATTAATATAATTCTACAAATAAAAGCCAGTTTAAAAAAATTTAAGTTATGATTAACACTCTCAAGGCTTATACACCCACGTATAATAAAATATTTGCATCATGTTAGAACAAATACCTTTTTTTTTACATTTTTAATAAATTACAAAGAAAACAACATTATAATATTGCCCTTTTGCTCTACGGTCAGGGGGTTAAAAGACATGTACTAATAATATTACACTAGACCCGAAAGGGTTAATTTAAAATACTCTTAATGCAACACATTTTCTCTAATCGAAAATATATTTCTTTCTTTTTTATACTGAATGTTCTCTTTTTTTTTTTTTTTTTCCACATTAACATACTCCATCATTACAGCTATCCCCCACTGTCGTAAATGAACATCTGTTGTGCTAATGTTTTCTCAAAAAAATACTCGAAACACTTCTGCGGTTTCAAACTAGAAATTTTCTATTACTATTAAAATTGAAAGTTTTAATGGGCTCGATTAAGCACTGTTTGCTTTGTAATTTGCATTCACGTCTTGATTCGGTCATGACTGATAATTATAAACAATGAAGTTTGTGGCAATAAATAGTGTCATTTGAGCGGATATAGCTGAAATGGATGAGTGATGTTGAAAACTTCCGAAGGAAGAAACGAAATTTATAGAATACAGATAGTTTCGGTGTGGCCGAATTTTCAGCCCTATGTTAGACGAAACTCAAATTTTGGGCCGAATAAAAAACTGAATTTTCGGTAAATCTCTAATTTTAATCAACAGCAGTCTAAAAAAAGACCCCCACACACACACCCTCGTACTGTTTTGTCATAAACAGTTAAACGTATTTTCTCCATAACACTCTCGGGTCCAAATTTTTCTTCAATTTTTAGAAAAAATTACTTTTACATTAATAATATTAACACTAACTATCCAGATGGATCAATTAGTGTTTAACAAAAATTTCACCGTCCGAAAGGTAACGAATGTTGTTGTTTTGCGTACTATTCAATTCATATTCATATAACAATAGGCCAAGGAAAAATTTTTAGAGATGTTCAGAAAATATTGTATTACAGTAAGATTTAACTTATATTATAATTTTCTAATTCTTTTTGCACTTTTTTTTACATATGATTATTTCAGGAAAATAACTTTTAGTTTAAATTTAAAGAGTGAAATATAAGTTTAAATTAAAACAATCGTAAATTGCGCAAAGAGAATTAAGTAAATAATAACAATTATTATTATTACTAAATACCTAAACATAAATGAAGTTATATAATAGTAAATGCATAGACATACACTGACGCTACTACATGTAAATAATAGCAAAAGTGTTTCTTACAACAAAATAATACTCCATTAAAAGACATTAATAGTATTATTAGACTATTAATAGTATGCCTGACCCGAAAGGGTTAATTTAAAATATTCTTAGTACAAAACATTTTCTATATTCGAAAAAATCTTTTTTTCTTTTTTAAGGCTGAATGTTTTTTTCTTTTTTATTCAGATTTCCATATACCATCATTACAGCTAGCTACCCCCACTGTCGCTTCAGCTCATTCGCCAGAGTATGAATCATCACAACACGTTTCGTCACTTTTATTTATTTTCCATCGCAACGTCTCTGCAAATCAGAGGGCTTAGAATCAAGGAAAGCAACAGGTGGCGCTCCAATCGGATGCAACTTTCTAAGAGACATCCTTCAAAAACTTTCCATCTTCAGCCAGATAACTGCGGTACTTGAAGAAAAGTCGATTGATGACAATCTTCTGAATTCTGGTAAGTGGTGGTTTTATTCTGTATTCGATTAAGTTTTTCACTGCGAAGCTTCGCATGGGCCGCACGCCGGCCGCCAAGAGAGGATCACTGTTCCTTCTTGGATTTTAAAATTATATTTACTTAATTTTCTTTATTTTTAATTTTTTTAACCCTTTCGGGTCTGATGTACTATTAATAGTACATGTATTTTAAAGGAGTATTATTTTGTTTTAAGAAATACCTTTGCTACTACTTACATGTAGTAATGTTAATATATGTCTATGCATTTACTCTATGACTGCATTGATGTTTAGGCATTTTGTAATAATAATAATTATTATTATTATTTGCTTAATTCTCTTTGCTCCGTTTGCGATTCTTTTATTTTCAACATATATTTCACTCTTTAAGTTTAAAATATTTTTTTTTCTTGAAAGAATCATGTGTAATAAAGCGCAAAAAGTGTTGGAAAGTGGTAATACAAGTTAAATCTTATTATAATGCAGTATTTTCTAAACATCTCCAAAAATTTTTCCTTAGCCTATTGTCATATGAATATATTGAATAGTGCGCAAAACTACAACATTCGATATCTTTCAAACCATAAAATGTTCGTTAAACACAAATTAATCTATTTGGATAGTTAGTGTTAATGTTATTAACGTAAAAGTAATTTTTTCTAAAAATTGAAAAGAATTCGAACACGTTAAGTAATATGTCTCCGAAATATGTGACTTGAACAAGGTTGTCGGCACTTAGCCAGGCTAAAATAAGCCGGCCGGCTTTTTTTGTTTTTAACCACTTCAAAAAAGCCGGCTTTTATTTATAAAAGTTGGTTTATAGTTAATTTGTATTAAATTTCTATTGATTATTTTTTTTATTATTATTATTCATTTAGAGATATTTTCTACTAAAAGAATTATAAACTTTCTTTATTTATAATTTTTTTAAAGCAAAATTTATTTGAAATATATGATTTGAACTAGGTTGCCGGCACTTAGCCAGGCCAAAAAAAGCCGGGCGGCTTTTTTGGTTTTAACCACTTCAAAAAAGCCGTCTTTTATTATTAAAAGTTGGTTTATAGCTAATTTGTATTAAATTTCTATTTATTTTTGTTATCATTATTATTCATTAAGAAATATTTTTTTGCTAAAAGAATTATAAACGTTCTTTATTTCTATTTTTTTTTTTTTTTTTTTTTTTTTAAGCAAGATTTATTCGAAATATATGATTTGAACAAGGTTGCCGGTTCTTAGCCTGTCCAAAAACGAGCCCGCCGGCTTTTTTGGTTTTAACCACTTAAAAAAAACGGCTTTTATTATAAAAATTTGGTTTATAGATAATTGATATTAAATTTCTATTGTTTTTTTTATTATTATTATTCATTTTGAGATAGTTTCTACAAACGAATGTTTTGAAATTTTATGTTACTTAGCTTCACTTATACTACCCATTTTAAAAATTATATTTTAGTAAACAATGACAAAATGTAACACATCAAAATGAAAACATTCTTATATTCCATATAGAGAGATTACATTATAAATTTTAAAAGGTAACTTAGAAAAAGTATAACTTTTAAGGAGAGTTTAGTAATAAGTATATAAAAATAAATCAAACAATTAAGCAAAAAATATATTCTCTAATAAAAATTCCTAATAAAATTTTGAAAAGCTTGTTGCTATTTAAAAGAATGCAGATTCATCATAAATTCATGCAAATGCTATTTTAATATTGTTTTTAACAGTGAGAAAGGGTGTTATATGATTATGTATGATTTTAAATGTTAATTAGGAATAAAATAGGACTGTGTATTAATAGCTCTTAAAATTAGTTTAAAGTAATAAAACATGTAACTTAGTGATCATTGTCCTCTTTAATTTTATAGAGCAGTAAAAGTGAAAAAAAAAAATGGGGTGGGGGGTATTAAAAGTCAATATAAACAAGATAAAGCAGCTGGTATGGCTCTTTTTTAAAATTTAGCTGATATGGTTCAATTCTTATTTCAAATCACTAACAGCTCCATCTAAGTTTTATTCCCTTCGTATTATGTCTTTCATATTTAGAAATTGTGTACATTATATTCTAAATCAATTAAATGCAATCAAAACTAATTAAAAACAATTTAAGATAAATACTTTTATTAAAATGCTTTCCTCTATAAAAGTCAATTATAGCAAAAAAAAAAAAAAAAAAAGGGGGGGGGGGCAAGTTTGGCCAAAAATAGTCGGTTAAAAACCAATAAAAGCCAGCCGCCGGGGCTTTTTTAAAAAACTTTAGAGGGCTTTTTTTTGGAACCCTGGATTTAAAATCCAAATGAGTACTAAGACTAAGAGAAGGATATCCCACCTTATTTATTGTTGTTGTTGTTGTTGTACTTTTTCTTTTTCTTTTTTTTTAAGTGTATGTATTTAAATTACATTTTAAATGGAGGTTTTTATGGGTGAAAAAAAGTTATTATTCTCCTTTTTAGAAAACACTAATAATTTTTTTTTTTTTTTGAATGCTTAATATTTTTCAAATGTTAAATTTCTGTATTATTATTTTTTTTTTTTATGTTAATCTGCTTTAAAACTAAATAGGGTTCAGAGCTCTTGCCACCAAGCGAGGGCTATTGCAGATCCTTGGATTTTAAAATTATATGCAATTAATATTCTTTATTTCTAATTTTTTTTTAAGTAAAATTTATCCGAAATATGTGATTTAAAACAAATGAATTCTAAGAGAAAAGATATGGCACGTTATTCTTCTTTCTTGTTGGTGTTTTCTTTTTTACGTTCAAGTATTTAAAATACATTTTAAATGGAGATTTTTCAGGGGGAAAGCTTCACTTTATGAAAAAAGTTATAATTCTTTCAATTCTCCTTTTTAGAAAATACTAACAAAACTTCATTTTAAAATTATAATTAACATTTCTTTTTTTCTAATTTATATAAAGAGTTTAGCAATCATTCTAAACAAAAAAGGCCTTGTCAACTTGGAACCCAATTCCAGGTAGGAATAGCAGTTTAAAGAAGCTGGCATTTGATTGTGACAATTTTTTTCTGCCAATCATCATTTCCGGAATTTAACAATATACAATATTAACACACTCTTTTAAAAATAAGTAAACGTCAACTTCATATCATTCATGTGACATCAAGACAACTGAATGATTCAGCAACTGAAATAATATTAAAAATAAATAAATAAAAATCTAAAATGTAACAACATGTATTATCGATATATCTTAATCCTAAAAACAAAATTACAAATAATTTAGATTCATTATGGCTTGATCAACTAAATTTTTATTTGTTGTCATGTGATCGGGCATGTAAAATATTTTTTCTTTCTTTTTATTATTTGCTACGAGGATCTGAAAAAGGTTGGCCAGCCCTTTTATTGGGACCTCAATAAAGCTTTGCAGGAAAGCACCTTAACTTGTTACTTGGAACTTGAGGTATTATTTAAACCATTTAATTTTAATCAATATTTATACCAAACCTTTTGAATACATTTTTGCTTTTATTATTGTTCACTTGAATTTTTTAAATTGCATCATTTATTTTCAAATGAAATTGTTTGTTAATTCCAGTGTGGTTTCATTAACAAAACAGCAACATGATTATTTACCCGTGAAAGAGTTAATGTTTGTTGCTTTTGCGATTTAATACTAAAAACGATTGAAAAAAAAAATTAAAGTTTTTTTTTTTGCTTTATTTTATTAGTAGTATTAAAAAAATAAATCAAGTAATAAATAATTTTCTAAAACTTTAAAATAATCACTAATACAAAGACTTCGAAATGTAATATCGGACGTTTAATTATATTGTATTACATGATACATTATTATATTTTTGTAATGTATGAATTTACATTTAAATTTTGAGCAAGATTTCATAATGTGTGATGCGACATTTATTAAAAGTGTCGAACTTTTTTTTATAATGAATGTATGTTAAAATATGTATGTGTGAGAGAGAAAGTTGAAAACCTACATTTATTTCTGTAATCAAATAATTTCAACATTCAAGACATATTTCAAATATGTTTTTCTTCTCAGCTCTCATATCTAGTATTACTTGATTGCATTAAAATTACAGATGCATTAAAATTACAATTGCATCAATGAAATTGGTCTAAACAATTTCATTATTTAAAAAAAAATAATCATAAGCTTTATAATTAAATAAAATATCTAAAGATTTTAAAAAAATTTGTTTTAGATACTTTTTTTTATTGTTTCTGAGCAAGTGAACTTAAATTGAAATTTTACATTTAATCTCTTTTCAGAGTTGATAAATCTTTTATTTTTAATACATATTTCATTCCTTAAATTTAAAATAGGTACTACATTATATAACAACAACAATAATAATAATAACAATAAAATAACAATAAAACTGGAAAGTTGTTCAGTTTAGTTAATCCTATTTTAATAAAGCTTTTTCCAAACGTTTTCAATAGTTTTTCCTTGGGTTATTCCAGGAATAGCATAAAGTCCTGTATCAGGATGACACGACTAACCTGATTTTATCCGCACCAGAGAGACTTTTTTTTTTTTTTTTCGTTGTGATTCGAGTTCGGGAGAAATTGAGTTTAAATGTTTCGTGTTTAAAGAGAAGAAAATTTACAATATTCAGTTCAAAATTTAAAAACAAATCCCTTTTATAAATGAAATACAATGAAACCTCCAAATAAGGGACACCTCTATTTAAGGGACAAAATTTCCGGTCCCATAAGGTGTCCCTTATTCGGAGATTTCACTATATATATATATATGTATATATATATATAATTTAACAATTATAACGAACATTTTGAAAATTTTATTTTCAAAGACTAAAATTTTAGATTCACAAAAAAAGTTTTATATTTTAAAAAATACTAATAATTAACATCATTTTTATGATGATCAAAACGTAGCTTACGTAATAACAGAGTCTAATATTACACACACCATGCATTAAAAATTAATGTATCTGAAAAATCATAAACAAATTCTAAATGAAATTTCAGTTTTACAATTTTCGGTACTGCAAATTTTTAAATTTCTAAACATCACACATTTTCAATTCTTACAACTTCATATAGCGGAAAGAAATATTATTTTAAATGCAATTTGTTTGAAAGTTGTATCTTAATTTGTTTTTGAGCTATTAATTTTTTTGTAGTTTTTAATACATTTTTGTCATAGTGGCAACAAAGGTATTCCATTTCTGGACTATTATATACATGGATATAGAAGACGAATAAGATCCAGACATCACAAAGTTTCAGAAATGCTTTAGATATCTCTATTTTCGGCCGACAGAAATAACCATTTTCCAAATGGTTGAAAAAAACTGAGTAAAACGGAAAATTACCCTTAAAAATTACTTTTAACAAAACTGCGGAAAAAACCCTGAAAATTGTTTTTAACAAAACTGTGGGGAAGGAAAATACATCGAAAATCGCAATTTTCTGTCTTTGGCTAAAAGTTTGAAACCCAATGACTTTTGGGGGTGTCGGAAAAAATTCCTATAAAAACCGAAAAAAAAAATTCGCATTAAAAGATCGAGAAAAAGAATAAAAATTGCTGGTTGAATTCCGAATAAATTATACTTAAAAAAGGATAGTGTTAATTATGTTGGGTTAAAAATATCAAATCAGATTTATTTTACTAAGGTTAAAAAATCGCCGCGAAGCAGGGAAAAAATATTACACTGTTAAAAATTTGCAGCGAACTATTCAATCATTCGACCGGTTTTACAGAAAACTGTTACATATATATTATTTAACTCTGTTCTGAAAATAATAGGAGCAATAATAATAATATGGTTAGAAGAGATTATATATATATATTTATTTTATTTCAATAAAAAAATTATATTACTTTGAGAGAGTATTACAAAAAATTGAAAACAAATAACGTATGTATGTTTTGGCTCCAATCTAATAAGAACCATAATCATAATAAAAATTTAAATATAAATCGTCTCACGGTCAATACAATTGACACGCGATAACGAAATGTAAACAAAAACGCGCCCTATAGTAAAAGCCTTAAATTAAAAATAGACCATGATCTAAAATTAATTTCCAACTTGGTTCATCCCATTCAAGAGTCCCATTTGAGTTTATTCATAAACTCTAACCATAATTTAGGAATAATAATAATAATAAAAACAATAACATTGAAAACAAAACTTTTACATGTATAAATCTCAATGGACTCTCTTATAATGAACTTAGGACAACAATTTGATACAAAACATAATTTGCTTTCATTAAACAGAATTTTTGCCTTCCTCATTTAAATATGTTCTAGATAAGGCAGTATTAGTATGTGACCAAATTTAATATCGGATTCATGTTCACCTTTTCTAATTTCAAGCTTTCTCCCAATCATACCTATGTAATAATTTAACCCTTCGGACTCCGGTGCCTCTTACACAAATTTTACTCGATTAGCACCACTTTTTCAAAAGAACTTTCCTTGAAGGAGACAATTTCAAAAATTCTCTGATTTATTAAGGGAAATTTTATTTTCATTTGGTGCCAAAAACAAATTTTGGAAGGGAAGATGATGTCTCCGCAGCGGAGACAACGGAGTGCCAAGGATTAATTCCCCCCCTTTTTTTTTCTCCTAATATAAGGTATTTCATAAACTCGGAATTATAATATTAATTCATAAAATAATCTTAGATCATTGTTTCTTTTTCTTTTTATTTATTTATTTATTTATTTTTTTACAATAGGGCATGTGGTTTTTGTTTACATCTCATTGTCGCGTGTCATTTGTATTTACCGTGAGACAATTTGTATTTGTATTTTTATTATGATTATGGTTCTTATCACAATTGGAGCCGAAACAAGTAATGTTATTTGCTTTTAATTTTTTGTAACACCTCTATCAAGCAATATATATTTTTTTAATTAAAATGTTTATATAAAAGGTGAAGTTCTTAAAATCTTATTATTTAAAAAATCTAATGGATTTAATAATTTTTTGTTATAAATTAAATTATGTTTATGTAACTTCTGTAAAAACAGTCGAATGACAGTAAAGCTGCTACAATTTTTTAATAGTGTACTACATTGGGATAAAACATTGTAACTGTAATCACGAATATCAGAAATTCGCCGATGAACGTTAAAAATAACATTAAAATTGTCTAAGAAACCAAAAATCAGGGAGGGCAAAATTTATTATACTAGTAAATCTGCAGATCAAGAGCCTCAACGTCAGCTTTGCACATCATTTTTTTTAAACACACTTTGGGCAATATTCAACTTCCTGGAAACTGTAATTTAAAATTTTCAAATTACGTAATTATTTATAAGAATAAAATAAGAATAAGAAGTTTTCAGCCATCAAAAGCGTTAAATTAAAGATTTAGTTATGTTAGGATATTCTGAAATTTTCATGATCTATTATTATTTTTGCTTTTTTATTATAACATAGTAGATTTCATCAGGGGGTCTCCGCCCCCCTGAACCCCCCGTAGTCTCATTAAACTTAAATTTGTAACTTTCTATCAATTTGCTAATGGTTATCGTATATCTTGTATTTCTTTATACATTTTGATTTATAAGGATAAGTAAGAGTTTTAATAAGCATTTTTCATTATCCTCATACTTCTACATACCTGCCCACCACAAACACCTAAATCTGATGTATCAGGAACTTTTGAAAGTGTAAACTCAGTAATCTAGGGTTTTACAATTTTCTTTCCGAAAAAAAAGAAGTTTTGATTGCATTTTGTGGCAGTTATCGCGAACAGACAGACAAACAAACAGAACAGATTGACAGGCGGAAAACAATAAATTTTGTGTCGCCAAAATTAGCCTTCACTGAAGTTTCGGCAATGACGGCATTATTCATGAGTTATTGCTATCCATGTTTCTAATATTTTTTACGACTACTGTAAAATACCTGTTTTATTTCAATTATGACGTCAAATTTTATCAGGTGAAATAATTGTTAAAAATATAACTATTTTTTATTTCTTTTACTTCTAATTATGCTCCCATTTTTGTCAGAAAAATTCTTATTAACGAAACAAATTTCCGTGTTTAATATTTAACAAAGTACTATATTTATTTTTATTTTAATTCTGACGTCATATTTATTTTTTTTTTTTTTAGTTTAATTTTTCGAATGGAAATTGCACAATTGAAACTTATTGCCGTTGAAAAATTATTCTATTTTTTGATTTTTTTTTTTTTTTGGCAACGATAAAGAAAATTGGTTAAATTTTATCTAAAAAATCGCTATTAATTCTGCATGAAAAAGAAGGAAATTTTGAATTATTAAGGAAAATATGTGAATAAAATTAATAAAACATAGCATATGTTCTTTTCTGGGCTATGTTATAGTTATACATAAAGATACAAACACATTAATTCATCAATTTCGACGTTGACTTCATTTAAATTTTCGTACACGCATTCAAATTCATAACATTATAAAAATAAGGATTATGATGAATGGTTGCTTAGCAACCATTAAGAGAAAATAAAGAAAATGAAATAAATACAATATAAATAAGTAAATCTCTAAAACAAATTAGTTTATATTATTGGAACACATTTATAAAAAATCTCCAAAATTTACAGTAATAATTTAAAAAATCTGGCAAATGTGTAGACAAAATTTCAAAACAATGCGAATAATTTAACTGGTAAATTTCAGTATCCCTTTATCATTGAATTCCATTAATGCAATGTGACATTTTCTCTCAAGAAAAAAAAATATAAATAAAAATCATTGGATTTGCCATAGAAAAGCATTATTGCGCAAAATAAAATATTCTATATTTTCCGAACGAATGAATCAAATCTTTCAAAAAACTATACAGCTTAATCCCAGTTCCTCACTAACATACCCACTTAATTTCAAACCAATCGGATGCCTTTTACGGAAGTTATCGCGGAACAGACAGACTGACAAACTGACAGGCTGACAGACAGACATAAAAAAATTTCGTGTCTCCAATGTAAGCCCTTCACTGACGTTTCGGCAATTAAGCTAAATGTTTGAAATCGAACTCCTTTTACCAATTTTAAAAAATTCGAAATATACATTATTGAATATAGCAGAAAACTTACAATATTGGGCTATAAGACTGAAATCGGATTCATTTTATTAATGTGGAAAAATCTTCGCAAAGCGCTAAAAATTGCATAAAAAATTAAATTAAGAAAATCTTACCTAATCAAAAAATTTAAAATCGGGCTTCGACGTGCATAAATACTTATATACAGGTAAGTACTATTGTACAAACTTTTATTGGTGGTATATATATTAATCGAAAACTTGAGTATTTTTTTACGTGCAGTGTATTGTTTAGATTGCCCACCAACACACACACACACACAAAAAGCTTTTTTATATCGAAAATGTCAAATTATGCAATAAGTAAAGTTCTGAAATTTATCAATGCGATATTTTCGTATTAGCCACATGTTAAGAATTATTAGCCTATCATAAGATTTCCCTATTTGCCTTAACCTTTTTGATATTGAATATTCCGGTGCTTTATGCGCTTAATTAACTGTATGTATGTTATATTTGTGTTTTATTTATATTATTTTATTTCTTCATTTACAGTGGAAGTTTTAATATATATTGCAATATTAAGAGTAAGAAAATGTTAAAATCTTTATACTGCTTTAAGAGTAAGCGGATTTATCTTTCGTAATTGAGTTCCACACGACAAATTTATAAATATTCCATGCTTCAATGTTTTTTTTAATGCCATAAACAATCAGTAAACTGAGATGCATTATGCACATATGCTATGTTTGAATGTTGTTTATTTTCTCGTTTGCCCGTGTAAAAATTTAAATTCTTCGATTTAATGTATGTTAAATTTGCAGCATTTTTTATATTATTTTTCTAATTATTTGTAGAGAAAGTTAAAAAAAATTATCAAAAATAAATGCCGTATAATATTTATCACTTTATCTATAAAATGTTTACTATTATTATGTTATAAACAGGGTTGTAATTTTATTTTTAATTAATTCATTTTGACCAAGACATTGAATAAAAATGCTTTAAACCGCTCAAAATTATCAAAAGTGGTCAGAAATAGTCAAAATTGTTGAAAATGGTCTTAATTTTAATAACTAATGCGTCTTTGTAATTAAAAATAACTTAATTACTAATTAAAGTAAAAGTGCAGTTAAAAAAATAATACTCTGAGAAGTTAATGTGCAAAATATACCTATGCAATACAGCGAGGAAGTTAAAAATTTAAAAATGTACCATGCAACTGTAAAAATATAAATCACATAAATTGTAAAAATATAACACAAATCATGAGTTTCAGTTAAAGCCATAAACCATGAATTGCAGCTAAAAATATAATTCTTAACATTAAAACAAACCGTATAGTGGTTTGCAATTAAAATTGTTATTACTGTAACCATACTAAACTTTTATATATTTTTTAACTGTATCTCATGGTTTTAATTTTTAACTGTAACTGCAGAAATACAAGTTCCTTTGTTCCTTGTTCTTTTTTATGTCTATTTTTCATGTTTGTTGATGTTATATTACTTATATTATGAAAATTTTAACAACTGTTAACTTGCCTTTAACATATGCTAATAAAACATATTTAATTAGCTATAAATAAATTGAATAGCGAAATTCAGTCAAATGGGTCAAAAATGATTTTGACCAGGACGTTTAAAACCGGTTTAAATCCCCATGATTAAACCGATACAACTCTGCTTATGAAACCGGCACGTGATATAGATTTAAAAAATATATGCTTGAATTTTTTTTTTTTAAGAATATAATAAATAAGTCAATTAAGATACATTTTTCAGCATTTTAAAATATATTTTTTCCTATTCGATTGTGTAAAGATAAAAAATGTACAAGAGTTAGAAGGTTAAAAAAATGCAATATCGAAAATTGCAAAACAGAAATTTGATCGTGAGTATTGCAATTAATAAAATGATGTCAGCATTATGCACGATATATAGGTTACAAAATTTGGTATTTGAATGTTAATCACCCTATATACTCGTGTTTAATTCGACCCCCCCCCCCTCCTCCAATTCTTAAGCAAAATTAACAAAAGAAAAAAAAATAGAATTTTCGTCTATAATTCGAACCACATTTCTGGTAGTATGTCGAAAAATGCTTTAAAATCGAAGAAAAAGAATAAATTTTCATTAAATTAGTAACCATTTTTTTACGTTTCTAATTAGATATTTTTTTAATTCAAAATTTTAAAACTACATTATTATGTGAAACCGAAATCTATACTTATTAAAACCTAAAACTATTTTAAATAATTTTAAAACCTATTCACATCAATTCAATGATACTTAAAAAGAAAAATTCTTTCAAAAAATCTATTTGAGCCTTTTTTACAAGGGTAAACAACTTCTTAGACTCTTAAAATCGTAGGATTTTTGAGAAGCATTCTCAAATGGAACTCCTTTAAAAAAGGAAATTAAAATGTTGAACCGGATTCTCGTGTATAGAAGAAAATTTTATCCCAAGAGATAATGTGAGCAAAAGAATGATAGAGACATTATTGTTGAAATTCGTCTGTCAATCACTGGGAAATGACCACTGTCCGTTTTTAGCTCGCAGGCTATCAAAGCCTGAGGGCTTATGTGCCCGTCCGTTCTGCATGTATATACGTTCGTGCGTGCGTACGTAACGCGATAACTCATGATAAAAATACCCGATCCACTTGAAATTTTGTATATAGGTATATTCTAATAAGACACTTCCCTGATTAGTTTTTGGAGTTCATTTGATATGTATAAGAGGGGGGACGAGGGGCTCATGCCCCATCCCCTTAATTGATATAAATGGATTTTTCATGCAGAATTATCAGTTTTCTTTCAAAATTTAGATATAGAATCATTCTAATGAGGCATCTCCGTGATTGGTATTAGGTGTTCATTGGATAAGTATAAACAGGGGGAACGGGGGGCTAATGCCCCTCCCATTAATTTAAAAAAATGGGTTTTTCGTGCAGAATTATCAGTTTTCGTTCAAAATTTTGATATAGGATCATTCTGATGAGGCGCCTCCATGATTAGTATCAGGCACTCATTGGATAAGTATAAAGAAGGGGAATGGGGGGGGGGTAATGCCCTCCTCTTGATTATATAAATGTGTTTTTCATGCGGAATTTATCAGATTTCATTCAAATTTTAGACATATGATCATTCTAATGAGGGCACCGCCATGATTTGTTTTGCGAGTTCATTGGATAAGTCTAAGAGAGGGGAAATGGGAAGTAATCCCCCCTCCCTTAATTAAGTTTAATTGGGTTTTCCCGCATAATTTACCGATTTGCTTCAAATTTTGGATACGGATTTATTATGATAAGGGGCTTCCCTGATTGGTTTTGGGAATTCATTGGATAAATATAAATGGGGGATCGGTGGGATTACTCTCTGAATTTATTTAAATGTTTTTCTTGCAGAATTAACCGATTTGCTTAAAGTTTGGGATACAGGCTCATAGAGATAAGATGCTTCCCTAATTAGCTAAAAGGTTCTTTTGTTAAGTTAGGAGTACTTGCGATTATCTTCCCTTCAAAATTGGATAAATGGATTTTTTTGCAGAATTGTCTGATTTGCTTTTAATTTTGGATGTGTTCTTTCTGATAAGGCGAATCTCTGAATAGTTTTGAAAGTTTAATGGTTAAATATAAAAGAGGGAGATAACTCCTCTTAAATTATACAAATGGGTTTTTATTAACAATTTTCCGATTTGCTCTGAATTTTGCATATAGATTTTTTATATGATAAAGCAAGTCCCTGATTAGTTTAGGGTGTTCAATGATTAAATATAAAAAGGGTAAATGAAGGGGGGGGGGGCGATGTTTCCCTTCCTTAATTTGTTTTCCAAACGAATTAACCCTTGTAAATTTAAGTCTGTAATGTACAACTAGTATGCGTAGCCTGTGAGCTCAATGCCATCAGTTTAACTGGGCAATGTTCTTTTTATTATTTCTCTTCTCAAACTCGACCCATATGTTATTACATAAAAGACTTGCTCGCCGATTATCTGCGAATAATTTTGTCTTTCTTTCTTTTTCTTCTCTCCCTTCCTTTTCTTTTCTTTTTTTCCTTTTTTTTTTTTTTTTTTTTTTTTTTTTTTTTTTTTTTTGTCGTGTATAAGTCTACACCCTCATATTCATCTCCCAAATTTTGTCTAAAATTTTTCAAATTAAGTGTATCCGTTCATTTTTATACAAAAAAAAGAAAGAAAAAGTAAGAAAAAAATGTGAAATTGATGTAGACTTTTTTTTATAATTCATAATTGTATTAAAAGAATAGAATAATTTTTCTTTCCCTTCTGGCTCGGATTTGAATATTTGTATTTCCGGGAGTGCTGGCACAGGCGATTCTGCAACGCTGGGCACGGGCTTTATTCTTAAACAATAAGAAAACCATTCATCAAATTTTCCCCACCACGCAGTAAGAGGATTAGAGGAAGAAAGATTAATCGTTCTTTTAAATAGTAGGTTTGCCTAGAGAGGACCTATTTCAACAGCCATTTTGATGCCTGGAAGAAGAAAAAGTAGCTTTTTAAAACTTTCCTGCAAAGTTTAACGTGTTTATGCTTTCGGTTATTGTCTGGCCGTCTGTCCGCACTCTAACCCCAGTAAATATACTCGGATTGCCATGAAATTTTAGGAAATTACTTATGTATAACCTAGAACGATTCCTTTTGAAAATGAAGTTTTTAGCATGATTACTTTATTTACAGGGACAGTCAAAAAGTTAAAACACACTATTTAAAAAAAACAAATTTTAACTTATAAGGCAGCTAAGCTTTTTCAGTAATTGCCACAATTTTCCATAGAAACTTATTATATTTTATTCCTGTAACATCTCATAGATTTTTGAGATAATAGTTTTTCACCATGAGTTCATTTTTCACTATTATTTTCGTAAGGGTTTACGCATGATGTTGATTCTAAAAGATAGTGACATTCATTCAGTAGGAGAAAAAAGGGGTATTTTTCTGTAATCAAAGTGAAAGATATTATAGTATTGGAAGCATTGCAACTTAAGCTGTCAAGAATTTTTTCGATATTAAGAATTTTTTACGATAAAATATGCAAATAGCCAATTCTTGGATATTTATTTAATTTAGTCTTTTGCAAATACTCAGCTATATATTCCAAAAATAAATACCTACCCGGTGGGTAATAATCATTTTTCACTAGCACTGTATCCAATCCAACAGGCCAAAAAGGTTAATTTTTTCTTCTTTTGAAAAATTTCCTTGAAATCAATAATTTATAGTGTATGTTTAAAAAGTTCTTTGGAAAAAAAAAAAAAAAAAAAAAAATGCGTATGTAATGTTTTTTATTTTTTATTTTATTTTATTATTATTTTTTAAATATTTTTAACTTTTTTTTTTTTGGCTACAATCAAACACTTTTGCAAAGTTTTTACGGAAATTACTATACGCGAAATTTTTCTAAGTCTCTTTTAAGAGGAGAAATTTATCAAATATGTTTAATTAAATTATTAAGTATTATAATATGTAATAAATATAATAATTATTAATATATTGCTTTAATTAAAATATCATTAATATATTTCTTTTCTTCATTGTAATGGACTTGTTCTTGTGACAGTAAAACAAATAGCTCCGTCCTGAATCATATTTCCCTTCTAAATTTACTACAGGAAAGAAAAATTTTTAGACACAAATTGAAAAGTGAGTTATTCAAGATATAATGTTACTTTAAACAGTTCCATGAAATCTTTAAAAAATATATTTATTGAGTTAGAATTTTATTTCTTTCCCTCGTCTGTGGTGGTTAAAAATATAATTTGCAATCAAAATCACATCCCAAAATTTCTCATAAAATTTTTATAAAAATTTAAATTATTATTATTATTATTATTATTTTAAGTGGGGTAGTTTAAAACTGAACTCTAAACAATATTTTTCGAATTTCAAAACTTTTTCATTTATTTAATGAAAAATATAGTTTACAGGACTTTTTTAATATTACTTTTTAAGAAAAATATAGTTTAGCAGTACATTTTTTAATACTACCCTTTTAAAATAATAATTTAATAAGGAATAACTTATTTAAAAAAAATCATATAGTTCAAATTATTTTTTTTATTTCCCGAAACATAACTATTGTATTATTATTATTATTATTATTATTATTATTATTATTATTATTATTATTATTATTATTATTTCTAACTTATACTAATTTGATGCTGATAAATACTTATGAATACAAATCCCATTTGTATTCATATTCATATTTTACTTCCATGTTTAATGTACTATAATTTATTAAATTCAATGGTTCATGTTCATATATTGTAATAATATTAATGGTTATATATATATATATATATATATATATATAATACCATTAAAAGTAGACAAAATTCACCAATAAATTTTATCAATAAAACAATAAACCAAAACGAAGAATTTGAATAGAATTGAATTATAAAAAAATAAATAGTGAAACGAGTATATCTGAATAAATAAATAAATAAAATAAAATGAATGCAAAGGAAATTTGTAGTCCACAGAACAGAATCGTCAGGCCCCAAATGCTCTGGAACTACAAATGAAGTGTGCGGTTTCATCCACGTATTAGCCATGAAATAGCAAAATAATACGTAATTGGGGCTACCAGCACACAAAAACCATATTATTAAACAAGGGGCATAGAAATACAGGGGGTGGACAAAAATATGGAAACACCTTTCGAAATGCATGTTTGAAAAGAAAGATGGATTTTAATGAACTATGTAGATGGTTCTGGCGTTTTCGCCTACTGACGCCACCTATACAACTTCGTAAAATCGTTGCACCATTCAGTCGTTGTTGGAGCACTGTTATGTGAAGTTGTCATTGCATTATGACAGAGTTAATAGACTTCGAATGTGGCCAAATTGTTGACACGCGTATGGTGGGTGCTTCGGTAAGCAATGTAGTCGAGGTTTTTAGTGTTTCAAGAGGTACTGTGTCGAAGATTTATTCCGCATATTTGAAATGCGGAAAAACATCATCTGCTAAATCACAGCGCGGACGAAAGTGTGTGCTGAGTGATCGTGACAGACGATCATTAAGGAGGATTATCGCGAAAAATAAGAAGGCCACAGCTGCAAAAGTTACTGCTGAAATGAATGTCGTGTTACCAAGCCCTGTGAGTACCAAAACAATTAGTAGGGAGCTTCATAAACAGAAAATTGCTGGCCGTGCTTCAATTGAAAAGCCATTCATCAGTGATGCTAATGCCCCTAACAGGAAAAAGTGGGGTTTAAGTCATAAGCCTCGACTATAGAGCCGTGGAAGACAGTAATATGGTCTGATGAGTCTTCTTTCACATTGTTTACCACTTCTGACCAAGTTTACGTCTGGAGAACGCTATCTCAAGCCTATAATACAGACTGCTTGTTGCCAAGAGTAAAACGAGGCGGGGGTTCGGTGATGGTTTGGGCACCCATATCTTGGTTTCTTCTGGCCGTATGATAACTCTGTCAGGGCGTATAACTGCTTAGACTTATGTGAACATTGTGGCCAATCAAGTCCATCCAGTGGTACAAACTTTGTTCCCCAATGGTGATGGTATCTTCCAAGACGACAACGCCCCGTTCACACAGCTCACATTGACCAGGCTGGTTTTCTGAGCCCGAGGATGAATTGTCGCATCTCCCCTGGCCACCACAGTCACCAGACCTGAATATTATCGAACCTTTGTGGTCTACATTGGAGCGGAAAGTGTGTTCTCGCTATCCACCGCCAACATCGTTATGTGAACTTCCCACCGTTTTGCAGGAAGAAATGTACAATATTCCCTTGGCAAACATACAGGAACTGTATTTATCCATTCCGAGAAGATTGCAAACTATATTGAATAACAACTGGTACCCTACACCATATTAGGCAAGGAAACATGTTTTTTTAAAGGTGTTTCCATATTTTTGTCCAACCCCTGTAAATAGTTGAAAAAATGAAAATATACATATATTGAAACAATAGCGTGCAGCAAATAGTGTCAGTAACAAGAGTACAAATTAACCCTATTTATGCACGTGGAAATGATAAACATTACTTGCATATATAATTTCTATAAAAAGTATGAAAACAAGATATTGAGAGGAAAAAAAAGAAACTTATCTGGTTATCACCATTAATGTAGAGGACAGCGCAATAGAATTATTAATAAATTATAAAAGCAGAAAGCAATAGTTTACTATACGGGCTAGAACAGTATCACGTAGAAAAACCAGTTTGTTAGAAATTCAAGCATCGGATCGTAGCAGGAACAGCAGGGTTGCTCTTTTTTTAAATAGAATGTCATGCGCGCCAAATGGCGAAAAAAATAATTTGAAAAAGAAGAAAAAAAATTTTTTTTGCTATGATTTATCCATAACGAACAAAAAAGATAAAGCTGAATGGAAATATAATTGAACCGGAGAAAATAATTAATGATCGATATTTACATAAAATTAAATTAATAAAATAATTAAATTAGAATTAGGTTATAACATTCATATTAACTTATAACTTAAAATACCATTTTGTTACTTTAATCAGTAACATTTATTGTGACTTTACATAGTATAAACTCATTATCTTAATATAGAATAATAAAAAAATAATAAAATAAAATAAAAATAAAAATAAAAAAATAAATAAATTAATTAATTAATAAAAATAAAAAAAATTAAAAAAAAATATATATAAAATATATATATATATATAAAAAATAAATAATTATTAAAGAAATAAAAATAAATAAATAAATAAATAAAAATAATAGTAATAATATTAATAATAATAATACCAAAAATTATATCAATAACATTAAAATTAATTTGATAATTAAAATATAACTATTTAACTATAAATAAAAATAGACAAATATCCATATATTGGTGTCAATTAAACTATTTAAAATTATTTAAAATTATGTTAAAATAATGTAAAAATAATGTAAAAATAAATAACCCACTCTCTCTCTCTCTCTCTTTTTTTTTAATTAACCTTTGCGTTTTTATCCAGACAACACCACCCTCCTCCGTACTCTAACATCTACCCGCCCAACCGACCTATTTATATATTTTTTTATTACTTTTATAACATTTTTAATTTTTAATTTTTTTTTTATGTTTTATAATTTTTTATACATTTTTTAAGCAAAGAATTAATTATAAGATCATGTAATAGCTAATTATAAGATCATGTAATCAGTAATTATAAATTAAAGAATATATTAATTTTTTAGGATAACCATTATTTATAGCATCATAAACAAGCTTTTTAATATTAGTATTAATTAAATGGGAAGAACATAGACATTTTATTCTATATAAATGGTTAAGTATTATATTACGATATACAGAATTATGAATATATATATATATACATCTATTTGAAGTTATAACTATAAAATACATTGCTTTTTGATGGCATAATTTATCTTTTAGAAGGTTTGCTTCGTAAAAATCAAGGACAGAGAAAAAAGAATTAAAAGCCAATCCACATCATATAATCTTGAATGATGTCTATATATATGTATACACACAATAATATTCTTTAAAGGAATCTCAACTGTATTTTAATTAAAGCCTGAATTTTTTGTCGAAATTGAGTCGGTCCACATTGGGCCTCACCCGCACTGTTTTCCTTGATATTTGTACAGGCCGTGAACTGAGAAACTATGAAGAGACCGAGCCAGGCTCGGGCTGAACTTTTAATTTTGGTCGAGTCGAAATAAATTTCTTTCGGGAATTTGAAATCGAATAGTGTTTTTCATTTTTGGTAAATAAAATATAACCTTTTTGAGATATAAGAGATTCTTGTCAAATGGTTGCAGATATTTCTTCCTTGCGGTCACTTGCGGAAATCTATTCAAAACGCTAACTTTCACAGTATTTTCATAAACTGATTGTATCAAAAAATGGATGTCGTTGTCGCCATTTGATTACATAGTTTATAAATAAAAATATCTGATGCATTTTCTAAAAAAAAAAAAAAAAAAAGAAAATGAAAAAGAAAAAATAAAGAAAAAGAAATGAATTCAGAAATGTATTCGGAAACTAGCTCCTTTAGATTTGAGAATGAATTTGGATTTGAAATCTTTAATAAAATGATATAGAAATATTTTCTTAAATCTACTTTTATTATACAGCTTCAAAAGTTACGATGCTTTTAATTTTCTTTTATTCTAAACCTAATTAATTTTTTATTTGAATGTTAAAATTTTAAAAATTATGTAAAGGAAGAGAAGAGGATTTAAGATTCTTTAAAAAAATCTTAATTATACGATAAAAAACTGAATGTTTTAGAAATAGTAGAAATTGTGAAGGGGCCAGAACTTTCCGGCCCGGTTTTCATTGATTTGTGTGCGGGTCAGACCGAGCTTTTGAGTTTTATAATGAGCTGGTCTGGGCCCGGTCCTGGAAATTCCAGCCCGTGCAGGCCTCTGATTGTTTAATATAGCCTTAATTTTTTGAAAGAATAATTCCCCTCGATAAACAATGTGAAGGGATTAACTTCCCCATTTCCCACCTTTATACTTTATCATTGAACCCCCAAAACTAATCAGAGATACGCCTTATCAAAAGCAAAAATTATCTGAAATTCGAAGCAAATCCGATAATTCTGCATAAAAACTCATTTATGTAATTTGAAGGGGGCAATCCCTGATTTCTTCCTTAATGCTTAATCGTTAAACTTCCAAAACTATTCAGGGATTTGCCTTATCAGAAAGAACCCATATCCAAAATTTGAAGAAAATCGGATAAATCTGCATAAAAACACATTTATGTAATTTAAGGACGAATATGAATCGTCTGTTCACCTTTATACTTAACCAAAGAACCTCCAAAATTATCAATGTACAGCCGTAACTCATATCCAAAATTTCAAGCTAATCGATTATTTCTGCATGGAAAATGCATTTGCCTAAATTAGGAGCGAACCCCTTTGTTCTTACCCTTTATACTCAACCAATGAACCCCGAAATTTATGGAGGTGCCTTATCAGAATGACCGTATATCCAACAATTTATGTCACAGTACAAGATATCCGACTACTTATACAGTTTCCAGCATTAGTTATGTGGCACAAATTGTCGGATATCTCGAAAACGTCTCATTTCCAATGGGTGATTACAATGAGTTTTTTAATCCTCACAATTATATCTTTTCAGCGATACCACTGTCGTTAAAATCGAGATTACATTTTTTTGCGGTTCCCCTTTAAGGGGGCTCAGGGGTTGAAAACTTTTCAAAAAATCGATTTTTTTAATGATCTAATATATTATTCATTTAATTCTTAATTCAATGCAAAAAACCGCATAAAAATATTTGCATTTTTAACGGAGTTATAAGCATTTATGTATCAACACTTTCATAGCCACATCCATGTAATTTCAACTTTAAGTCGCTTTTTCTCAAAACTTGATTTTTGATGACTAACGCCAAGATTAAAAAAAAAACTATTTGATATAATGGCTTTTTTTTTTTTTTTTCATGCATATAACATTATCTAGATTTCGAATTAATATATTTTAGATAGTTTAATATTTTGAGTATTTTTAATGGAAAAAAAGTTGTATTTGTTAGGGTTTTTTTAAATTTTCAACTTTGAGAGATTTTTTAATACTGTTTTTATTAAGTGATAGTTATATTCTTAATTTAAAATCTAGATTATGATGTTATATGCATGCAAAAAAAAAAAAAAAAAAAAAAAAAAAAAAGCCATTTTATCAAATAGTTTAAAAAAAAAAAAATCTTGGTGTTATTCGTCAAAAATCAAGTTTTGAGAAAACACGACTTAAAGTTGAAATTATATGGATGCGGCTATGTATAAGTATTGATACATAAATGCTTATAACTCCGTTAAAAATGCTAATATTTTTATGCGGTTTTTTGCATTGAATTAAGAATTAATTGAATAATCAAACTATATCATAAAAAAATAATAATCGATTTTTTGAAAAATTTTCAACTCCTGAGCCCCTTTAAGTGGGCACTAGAGCTACGTGACATAAATTGTCGGATATCTTGAAAACGAATCTCTCAAATGAATCTCATTTTCGACGGGTGGTTCTATTAAGTTTTTTACTGCTCACGGTCAGATCTTTCCAACGATACCTCTTTCGTCAAAATCGGTGACTTACACTTCTTGCAGTTCCCTAGTTAGTAGAAGCAGTTTGCTACTTCATTTAAAATAAGCTTAGTTTCTAATTTCTAGCTTCCCAAGTCCTAAATAATTTTATATACATTCAGAATTGAATCTTGGAAATCTAACTTGTGTAATTTTGATAGTTATAAATGTAATAAATTAACAAATACGAATGAAAATGTATAACAGATAATAGGTAAGTATGTTAATAAAATTTAAAACACAAAACTATTTGTTATTTATATGCAATTGAAGTTTTAAGAAATAATACATTTTTAAAATATATTTCGATGCAAGTCATAAAATAGCATATTTATTTACATAAGAGCCTCCTTACTTTTGAGATTAATCTTCAGCTATTGAGAAAGAAAGTGAATTTAAGAAAACATATGCAAATATTCTTAGGTATCAATAATTACAGTGTAAAAAAAGATGATTTAGAGCAAAAACAAGTACAGCATTACTGAAGTAACATCACGGTAACTAAATTAGATAATATCTAAATAATTGAAATCTTGAGCAAAATTCTAGTTCTACATTTAGTAAATTAGATATAATTTATTACAATCGTACCAATAGAATGTTTTTTTTTTTTTTTTTTTCTCATTGCAATGGCAAATATAATATGTTTGTTTGAGCTTATAAATAAATAATTCCACAGTAATTTAAAATTTCAAACAAATTTATTATAAATGTATGAGTTTGCTGACCGCGTCCATATAATTTAATAAGGAAATTTCTTCATTTATTATTTTCTCTTTTAAACTCGCCAAATGGGCATCAAGTAATCTGTACTTTGGTTTCCCAGTTGGAAATTGATGCCCGGCATCTATCATTCGCATTACAGCTTCATTTTCTCTCTTCTCCTGTTTAAGGAGCAGAACAAAGTTATAAATGTTTAAATGATGGCTGTGAGCTCTCTTGTTACTTACCCATCATACGTAGTATAGGGTAAGTCTTGCAATCGTTTTGAAAATCGAATTTTTTTTTTTTTTGACGGATTTACACGTTTTAGATAGTGGAGATTCCGAAAAACATTTTTAGAAAAAAAAATTTTGCCGTCCGTCTGTCTGTCTGTCTGTAAACGCTCTATCTCCCGAACAAATTCAGATAGAGACTTGAAATTTTGTATGTAGTTAGTATGTAAGAATGAGACGAAGCCTATTTAATATCAGCAACCTCGATTATCCGGAACTATTTTTTTCGGACCCTCGAAAAATTCGTTCTGATGAAAGGTACATAAAAGTTTTCGAATTTTTTTGTTTTAAAGAATGAACGTAAAAGGCAATAAAATAACGCACATTTTGCATATAGAACGAAGTCGATCGGATTATTAGTTGCCGAGACATTTGTAATCTTGTTTTCCACATTCTTCGATTTTTCATGACCCTGTATTTCATTCAAATTTCAATTCAGAAGTATATTTTAATTGGAAATGAGACGCTTAATCCGACGCATTTAATTGTTAGTTAATAGAATTATTATTTTTGGAGTTATAAGGATGTTTCTTTTACGCAGTTCGGTACTACTTGAGTAGTTTGGCGTTTTATATAATTTGTCGAAATTGGTACATCAGCAATTCTTTAATAAAGCATTACTATGTATATTAACAATATTTAAATTTTGTTTATGAATTGCAATGCATTGTATAAATAGTTTTCACATGTTTTATTTTCATATACATATACATGATGGGTAAGTATTACGGTGACCCCCAACGACTAGTTTATTTTGCTGTGCCAGCCTTCAACGTTGTTTGTCGTTCTTTCTCCTGTATTTTCGAAGTGATTCCACAAAGAACTAAAAATACATCAAGATTTATAATTCTAATTATTAAATGGGAAAAAAAATATCTGATAAAAAAAAAAAAAAAACAATTTAAAAAAATGCAATTTTTTTTTTTTTTTTTTTTTTTTTTGTTCCAAGAGTTGTTTTTGACTATACTATTACATTCAAAGCTAAATGAAAGAAAGATATGAGGTAGTTTATTAAATAATTAATTTACATCAATTAAAAACAAGTGATCTAATTCAGATTTCTTGGTGTACAGAATGTAAATGCATTGCATTTTTTATTGAAAATCTAATATATGTGTTACATTTAATATATTTTACTATACTTCCAACTAACAGCAAAAAGCATTTATGATATACGATTTTCAGACAAATTGCATTTTTAAATATATTTCTTGCTATTTCAAGATGCAAAGCAGGCATAAAATTGCATAAAAATAAAGAAAAGCGCGTGAAATGGGAAAATGAGAAATAATTTAAAATAGTATTTTAATGCCTGCCTTTTAGATAAGATTATTTTTTCAAAAAAAAAAAAAAAAAAAAAAAAAATTATACTTTTGTTGAAATGCTGCTTTATTTTTAGGAGAAATGGGGGGGGGGGAGAGAGAGAGAGAGAGAGAATCAACAGTAATACACTATATGGCCAAAGGTGACTGGCCACTTGCAATTTTAGACATTTTGTGTGTGTGTGAAAATAACTTTACCAGCGATAATTTAAATAACTGTATTTTAAATTCTCTTCAAAAATCGAAACCCAATATCTGCAACCGAAATCGTAAAAGTAAAAATACACATCGATCTCAGCTATCCAGTGCAAAAAGAATCGTATAAAAATATTGCAATGCAAGCGAGATATCATCCATTATTGGCATTTAAACTTATAATGTGGCGATAGTTTTGGGTTGACGGGATAACCTAGTAGTACCGCTTTATCTCCCCAACGAATTGATCTAGAGACTTGAAATTTTGTATGTACTTAGTATGCAACAAGACAAAGAAGCCTATTTAATATCAATAACCTCGATTATCCGGAACTATTTTTTTCGTACTCTCGAAAAAATCGCTCTGATGGAAAGTATATAAAAATTTCCGATTTTTTTAATTTCAAGGTATGGTCGTAAAAGGTGATAAAATAGCAAAACTTTTGCACCAAGAACGTTATCGATCGGATCATTAGTTGTCGAGATATTTAGAATCGAAAAATGAATCTCGCAGATATTACGTCGAATTTTTACGTCCCTGTATTTCATTCAAATTTCGATTCAAAGATATATTTGAATGTGAAATGAGACCCTTAACCCGACGCAGCAAATTATTAGTTGATAGGATTGTTAATTTTTAAGAAAAACGTGGCAAATGTGGTGCGTGTTCTTTATTTTCTTTTTAAAATAATTTCAATTTTTTTTAAACACAATATATTTTTTATACCAAGCCTACAAAGTGGATGTTTTTGAGCACATTTCTCGACGAAAGCAGAAAAACCGGTCGGAAAGCAGGAGAAAAACGGGTGATGACGTGATCGAAATCGCTCATAATGTCTCTTATAATTCTAATCGCTTAAGAATGTATAAATACATAAACCAAATAAAAGATTAGACACAAGTTCGATGAAAGAAAAATATAAAGCGTCACTGACGGACAGACGGCATTCAATCTTATAATTTGGCGATAGTTTTTGGGTCGACGGGATAATCTATTGTATCTCACGAACAAATTGAGATAGAGACTTCAAAATTTGTATGGACTTACTATGTGCGAGTACAAACAAGCCCCGATTATCCGGATAATATTCAGTGACCTCGATTATCCGGAATTATTTTTTTCGTACCCTCTGAAAACCCGTTCTCATAAAAAGTACATAAAATTTTTTTGATTTTTTTAATTTCAAGGGATGGACGTTAAAGGCCTTAAAATGGCAAAAATTTGACAACAAGAACCGAGTCCATCGGATTATTAGTTGTCGAGTTATTTGCAATCGAAAAACAGGTTACGTCAATATTACGGAGAATTTTCCTGGCTCTGTATATCATTCAATTTTCGATTCAAAGATATATTTGAATGCGAAATGAGACGCTTAATCCGACGCCGCAAATTGTTATTTCATAGGATTGTTAATTTTGGAGTTATAAGGATGCTTCGTTTAAACAATTCGTCCCTCCCGGAATAAATGTGACTGATTATATTAAATCGCCAATTATAGTGCCAATTAATGTGATATAAATTTATTATAGTGTTACAATGCCGTACAGCGCGGGGCATGAGGTTGGGAGGGGCAATCGCCCCGGATTTTCACGAATTTTTGAGAATTTTGGATTTTAATATCTCTGAAATTTTTAGATATGGAGATTTTTTTTTAATTTAGGAATGGATAAGGAATAATTTCCTAATTGGGAATTTTGCCATACGTGGGAATACGTATAAAAAATTAATTTTCGTATTTTTTCAAATAGACCCCCCATGGAGTTACAACTTATCAAAAAATTCACCTTTTTTGATAATTTTTTGCAGCTGGAAGCATGAGTGTAGGGACAATATTTAAGGAGATAGCCTATTGTTTCGATATTTATGATTCACCCTGTATATACTGTAATTAGATATTTAAAATTTCCTTAATTTTTTAAATGTTGAACAGAAAACTTGTTTTTATTTTCCTGTTTTCTTTCTGGAAAAAATAAATTAAAATTAAATGATTATGGGTGAAAACGAAAATTATTAAGAAGGTTAATTAAGAAGGTAGATTTTGTATAGAATACTACCTATTGCGATCGTTCTTATGTTACAAATTCTGCATTTTTTTTTTTTTTTTTTTGCAAATCTACACTGATTATGACCCCTAGACCCCAAAACTTCAATTAGTAGAAAACTTCATTAATCTATCTAGCTATATGTATGTATGCATATAAATATAGAGAAAGGGTGAGTCGTAATTAGCAAAACAGGCTAGCTCCTTTAATATCGCCTCTAGGCACTTACTTCCAGTAACAAAGTTTCATAAAAAAGGCGGCAAAATGTGATGACATTAATTGCAGCTCCATTTTTTTTTTTGGGGGGGGGGTATCTATTTGATTTTAAATTATTATGCGGTCCCGTAAGACAAAATTCCCGTATTATGGGAAATTGTTCCTTATACGTTCCTGAATTGATCAAAAAAATTTTGATCTTTATAGCTAAATGTCTGACAGAGATATTCAAATCCAAAGTTGCTGTGACTTACAAGAACTGAAGAATATTTCAAAATATGCTGCCAAAGTGGGCGTTTTGAACAGAATTTCTGCAAGCGATCATGATTGAAGAATATAGAATGTATTCAAATAACAAATTGCCTAGTTTCTAACTCATTTTTATTTCGAATTTGTTCTCAAATGCGTATTGGTCGATGGTAGGATAAATCCAGAATATATTTCAAAATATGCTGTCAAACTGAGGATTTTGAGCCGAATTACGCATAAGATGATTCTAATAAAACCAGCTCTGACAAAAAATAAATAAAAGAAAATAAAAGAAAAGAAAATAAAAGAAAATAAAAACAAACAAAAGAAAAATTCTTTAAAAGCGGCCAAATAAACTTGTTAAAACTCGGTTTACCTTTATCATATTTTATTTTTTATTGTTGAAATGAGCACTTAACTTCAAAATCAATCTGCGCCTGTAGGCTAAGCTGGCAGGAATTTTTAAAAATTTGGTATGCTAGTTTCTTTTAAGGATGAAATCTTTTAGTCACGAATAGAGATGGGAATGCTCGGAAAAAACCGGAAAAATTGGGGAAAAAACCGGGTTTTTTCGGTTTTTTTTTTTCCGAAGGCTTATTTTTCAATTTTTCTCAACTGGAAAAATTGAAATTTCATTTATGAAATAATATAGTGAAAATTTTGTAATAGCTACATTCTCATACTTTTTATTTTACTTATTTTTATGTTGAGTGTTTCATGTGAAAATTTTAATGTGGGTAATCTGATCTCTGAGCAGAAATCTGATTGAGAAAACTTGAAAGGATCCTTCACATTTTTTTCTTGCTTGAAACACAAGACCCTTTGCAAAATTTCTCTTCAAAATAGACATTTCAGAAAAAGTTTAATCAACAAACTGAATCTTTTGCAAGTGCAGTGATTGAAGAAAAAAAAATCTCATGTCATACAGCAGCTGAATCTTATTAAGTTGCATATATGTATGTAAATAACCTTATTAAAAATGTCTAAATAGGAACCTAAATATAGTAATAATTTTTTATTCAAAAATTCTGAATATATTTTGTACAAGTATATACAAAAAAGTTCACAATTTCACAAAAACTTGATTACATGAAAAAAAATCTAGATATGTAATTAAATGCAACTTCTCTTTCTAAAAATTAATTCATGTGTAAAATTATTGCAATAATATGCCGATTAATGGAAATGATAAAATTAAAAATTCAACGTAAAATTTTGAAATATGCATTTATTACTTTAATCTATCTTTTCAAGAAGTAAGTATTGAATTTGTCAAAAATTTGACTTCCAGTTTTTGGTGTATTTAAAAGTTTTAGAAGGTCCTGAACACGTTTTGATGATTTTTGGAAAATATCAGCCACTCTGTTAGTCTGTATATGACAAATTTTATGGGCACTCTATCTCAAGAACTTATGCACATAATTTCACAAAACTGTAGATTCAGTTACACCTTGATATAAACTCGAGATGTTTAGTTATTAGTGTATATCGCCAAACCGATGGTGCTGCTATGCTGCATTATTCATAATTTGTACAATAGTTCTATCTCAAACTAATGTATGTATTTTTATAAAATTTTAGATTAAGTTAATCTTTGACATAACTTCGTGCTCATTACTTTTTGGTGTAAATTGCTCAACAGATGACGCTGCTATGCTGCATTATTCATGTTTATCGCAATAGCTTTACCTCAAGGACGATTTTTTTAAAAAATCAAACTACAGCTTTAGACAGTTTCTGATATATATTAATGTTGTTTAGTTTTTGGTGTAAATTGCTCTATAGGTGGCATTACTATGCTGCATTTTTCAAGATTTCGCTATAGCTGATTAATTGAATGTTTTTTCAAGGTGTTGAATCTAAAATTGACCTCCATTTTGCCTCCATAATGTACAATAATGTTGCAAAAATATGGGCAGTTTGCATTAGAAAACTACAACTGTGATTTAAAAAAAAAAAAAAAAAAAAAAAAAAAAAAAAAAAAAAAAAAAAAAACATTTTATTACAAATAACTATGTTCCAAATTATACTTTCCCTCTTGATTAAACTTTGAATTTTTGTAGTTTTCTAAAGCACAGTAGAAGCTTATCTCTGTATGTAACTGCTTTTGTTAATTCCTCAAATAGTGAGCATTTTCTATTTGTAGTGTTCTGTTTTCATAACTTTTGAGTTCCACTCTTAGAAATATAAAATTACCATGTGGAAACATTATTGAATATGATTTCTTACTCGAGAATTGAATACCAGATTTCAGGGTAAAAAGAAAAAAATTACATTTAATTAAACTTAAAAAAAAAATATATATATATATATATATACATTTTTTTTTTTTTTCTGGTTTCAGTGAGTAAAAATCTAACAGTCAATAAATCCTACGCTATTTTTTAGTTGCAGACCTGAGTAAGCCAAAGTAAAACTTAGTTTTGTTTGAATTTAGATTATAAAACTAAATCAAAACTTTTTTGAGGTGAGATTGGAAAGCTATACCAAAACTAAACATATTTTATAAAGGAAATAAAATTATAATTCTAAGAAAAAAAGTATTAGTGTAAAAATATATTTTTTTAAACAAACAATGGAATTTTTGAATACTGATATTCATAATAATGACAAAACTGCAATAATTTCTTTAAACTAGTATCATTTACTTAAAAACTATACTTATGTAAATGGAATGCATAATTTATTTCATTCCAAACTGCAGACATACTGGCTCAGATTTTTATATTAGGTCAATTGGTAGTTAAACATGTAACTGAAAAATCATTTCAACAGAGATATGATATAACAAACAATAGCGTTTAATAAAAATTCTTAGGCTGTGGAAAAAAAAACTTAACTTTTAAAAGCAGGCTTTGCTACTTTCTTTTTATTTTGTAATATAAAGTGAAAATAATTTTCATTTAATACATATAAATGGGAAAAAGTATTTATTATTTAGTATTCTCTAAGAAAATATAATTTATTTGGGAGAAACAGTCATGAAAAATCAAATTTTCCAATTTTTCCGTTTTTTTCCGAAAAAAACCGGTAAAAAACCAGTTTTTTTCCGCCACTTATATTTTTCCGGAAAATTTACATCTCTAGTCCCGAATCCAAACAGATTCGTTTACTAATGCTAAATGAGAAAAATGTGCAAAAGTATCTCGGTTACATTTCAATTTTTTTATATAATTTTGCAATGGATAGCAAAAATTGGCCTGTACAAGACATTTTTTTACTTCAATTTTGATTGCTGTTTTTTTTTAAGAATGCTTTAATATTTGAAACTGGTTTCGAAGTATGCTCATTCAAATAAAATATCATTTAAGTAAATTAAAGTATACTCATTAAAAACATCTGTAAACAAAAACAAAAAAGTAAAAACGTCCTTTGTACAGATCGATCTCATCTATCCAGTGAAAAAAAAAAAAGTTAAACACCGAAATGTAACCCAGATATCTGTATAAAATTTTTTTATAGCATTAGCATTAGCGAATGGGTCTTTTCGCTTGACTGAAGTAGCCTCTTAATGGCTTGGAAGGCGTAAAATCGTTTGGTAATCTTCGACAGAGGAATAAAATGAAAATAATTCTTTGAAAATGCAATAAAAGATGACTGTATAACAATACTTGTGAATTAACTCGCAGGGACTAGTTTATGGTTTTAATCATTTTTACCTTCTACCCATATATCCCATTTTTTCAATATGTCTGTTAAATTGTATTCCTAGAAACTTTTCAAATTATCGGCACCTTATATTTATGATATATTAAAATATGGAGCATTTAGTTAACAGATACCCACATCCCCTCTCTGCCACACATATATATATATATGTGTGTGTGTGTGTGTGTGTGTGTGTGTGTGTATATATATATATATATATATATGTGTGTGTGTGTGTGTGTGTGTGTGTGTTACTTGTGATTTGCAATGGCTCCATTATATTTAGTATGTTTTAAAATTTACGGAGTTTTAATTAAAAAGGAACACAATGCATTTATTAACGCTAAAAAGAGAGAAACACTACAGTCACATTTTGTTTTCTTGAAGAGCTGTTTAAAATTCTATAATTCCACCAGGCTACAAAATGGATGCCCGGATACTCCTTACAAATTCACGCCAATGCGCTAATCCGGTTTAATCTAAAGGTGACAGCTACTTCGCACCCCGTCTGACAGTCCGGTACTCCCCTATCGACCCTCCCCCCGTGCAGTATGATGCGTCCCCGGCACAGGCAGCGTGCGGGGCCCTACATCAGTGACAATATTGGAGATCTATTTGTAAGATTTATTCATTGAAAAAAATTGATTTAAAATAATTCTTATTAACATTTGTAGTGATATAATGAAACTTTCATTTAACGAAGTCTCATCGTTTTACTATAATACTTCGTTATAAAGAAAATTCGTTAAACAGAAAGAAACTCAAATTTAGGAAATTTGCATAATGTAATACGCGTGCATAAAATGAAGAATACATATAAAAATTAAATATTTGAAAAATGTATTTTAATAGCAAAATTTTTTTGCAATAAGTATCTATATTATAAAGGCCAAACGTATCTGTGCGTAACGCACCACGTCATTTTTCGAATGGCAACACTTTCCCCTGCAATTTCGATTTTGCAATTTTCGCTTCTGCAAATTTTACACTGCTAAACATAGCACATTTAAAATTTTTACACCGCCATATAGAGAAAAAATGTACTTTTAAATGCAATTTATTTGAAAGCTGCATCTTAATTTATTTTTGAGATATTAATTTTTTTTTAAATAGTTTTTAGTACTAATTTTATAATTGTGGCAACAGAATCACTCCGTTTTCTCTTAAAATTAAAAAGAGAAAGAAAAACTAAAATGCGTAACACAAATGCAATTTCAGTTTTGCAATTTTCGGTACTGCAAATTTTACACTTCTAAACATCGTACATTTTAAATTTTTACACCGTCGCATAGAGAAAAAAATTCACTTTTTGAATGCATTTTATTTCAAAGCTGTATCTCAATTTATTTTTGAGATATTATTATTTTTTTTATCATTTTTAGTACCAATTTTTTAATTGTGGCAACAGAATCACTTAATTTTCTCTTAAAATGAAAAAAAAAAAAAAAAAAAAAAAAAAGTAGAAATTAAAATGCGTATACTAATTTAAAAATATTGTCTGTTATAAAATCCGGTGAATCCCAGTATTATTTCGTTTAATAATTTAGCTAATTGAGTTTTTTAGTATTTTGTTAATTTTACCTTGAAATAATATTTGTTTTAGATTTAGACTGATCAATGAGGATGTAAATTTTACTGTAACTAATTTTGTAAATTTATTATAAATCAATGAAACAGTTCTTTCTTAAAGATTTTCTTTCGTCGAATTTCGACGGGTTTCACCTCGTTTTTTATGAAATGAGACATAAAACGAAAATTTATTAGCCTCCGATGCTATTTCTTTCAGACAAGCTAAAAAGTGTCGTTTCAAAAATTGTGGCCCACTTTTTCATAATCTGGCCGTTAAAACGAGACATTCATACAATCTATCTATATATTTAAAAGACCTGGCTGTTTTTTTAGTCATCAGCCCTGAATTTTCTACTCAACCGATTTTGATAATTATTTTCTTAAATGAAAGCTATTTATTTGTAGTTGTGCCCATTTTGGCTATTTTTTAATTTATTTTCATTTTTATATTTTATTTTTAATTTTAAATGTTTTTTACGATATTTCTTCAAAATGGTGGCAAATCAGTTTAGTTTTTTCTCTCGATAATAAAAATTTATTTTCCATTATCACTTTCCGCCAGTCTGAAGCTCTATTTCATCAGTGAACATGTCCTCGCATTTAAAAGAAAAAAGTTTATTGTTTTCGTAAAATTTAACCACCATAAAATGATTGCGTATAATTATGCACTAATTGAGGTTAAAAAAATATATATTTATTTACTGAGAAATAATATTGATAATGTAAATAAAATAACAGAAAATAACTTATGATAAAAATTAATGTCTAAAGCAAAATAAGAAAAATTTCAAATGAGTAAAATGGTGTCATTTTAGCAAGCAGATAAATGGGAATTACAATATTATTACGGATGCCTTTTTTATATTACAAATAACAATAACTTTTAAAAAACATTTGAAGAGAAAATGGCGTCACTATTTAAAACATTGCATTTTTACTCATAACGATATTACATTTCAATATTTCTTATCATTATGGACACTGATATTGAGATTTTACTTTCAGATAATTTCGGTTAGTGAAAATAATGTCATTGTAAAAATGAAATTAGTTTTTTTTTTTTTTTTTTTTTTTTTTTTTTAATAAAATTATTTTTCTGTGAGTGCATATAAAATAAAATTTCTGGATTTCGCCGGCATTCAGATTACAATTTTAACTGAAGATGTGCAAATATTTGCATGCAAAATTGTAACTGGCAAACTTGACATTAAGTTTGGAAATATATTTATTATACATTGATTCAATAATGTAATTATTTTTGATTTTTTTAAACCAAATCGATCGGGTCTTTTAAAAATTTCATTCGTCGGATTTGACGGGATTCCACTCGTTTTATTGTTAAAATGCATTTCCTTTTTCTCAGAGTCTATAAAAAAAGCATTAAACTAAAGAAAAAATCCGTTTTTGATGAATCTCGTCAATGAAGAAGTAGCACGTCAAATTGTATCCCTTTATTATTCCGCAATTCCAATGTCTCAGAGAGAAATTGCTAATCAATTGGGTATTTCACGCCGTTCTGTTTGCTATTATATTGATAAACACAAGAAAAATGAAGTTAGTTCATTGCATTCTAAACGGGATGCCTTCTAAAAGACCTCTATCGATTTCTTTCTTTCTTTTCCTTGTTTTCTTTCTTTCTTTCTTTCTTTTTTTTTTTTTTTTTTTTTTTTTCTAATCGGAAGCGAAATTGAATTCTGCAATGGCAGAATCTACATTCAACTTTTTTAAAATTTATTTTATTTTTATTTTATTTCTTTTAAATTGAAGAAAAATGCGGGCCCGAAAAGTCTAAAAACAACATTTTCGTATCGGTCTCATGTCAGGAATTAATAGTCAAAGAAATTGCCATTTTCTGATAATGTCAGAATTTTAAGCATATAGTTCGATATTAGATTACATATGTTAATTTTTTTTCATATATTTTTCTTTATTTTAATTGCTATTTATTTATTAATGTTAATGTGTTAATTTTATTACGGAATGTAATCCGGATGCCTGTTTTTACTATTATAAATGAAAACTGATTTATATTTGGTAATCGTCTGCGTGCGATAAAAATAGATAAAAATAAAAAAAACACGCTAAAGAATGTTTTTAAAAACTATAAAAAATGAATAAACTGCGATGCAGTTTTCAAATAAATTGCATTAAAAAAAATTTCTCTATTCGGGGGTGTAAAAATCGTAAATTTGCGTTATTTAGAAAATTAAAACATTCCAAAAAAAGTGAAGGTGATTCATCTTGTGTTGCCAACGTCATGGATAGGTTTATCAATGCAATATAGATAAGTGAATCTTTTTTTTTTCATTAAATACTTTTTTGTCTTCTTAAATGGCCTGTAGAGTAATAAAACAAATCGGAAATTGCACAACTAAGCGTAGGAAGTGAGGTGCGTTCGTACTGTAACGAAGTTCAAAAAATATTTAAATCTTAGTATATCTTGGCATACAGTACTTCGGATACTGCATAGTAACCGAAATTTTTTGTGTGTCCCTGTAAATACTGTCTGCTTTCTATTATACAGGAAGTAGTTTGTACTAAACCTTAGAAACAGACATGTATATCATAAAATGTGAAACAGTTTAATATAATTAAAATGCCCTCCCAAAAACAATATTTTCCCCCAATACAATTATGTATTAGAATATTTTTTGTCTGGGCTAATAAATTAATAAAAAAATATTTTTTGCCCCACAGATTTTACAGAATCTATGTTTTAGTATGTACTTCATAGATTCATATCAACTTTATTATGTTTGGAAGAGTGTGACATCATTAAAAAGCTCTTGAAACTATTTTTTCAATCTACCGTATTGTTACGTAATACTTTTAACTGTCCCTAAACTATGCATCCGATTTTCAAAAAGTTTGAATTGACTCAACTAAATTATGCAATAATTATATATTTTAAATTTCAAGTAATTCGGTTGGATAGTTTTTTCTCTTTTATATGCGGACAGATGGACAGACTGAATGATGATAGTAGGTACTACGTATTAACTTAATTACGAATGCACCTACAAATTCCGAAAAAAATCGGAATTTTTATTTTAGTAATTTTCATTGATGCAACATTATAATCCAATTTAAATGAGGGAGAGGCGTCTCACTTCAGCAATTATTGCTCAAAAGCAGTATACTGTAACTGTTTATATATATATATATATATATATATATATATATATATAACCTGCAAACCTGTAAATCAAGGATAAATGCTATGCACACCAGATTTTACAACAAGCGTTTTGTGATATATTCAACTTTGATGTATGCAAATTTCAACATATTTTAAATAGCCTATTATTAAAATACACTGCAAACGATTTTTCTCTATTGACTATAACGTAAAGGAATTCTTTTGAGTGCCTTTGTAAATGAACTATTAACGCTACATATATCAATTTTAAAATCGAACGTGCTATAGAAAGCATCATTAACATAGATTAATTGCATGAAAAACCGAGTAATTTTATTTAAGCTTGTTAGAACGGTACAAAAGACGGACAAACAAATCAAATTCATAAACATTTTTCAACTATGTCAACAATTTTTAAAAATCTTAATAATTTGTTAATCAGATTTTTGTTAACTGTGTCTTGATTTGTTCCACTGTTTGTTATGCAATAAATATTTATTTGCACTGATGATCCCTTGCGAATATTGGCGAAACTTTTACTTTTTGTACTTTTAAAAGTTTTTTAATATTTTTTTGTATATAAATTTTTATTTTTTAAATGCATTCAAGTCTGTCTTAGTTTATATTATTCAATCATTAATAGTTCAATTAACAGTTCATCAATTAATATCATAAATTAATACTTTTTTAAATTTCAGACGTTAAAAGTATGTGTATTGCTGATTTTTGTTGTTATACATTTTATAAATAGTACTTTATACCTGGTTCATATTTTGTTATTTCGGTATCATTCATAACATAATTAGAAACCTTTTAGCAAAAAAAAAAAAAAAAAAAGAATTCAATTACTTGATTTTATATTAATTTAAAAAAATTGCCAGGAACTTTTGACCCACCCTGTATTAGCATACAAATCCCTCCATCGTAAATATATAGTTCTTCAAATGAAGCGAGCGCAATACAGAAATCTTGGGTGAATTTAAGTGGTTTGCAATATTTACTTTTTATTTTTTACTGGTTGTTTACATAATAAAAATTTTTAATGATTAAAACATGGTTTTTCGGTTTTCCTACAATCCTAGGAACAAAACTATATAAAGAAAGGAAAAACCTCGCCGTAGTGACTTTTTCGACAAACTGACAACGACGTCATTTGAATATAATTGTTGAAAATGGAATACTTCAAAGACTTTTATAACTTTTTAGTTCACAGGTTATCAAAGCCTGAAAGCTAATATGTATGTTCTGTATGTATGTATGTGTGTAAATCGATAATCTTGATAGAAATGTCGGATTTGCTTCAAATTTACTTTCTTGATTCATTCTGTTAAGGCATTTCCCTGATTAGTTTTGGGAGTTCATTAGTTAAGTATAAAGGCAGGGGGTATAGGGATAATCCCTTCATAATTTAGATAGATGGGCTTTTCACGAAGAATTATTCGATTTGCTTCAACTTTGGTATATTGGCTTATTCTGTTAAGGAGCTTACTTGATTAATTTTGGATGTTTATTAGTTCCCTATAAAGGGGGAAAGTAAGGTTAGCCCCTTCCTCCTTAATTTAGATAACTGGGTTTTTTATACAGAATTATTCGATTTACTTCATTTTTTTCTCGGTTCATTTTTATAAGGATTATAATTGAAAGATTTGAATTTGATGATTTGGTTAGATTTGAAAGTTCATTGATTAAGTATAAAGGAGGAAATGGGGGAGCTAATGTCCCCTCCCTCATCAATTTAGCGAAAAGAATTTTTCATGCAGAATTATCTTATTTATTAGTATTTCAGATTTGGTATACAGGTTTATTCAGTTAAGGCGCTTCCCTGATTAGATTTGAAGATTCAATGGCTATGTAGGAAGGGAGGTATAATTTCCTCCCCCCCCCCCTAATTTATTTTTCGTGGGGCATTATTCTTTGAAATAAAAGTATAATATATAATTAGTATGAATAGTGTATGTGCTCAATGCCATCAGTTTAACTAGACATTTTTCTTTTCTTTTTTGGCTGAATTTCTAAATCAAATAAAAAGAATATTGCCCAGTTAAACTGATGGCATTGAGCTCACAGACTATTCACACTAATTGTACATTACAGCCTTATTTTTTCAAGGAATAATCCACCTCGACAAAAAAAAGTAAAGAAGGGGAAGCAGCTCTCCCCTTTCCCCTTTTTTATAGTTAATCATTGAGCCCCCTCAACTATCAAGGACATGCTTCATCATATAAAAAATCTATATCCAAAATTCAGAGCAAATCGGATAATTCTTAATAAAAACCCATTTATATAATTTAAGAGGAGTTATCCCCTCTTTTATACTTAACCATTAAACTTCCAAAACTATTCAGAGGTTTGAACGAAATCTGATAATTCTGCATGAAAAACCCATTTATATAAATTAAGGGGAGGGGCAAAGAACCCCCGTTCCCCCTGTTTATACTTATACAATGAACACCTAATAACAGTCACGGAATCGCCTCATCAGAATGGTCCTATATCTAAATTTTGAGCGAAAATTGTTAATTCTGCATGAAAAAACCCATTTATATGAATTAAGGGGTGGGGCATGAGCTCGCCGTTCCCCCTCTTATACATACCGAATGAACTCTGAAAACAAATCAGGGAAGCGCCTTATCAGGATATACCTACATGCAAAATTTCAAGTGGATTGGATATTTTTATCGTGAGTTATCGCGTTACGCACGTACGAACGAACGAACGTGCGTACATACAGAACGGGCGGACGCATAAGCTCTCAGGTTATGATAGCCTGCTAGCTAAAAAGTACTGAATCAATTTTGATGAAATCTAAATGGGACACATTTGAGAGTATCCTCTTTCAATTAAAAAAATCCCTTGAATCGGTCACTTTTGGAGTAATAGATGACCCCCCCCCCCCCCTCAAACACACACACACAAAAAAATATAAATAAATAAATAAATAAAAAGAAAAGAAAACTCTTAACTTTTTTTTTTTTTTTAATCGATTAAGAATTGGGTCCACTTGCCATTTTATTGCAGTGATTATATAATGAAATTCATTTAAAGAAATGAAGTATTTTAACCTCTTTGTTCCCTAGGTCTCCATTCGGGAACATATGTTCTCTTTCTCATAAAAACTAAAATGTCTGATTTTTTTTTTTACATTTTCACATCACTTCGTAATAACTAAATGTTTTTTGCGTCGAAAGCAAACGAATAAATGGCTGCTCTAAGCAGAATCCTTCATAAAATAAATGTTATTTTTATCAGAGCTTGCCAAATGCCTAAAAGAGAGTGTAATCAAGAAAGTGATAAATTTTCATAAGTATTTAACTTAAATCTTTCTCAAAATTAATTTTTTTGAGAACTTGTAGATTATTTACTTCTTTAAAGATTTTAGTTGTGATTACGTTAATATAGGTTAATGGTTATAAAATTAGTGTTATAAATGGGTTTGTAGTTTTACAACTTTTTTTTTAACCTAAATTATTAAGCGGCTAAAGGATAAATTTCAGAAAAGATATTCTTTCTGTCGTCATTGTGAAGTCGTTTTGTTTGTAAAAAACGATTTAATAAGTATTTTCATTTTTATTTTAGCTTCGAAACTGAAGAGGTTAAATTCATACAGTAAAAGGATGTGATAAATTTTCGAAAACACTATATATATATATATAGCAGGGTCGGCAAACCTAAGGCACGCATGCCGTAAGTGGCACGCTGTCAATTATTTGATAATTTTAACATAAAAAAATATTTGTAATACTTGATATAATACTTTAAAGATATTTTCGTTGTCACGTTTTAGAAATCAACAATATACACCAGTTTCGTATATAGTTCATTAAAGAGGGTCCGGGAAATTTTTAAAATAATTTTTTATTTATTGAGTTAAAATTTTGAATTTTTTGTGACGATTAACCATATCATTTGTAAGTCACATAACAAAGCTATTCAGATTTTTTTAATTTAAAAATTTTAAATATATTAAAAAAGTGGGGCGATTTAAAATCGTTATAACTTAAAATATTATTTGTAGAATTTCAGTTTTTTTTTTTTTTTTTTTACATTCAAATAAACAGAAATATCTAAACATTAATTTTGATTCAAATTTTTTAAAAATATTATTTTTTTTAAAAGTTAAAAATTGAAAATAAAGGAGGTAACTTTTATTTAAAAAATCATAACTTCTTTTGTTGAAAAACATTTGCCACCATAAGTTTTGAAAGGTAATCTTCACTTTATTTAATGCTCTTATAAACCCTGTCATTTAATAAAGGCAACTAAAAAGTAATTTTTTTTTTTTCAAATTTGCTGAATCAAAAATAAAGTAAAACAATAAAAAAAGACATATTCCAATTTTGAAGCATTTATCTTTAACGTTTCGCTATTTGAATCCGAGAAATTGTGAAAAAAAATCCATCATGAAGAAAAACGCATTTTTACAAGAATTCATTTCCATGACAACCATTGCTTAAAGCTTGGTTATCATGGCACGGCTTAGGCACGGACATATTAAATTTGTCATATAAAAGATATTAAAATACCTTGAATAAAATAATGTTGAAATTGAACGAAATGTATAAATTTTGACTAGCTACGTTTGTCTCAATTCTATTAGTTCAATTGATGGCCATTGTAATACAGATTTAAGAGAAACTACTATAGTAACAACAATCTAGTTCAATATTGGCTCAAAAATGTTTCAATTTATGAGACTGACAAAAAGAAGAAAGGAAATATTCATTATAAGGCATTATAAGCAAAAATGACAATGGTGAATTGGAATTTGATTAATTATTTATTATTTAACATGGAACAACAGAAATAGTACTTTTAATTTACTTTATAAAATATAACATCAAATATTACACATATTTTTAACTAAAAAATTAAGACATTCTGATTAATTAACTTTTTTGTTTGATGCACGCCAAGTCATGTAAAGTATTTTTGGGGGGAAATTTGAACGCGAATGTGAAAAGGTTCGCCCTACCTGATATATACAGTAAAACCTCTAAATAACGGACACCTTCACTGTAAAAAAAAAAAAAATCTGTAAAGGTACTACACTTTATCTAGGAAACTGGGATTCCAAGAACTTTTCCTGTAACGGTAACAACAAAAACTCAAGTTTTAGAATCAGTTACATGGATTTTTCCTGTTATCGTTACATGAAAAGTTCTTGGAATCCCAGTTTCCTAGAAAATGTTTAGTACCTTTACAGGGAAGTGCAGAAATTGTCCGCTATTCGGAGGTGTCCGCTATTGGGAAAACCCCAGAGATAGAAAAATTGCTAATGAATTCTTAATGTTTCATTAGTCGATTTTAATATGTCCTATAACCACTATTATATGATTAACCAGAAATTAAAATATTTTTAAAAACAATAAAACTGAAATAAAATTGGGCATACCTTTATCCTTTGTTTCTTACATTCTTACATTTTTTTTTCTTTTTTACAAAAGTTTGCTTTTACTTGCGATTATATATAATTTATTTTTCAATGTGATGTTTTAACTCTGTCAGTAGTTTTCATTCTTTTTTGAATCATCGTTTTCTAAAAAAAAAAAAATTATAAATGATTACTGTATTTTTTTGCTTCTTAAAAGCATACAATCTCAAATTATCGGAGGGAGGTGGGGGGGGGGGGGTGATTGATCACAGATAAATGTAGGGGGAGAGGGGATTTTCTTCAGCTCATCTCCACATTTATCTGTGATCACAAAATTTGGGACACATTACCCTGAAAAATTTAGAAGATTTTTCTTTTTTTCCTCGTTAATAAATAATTTTTCTTTCTTTTGTGCCAAAATTACTGTCCGCTATTAGGAAACTCCGTTATTCAGAGGTTAAACATACAAAATTTTAAGTTTTGGGAGTGGGGATTTGAAAACTGTCCGTTAAATAGAGGTGTTCGCTATTCGGGAGTGTCCGTTATGGATGTTTTACTGTAGTATCATTGGGAAAAAAGTGAGAATAATATGTTGTTTAACCCATTAACCGCTGGTGTTACGTATACGCAACAGTAAAAAATAAACATGTATACTGAAGTTTTCAATGATACTACCACTATCTTTGAACTAAAAGGTTGCCTTTATTAAATGACAAAACTTACAAGTGTATATAATAAAGTGAAGATTAACTTTCAAAACCGTAAATGTTTTTCAACAAAAGTGTTCGAAATTTCTGTCTTTTAGTTTGGGTGGTTAATCGGTTAATGAAAAAATAAATGTTTTATTTGCGTTAGCCTTTGTATGTTAAACAACCAATTTATTTGTAATAATAAGATAATTTACCTAGGCAGTTCCAAAATGTATAACGAAAATATTAAAATGTGCCCTAATTTTTTACATGTAATGTAGGATAAATAAGTAAGCAATGTAACTTTCAAAAATGTTAAATCATGTTTCTATCTTAAATAGAGGAAGGAATGTTATCCTTTTTCGTTTTGGCTTGTTTTAAAAATCTAGCTTTAAGCAATGGCTGTCATGGAAATGACTTCTTGTAAAAATGCGTTTTTCTGCATAGCGGATTTTTTTTTCACAGTTTCTCGGATTCAAATAGCGAACCGTTAAAGATAAATGCTTCAAACTTGGAATATTTCTTTTTTTATTGTTTTACTTTATTTTTGATTCAGCAAATTTGAAAAAAAAATATTTTTGAAAATATGATTTTTTAAATAAAAGTTACCTCCTTTATTTCCAATTTTTATTTATTTTTTTAAATAATATTTTTTAAATTTTTGAATCAAAATTAATATTTAGATATTTTTGTTTATTTCATGTGAAAAAAAAAAAAAAAAAAAAAAAAAAAAAAAAAAAAAAAAATGAAATTCTACAAATAATATTTCAAGTTATAACGATCTTAAACTGCCCCACTTTTTTAATATATTTAAAATTAAAAAAAAAAAAAAAATCTGAATAGCCGTCATAGAAAATTCAAAATTTTAACTCAATAAATAAAAATTATTTTAAAGCGTTCCCGGACCCTCTTTAATGAATTAAATATGAAACTGATATAAATTGATTTCTAAAATGAAACAACGAAAATAGTTTTAAAGTATAATATCAAATAATACAAATATTTTTTATGTTAAAAACACAATTTTAAGTAATTTTAATTTGCTATAATTTGATTTTATTTTGATCACTTTCGCATGAAAATAAATCAAAAATTATCACCTTTTTTTTTTTTTTTTTTTTTTTTTTTTTAACAGCTACTTTTAGTTGTTTTAAAATTAAAAAAGTAATTTTCTTTCAAAATGTAAAAAAAATTCGTTCTCGAAAGGTTTAATGGCTGCCACTTAGCTATCGTGAATATGCTTAAACCAGTTGGAAATTGCACTTGCAGGGTAGCAAATGAGGTGCGTTCGTACGATAAAAAAGTTTGAAAAATATTCAGATCTTGCTGTTATAGTAGACAGTAGTTCGGATACAGTATAGTGGCCGAAATATTTTTTGTGTTCCTGTAAATATACAGGAAGTAACTTTTATTACACTTTAGCAACGCATATCACATTCATAAAATGTGAAATAGTTTAATATAATTAAAACACACCCCACACTATGTTCCCCATATAGTATTATGTAATAAAATACTTTTGTGTGGTCCTGTAATTTAATAATGAATGTTCTTTGCATCACAGATTGTACAGGATGTATATATATATAGATATATATATATATACTTCATAGATTCATGTCAATTCTATTATATTCGAAAGAGTTTAACATCATTAAAATGTACTTGAAACTTTTTTTTACTATTGACCGTAATGTAACGGAACACTTTTGATTGTCCCTATAATTGATCTATGCATACGATTTGCATAAAATTTGAAATGACTGGACAAAATTATGTTATAATTATATATTCTAAATTTCAAACGATTAAAATGCATTTGATGTTTTTTTTTTTTCCACCGACCGTAATGTTGACTGTCCCTGTAATTGATGTATGCATCCGATATTCATAAAATTTGAAATAATTCGACAAAATTATCTAATAATTATATATTTTAAATTTCAAACGATTAAAATTTATTTGAAATTTTTTTCCCTATTGGCCGTAATGTAACGGAATATTTTGATTGTCCCTGTAATAGATCTATGCATCCAATTTTCATAAAATTTGAAATGACTCAACAAAATTATGTAATAAATATATATTTTAAATTTCAAACGATTCGGTTGGGTAGTTTTTGGTTTGTTATATGCGGACAGACAGACGGGCGGACAGAACGACAACTATAGGTGCTACGTATTTACATAATTACGAACGCACCTAAAAAGAAATAAAAAATAGAAATAATAAAAAAAATGTTTTAAAAAAAGAAAACAAATACGCGCACACACACATACACATACAAGAAAAAAAAAAGATAGAGAGAGAGAGAAAGAAAGAAAAGAAAAGAAAAAGAAAACGACGAATGAATTTCTTCCGGATCTGATAATTGGCGGTTTTGCTCTCACTTTTTCTATTCATTTGAGTTTTTCGCTGCTAAGTTTGGTGAGAGTCGATCTCAGACGCGAAATTATTATGCTTGTGCATTTTACTATGGCTTGCAGACGATTAAAGAAATAAATAAATAAAGATGGAAACTTCAAAAAAGATTTTTAGCATTTTCCAACTAAGTTGAAAAGTACTTTTGCATTCGATTTGTCTGGCCGTCTGGGCACGCTCTGACTCCCGTAAATATACTTGGATTTTCATACAATTGATAAAGCTTATTTGGGGTCATCAAAACAGGCTTTGTATTGAATATAAAATTTGCACCATTTATGGTTCATTTAGAGAGGCACTAAAAAAAATTTGATTACATTATGGTCTACTGAAAAAATCGTTTAGAGAGTATTTTAATGAGATTATACTATTTCAATTGTATCGAAACTGATATAAATCACTGAATTTCACTACAATCTCGTTAAATGAGGACATTCATAGCATTTTTTTATTAATTTACATGGACGCACAAAAGAAATCGTCTACTGTACTGTCTTTGCGTAGTAGCTGGAGAGTACGTTTTAAAATTCGGTAAACACTTTTAAATTTAATTAGTTTTTTGCATATTTCTCTTTATATATAAATTCTATACTTCATAAACGGGGCTGCACTAAAGTATTCGCATGCCTTTCTCCTTATTAGAGGTAATTGCTGAAGGGGAATTTTCAACTGAAATACATGTATCTTTTAAATGAACTAAATTTTGGAATGCATATTGTTAATAGATACAAATCACTATATTATATACAAAGCTGCTAAAAAATTCGGATAATTTTCCAATTTTAGATGGAAACAGTAGAAATTCGGCTTTGACATGTGTAATACATTTCAATACGGTGAAATGAGACATAATATTTTAATTTTTTAAACGGTACAGTTTTGTTACATTATTCTGAATGTGTTGGAAAGTGCTTCATAATCAATGCATGGCACATGATTTTTTTCTTTCTTGTTGAAAATGATAGTGCTAAAGTGTTTCTGGAAAGCATCACTTCAATTCCTTGCCTGAAATTTGATTTGAATTAAGACTTTCTATCCGGTACCCAAAAATTTTTTAGGGAATGCTGTTAGCTATTCTTGTGAACACGTAAAAAAATCAAATTCTAAAAACTTTAAAATAACAATTTTAATATGCAACGTAATCGTAGTGTGTAAAATAGTTTTGATAATATATTTTTAATGTAAGAAACATGATAAAAAGATTTACTTAAAGACGTATATTATATATAAAAGGTATAAACTTTCAAAATATTAAAAATAAGATTTTATAAAGTTTAAAAGCCGACAAGTTTCAACCACCCATCAGGCCATCATCAGGATCATACTTCAGTTCAAGAGAGACAAAAAGTAAAAGTTTAATAATAAAATTAGATAAATTAATTAAATAATTAAAAATCAAAAACTCTAGAATGTAGCTTATTTATTTCTACTGCAACATGACATTTTCCAAATGTCTTCAAAAAATATTCCCAAGTCTAATTATCGTATTAAAAGCATGCAAAATACAGTATAGGATCTGTTATCCAGAATGCTTGGGACCGCGGATATTCTGGATAAGGGGTTTTTCTGTAATTCAAAACACTTTACTACAAGTATTAAGAATAGAGCAAAATAACAGTATGAAATGCATGAAATGTGAATAATATATGTAAATATGTAATTGCAAATTTGTTAATAGCTTATTTCCACAAAATAAAAAATAATTTTTAATTACAATTAAAATTTAAAGATATTAACATACAAGACTTGAGAGCAGAATTTTTTTATTTGGATTTTTAGAAAATTTTGATTAAGATTGGTTGCTTATAGTGTGTTACTTGTATTGATTGCTCCTGTATCCTGCATTATGACATGATTTGTTGTTAATGGAAATAACTTCTTTGTTGCATCCCAAAAATTGGTTGTTCAGTTGAAAAATATCAGTAGGTCCATCTGAAATTTTTATACTTAGCCTATTCTGCTGATCATCATCATCATCGATATTTTCATTAGACATATTTGTCATTATGTCATGTATTTCGCTTCCAGTCATCAGATGTGCTTACAAAAGTATTATCATCAGCAAGGACAATTTTTGTTCTAACAATTGAGAATCTGAACATGAATGTCCCTTAGCTTCGTCCAGCAGATCTGTAATAATTTCTTTCTTAGAAATTTTAAAGTCTTCCACTTCATGTTCTTTCATACCATCAAAAGATATCACAGATGGCCACAAATTGTATCACCTTTGGATATGAGTGTATCTGTCTACTATATTCCATGTTTGATGTAAAATGTATCTTTAATTTTTATGTTTTTTGAAATGAAACAAATTATTTCAAAGTTTCATTTTGTATTCTGGTTTTCGGAACTTTGTGGATACGGGGTTTCCAGATAACGGGTCCTATACTCTAACTATATTTCTTAAATGACATATTTTTTAAATTTCCATAACCGTAACTTTTGCAATTTTGGACAATTTTTTTTTTAATTGTTTGAACCTGAAAGTACTTTTTATCCAAAGTTTAAAAAAATAATTTTGCAGCGAATGGGTTATGGGACATAGAATCTTTGAGTTTGTCAAAACGAATAAAAATATCTCTTTTTTCAAAATACCAAAACACTCCTTCTTGCTTAAAATATATATTCTTAGTTATATTATTCAGAAGGAAAAGTTATTTATACACAAAATTAATATTTAAATTATAAATTTAAATTATAAATTTAAAAATTCATCTCAGTAATATGTGAATTAGAGCCATTAAGTGCTGCGCGCCACATAAAATTCTAAATAATGCTTACTGAAAACAATTTTTGAACAAAATGGAATCATAATTTACCTACTTCTAAATTAAAACCAAAGTATATGCAAAAAGTTTTGTTTAAAATTTAATTTTAGTGCAAAATAAAAAAATATGAATTTTTTTTTCATTAAAATGCAAAAGAAAAATAAATAAATAAAATAAAATAAAATAAAATAAAATAAAATAAATAGCCAAAATATGTGATTTCTGTTGTTTGAATTTCAATTCAAATATACATCTTAATTGGAAATGAAACCTTTCACCCAACGCAGTAAACTGTTAGTTAATACGTTTATCATTTTTGAAGTTATAAGGATGTTTCTTTTACATACTTGATTATTCCGTCGATCAAAAACTATCGCCAAATTATAAGATTAAATGTCAATAATGGCTTATCGTAAATTGACTTGACATATTAAACACGTCACTTGACATATTAAACACGTTACGTGTGTTTGCATGTCATCAAGTGATTTTTAATGTGACGTTTTATTCGTATTTTTATAAATCTTTGCTAAATTATTTGTTTTTTCGTTATTTAAAATAAAAATTATGCCAATTTGCATAATTTACGAGTAGTTTAGCGATTTATATAATTTGTCGATAAGAGTCGATGGGATAATCAAGTAGTACTCGTAATTCAATAATAGGGCATTATTATGTATTATAAATACTTAAATATACGCTTAATTTTAATCTTGGAATTGCAATGCATTTTATTAAATAGTTTACGTATGTTTTATTTTCATATTTTATATTATACATCTCCATGATGGGTAAGTATTAAGGGGGCACCCAAAGACTATTTTTACATTGGGCGCGCAGACTTTTTTTAAAACAAATAAATAAAACTAATGAATTTGGAATAAGATTTTCAAACGAGATCTGGATAAAGCTTTGCAGAAAAGCACCTTAGTTCGTTGCTTGAAACTTGGAAACTTGATTTGAAAAAGACTGTCGGTCTGACGCTTAAAGCATATTAATAGGATACTATGATCAGGAATATGAAAAATTAAAGCGCATAAAAAATGTTTCAGAAATGTTTTTATTTTTACATATTTATTACATTATTGCATTTTTATTTTTTTTTATTATTTTATAAAGATAGTTTATTCAGAATTAGGTAATAAATCCAATTTCTAAAAATGTAAATATTACATTACTTTATAATAAATATATTTAATAATAAATAATTTATATTTAATAACGAGTTCAGACATTAAATTTTGAACAAGAGCTTGCTAATGTATAACTGAGAAGCACCGCGATTAGTCATTTAGAATCGGGCCCATGCAAGAGAAGGGGAAAGCCGGTACAAATTTCCGGTGATCGACACTTCTAGGAGCGAGATCTGCCCCCCCCCTTTTTTTTTTTTTTTTTTTTTTTTTCAAGAAAAAAAAGCGACCGGAAAAAAAATAAAAGAAAAAGAAAAGTTCCGTACGATAAAAATACATGAAATGTTAACTGTAGTAAATTATCTTTAAAAAAAAAAAATCTTTGCTAAAAGAATAACGAGACTTAAAAATTATGCAATGTAGAGTCGGGTATAGATGTATATACTAGAAAAGTATAAATGTCTATATAATAAAATTTCAAAGACATACGAAGTCTAAAAAATATTAGATATTGCTATTCTGTATAATTATTTTTACTTTCTATGTCAGGCTTATAACACTAATCAATATCAAGCACTAACTGTATCTGAATTTTTCGAAAATTTCATGCATTAGTTCTTGAGATAGAGCTGGTATGATAATCACGAGCAGTGCACCATGGCAGCGCCACCTGTTCAGTGATTTGCACCAAAACGTAATCAGCACATGTTATATCAAGTAGTAACTAAATCTAAAGTTTTGTGAAAATCCATGCACTAGTTCTTCAGATATGGTTTTTGTGGAAATTCTGAATAATGCAGCACAGTATCGCCAACTGTTGAGCGATTTACGGAAAAATTAATCAGATCTAGTTTATATCAAAATCTAACAGAATCTAAAGTTTACTGAAATTCCGTGCATTAGTTCTTGAGATAGAGTGACCACAAAATTTTTGCCACATATAGATAGACAGACCGACAGACTCATAGATACACAGATTCACAGACAGACATTTTGTAAAAACATGTTTTGCGAGTTCTCTGACCCCTAAAACGTGTAAATCTGTCGAAAAGCGGATTTCGAAAATTTTCATGAGTCCAATACTTTCTTCTTGAAAAAAGTAGAAGAAAGTAAAAATTATAATATTTCATGACTGTTTCTATACATTTTTTTTTCTTTTCAAAATGATTCAAATTTCACAATATGGTAGTTAGCTTTGTGTAAATCTTTGATAAAATTATTCTAAAAAATCTGAAGACAAAAATAATTTTTAATTGCCGAAACGTCAGTGAAGGGTTACTTTGGAGACACGAAATTTTTTGGTTTCCGTCTGTCAGTCAGTCTGTCTGTTCCGCGATAACTAACGCAAAAAACATCCGATTGGCTTGAAATTAAGTGGGTATGTTAGTGAGGCACTGGGATTAAGCTGTATAGTTTTTTGTTAGATTTGATTCATTCGTTCTGAAAATATAGAATATTTTATTTTGCGCAATAATGCTTTTCTATGGCAAATCCAATGATTTTCAATTTTTTTTTTTTTCCTTGAGAGAAAATGACACATTTCATTAATGGAATTCAATGATAAATGGATACTGAAATTTACCAGTTAAATTATTCGAATTGTTTTAAAATTTCGTCTATGCATTTGTCAGATTTTTAAAGTTATTACTGCAAATTTTGGAGATTTTTTATAAATGTGTTTCAATAATATAAACTAATTTGGTTTAGAGATTTACTTATTTAAAATGTATTTATTTCATTTTCTTTATTTTCTCTTAATGGTTACTAAGCAACCATTGATCCTAATCCTTATTATATTTTAATGCTATAAATTTGAAAGCGTGGACGAAAATTTAAATGAAGTCAACGTCAAAACTGATGAATTAATTAATGTATTTTTATCTTTGCGGATAAATATAACATAGCCCAGAAAAGAATATAGGCTGTATTTTATTAATTTTATTCAAATATTTTCCTTAATAATTCAAAATTTCCTTCTTTTTCATACAGAATGAAGAGCGATTTTTTAGATAAAATTCAACCAATTTCCTTTATCGTTTCCAAAAAAAAAAAAAAAAAAAAAAAAAAAATCTGGAATAATTTTTCAACGGCAATAAGTTTCAAAAGAGCAATTTCCATTCGAAAAACCAAACTAAGAAAAAATAAATATGACGTCAGAATTAAAATTAAAATAAAAATAGTAGGGGGAACTGGGGTACATTGATACAGTTTTTTTCTAAGATTTTTTTTGGTGTCAAGAAAGTTGAAAATTCAAGTTTTTTTTCCATGAGGTGACAGCAAAACTTGTGTAGTATGTTATAAAAATGTACAATCATTGTTTTATATAGTATTTTTGCATGTAATTTTAAAAAAATCAAAAAAAGTCATTTGTATCAATGTGCCCCATCCCCGGGGCAGATTGATACGTTCGAGAAAAATGACGACAAAATAATACCAATGCATATTTTTCATAGAAAATGAATTAGAAAACCATTTTATATTTATTTATAAAAATTCAAATCACCCACAATTTATTTTTAAGCAATATTAAAGCAATCAAAATTAAATATATTATGACCTGATGTTCTGGCTGTTTCTTGTCTGATTGTTGGCTGTGGTAACTTTGTCATATCTAGCACTTCAACCCCAGGATTATCTTCTTTCTTATGAAAGATGAAAAAATTACCAGTTTTTCTGTTTATAAATAGGTTCATAAACAGAAAATAAAGGATAATTATATTAAAATTCTGTTTATAATATAAGTATCATTTTCTGTTCTGCAGTTTGTTTCTCTTACTTAACATTTCGCATGTCGAAAATACTTTTTTCTCTGGAGAATCGATATAAATTCGAGATTTGCCAGAATGCCGTCCTTTTCTTCTATTAGTTCTACTAGCACTAGATGCTGGGTAAGTTCCTACGTCTTCTGTTTTCAAAAATACTGTAAAATGTTCTAATATAAAGAAATTAGAGCTATTTCACTTCAATAAAAACTAATATTAGAAATTTTTCGTGAAAAAAAAGGTTGGATTAAGGAGTGTATGGTAAAAAAAATAATAAAAGATAATGAAAATATGAACTATTAAAGGATTTAGACTGTATCAATGTGCCCCGTCATAGACTGTATCAATGTGCCCCATACAGCGATTTTGAATAAAATGAGTCTCAAATCCAACACTTCACAATATATCTAACAATAAATAATGAAGAACTGATAAAGAGTAGCTGTCCTTACCAGGGAGAGTATTCATTTTGGTTGAAAATACTGGAACAGTTGTATAATAGCATTTCAATTGTACAACTCATATTTACTTTTGAACAACAAAAACAATAAATCACCCGTCCCATTTCATCAAACTACTAAATCATTCCAAGATTTTCTGTATGTAGTTGAATACACTAGCATCATCTTTTGGAGCTGTTGTGAAACTTCCTGTAATGACCCTGTGAGCGGTAGAGGGGGTGTATCAATGTGCCCCATGTATCAATGTACCCCAGTTCCCCCTACTTTGTTAAATATTAAACACGGAAATTTGTTTCGTTAATAAGAATTTTTCTGACAAAAATGGGGGCATAATTAGAAGTAAAAGAAATAAAAAATAATTATATTTTTAACAAATATTTCAATTGGTAAAATTTGACGTCATAATTGAACAAAAACAGGTATTTTATAGTAGTCGTTAAAAATACAAGAAACATGGATATCAATAACTCATGAAAAATAACACCATTGCCGAAACTTCAGTGAAGCACTTTGAAGACACGAAATTTATTGTTTTTCATCTGTTAGTCTGTTCTTCTGTATGTTTGTCTGTCCCGCTATAACTGCTACAAAATGCAATCAAAACGATTTTTTTTTTTTTTTTTTTTTTTTTTTTTTTTTTTTTCTGAAACAAAATTGTAAAACTCTAGATTATTGAGTTTACACTTACAAAAGGTTCTGATGCATCCGATTTAGGTGTTTGTGGTTGGCAGGTATGTAGAAGTATGAAGATAATGAAAAATATTTGTCCAAACTGTTAATTATCCTTATAAATCAAAATGTATAAGGAAATGCAAGATATACAATAACCATTAGCACAATTGTTAGAAAGTGGCAAATTTAAATCAAGTGATGCTACGGGGGGCTCCGCCCCCCTGAAGAAATCTACTATGTTATAATAAAAAAACAAAAATAATAGATCATGAAAATTTCAGAATATCCAAACATAACTAAATTTTTAATTTACCGCTTTTGTAGGCTGAAAACTTCTAATTTTTATTTTATTCTTATAAATAATTAAGTACTATGAAAATTTTAAATTAAAGTTTCCAAGAAGTTGAATATTACCCAAAGTGTGTTTAAAAATATATATATATGTGCAAAGCTGACGTTGAGGCTCCTGATCTGCAGATTTACTAGTTTAAAGCAGCATTAGAAACCAATCTTGTATTTCAAATAACACTGTTACCTATTGCATGCTTAAATGTCTTTTTTGACATTAAATTTTACTGACTAGAAATCGATAATGAATATATATATGAATTTTCATATTGATACTTCCTAATATCGTTTAAATTATATCGATTAAGTAATCTGCGATTAATATTAATAGTTCGGGAATGAAATATACTTCTAACGACATGACTGATTGAAGATGCTCAAACAAGTGCTGCAGGTGGAAAGGTTCTTTTTTTTAAAATTCAGAATAATGGATGAAAACAATGAAAATTTAATTTTATTTTTAGTATTTTAAATTTCTATCTAAAATCGTTACATGAAAGGTGTTGCAAATGTATCATAAATTAAAATAGTGATATAAAAGAAAAAAAAAATAAAACTATAAAAAATGTGTTTCACTTCAAAAAAAAAAAAAAATACTACCTAGCAAATATATTTTGTAATATAGAAAAACTCAGCTATAGTCAGTAAAATTTAATGACTATAGCTATAACGGAATACGACTTTAAAAGGAAAAAATCTCTGTCGGATAGCCTAGGCGGTGCTAGATTTCGAAGAGTGCTCATTTCAAAAAAATAAATAAATAAAAATTAAATATAAATATAAATATAAATATAAATATAAATATAAATAAAGCATGATTCGAGATAAATCCAGTTTAACAACTTTATTTGGCCGCTTTTGAAGAATTTTTAATTTCATTTTAAGGTAAGAACTGTTTTTAGCAGAATCATCTTAAGCGAAATTCGGCTCAAATGCCTATTTTGACAGCATATTTTGAAATATATTCAGCCTTTATTAAAAAACTAACCAATATGGCACATTATACAGTTCCTAAATAAGAGAACCTGTCAATTGGATGCATTTGAGTGCAAAAATGGATTTAAAAATGAGTCAGAAAAAAAGAAATTTGTTCTTTGAATACTTTCTCAATTTTCAATCACGATCGCTTCGGGAAATTTTGTTCAAAATACCCATTTTGGCAGGCTTTTTTGAAATATATTCTGCCTTTATCAAAAAACTGACCAATGCATCACATTATACAGTTTCTACATAATTCATACATTATATATATATATATATATATTTTAACTAAGAAAAATTATCATTCGATCCTCAGAAAAGTGTATACACCTAGGTAAAATATTTTTCTACTCGTCTTTCGATTTCTTCAATCTATATCATAAATAGTTTTCATAATTTTCCATTATTAGCAAAAGTTCTCAATTATTACTTACCCATCATACGTAGTATTGGGTAAGTCTTGCAATCGTTTTGAAAATCGAAAAAAAAAAATTGACGGATTTACACGTTTTAGATAGTGGAGATTCCGAAAAACATATTTTTAGAAAAAAAATTTTGCCGTCCGTCTGTCTGTCTGTCTGTAAACGCTCTATCTCCCGAACAAATTGAGATAGAGACTTGAAATTTTGTATGTAGTTAGTATGTAAGAATGGGACGAAGCCTATTTAATATCAGCAACCTCGATTATCCGGAACTATATTTTTCGGACTCTCGAAAAATTCTTTCTAATGAAAGGTACATAAAAATTTTCGAATTTTTTTGTTTTAAGGAATGGACGTAAAAGGCAATAAAATAACACACATTTTGCATATAAAACGAAGTCGATCGGGTTATTAGTTGCCGAGATATTTGTAATCATGTTTTCCACATTCTTCGATTTTTCATGATTCTGTATTTCATTCAAATTTCAATTCAGAAGTATATTTTAATTGGAAATGAGACGCTTAATCCGACGCAGTTAATTGTTAGTTAATAGAATTATTATTTTTGGAGTTATAAGGATGTTTCTTTTACGCAGTTTGGTACTACTTGAGTAGTTTGGCGTTTTATATAATTTGTCGAAATTGCTATATCAGCAGTTCTTTAATATAGCATTACTATGTATATTAACAATATTTAAATTTTGTTTATGAATTGCAGTGCATTGTATAAATAGTTTTCACATGTTTTATTTTCATATACATATCCATGATGGGTAAATATTACGGTGGCCCCCAACGACTAGTTTCTTTTCGTTTCGGAAATTAGGTAGAGGAGTCAGCCAAAAGAGATTTCCTCTTAATTCAGTGTTTAATGAATGTCATGTGGATTCAGATTTTTCTTTGATTTTTACATGACAATAATTGTCATGTTAAATTGTCATAGTTTCTTGTTAAAATTTTAAAAATATTACCAATAGTCTTTATCAAAGTTTTACACGCCGATGTAAAACATTTTTCAGCTGTAAAATTTTCTAATCGAGACCTTAATTAGTTTTCTTAATTTTCGCTGATTAGTGAAAGTTCTTCATTTCTCTCATTTCTGCTATGAAATTAGGTTCGTATGTGCGTGCGTTTTTGTCAATTTGTAGAAAAAATAGATTTTTTGATAATTTTTTTAATAATATCTCAGCTAATTATCAAAAAATCAAAATCTAAGCTTCACGTACATCAGGTCCCGTCTTGGACTTTCCACGTACACATTTTCTGACCTCTGTGTGCAGAAGCTTACTCTAGCCATCGCTGACAGTCAAGCAAAATATACACATGCACACATACACTAAACGATTCTTCTTCTTCTTCTTTTTTTTTTTTTTTTTTTTTTTAGTTCCGGTATGTTGTTTTCTTGCAAATATTACTATGATGCTATTACATTTTCATTATTTTCAAATTCATGCTTGTTATGTTTTGGGCTATGCAAAATTTCTGAAGGAATTTGATTATTTAAAAAAGTAATTTAATTTGATGTATATTCGTTTTTTAAACAAATTACAGTAAAAATATTAAAATACTATTCATTAAAACATTTGAGTAAGAAAAACAATTACATTTATAAGGGCGGCATAAACATGCTCGCCTTAGGTGACAAAATGTCACTTAAGTTGCCTGTGCTATAAATAGTCTATGCATCAAATATTAATTACAATTACGGTTATACAACGCACGCTCTAAAATCCCGTATTCTAAAAAGTATAATTTACCTCATTTAGGGTGATTTTGTAAAAGCAACAGCACTGACTTATAAGGTGATGTATAATACTTTATTAATAATTTCAGTTGGATGAATCATACTTTTAATTTTTAAAGAAGAAATACCGAAAACTTTCATTTACTTATTCTTTTCTTATTATTTCTTATTTTCTTATTCTTTTATGAACCAAAGATAATTTAAATTGCTAATTATAGATTTCTGTAAATGTCTATGTTGTAAAAAAAAAAAAAAAAAAAAAAAAAAAAAAAAAAAAAAAAAAAAATCAAATTCAGTAATTGTTATAAAAGTAATTTTGAAAAAAAAAAAAGAAAGAAACATTACGAAATAGTATTAAATATAAATAATACTATAATATTTAAAATTTGTTTCATTGCAATTCTTTCAAATCAAATATTGTTATAAAAACACACTTTGAATGTGACATCATTAAAGAATATAAAATTTGTCTAATTTAAGGATTCTTATTTAAAACACCTTTTTATTTATTTATTTTCTTTTAAGTGAAAGTTATTTATTTGTATATGTGCCCGTACTAGAATCATGCATCAAGTCTGCGGTTCGGGTTCAGGTTGGGGTTGACTTTCATTGTTTCGGGTTCAGATTGGGTTATATTTAAAAAAAAACATTCATTTAAAAAAAATTCATTTTTTTTTCGGTAAAGTTAAATAATTTTCTACAAATGCATATAAAAATCATATAAAAGACCTAAAATTTTTTACTCACTGGTACTGATATAAGTCTAAGATAAAATGAGAAGTCCAAAATAAAATTTTAAATGTTGATACGGGGAATCCCTTCTTAGGAAAAAGTTAATTTCGAGCTCAGATTTTTAAAATGAAATTCCAGGTTGAGAGTTTTAAAATTTAAATAAAATGAGTTTAATAGTTTAATATAAGATAGAAAATTGCAGAACCGACGTCGAGATTCCTGATCTGCACATTTATCAGCTGTAAACGTAATCAACATTTTTAGTGCTTCTTTATGCACAAGAATCATGACATACAGAAAACAGTAAATAAGCCACCAGAGAAACTTTTTTCAAAAAATACATTACATTTAAATCCCCATTGCTATACAATTCCATTACTACCTAACTCTACAATTTAGGACGTGAGTTTCAAAACTTTTCTTATCACCAAAATTAAAAAAAAAAAAAAAAAAAAAAAAAAAAACTTTTTTGTATCAATTTATTTTATTGGTGAATTTGCACGAAAAAAAAAACATACTACAATCCGCATAATAATAATAAAAATACTTTTATTGTTTATTTCTGGCACTCTAAAAATCTTGGTTTACAATTAAACCCTATGTCCGCAGTCAGAGAATTTTCGCAATTTCTAAAAATTCGATTTTCTGTATAAGGCGAGTTTTGAAACTCGCGTCTTCAATTAGACTTTAAATTTTATTCTTTTTAAGAATAGGAGTTTTATAGCCATTAAATAAAGTTACAGTAAATCCTTGGAAAGGTGCCTGCCTATGACGGAATCCTTTCTAAAACAGAAAAATGTGTTGATCCAAGCAAAATGAATTTTTCTTGCAGAAAGGACATAGGGACTCCGAAGTAATTTTAAAAATGTATCTGAAATTGAATGGGAAGGGTTTCGTTGAAAAGGAGCTATGATTTCATTAAGCTCATGGGTAACAGTACAACGATTAATATATAAAATAAATGGTTTGGCAATCCTGAAAGGTATAACTTTTGTAAAAATTAAAAATAGTACCCGTCGCAATTCAATCAGGCAAAAATTTCTGCTTTAAAAAACCGGTGATAAAAGATTAAAATAAAAATTCTGTAAAAGACAAGAAATAATCTGAAAGATTACGTGAAAAATTGAATGATGATATTTCATAGATTACAATAAAGGAAAGGTGTAAAAAAAGGTACAGACGTAAAAATGGGCACATTTCACCATGGACTGTGGAAAATGTTGAAGGCTGGTAATCGGGAAAGTAGTTTGCGCCATTTGTTGATATGAGATAGCATAGAGCAATTGTAATAATTCTTTCAAGTAGTGTAGATGAAGTGCGAGTTATTCTGCGAATTGGTGTTTATTCTGGTCTGAAAACCTTTTGCAGGCACCTGAAATCGTTTTCTTTGTATCTTCTTATCGTTTATTTAAAATAATTTCATAGAGATATTCGGAAATTGGAGTTTTAAAAGCACATCTTTAATCATGCACGCCATTAGGTTATATGTGAAAAGGTCCATCATTCTTAGGTGAAAGGTGAGGTTGGTGTAAACATGGGCCTCCATTTAAATAAAGCCCATAATTAAATGGGTTTTTTTATTATTTAACGGAGAAACAGTAATTACCTACATTACGCACAATACCAAATATATTATAAGATAATCCTAACAAGTGCTTCGAAATAACAGAATTTTTAGATTTCCTTAGATGTGGCTATCTGGGATATATCCTATGAATCGTTACATCATCACTAACGCTATAACTTTATAGCTACTGAATTAGTTGCATAGTGAAAAATAATATTTCAAAATTACGTGCTTCTCTACTTGCTTCCTCTGGACCATCGATATCATCTAACTCTCATTTAAATTATCGTGGTAAGCAAGCAATTCAGACTCTAGCTATGACAATTGATGAAACTGCTTGAAACACCACAATGCTCTCTGGGAACTTCAAATACAATTTCTCCGTTTGAGTTACGTCTTGTCACCAACATTAAGAAGATAATGACTTCTCGTAGATGCAAAGAATTACGTGGTCATTACACTATAACAATTGTACCTCATCAGTGGGTTGTTAAAGCCGCTTCACAAAAATTTCCTTGAGTTTTTCCGGCACGGTATAAGAGACCGGACAGGGAACAGGAGTAAAAAAAAAAAAATAAAAAATAAAAAAAAAAATAAAAATCCTTCAAAAAAATAAATAAATAAAAGAAAAAAGAAATAAAAAAGAAAAAGAAAGAAAAAATAAAAGAAAATAAATTAGATTAGATTCTCGAAACGATACGATTCATCATTGGATTCATCAGGCTTCCCTTGTGGACAGCAATGATTATATCAAGCTGGATATCAAAGATACGGATAAACCAGATTCGAATGATGCAACTTACATCTTTTGTGATGGAAAATTATCCGACTAAACTCACGGGAAAAGGTGGATTAAATTTGTTATGTTCCAAATATGGGCGTACTTAAATTATGCGCGTCTGTAAGAGCCAGTTATGTTTGCGATTTCTGTAAATATTTGTTTCTGTAATTAGGATGAGCGAAGCGAATCCTCTACTAGGCCACTCAAATGACATTTTGTCGTACACTTTACAAAAAAACTATACAGTATTTTGACTTGATATTAAACAAAAATATAAGTTATGATCTGTAGATTTCCAGAATCTTATTTTTTTTTTTTTTACAGAAATATTTTTAAAAAATTATTATTTTAATTAATTTATTTTACATGTTTTTCCATTACGAATGCATTTTTTCAAATAAGAAGTAAAACATGTACGTTTTCAGAAGAAAAAGTTAAATCATGGGGTCAGTAAATATAGCTAGAATCATCATTAAATAAATAAATAAATAAAATATATTTTCATTATTCTGATAAAATATCTCAAAAACTGCTTTCAGATTTTCAAACTATGCTCATTCCTTTTAACTACAGTGTCTCACAAAAGTGATGGGACACTGGTGCTTTATAAAAAGAAACTGCAATAAAATAAATAAACAAACATGTGCAAAAATTTTTTGGGTGTGTTTCATATTTAAGGTTAGTAACAATTATTACATAACATACATTTTGTCAAAATATTAAAATATTAATTTAGTAAAAATACAATTGTTCAGAACGGAGCAAAAAATGGCTCACATAAGTGATGGGACACTTACTTTTCCATCAAATATTTATCCAAAAATTTTACTTTTTAAAAGGTTTTAATATTTTGTTAGATTTCCTTTTACTTTTAAAACATGATTTAATCTTTTTGGGATGGATTCGACTAATTTTTTTATGATTTCTGGAGTGATTTTACCCCATTCTTCTTGAAGCACCGATTTTAATTGTTGTTTTGAAGAAATGGTGTGTTTGCGAATTCTTGATTCCAATTCTTGCCAAATATTCTCTATGGGATTTAAGCCTGGAGATTGTGGTGGTGTTTTTATTATTTCAGGACAGTTATATAGCAGCCAGAGTCTAACGTTCAGAGCAGTGTGCTTGGGGTCATTGTCCTGGTAGAATTTAAAATCGTTATGAAGGTTCAATTTTCGTGCTGAAGATTTCAAATTTTGCTTTAAAGTATCAATATACTTGTACTGATCCATTATACTGTCAATAAAAACAAGATTACCAACTCCAGCGGACGACATACACCCCCATACCATAACTCCTCCACCACCATGTTTTACTGTTGGCACCAAGTTCTGTTTGCGAAATTCTTCCCTGGGTTTTCTCCACACCAAGATTCTACCGTCAGAACCAAATATATTAAATAATATCTTATCAGAAAATATAACTTTATTCCAGTAATCAGAATTCTTATTTATGTTGGATTTTGCAAAAGCTAGTCTGAGTTTTCTATTCTATTCACTTACGAAGAATTTTTTCCTGGCTACTCTACCGTGATATCCAGCAGATCGAATTACCCTTCTAATAGTCTCAGGATTAACAATTATTCTATATAATGCTTGTAAATAAGCAGCAACTTTTGAAGCACTATTTCTTGGATTTTTTTTTATATTTCGAACGATAATTCGCTTTATTCCATTGGATAGCTTTGATGGTCGGCCAGGTCTTCTTTTATACTGAATCATATGATTCTTTTTATATCGTTTAATGATATTGAAAACTGTTGAACGACTCAAGTTAACTGTTTCAGCAGTTTTTCTAATAGATTTTCCACGTTCAATATGCAAATTAATAACTAATTTTCGAATTTCAGGCGAAGTTTCTTTTCGTTTAGCATTCATGGCTACACAGAGCTAAAAAAACACAAAAATTCCAAAACAAACGGGAGAGAAATACTGCAGACGATTTTATAAATTATTGCCAATTGCTTTTAAGTAAAAATAAAACCCCTAAAAATATTTTTATTGCTTATTTCAGACGATTTATGTTGCATATATAATGGTGTCCCATCACTTATGTGAGCTATTTTTTGCTTCGTTCTAAACATTTGTATTTTTATTAAATTAATATTTTAATATTTTGACAAAATGTATGTTATGTAATAATCTTTACTAAATTTAAGTATGAAACACACCCACAAAAAAATGTATACAAGTTTTTTTAACTTATTTGATTAGTTTCCTTTTGTAAAGCACAAGTGTCCCATCACTTATGTGAGACACTGTATGTATAGTTTCATGATTTCTTTTATAAAATTTATAAAATACTTTATTTTAGAAAAATTATAGTATATTTTTAATGAGTTAAAATTTGCGAAAATTCTCTTATTAACATTCAATTATAAAAGTATTCTTCTGTGTTAGGAATTCAAATACACAATTTATTCTTATTTTTTGAAATCATTTAAGCAGACGATATTTATGAATTTTAAAAGAATTGCATTATGTTTTTGTGAAGTGGCAATAAAAGAATTGTAAACAAATAAAATTAACTAATATTTTGTATAATTCTACTTCGAAAATATTTTTATTTATACCAGTGTTATTTCATAAATAAACAATCTGAGGAAATTCTTAGTTATTTGGTTGAAATACCTTTTAAACTAAAACAAAACATAAAATTACATTCTTGCTTAATAAAGATGCAAAAGTAATTTTAAAAATATATTATTACTTTGAAATATTTATCTTATAGCATTCTTCGCGAATCCAAACAAAGCATGGCTTTTGCTAGTTTATAAATTCTTTGCCATTTTGCGTTGTTTTATCCTGTTTTAAAACATTTAAACTGTTTTGCGACTTTCTTGAAGAAGACCCATATTTGCACCCCATTTTTTCTGATGTAAGGTACCCTGGGGTAATAACGCCAGGCGGGGTAATAACGCCAAGTGCTTATATTTTGCATAATTATGAAATAATCAGGTAAATGACACCCATGTGCTCTGCGCAGAAGGGTTTTGAGTCATATAAATCGCAAAAAACAGCTTCAAGTTAATTTGTTTCATTTTTAGGTCTTATTGTTTTTACAAGCAACTAAAATTAACGCTTGATCTAAAATTTGAGAGATACGTTTTGTGATATGAAGACTATTTTTTTTATCCATAAAAATTTTGTTAATTACATAAATTTGTAGTACATTTCATGGACTTTCAAAATGTTGTTGAAGATTTTGGATATCTTCTCGAGATAATTTGTAAATTAAAATGTACAGCGCAATAACTATAACGGGGTAATAACGCCAATCCTTGGCATTAATACCCCGATTGATTGCCTACAGTGGTCGAGCTACATCCTAAATACTGATTAAAATAAACACAGTTAAAACTGTGCAATGTTTCTAGTAATTCTATTTAAACGGTCCTTTTTAAGCAAAAAGAAGCTCATGGTCTGATATTCTTTTGCCTCATCATCCCCCCCACACCATACCTTTATTTTTCTTACACTTTCACAAAAAATTTAACATTTTCAATAGCTTAGAATGCAATTTGTCAATTTCTAAGTTTGTAGAGTTTGTATTTTTAGAATTGGGCAATCTACATGCAATTATTCCATCTTATTTCATAGTTTTGTTTGCATGGCGTTATTACCCAAATAGCTGGGTAATAACGCCAAATAGCATTAGTCAAAAAATCATGCCGTTACATTTTATGAATACGTATCTGTTAAATTATTTTTTTTATATAGATAGTCAATGAGTTGCTGTATCAAATCATATATTTGTTTGAAAAATACAATCTAAAACTGAGCCGTGAAAATTGGTAGAACCTTAACGTGGCGTTATTACCCCCAGGGTACCTTATTTTTAAAAGCTCTTTGTAAATCTTCGTTTTCGAATTGAAATAATTGGTGTTATTCATTGCTTTGTTTTCTCTTATTTACTAAACTTATTATAGCTGTTTATGAAATTCAAAAATCTAGAATTTATCGAAATGGAAGTTTTTTTATGTCAAAAGCAAGAGATGGTGCCATGTTTGTACATTTTCGTCAATTCTGAATTGTTTTGAAAATGGCTCGGATGTAAACAGTCTAATAACACCTTTTTTTACGGTTTTTAAAGTTTTCCTCTTACATATTTTTGCAATTAAAATAAGCATGTTACTGATTCTGTATGACACTATTTTAATTCTTTTTAGGCACTAATCAGTTTGATGAGTCTTCTCATGTTCCATTGTATTCCGTTAAAAGTCAGCGAGTTTTTTAGGTAAGTACCCCATTTTCAATTTTTGATTTTTCATTATAAATAACTTTATGTTGTAGTACTAACACAATGCTAGGGACATCACAGACTGAAACGACTGGGGAAAATGAAGCGCGACATCGAAGAAAAAAGTCAGTCGGAACAAGAGTAAGCTGTTTCATTCAAACCCGTTTGAAACCAGTTTTCCCTTCAAAATCGAGCAACATTTTTTAAGTGTCACCTTAGTGTGTGACTTGCCTTAGTTTGGAAAATTTATGCGTTAATGTGAAAAACATCGTACATTTTACTTCAAGCGTAATTTCCTCTTTTGTGTTGTATTTTGGATGACATTCCTATTTAAAAAAAAAAAAAAAAAAAAAAAAAAAAAAAAAAAAAAAAGAGTTAAGCGCCGTTAAGTGAGTCCGTTTAAAGCACTACCTGGTGCGGCATTCCTATCTGTTGATAATAAAATATCATACTGCCTTATTGGCGCAGGACTATGTATTTAGAATAATGGACTTTAACTTAACGTTAATTGATTATTTTTAATTAATTAAATAATACATAAATTAATAATTGGTAAGATAAATCTTACCTTTTTAAATCTTTATCGTCAGAACTCTTTGCTGACACATTCTATACCAATTTCTCGGATCATGGTGGGCAACTATCTCGTACTCCTTTTTTATACCATAATTATTAGGATGAGCGAAGCGAATCCTCTACTAGGCCACTCAAATTACAATTTGTCGTACACTTTACAAAAAAACTATTCAATATTTTGACTTCAAATTAAACACAGAAATAAAATATGATCTGTAGATTTGCAGAATATAATTTTTTTTACAGTAAAACGTTAAAAAAATATTATTTTAATTAATTTATTTTACATGCATTTCCAATACGGACGCATTTTAGCAAATAAACAAAAAATGAAACGCGTATATTTTCAGAAAAAAAAAATATAAATCATGGATTAAATAATTATAGATAGAATCATGATTAATTTAATAAATAAAATATGTTTTCATTATTCAGCAAAATCGTTTGCACAGATGACACTTAAACATTTTAAAAGGATTGTATTATGGATTTTTTTTTTTTTTTTTTTTTTTTTTTTTTTTTTGTAAAGTGGCAACAAAAGATTGTAAACAAATAAAATTAATTGTTTAATTTTTTTATATAAATGAAAAATTAAAAGAATTAAGTGAACTTGTTGCCTCGATTCAAGCTCTTTATAAATGTACTAAAGGAAAGGTTGGCCGATTCAGAAATGACAAATGCACTTCAACTATTTCTTACTTTATCATTTGTATCGAAAGTAGTGTTGCGTTCTTATTTGTGGACCGAAAAGGGTTTAGTGAACGGGACTTTAGACTTTGTTGCACGTATTAAAGAAAATCACAAGCCACAAGACCAGATATCGCGAATAATCATGGATAAATTTGAATACTACAGTAATTTAACTTATAAGAATTGGTGCGTACTGATTCCCCCACTAATTGAATTCTGGAAAAATGGAAGCATAAATTGCTCAAGGAAAGAATTTCTTCTGCAGTTAGCTTTTGCTGTTACAATTCATAAATCCCAAGGTTTAACATTAGATGAATCAGTTGTAGATATTGAGGATATATAGGCACCAGTTGGCTTAAAAACGTACGTAACGTTGTCAAGAGTGAAAATCCTTAAAATTAAGCATTCAATAGAAATTTTCCTTACGAAAAATTCTACAATATCAAAAATTCTCATGCACTAACATGTATAAAAACGAAGAAATTAGAATAAAAAATTTTGCAGTTAAAAATTCATAGTATCGACGAGAGCAGATTTCAAATGTTTTTCCACAAAATAGATTTCGAAGAAGTAACTTTTTTCAAGCTCTCTTCAAATATATTATTCTAAAATAGCTATCAAAAATTATTTGATATTAATTACAAAGATTAGAAACATGCATATTTCAAACAATTTTAAAAAACACCAGTGGCTACTAGAAATTGTAAAAAAATCTTTAAAAGAATTTTTAGTTGAAAATTTAAAAATATTTTGTAAAAGTTTGCTTCGAAAATATTTTTTTATGTCAGTCTTACATCATAAATAAAAAATTCCTAGGAAATTGATAGTTAATTTGATGAACTTACATTTGCAGAATTAAAATGCGCCAAAACATAAAATAACATTTTTGTTTAATAAAGATGCAAAAATAATATTAAAAAATATTGTTACTTTCAAATATATGCTTTATAAAATAATGCTTTGCGAATCCAAACAAAGCACGGCTTTTGCTAGTTATTAGTTAGTTTAATCTGGAAAAGTGATCAATAATTGGTTAATCGAAGACTTACTAAAGAACAGACCCCGTTGCACATCTTGAAAAATAAATTATATATTAAACACAAAATAAAACTACATATTGAATACACAATGCTGCATCCTGGCAGCTCTGAATAATTACATCCTTTTTCAAAATCAAAAAAAGAACAGAAGAAAGTAAAAAATCAAAAGTTAAAGAAAAAAAAAGTTTTTTAAGTTCTTTTTCTTTTTTATTTATTTCATTTGTAGTCACGCGACGTTGATGGGCAACATATGAATTCGGGATGAATGTCCTTGAAAAATTTAAGATCGCTATTTCAAGAAAATATTCAAAAGATCAGTTTTAGTAAATATTATTAAAATTTTCCAAATAAGAAGTAATGGGATTTGCTCTATTTTCACAAAAGCTTTCTCTATTTCTCATCCCAACCTCATCTTCCTAGATCGCATTTTGCTCATTAATGAACTTGACTTACAAGGAAGGTCTCCATACGGGCATACCCCGAAAAATCTGAAAAAATTACAGAGTGTTCTTCTCGTGTGGATATATACGTTTATAAAAAAATTTCGGCGGAACCTCCATTCATTAACCGTAAAAAATAATGAAAATTTCGTTATTTGGCGATTTATCGCCGGTTGGCAATGGAATGTAATTTCAAAAAAATACTTTATGTCAAATATACTTAAAAAAAAAAAAAAAAAAAAAGTTTCGTGTTGAACTTGTTTTGATAAGCTTAATTTAAATAACTTTAGTTTTGTAAGTTTTAGTTTGTTTTAAGTATATTTTTGTTATATCGAAATTTATATGTATTTATATTCAAATTTAATCATCAAAATTTGAGATTTAAAACGAAATTTATAATTTAAATTTAATTAAATTTGTTTCAAGTTCAAAGTCCAATTGAGAATTGCCGATTAGATTTTGTTGCTATGGAAACATATGATATTTATTTTTGAATACGCTTAAATGTATGAAGATAATTTTTCTCAATATGATTTTTTTAAGCTATGAAAACATTTTTTCCAGCGAATAATTAAATAACTACTTGAACGAGTAATATATATGTATGTAATACAATATGAATATAGATGCATATAATATATTAAAGTCTTTCATTGTTTATGTTTAAATTCATTAAATACCATTCACACGTAAACTAAATATCCAACAGTTTTGAGTTCCATTATAATCGTTTGCTTTTGGCGAGGAAAAGGGCTGCTCGCCAAATCGAGTGACTCTTTAGTCTTTTCACGCCAAATATTCTAAAATATTTTATTTTTTTACACAATATCTAATGTGATTCCGCCGCTAATTTTGACTGATCCTTTATTATATACATGAGTACTTTAATTAGTATTTTTTTCATAAAATTCTGGGTATGCCCAGTATGGAGACCTTCCTTGTTTGATTTTCTCTTCTTGAATTTATGTATCAGTTTGAAAAAATATTTGTGCAAAATTATGGAAGCTATCGTGTTTATAAAACAAATTGGAAATTGCACGTGAAGCGTAACAAATGAGGTGCGTTCTTACCATAACGAAGTTTTAAAATTATCACTCTCATATATCAATTTCATAAAATTTTTAGTACAATTTCCCTATACCATTATGTAATTGAATGCTTTTGCGTGGCCTTGTAAATCAATAACTGTTCTTTGCACCACAGATTATGCAATACATTATTATAAAATGTACTTTATAGATGTATATCAATTTTATTATGTTCGAATGAGTGTAACATTATTAAAATGCATTTGAAACATTTTTTCCCATTGACCGTAATGTAACGGCATACTTTTGATTATTCCTGTAATTAAACTATGCATCCGATTTTGATAAAATTTGAAATGACAAAATTATGTAATAATTATATATTTTAAATTTCAAACGATTCGGTTGGAATATATACCAACATAAGGGGAAATGTGATAGGTAGCCATTTTCTTAAGAAATCTATCTAAAAACACAACAATCGCAGGCTTGTATTATTTCTGCATTAATGGTTTGTATATTCATGTTTATGATTTTTTATAACACTAAATAAAATGAATTGATAAATGACGAAACGCTTTTTGTCCTTGATTACGGTAGAAGATGTTTCTAGAACAATGGTTGAATATATTACGGCAAAACTAAATTAAAAAGAAAAAAAAGATGGACCATTTTAAAATTTTATTGCTTTTACATAACATTTCAATTATCTAAACTTTTCTCCCTTTGTCTAAAATATTTCAGTGGAATGATTTTGAAAAATCCAATTGAGATGAACAATTAATTCCAAATATTGATTATTGCAATTTTTCTTTTGGCAATAGGTAAAGGAAGTGTGTTGTAATATCCACATGATAATGAATAAATCAATATTATCAATGCGTTCGAATAAAATTTTGAAATAGCTATTGTTAAGAAACAGGTATGAATACTAATTATGCGCTAAAAACATAATTCATTCATCTTTTTATTTTTATTTAAAAATTTCATATAAATGTGGAATGCAATTTATGCAAAGGACACATTTTGCTCAGACATGGCTAAATCATGTTCAGCAATGGATGAATTAATTTCTGCTTTCGTAAAGACGTAAATATAATGTTTTTGACAATCCAAATTTGACAGCAATGCATAGTATTTTATAGTTGAAGCATTTTGCTAGGAAAAAAGATTAGGAGGCAAATTGCGTTATCTTCTATAACAAATTTAGTAATTAGTATATGCGTATTCTAAAGTAAGAAAAGTTACATGAATGCGCGGAACGACATTGGAAACGTTGCAAGGGTACTTGTAAGTATTACGTTTTGCATTATTTTTGAAGCGCTTATTATTAAACCGAAAATTTTTTCGAACATTTCTTTTATTATGATTTTAAAAATTTTCCACGAATGACTCACCCTGAATGTAAACTTTTAAAATCAAAAGATAACTTACAAGTTCGTAAATAAAAAATAAGCTCTGTTATTTAAAGTAATTGCTGTGGAAAAAAGTACAGATCAATGCTTAGAATATATAATGTAGAATTATGCTGAATAAATAAATTCTACCAGGTAAATCTCGATAAATTTAGAATCCTAAACATAGTTTTCAGAGAGATGACGCCAAGCAAAAGATTAAATAAAAAAGATTTAATCATAATTGGAACAGAAATAGATTATACATGAATGGAAAGCAATGACGAAAAATGAAAAACAAAGTGCAACGTGAGTGTTTAATCATGGGACTATAAAAAAGAAGAGACCGTTCATTGGATGTCAGAGAGTAAAACAAGAAACCATCAGTAATGACGTAGTTTCGATTAGGAATTCTAGGGTTACTAGGTTTACTAGAGCGTATTTTTTTTTTTCCAAGTATGGTCATCGACCGGAATTGTAGTTCATAATTTCATTGGTTGTTGTCCTAACTAGTGTTATAGGGTATAAGTAAAGGACAGTTGACGTCATTGTGCGTCCAATTACTGTGGATCAGCAAGATATACCAGTCCGTTCACTTTGACGCCTACTGTATATTTTAGTTCGTGTAACTTGATTTGTCTACGTTTAACAAGTCTGTGATGTGATTGGTCTACGTCACCAAGACGATTCCTGCTATGATCTCTGAGACAAATACTTGAAAGAAGTTATTGTTCGTAAATATGTCCTTTCCTTACGTTGGTGATAAAAATACTTGTCAAAGAGTATTTCTGGTATTTTTGTATAAATTTTATTTTTAGCTGCTTCTTTTGAATGCGCTCTATTGTTGGGGTATGACGTTTGCCTGTATATCTGAGAACTTTAGTTAGAATCCAAGGAACTGGTAGTTTGGATATAGTTCGCGTGAATGGGAATTTAATTTTCAATGTTCAATTAAAGTTATAAAAATTTATTTAGATGGAAAAATGAAAAATTTGATATTTTTCAATGTTTAACTAAGTAATAAAAATTTATTTAAATTAATGAAATAGAAAGTTTGTATTTTTCTATGTTTAATTAAGTTACAAAAATTCATATAGATAAAAACTGTAAAAATTGTAATTTACCATTATTTAAAATAAAAATTATTAAATCGAAGAATTTTATTTGTTTAAAAAAATTGTTATTCGTGATTAAAACTATTTACATTTGGTTTTTCAAGCAGCACTGCCAGGAAGAATATTTTTGCATAATTACTAGGGGTCTCTGCCCCCTGCGAGCTATGCCCGCCAACGCCTATTCCGATTTTAAAAACATGGTGATGATTCTTTTCTTTTAAATTATTACCAGGTTACGGATGATTGAATGATATTATCACGAAAAACGGCTATTTCTGTAATCGGATTGTCATGTTTTTCCGTTGGAAAGGAACATTACTCGATTATGATGGCTTCATCCACCGCTGACTTGATATCTGACGGTTGCTTTTGGAATCTATAAATAAAATCACTTGCAAAATTAAAAATCTACTTGTATAAAATGGTTATATTTAAAATGGTGTTACCAATTAGAATTTCATAACGACACTATAAACAATATTCTTCCGTTGTGTTCAAGCATAAAAGCAAAAATTATTTGCTTAAGAATATCATTCAGAAGAAAGATATTGTACAATGTATTCAAATTTGAAGTTTATTTTTTATATTTTGATAACTGTGCTATTTAAATTGATATGTTAGAATGACACACACAAGAAAAAAAAAAAAAAAGATTTGTTGTAACACAGCAAATTAGTCTCATTTTATATTTGCTTTTGAAACCCAAACTTGAATTCGAGTTTGTATTATACGTTACCTTGACTGAAAATATGTAAAGTTTATGTGCTTGTTCTTTGTTCAAAAAACTATAATGATTACATCACGATGACACAATTGTTGTTTAACTTTTCCTTTTATTTATAACATAATGGGTTTCGATTATATTATCTATTGAAATTTTGAGAGATTCGTTCTATAATGAAAATATTTGTTAGTGAAATTTTTTAAAGTTAATGATACATGCTTCCCATATTATGAAGATTTACTGTTATAAATTTAGTTTGAATTTAAAACAATGTGTGTTTGTGTATAGACAGATTTATATTGTATAAACTACAGTGAAAATATTTGCATACTATGTTTGTTCAACGAAATTTTAATATTGGGTTTAGATTTGAATATAGAACATATTACAGTCGAACCTCGTTAACATGAACCGGAAGGGGAATCAAAATTTTGTTCATGTTAACAGTAATTCATGTTATCAGTATCAAATCTTTGTACTTGTCTTTATGACTTGTCTTTATGTTATGAATTGTCTTTATGTCTTTTTATGTGAAAACAATTCAAGTTAAGCGTATTCATGTTAACGAGGTTTTGACTGCATGTATTTTAGTCCCTGAATTTCTAAAGTTGTAATCGACTTAAAAAAATCGGGTTGATCGATTCAACCATTCGTTAATTAATTCAACAATATATATGTATATATATGTATTTCTTTATGCATATTCACACGGTTTGATAGGCAATGAATTCTCCTTAATGCATCTCTAGTTATGATATATCTCCGGTTAATGATGAAAGTTTCCATCATCATTCTCCATTTGAAATTAATGGTAAAAACATCGCTTAAAACGTACAACTCCCTAGATAATGCAGGCAACTGTTTTACTACCTGAATCGAAATTATTTTTGCACACTGTAAAAGAGAAAAGAAATCCGTAAAATTACTCATTTTTTTCCAGTAAACTGGGATTCTTAGGCTTTTCATGTAATGCTAATAGAAAAAAGGTCATGAAACTGATTCTGTTACTAAAAATGATTTAATTCTTATGTATAGCTTTTTCTCCTCTAAAATTTTTTCAATGGAACGATTTTGACCAACTTTAATCTTAAATATCTCTTAAAATAATGATTCGATTTAAAAACTATCTGCATTAACGTGTTTATCAAACATTTCTCAATAATATTAACGAAAAAAGACTTCTAGTCACAAAAAAAAAAAAAAAAAAAAAAAAAAAAAAAAAATCTTTGCTAGTGGCGGTTACAGCAATAGTTACTTTTTTAGAATAGAGAAATTCGCCGATGTAAAGATTTAAAATGTGCAATGTTTAGAAATTTAAAAATTTATTCTATTAGAAAACCTCCTGATAGAATACGATAACTGCACCCTTAAAATAGGCAAATTACGGGGAAGGACGCAGGAAGTGCATAACATGAATAAGTGGTCACAGGGTTTTCCAACAATATATCACATGAGGGATATCGGCTAAATTCAGAAAACTGCTCCCATCGGGGACAAAATGGGAGGAGAGGCGCTGGAGGTGCATAATTTCAAACATGTTCAAAGAGCTTTACAATGACATATCACATGAGGGATATAGGACAAATTTCGAAAATTGCTCCCTAGAGTTGAAACTATCACGCCTTTCCGGTATAAAAAACCTTAACCTATCTTTGAAATTTTCATATACTGTAATACTGATCTATAATAATAAAATGCTACAGTTTCAAAAAATAAATAAATAAATAAATAAATCCGAAAAATGCCTCCAAGAGGGGGGGGGGATTGAGATGCAGGAAGAAAGGTTCAAAATATGAATGAGCGATCCGAGGGTTTTCTGATGATATGTCACATGATCGATCCAAAAAATGTTTGTAATTTTTCGACCCCCACTTTTACCACCTTGGAGGCGGAAATTTTAAAATTACGGAAACATATTTAATTATTTTTTTAATACATTTATTTTCTGCCGTTTCACTCTTCTACTTAAAACGACTGCTGATATGTGCCAAATGTTCTAAATTGTTCGATCCCCCCCCCTTTTATCCCTCTCAGGGGGCAATTTCTAAAATCGTTGAAATGTGTGCTTAATTATTTTTTTAGTAGATTCATTTTCTGGAATTTCGCACTTCTATCTTAAACGGCTGCTGAGATATAGGAAGATATTCCAGAATTTTGACTCACCATTTGACCCCCTTAGGTGGCGAATTTTCAAAAATCCCATCTTAGTGCATGCTTACATCATAAGAAGTATATTTTGCTGAATTTTCATGTTTCTAAGTTCAGTAGTTTGGGCTGTTCGTTGATTATCATTCAGTCAGCACAAACTATTTTATATATATAGATAATGTCGCAGCTCATGTTTTAAAAGAACATTTAATCCCCAAACAAACTATCGTAAAATCTTTAAACGTTCCTAAAAAACTGTAAACGCAATTGTAAAATTTAAATTGTAGGTAATTTAAAAAAATAGAAAAAAAATGCTCACCTTTTTACTTCTAAAGTATTCCTATAATGGGATCTAGTTGTCGCTCGCCATTGCACCAAATTGCGATTAAATTCTTCATTTGGCGAGTAAACAAGCGATTTGATTCGCCAAATTGTTATTCATCAGTTATTTGTTTTTTTTTTTTTTTTTTTTTCTTTTTTGTTTATCATGTATATGCATTTATACATTTTTTAATATATATATATATTTAATAAATTTGTAGCAGATAGTTGAAATTAGATTAATAACAACCGCTCTTACAGTTATAAAAACTTAGGTTATTTTAGAAAATATTGAAAAAAAAGGGGGAAAGTACATTAAAAAATTAAAGATTTTTTTAAAACTGCACGGTGAATCTATTTTGCTAAAACTTTTTTCATTTGGCGAATGTTTTTTTATTTTTAATTAGCTAAATTACTATTGTTGGCAGTGTTGCCAGATAGGCTACTTTTTTTAATTCAGAGTCTTGATTGGCACCACTTTTTACAAATGATAAAATATGCCTTATTCAATGTCATGATAATTAATGCAAAAACAAAAAATAATTTACAGTTTCAAAAAAGTAGTGCCAATCAAGAAATCTAAATTTAAAAAAAAAAAAAAAAAAAAAAAAAAAAGAGCTTTGTATAAGTGTGTCTTCAAAATATTTGGATAAACTTTGGAAGTTGTGGTTGAAGAGTGGAACAAAATCAACTTCGATATTTTAAGAAAAACTCTTTTATCTTAAAAATCAAGATATAATAAAATGAAAGTTCAACAAAAGGAGTATAAGACTGAGGGTATTAGAAAATAAAATTTAAATCATATTTTTTATCTAACATATTTCTGAGATATATTGATGTAAGAAACTTATAAATTTCTTTTTCCAAAGTAGCTGCAGAAATTTGTGATCCTCTTCTGTATACTTCTAAGATTTTGAAATAGGAAGTTGGAATTACTTCCTGTTCTTTAAACTTAAAAAACAAAAAAATAGAAAGAGAGATTACGTTTTCTTAGAAGAAAAAGGCTTTAAGAACATTCATTATTATCACAATCTTTGTTTTGCTTTAGCATAATGCAATACGGAAGCTACTGAAAGATTTTCGAAATTCTTTTTTTTTTTTTTTTTTTTTTTTTTTTTATTTAACAGCTAACTTTACTAAACTAGTTGGATGTGCCAATCCCAAAACTTTCTTCTACTTCATACGTATTTTTTATTATTAAAAAAAATAGTTACTCATTTGAATGCTTTAATAATTTTAATTCAATACCATACCAATTTTGATTTCCATCTTAAGTTTCTGTTTCAGTCAATTAATCGGAGTAAAAACGAATTTCCGTCTCTGCACGAGCCGATAAACAATAGAATGATAAGCAGATTTTTTTTTTTTTTCAAATTCAGGGAGGACATACTTGCCATACCAAAAAATAACCATACACAAAAATTTTAGTTCAGTTCTAGGTCTAACTTCATACACTTTTAGGTCATCCACTATTGAAAATGACATAAAAATCACGATTGCAGCGCCCCCTTCCGATGGATTTTTTTTTTTCAAATTCAGGGAGGACCAACTAGCCATAGCCGTACACTTACACAAAAAATTTGGTTCAATTCGATGCATAACTTCATATACTTTTGGTCGGTACAATATTGAAAATGGCCCAAAAATCGCGATTGCAGCACCCCGTTCAGGTGGAATATTTCAAAATTGAAGGAGGACCTGCTTGCCACAGCCAAAAATATTCACAAAAAATTTGGTTCAATTGTATGCATAACTTCATACGTTTTTTGATGGTGGAATGGCGACATACAGACACACACGCAGACATACACACAGACATTCACGGACAGACATACCTTTAGTAAAAATATGTTTTCTGGAATATCTGACCCCTAAAACGTGTAAATCCGCCGAAAACAAAAAGTAAAAAAATTTCTATTACAATACTTTTTTTCCATTAAAGATAGTAATAAAAAGTATTGTTAAGCATATAATATAAGGTCAAACCAAGCCCTTACATTAATATAGTCGTTGGGGGCCACCGTAATACTTACCCATCATGGATATGCATACTATGAAATATGAAAATAAAACATGTGAAAACTATTTATAAAATGCATCGCAATTCCAAAATAAAATTTAAACGTAATATATTTAAGTATTTTTAATACTTAGTATTGCTCTATTACGGAATTGCAGGTGTACTTGATTCCGGTCGTCCCATTTCTACATAAATTATAAATCGCCAAACTATTAGTAAATTATACAATTTGCCATAATTTTTATTTTTAATAACAAAGAAACAAAGAAATTAGCAAAAAACTAATAAAGAAACAAGAAGACAAAAGATAAACAAATAACAAAGAAATAGTAAAAGATAAACAATGCTACAAATAAAACATCGAATTAAAAATCACTTGATGATATAACAAACACGTATAATGTGTTTAATGTCAAGTGACTGTGACATTTATGATAAACCATTTTTGGCGTTTAATCTTACAATGTGTCGATATTTTTTTGATTGACAGAATAATCAAGTAATACAAAATTGCATAAAAGAAACATCCTTATAACTCCAAAAATGATCATTAGATTAACTAAAAGTTACTGCGTTGGATTAAGTGTCTGATTTTCAATTAAAATATATCTTTAAATTGAAATCTGAATGTACAAGGTCATGAAAAATAGAAGAATATGAAAAATATGATTACAAATATCTCGGCAATTAATTACTCAAACAACTTAATTTTTTATGCAAAATTTATGTCTTTTTATTGTATTTTACAACCATTCCTTATAAAAATATATATATATATATTTTAAATTTTTTATATACTTTTCATCAGAACGAGAATTTGGCATATCTTGCATCAACCATGAGGAACCATATGAATCCTCCGAGGCATTGTGTATGGCCTCAAAATCATCAAAACGTCAAAATATTGTAAGAGGGCCGAGATCCAGATGGAATTTTTGCTGTTATCGAAACAAGATTAACCAATCATAATCCTGCATTTCTTGCAAACTTTTTGATGTTTGAAAAAATGCAGGTTTCTGATTGACCGATATTGTTTTGAGAGTAGCGAAAAAGCCATCTGGAATCCGACCATGATTTATTATTTCCGCTTTAAAAAAAAAAAAACTTGTAAAAATATCCCGCTCAGACCGAGCTGGTTTCGAACCAACGAGCATTGTCCCAATTTCCTCATTTTGTTGCCGGCTAGCTAACCACTGAGCTGAGTGGACCTGATGTACCTATTCTAGATAAAAGTAATATAACAGAAAAGAAAAAAGTGAGTAATCGTGATCGCAGATCTCACAGAGGGTCTCGCTTAAAATTTCTTTCAAAACAACTTATTCTTTAATTAATAAATCCGAATTGTTAATTTATAATTATTATATTTTTAGATAGATGGTTGCACCAGTAAATTTAATTTTAATATAATTATAAAAGGAAGTTATTTATTTTCATCAAATTAAGAATATTCAAATAAAATTATTTAAATAAAATCCAAAATTCGAAATTTTTTAAAAATCCAATATTAAAAAAAAAATTGTGGGGATATAAATAAAATTTAAAATTTCTTAAAATGCTGAATCATCAATAAATGGTAATAGAACTTTTAAAATAGAAAGAAAATTGAATTTTAAAGAATATTGGAATGTCAGGTGAGCGAAGTCCTAATAATCTAAACCCTTAAATTAGCAAAAAATACAAAACTTATTTTTATGAAATCCACCTTAATATGAAAATTTCAGTGTCCAGCATAGCGACGCTAACTAAGAATCCCCTGTTTACTAGCTGGACGCTATACAACCAACTCATGATGTCTACACAAAAGTTAAAATTAGGGTTCTCTTTTCAAATTTAAATCGCAAAAATGAATGGATGGCATTGAGAAAATTAATTTAATTAAGATAATAGACTTTTTCAAAATGTTAAAATTTGCTGTGTGACACGAGGTATTCAGCTGTAAGTACACAAAATTTGAAGTCTCTGACTTACATAGTTTTTGTATACGGACTCTGTAATGGACAGAGAGAAGACAGAGACGAATAAAGTTTCGTCAGATAAACGAAACCCTAAAAAGAAAAAGGAAAACTAACAGTGTATCTTTTTTCTTTCTTCTTTTTTTTATCATGGAGTTTTTTTAATTCGTGATTCATATATTTGTGCTTTAGAAAAGTGAAAGGAGCTCCAAATTTAATATTTCTTCTTCAACATAAAAATGTAATTTACATACATGTTAATGGACTCTATGTGTAGTTTCCCCCCCCCCCATGCTTTTAGTGTAGTATTTCGTATATATAATCATATTTAGGTATGCAGATGCTCTATTTTAAGATAAAATACCAGAGAGTAAATTAAATATTTTTAGCAAAGTTCTTCAGGCAATTTTTTCCAGATTTTTTTATTTTTTTATTCTATTTTATTTTATTTTATTTTTTGTTAAAATTACAATATTTATCAAATAAATTCACAATTTTAGCAACCCAAAAATTAAAGTATTAAAAATCAAAACTTAATTTTTTTATTGCTTGCGTATACTTGGCATATCCATATTTATTGCTATTATTCAGTTTATTGGTCATTTAACAAAAACTGCGTGCATAATAAGGGGTTTTCAAATAAAAATTAGAAAATTAAAAAATAACGAAATTCTTATGCGCATTGTTCTTTAGAAAATTACATTCTCTAACTTCAAAAGTTTAAGACAATTTTGTTTTAGTTAATTTAGCTAAGCTGCTTTTAATCTGTGAATGAATCTTAAGCATTTAACTATAAAAAAATGAATATCTAGCAACTAATCCCGATAATTATTCAAAAACGTCTTCATTTAAGTTTTTGAAATGTACGAGGGTGGTTCAGTAATTATTTTCGCTAGTGTACATCAAAGATTTGTACTGCGATGGTTGGTGTGGAGTATCAAAGTTCGTTACGTCAATTTCAGAATCGTCGTTGCTATATTAACATATTTTTGGAAAGTGGTGAAAGAGGGGAATGGGAGTGAAAGGCTGGTTTGGTTCTTATGGGGCTAGATTTGTGACAGTGGATGAGACGCGGTTATTGTCGCGTCATTCGTGTAATCGTCAGATGGCCGAAACCCTAAAAAAGACTAATACTCACAGAGATTTTAATTGATAAAGGAAGCATCTGACTATAAACGAAAAGAGATATTTGAAATTTTACTGTTCATGTTCTCAAAGTGATTATAGAATCATTTACCACCGTTATCACCAGAGTTCTTAACTTATTGACCAATATTTCCGGTTATCCAAGATCGAATTAGAAAAAGTCAACTATATTACGTACTCATCATACGTAGTATAGGGTAAGTCTTATAATCGTTTTGAAAATAAAAACAAAAAAAGAAAACAGTCTTAGCAGATTTACACATTTCAGTCACTGAATATTCTTAAAACATACACACACACATATATTATATATATATATATATATATATAAATACTGTTATAAATACATCCAAAGTTATTCATATATATATATTAAGTTTACCGTCCGTCTGTCTGCAATTTGCTCTATCTCCCGAACGAATTAAGACAGAGATTTTAAATTTGGAGTGTACTTAGTATGTAATAATGGGAAGAAGTCTATTGAATATCAGCAAACTCGATTACTCAAAAATATTCTTTTTTGCACTCTCGAAATATTCGCTCTAATAAAAGATATGTAAAAATTTTCGCAGTTGTTTATTTCAAGAAGTAAATAAAAAAGACAATAAAAATACATAAATTTTTCATGAAGAAAAAAGTCAATCGGATTATTAGTTGCCGAAATATTTGTAATAATATTTTCCACTCTCTTGGATTTTTTATGACCCTGTATTTCATTCAAATTTTAATTCAGGTATATTTTAATTGGAAATGAGACGCTTAATCCGATACAGTGAACTGTTAGTTAATATGATTATCATTTTTGGAATTGTAAGGATGTTTCTTTTACGGAATTAGGTATTACTTGATTATCCCGTCGACCAAAACAATATCGCCAAATCTGGTGACAAAAATTCCTCGCCAAAAGTGACGGCAACATTGCGTTAATTCCGGTATTTCACCAAATTCCCATAGACTTCCATTGTAAACCAATTGGATCCCGATTTGTTAAAAACATTTAAATATGCGTTTAAATTTTATATAATAATAATAAATAAATAATAATAATAATAATAATAATAATAATAATAATAATAATAATAATAATAATAATAACAATAAATAATAATAATAATAATAATAATAACCCTAACAACAATAATAATAATGTTAACATTAAGTAGATTTTCTAATCAAATGTTTAAAATACAGATATTGCAATTTAAAAAATCGACTACAATCTAAATTTTCAAATAAACCAAAATCACTATTACACTTCTGCTGTACAGCAAATACATCCATCTGAATTCAATTCTAACTAAAAGTAATATGTAGGGTTGTTTCATCCGTTTTAAGTTGTGATGCAGTTCGCTTTAAATGGTCAAACACTTCCAAATGAAGATTTCTTCAGAGTACATTTTACTGCATTAGAACAGACGTTTCGCATTTAATCACAGAATTAAACATCCGAAAGGATAATTAAAGTGTGCAAAATGAACTCGGAAATTTTCTAAGGAACGTATTTTTATTTTAAAAGCCAAAAGAACCTCTTAAAACACTTTATATACTCGCTTTGCAATTCACTTCGTAGAACTACATAATTTATCTAGTATTTTGCCTCTGCTGGTTTTTATAGTAACTAGGTGGAACCCGTCGAATTTCGACGGAAGAAAATGTTTAAGTAGGGACTGTTTCATTAACTTATAATAAATCAACGAAATTAGTTACAATAAAAAATGCTCTTTATATTGGTAAGTCTAACTCTTAAACAAATGATATTTAAATAAAAGTTAACAAAATACTATTTATATAAAACTCAATTGTAGAAATTAATAAAATTAAACTTTAATCGTATATGTAAGCAGAAAAATATAATAAAAATCAATTATTACAATACAGTTATCAATTAAAGCTCGAACTCTTGTTATTCCAAAAGGAAAAAAACAGCAAAATTAATTCCACTTTGAGTCAATCATAGATTTTTTCTCCCATGGAGTCTAAATCCGACATTATTTTCATTATTTCAAAATTTACATATGTATCTCTCTTATATTTTTAACAGAGCACGTATTTTAATTTAAAAAATGTTCACTTTTTATGAGAAAATGGCAACAAAAAGATATAATAATCTCCGGCTTTTTTACCGTTACTTTTAATAAAAATGGTATACTTCTGTTGCCACAATCACAAAAATGACATTAAAAACTGTAAAAAAAATTAATATCTCAAAAACAAATTAAAATACAGTTTTCAAACAAATTGCATTTTAAAGTGTATTTTTTTTTTCTATATGACTGTATAAAAATTAAAAATGTGCGATATTTAGAAAATTAAAAATTTGTAGTTGCAAAAAATGCAAAACAAAAATTGCATTTCAAATTTCAACGTGTTGCCATTCGCAAAATGACGTATGCGTTACGCACAGATACGTTTGGCCTTTATAATATAGATTTCATATTATTTGGTAAATATCGTAAGCTTCAACGGTTTAATTACACAGAAAGTTTTTACACACATGCATACACTTTTCTCGCACAAATTGAAAACCAAAGAAATGATGGCTGGTTTAAGCCTCGACAATCACAAACAAACATTAGCTTCTGACAGATGTATTTGCGTACGAAGTTATTAGTTTATGAGATCAAAGAATAAATCTTTATTGCGAAATTATGGCACCTCTTTCTGACTGATATCTAGGATTATCTCATCAAAGTTTTTTTTTTTTTTTTTTTTTTTTTTTTTTTTTTTTTTTTTTTTCTAAGGACATCGTGTAAATATTTTTATGTTGCATGAAAAGCTATATCTTAATATGTTAAGTGTGAATAAATTTTAAATAGTTTACTGAAGAAGTCATTAGTCATAAAAAATATAGATTTATAAATATGTCTTTAAACAACTGGTTTTTAGGTGCGTTCGTAATTATGTAAATACGTAGCACCTATAATCGTCGTTCAATCTGTCCCTCTGTCCATATTTAACAACGCAAAAACTACCCAATCGAATCTTTTAAATTTTAAAATGTATAATTATTGCATTATTTTGTCGAGTCATTTCAAATTTTATCAAAATTGGATGTATAATTCAATTACAGGAACAATCAAAATTATTCCATTACATTACGGTCAATGGGGGAAAACAGTTTTAAGTGTATTTTAATGATGTTACACTCTTTCGAACATAATACAATTCATATGCATCTATGAAATATATTCTAAAATATGCATTCTGTATAATATGTGGTGTAAAGAATATTTTTTTATTAATATATAGGATCACACAAAAGTATTCTATTACATCACGGTTTAGGGGAAAAACATTGTTTGGGGTACATTTTAATTATATTGTATTATTTCACATTTTATGAAATTAATATACGTTGCTGAGATTTACTACATATTATTTCCTTTGTAATAGAAAATATTTAGTAATTACATGGATACACATAAGATTTCGGATACTGTAGGTACTGTATATTCTCAGACTTCTTTATAGTTACGAACCCACCTCATTTGCTACGTCTGACTAGCAATTTCAGATTTGTTGTTGTTATTTTTATTTTAACCCAACACTACTCATGATTTAAATACGAAATCTTCAGCAATCTTTAGCGTGGCATACCATTTTGCAATTGTGTAGCATTGAAAGATTGCATTGAAGGATTGCCGGCATGGGCGCCGTCAGCTCGAAATTTTGAAAGACAAGGAACTTTTAATCTAGATATCTTGATTATTATCAGTGTTGTATTTTATAGGGCACAATCTACAATATTATTAATTAATATTATTATACTTGAAGAGGTATAAAGTTCTGCTTTTGCGCCAATTGGATGCAAGTCTGTCAATCTAAAGGTTACACTATAATAAATGTTTCAAAACGTTCCTGAGATTATCGAGGGTTTCGTTTCACGATACCAACGGAAAGATTTCTGATTCAAGAAGAAGAATGTTTTGATTTTATTCCTCTGCTGAAACTAAGCCCAAAAATATGGGAAGGATTCTGATGGTTTCAGAAAATGAAAATAGCTCTCTGATATCCCATGGTATCCGAAATGTTTCTGTTAGAATACTAAACTTTTTCAAAATTTTTTACAGTGTAGGTGACTAATCATCAGGGTGTTGAGAACTAAGAACTCAAAATATGTAAAAAACTTCGTTAATTGAAGAAAATAACTTGAAAGTGGTGTGAATCAATAAGAACTTTAAAAAAATCATTTTCAAACACCATCAAAAAAAATTTTAATGCGCTATGCCTTTTCAAAGACTAGGCCTTTCTTCGTCAAGACTTTTATTCTTGCTGCATTCGTTTTTTTCGCACTTAACGAAGAAAAAGACTCAGGTCTTTCGAAAGGCTTAGTGAATTAAAAAATTTTTGATGGTGTTTTAAGAAGGTTTTTACTTTTTAAAAATTACAGTTTTTTGAAGCAACTATTCGTACAACGTTAAACGGGTACATATATAATGTTTTTATGTGAAATTTCTGCTTTTCAATGGAAACTTTTATTGTTTAACAATTATAGTTTTTTTTCTTTAAGCTACCATTGATAGGGTATTTAAAAAAAGGTACATATATAATGTTTTTATGTGAAATTTCTGCTTTTTAATGGAAACTTTTTGCAATATTAATTACCTATTCTGCACAGATTGTTTCAATATATATAATTACTATTATAGATTTTTTTTCTTTTTTTTTAGTATTGCGTTATTGTTCCTATTTATTCTTAAAAACAGAAATTCCCCCGGTTGAATAACGGAAAATTTTACTCTCGAAAACGAGCAAATATCAAAGAGGAAGTTTATGTGAAATAAATGAAAATAGGCGACAAATTTGCTGTCAATACATTTTTCGTTCACGGATTTTGCATTACAGTGTAGTTACATCTACAGTGTAGTAATAATAACGACAATAATAATAATTAATAATAATAAATACTATATAGGAGCACTCGTGTATGTCATAACGAATGTTGTCACATTGAATATTCGGTTTATTTCTATGTGTTTAATCAGCAATTTGTTTCAGTTTTTTTGGATAGTTATTGTCTGGGTAGTAAAAAAAAATCATATATTTCTAATTATCGGATGTTTACGTAATTTCGCCAGTATACACACTGATTCATAAAGATCGAAACAGTAGGCTACTTACTTAAATATTGCCTATTAGACACATACTTCCAATTACAAAGCTTCATAAAAAAGGTGAAAATTTTTAAGAAATAAGTTGTAACATCATGGAGAAAGGAATGAAATTCGATGAATTCGATAGAATGCAAAAACTAAATTTTTATAAGGCCCTCGTAGAGTAAAATTTCCAATTGAAAAAAATTTCCTCGTGCGTTTCTGAATTAAACACAGAAGAATTCATCTCGATTCTTCAAACTTCGCAGAGATATTAAAATACAAAATTCGTGACTTACACCATTTATCCATGGCTCTGAACAGCAATTTATTGACTGAAGATACGTATTATCTATAAATTCGCGTTATTAAAAGTAAATTTGTGACAGTACCTCTCCCCTGGACATAAAATAGTAGACTTTAGACTTTACATTAAACCTGCTTTCAAAATATGCTAGAGGTCTGCGAAATATCCAGGCTCGGTCTTTTACCGACCAATAGAAAAAATATTCTACCCGGCCTTGAAAAAATATTTAAGTCTTAGCCCCAGCCCCAGCCCCAGCCCCAGCCCTTCTCGACCTAACTGAATTTCTACATAATATATTTTTTTATGCCGATATGGTTAAAAATTGTTTCGTATGGAGGAGTTCTGACGAAAAATACTTACTATAGCTTTCCTTTTTTTCATGTTTATTATCTTCATTTTTAACGAAGCGCTAACTGCTGTGAGTAAACGTTTCACTTATACAAGTAGGTGATTCCGTTCATAATAATTCCCTGAAAAAAATAATAATTTTCATTGTATTCTGAGCACACAATTAATTAGTTATAAACCGGGAGGCGGCAGCACATACAATCACTTCATCGAGTTCACGAATGAAAGGAATTAGTTTAATCCCTTTCATCAAATATTCTAGGTTTTTCCAATCAAATGTTCTGGGTTTAATTAAATCTCTCTTCGTATATCAAAACGCAATCGGTCTGCCAAGTCATATCTTTGTGGAAAACATCTAAAAACCCGATTTTAGAGGTTGACCCATAGGTTTACCATTGTGCTTTCCTGCACCTAAAAGTGTGAAAACATGGAGGATTTGGAGAAGGAAAACGTAATGGTAAAACTATGAGTCAACCACTAAAATAGGGTTTTTAGGTGTTTTCCACAAAGATATGACTTGTCAAACCGATTGTATTTTAAAATGCAAATCGAGATTTAACTAATCCTAAATTTTTAGCCATGAATTCAGTGAGGTGATTGTCTGTTCTGCCGCCTCCCGGTCTTTTAGACTCTAAATCTAAAATTCATACAATAAATAAAAATTTTGGAAAAGGCATGACTGTTTTTGTAGCTCTTGAGATCAAATTTTAACCTAAATGTTTCCTGTTCGAATCTGTTAAAATAATCGAAGTTTTTAATTAAAAAATATCTTTTTTTAACTTTTTTTCAAATTAAAATTTTAATTAAAAAATGAAAAGAGGGTTTAACTGTTTGAACGTTCACCGGTTCCAAAAAAGAATGTTTCAAGAAAAATCTACTGAAAGTTTTCGATAGGCCCTTTTATCTGCCTTGACTTCCGTCCTCTAAACTGATTGTCATGATTTAATTATTGGGTGGGATGAAAAACGGTTTTGAGGGCATAGCCCAAACCATTTTAAAGATTTAAATTTAAAAAAATGATTTTTCGGAAGTTTACAAGGCAGACATCTTTTCATCGAAAGAAAGTAATTTTGAGAATTAATCCTCAGTTAATTACGTAATTTTAATTACTTCGCAAAAGAGTCTTAGTAATCCGACGATTTAAAATGCTATAAATAATCATATTTCGAATTAATAAATCATAGAGAGAAAATTGCCAATTCTCTGAGGAATTGCGTTGTTATAATCAGTCATCTCACAAGAAATACTTAATCACATGGAAACGTAAGACTAAACGACGCTAATACCATCAAAGTTGAATCTAGTTTCCCGAATAATGTTGAAATCAGGAAATTAATGATTAATGTTTGTAAATTGTTGGAAAAATGATATGGTTTACGGAAATATATAAAGGAATATTGGTTTGTTTTTCCATAAGAATTCTTTAAGAGCTTCGTAATCACGTGTAAACTAACTGACATTAATATCCACTTTTTCCGGGAATTACTCCAGCACCTTGCGAAAGGGGGCGGTCGCCCCGGGCGTGGAGACTTAGGGGGCGCCAAATTTATATTACTAACGTTATTTTTGCTTAAGTATGTTTAAGAGAAATTTCTTTTAACTTTTTATAGTATATACATTAAAAATCCTAATCTAGTTTGAACAAAATTATGGTGTTCAATAGCTGTCACTGTAAGATGATGAAATCTTATAACAATATTTGGAGATCTTGTTGAAGCATAGTTCCAATAGTTGGAACGAAGTTGAAATAGGAAGTTCCAAATTTTGGTTCGAGATTTCACCAGCAGCTACTGAGCACCAAAATTTGGTTCAAACTAGAACAAATTTTTAACAGTATAGTGTAGAGAAAAACTTCTAATTAATTATTTATATTAAATAATCAATTTTATTTCTATTAACTATGATGAAATTTGCAAATCTATTAAGAAACACTCTCTGAGCATTATTTTAGAGGAGCACTGTATAGCATTTTTGCCGTTAATTGCATTATAAATCCTATCTAATAAAAAAACGAGCATTGCGTTCTACAATTTTAGTTTTTCTAAAAGCTTGCAAGACACAGTTATAGATCTTGATAGTGAAATCAGACGTAAACATTGACCTGACAGTTAAACGTTTACATTTTTCAATTTAATATTTCTGTTCAATTTTTCGGAATTTGCTTTCAAAAACAAACAAATAAATAAACAAATACAAATAAGAGAATTGCAAAATATAGAAAAAAAAAATAGACAAGTAAACCGAAAATTAAACTAAAATCAAAATTATTTATTTTTTGTTTATTAACCATTTCGGGTCCATTTTTTTTTTTTCAATTTTTAGAAAAAAAAATACTTTTAATAACATTAACACTATCTATCCAAATACATTAATTAATATTTAAAGAGTATTTCATTGTCGGAAAGATAATGAATGTAGTTGTTTTGAGTATTTTTCAATTCATATTCATATGACTAAAGGCTAAAGAAGAATTTTTGGAGATGTTTAGAAAATATTGTATTATAATAAGTTTTAACTTATATTTCAACTTTCTAATACTTTTTGGCATTTTTATGTATGTTTCTTTCAAGAAAATAACTTTTATTTTAAATTTAAAGAGTGAAATATATGTTTATATTTTAAATTTAAAGAGTGAAATATATGTTTAAAGTAAAATAATCTCGAATGACGCAAATAGAATTAAGAAAATAATAATTATTATTATTTTACTAAATGCCTAAACATAAATGAAGTTCTATTGTAAATGCATAGACATATGCTAACATTACTGCATGTAAATAATAGCAAAAGTATTTCTTAAAACAAAATAACGCTTCATTAAGACATGTACTATTATTAGTACACCAGACCCGAAAGGGTTTTAATCCATTATTTTGCTTCTTGTCCAATAAGAGATGTACAAGTTTGGGGGCATCACTGTATGATTTACTCTTTTATATATGAGGTTTCAAAACAATGAATGTGTAAAAATGCTCATTTTACTATTATTATTATTATTATTATTATTATTATTATTATTATTATCTTGAAGATTGATGATTTTGTATTATATTGGTACAGGCCGTAGGTAGCAGTGGGGGCTAGGGGAGGATCAAAAGATTGTAGGGGGCGGGGGCTCATAATTTAGAAAGATAAATTAGTGCATATTCACATCGTAAGTACCATGTTTCTTATTAAGCTGTTGAAATAACTTTATTTTATACTAAGAAAAGTATATGATGATGAAAATTTTGGGTGTATAACTGTTGCAAAATTAAACATCATGTTAGTTTCATATGTATAAATAGGATGAGGAAGTGTTGAATTAGTTATTTTAGATGCAATTTAGTAATTCTACAAAACTGTGAAAGGGTCTCAAAACTAAATTAGATTTTTGAATGGAATTTCACTTGAATTTTCGAAGCAGAAATTCATTTAATTACCCTGGAATCTTTTTCAGGGGGGGGGGGGGGAGCTCAAAATATTTTAGGCGGGGCTGAGCCGCCCATAGCGCCTCCCTTAGCTACGGCCCTGTATTGGTAGAAATATGCGTAAACAATAGATGGGCAAGAAAGAAAGTAATTACCAATAAGCGACTTTCTGCAGATTGCATCCAAATTCAGTGAAAATACTTTAGTTTTTCTTTTCTTTTCTTTCTTTTCCTATACTTAAAAAAATCCTATATATGCCTGCCGGAATCATCACATAATGATGAAAATTCTTTGAGACCACACAATTTTATCGACTAGCATCATAAATTAAGCTTACAAAAAGAGGAAGAACTTCAATTTAAAAGGTTCAAGAACTGCAAATGTTTTTCGAAACTTTCCCTTTTAAATTGCTATTATGGTTAAGCTATTGGTATCCAGAAGATGTAATGAATACTTTGGAAAGAAGAAAAAAATCACACAGACAATTGCCGCCTTGAATCTCCAGTTCTACTATGACTCTTAGCGTGAACAAGAAAAGGTAAAACATAAAACTTTAAAAAAAAGAACATACCTACAGAAAAAGAAAAGAAATCTGTATGGTTTTGATAAGCATGGGGGAGAGGCTACAAAATTTCCTCTGCGAATTTTCCTGTTAAATTACTATCCCATTTGATCTATCGATATCAAGATGGGGACAGCATTGTATGTCTCTGGTATTTGCCTAGATGCGCTTCATTTGGGCGTTGCCATTAAATAATTAACAAATAGTCGTGATTTTTGTGCCACGTAAGTTAGCGTAATATATATATAGATGTAGCTTAATTTTATATGTAGTATATCTTGCTCAAAGTTTGTGAGCTTATAAAACATAAATATTAAATAGAAATACTTTGAGAACAAAGAAAAAAGAGACATCCCTTAAAAGGAGTACATAGAAAAAAAGGAGTTAAAAATATTAATTTCCCCAAGATATATTTTAAATATCCGGATGTATCAAACGTCCATAGACTTAACAATACGGAGGGAATTCGGAAGCTAAGTGACTCGCATCTTTAAATATAGGTCTTTTTTTCGGAGTTTTTACATTTTCCATTTTTCAAGATGGCGAAATGTAGGAAGTAAGTCTATTTATTATTTTTACACCAGGTATCTAAATAAATAAGTTATATTCTTACCTTGTAGACTTTTTTGAAATACGTATTATTATTATTATTATTATTATTATTATTATTATTATTATTATTATTATTATTATTATTATTATTATTGTGAAATTATATGTTTAAGTCTATTTTTTATGCATTTTTGTAATGTTCAAAATATAAAGGCTCGGCACAAATGGGTACATATTTTCATTAAGGGACAGTAATTTATGTAAGGATCTTTTCATTATGACTATGAAACAAATTGCTTTTAAGACTCAAATACGGTTATTCGTAGTATATTAATACTTATACTTATGTTAATAGTCTCTATAAAGAAATAAATATATTTTATTTCTTCAACTTAAAACCTTATTTTATATAACTTAGATAAAACATATATTGATGCATATTATGTATTACAAATATCATGCATATTCCCATATTGAGTTCCCATATTGAGTACGCTTACATTTCATCAAATAAATTAAAAAAAATTCCTTAATTTAAAATATTTATGCTACCTTATAATTAAAATATTTAAGCAAAAATATTTTGCAATTATTTATAATTTGTAATTATCAATTAAATAAATTAAGCTGATCTACAATTTTTGTTGTATTTTCCGACCATTTATCAAGAATGTATATGTGTCAAGAAGAAATATTTGCTGGTCTTTTCCATAAAAAAAATGGAAAGAAAGAAAAACATTTATATAAGAATTATAAAAAAATTAACTTTATATTCATGATTTAATATTTAAAAAAGGCATAAAAATCTAAAAATCCAAGTAATAAAAACTATATAAAGTATCCTGGGGTGATAAGGCCACGTTAAGGTTCTACCAATTTTGATAACTTATTAGTTTAAAAAAAAATCAAACAAATGTAGGATTTGATACAGCAACTTATTGACTATGTATACAAGAAAGAATATTTTAGCAGATATCGATTCATAAAATTTAATGGCATTATTTCTTGAATAATGCTATTTACCCTTATTACCCAAACTATGTGGGTAATAACACCATGCAAACAAAACTATAAAAAAGATAGAATAATGGCATGTAAATTGTCCAATTCTAACATACAAATCTGCAGCCCTAAAAATTGGCAGCACTTAGAACATAAGAATTTTTCTTTATCCTATTTGGTTTTCAACAATGACAGAAATGCTTTCTCGTGCATAAAATAAAATATAAAACGTCTTAGGATGTCATTCCAGTACTGAAAATAATCAGCCAGAATAATTAAGGCTAGTGGATGACGTTGTTATCCCAGTATACTTATTGCGCAATACATTTTAAACTACAAACTGCCCTGCGAACACGTTCAAGATCTTCCACAACATCTTGAAAGTACATTGAATACATTACAAATTTATGTTTTAAACAAAGTACACTGCTCAAAACAATTAAAGGATATTGCAGTTTTAGGTGGATTTTGTATCTGGGAAACTTTTTAGCTGATTGATACATGGTCGACAGACATAGTAGGTTATATGAGAATAAATTACACATGTTTGGCAGAAAAAAAATGCATTGTATTGCGCATTTGTGTACAAAAGGAAAAAAACACAATTTGTGCGTATGAGAAAAAAAGAATAAGAAAAGGTGTTTTCTTCAAAGAAAATCATTTTCAGTAGGGGGTATGGTTTCCACGGGCGGCCAGCAACGTTCAACACCTTTGAGGCATGGACTCAATGAGGCTATTAATGACGAGTTGGGGTATTCTGCCCCACTCTTCCAGAAGAGCTCTTTCCAGTTCTTGGAGAGTTTGTGGGGGTTGTTGGCGGCCAGAAACTCGTCTTCCTAGAGCGTCCCAAACGTGCTCGATTGGATTCATGTCTGGAGAACACGCTGGCCATTCCATTCGAACGATTCCTTCCTCGAAAAGGAAATCCTCCACCAGGTTTGCACGATGTGGCCTGCAGTTATCGTCCATTAAAATGAAGCTATATCCGATTGCTGCAGCGTAAGGGACTACAATAGGTCTGAGGATCTCATCCCTATATCGGCGACCAGTCAGAGCTCCATCTCGAATGATGTAGAGGTCAGTGCGCCCGTCAATGGAGATGCCACCATACACCAACACTCCTCCACCGCCAAATCTGACACTTTCGTGCACGAACGCAGGATTATTCCTACTGCCACGGTCCCTCCAGATGAAAATACGCCTATTATCCGGATGCACAGAAAAACGGGACTCGTCAGAAAACAGAATATTGCTCCATTCATTTCCTCCTCCAGTTGACATGCTCGGTTGCCCTCTCCCTGCGGTCGCAACGATGCCTTGATGGTTATCTAACACATACCATCGGTCAGCGAGCATACAGACCTACAGCATGGAGCCGGTTTCGGACAGTCTGAGTTGAAATCGTGGTGCCTGTAGCCGAGCGAAGGTGTTGTTGGAGAAGAGTAGCGTTCATGTTTCGGTGTCTCCGAGCTGTTAACGCTAAATACCGATCTTCATTTGGGCGTTGTTGCCCGTCTACGACCTTGCCCTGGTCTTCGGCCTGCACATCCACTCTCCAAAAAACGGTTCCGGATCCTGGAAATGACACTTTGTGACACTCCAATGCCTTGCGCTACTTCGGCTTGAGTTTGGCCCCCTTCTAACCTACCAACAATTCTCCACGCTTCTGAATCTGTCAAATGACTTCGCTGAGACATCGTACTCATCGAAACAAAGCAATCACTGAATGCCGATCATCCTTGTCTTCATTCTCTTTTATCCAGTTGAAAGTCAAATTTCATTCGCTGCCGCTGAAGCGATGTTTTTGACGTCGAATTCAAAATTTGCATACTCCACAGTTTGAAAACCAGAAAAATTTGCATTTGTGATTCTCTTCTTCTATTTTCGGCAAAAAAAATTTCGTTTATATCTTTATTTTATATAAAACTTCAAATATCCTTTAATTGTTTTGAGCAGTGTATTTCCTATTCAATACATAGCCTTCAGATAACAGAACTTACCTCTCAAAATTTAAATAGAGCGTTAATTTTTACGTGCTTCTTCCAGCGATAAGGTCTAGAAATGGGACAAATTGATTTTTAGCGATTGTTTGTAATTCAGATGACTCAGAGCCTTTTGCACAAAACCCGTGGGTGCCATCTCCTTGATTCATTCATAATTACGCGTAATATTAGCACTTGGCGATATTACCTGCCTTGGTGTTATTTTTAGCTGCATCAAGTTTCAAATTTAGGTTTTTACAGAAGGAGACTGAAAAAAATAAAGTTCACATCAGCTTTTAATGTCTGTTTAGTCAAAAATAATGATAAAAATAAATTAAATTAAATATTAATTTTTTGTAAAAAAAAAAAAAAAAAAAAAAAAAAAAGAAAAAAAAGAAAGAAAAAGAAAGAAAGAAAGAAAGAAATGAGACCGTAATAAGCAAAAATAAATATCCTATCCAGTATTTATAGATAATTTTTTGGTAAAAAGCAAGCATAATTGTTTGTAAACTATAAATTTAAAATTTTATAATTCGCACTAGCACCCTCTATCGGCTTAAAGAAATGAGAATCATTTATACAATATAGAAATTTGTCACGATTTCAATAATTAATTTGAAAGCAATCAATTAAAAATTAAGAATTTTTCTAATGAAACAGTCAAGTTATTTGCCGTTTTGGAAAAAGAAAAATCACTTGCCGCCTTGAAACATTATGGATCATAAGATGGTAGGCATGAGTTGGAACAAAAACAAGTTGGGAATTGCAGATGAAGCGTAGCAAATGAAGTGCGTTTGTACTATAAAGAAGTTTTAAAAATATTTAGATCTTGCTGTTATAGTATACAATATCATATTTCGGATACACTCTAGTGGTCGAAATCTTTTGTGTATTCCTTTAAATACTGTCTGCTTTCTATTATAAAGGAAGTAACTTGTAGTACACCTTAGCAACGTGTGTTAATTTCAGAAAAGTGAAAGGGTTTAACATAACTAATACATGCCCCAAACAATGTTTAACCGTACACCATTATGTAATAAAATACTTTTGTGTGGTCCTGTAAATTAATAACAAATATTCTTTGCACCACAGATTGCACAGAATGCATATTTTAGTATACACTTTTTAGATTCATATCGGTTCTGTTATGTTCGAAAAAGTGGAACACCATTAAAATGCGCTTGGAATTATTTTTTCCTATTGACCGTAGTGCAATAAAATACTTTTCACTGATCCTGTAATTAAACTATACATCCGATTTTCATAAAATTTGAAATGATTCGACAAAACTGTGCAAAAATGATACATTTTAAATCTCAAACGATTTGGTTGTGTAGTTTTTGCTCTGTTATTTGCTGATAAACGGACGGACGGACTGAACGACGACTATAGATGTTACGCATTTACATAATTACGAAAGCACCTAAAAACATGTCTGAGGGAGGATCAAATGTTATTAATAGGTCTCCCCACCGGTGGAAAAGCGAGACAATATTATTACATATTGTATAAACAGAAAAGAAATGAAAGAGAGGATTGCGTGCGTAAGGCATCTCATTAGCTGCAATTTTTGCCTCCCCTCTCATTACAAAAAAAAAAAAAATAATTAAAGAACAAGAAAAAAAGTGAATAAGTGTGATGGCAGCAGTGGCGTAGCTACAGGGGGGGGGGCGGAGGGGGCGGTGCTTTCCGAGTTTCACACTTTAAGGGGTGACACCCAATCTTTATTTGCGAATAAAAAATATAATCATAAAGGATTTTGGAAAAGAATTCTGAAATAAAATGAAATTTTTAGCGCACGACGCAATAGAATTAGTTTTCTTTTCTTTGAGAATGTGAAATTTTATACAGAATGGTGTATCTAAATAAGACATGCACCAGGAAATAAAAACATACCTATTTAATGAGTAGGTAGCGAAAGCAAATTTTAAAAGAAAGAATTTTCTTCATCATATAGACACAACATTCATAAATACGGACAATGGGTTGAGTGATGAGTCGATCCTTTGGGGGTTTTTTATGCAGGAGGACAAAAGTAAATAAGGAATGGCATGGTCATTTGTTATAAAAACGTAGAATTGTGATTGGAAAAATATGGCGGATCGGAAGGGGGGAGTGACACCCTTTACATCCGCCCCAGGTATCACCCATCCTAGCTACGCCACTGGGTTGCAGATAGCATAGAAAGTTTCGTTAGTATTTCTTTCAAAATAACTTAACCTTTAACCCTTTCCGGCAGGGGCAAATCCATTTAGTAAAATGAGAAATTTTCGATTGTCACCAGAATTTATAAACGACTTTTTTAGGAATTAAGAATCGCTTCATTTAAGCTTTCATTATAAAAGCAAAATTTTATTAAAATGTTATTGGTGCCGTTTGCAAGTTCGGAATTAAAATCAGGTATCCCGGACTGGGCTCAATGTGCCGGAAAGGGTTAACTAATAAATCCAAATTTATAATTTATAATTATTAAATTCTTACATTGATGGTAGCACTAATAAATTTAATTTTAAAATAATTATAAAAGGAAGTTATTTATTTTAATCAAATTAAAAGTGTTTTAAACAAATTATTCAAATAAAATTCAAAATTCAAAATTTTTTTTAAAAATGGCGGATTTATCAATAAAATTTTAAATTTCTAAAAGCAAAAAATATTGTTTAAAACTAAATTTAAAATGCTGAATTACTAATAAATCGCAAAAGCTATTAAAATAGAAAGAAAAATGAATTCCAAAAAATATTATGACTGTCAGATGAACGAAACCCTAATTATATAAACACTTAAATTGGCCAAAAATACGATATTTCTTCTTATTAAACCCATCTTAGGATGAAAATTTCAAGTTCCAGAATCAGGATTCAAATGTAAGAACCTTCTGTTTACTATCGAGATGCTTTACTTCCAAGCTATGATGTCTACATGAAAAACGTCGAATAATAATTAATAAAAAAAAGTTCTAAGCGTAAACTAGTTTTGTAGTTTTGTCAATAGAAATATTCGTTTAAAAATTGCAGAAAAAAAATAAATTTTCATGAAAAAATTTAAAAATGTAAATGTAATTTATTAAGAAAATAGCAAAAGCTGTAGCAATTTTGTAATAAAAATACTTAAAATGTGTAACGTGTAAAAATACAAAAATAAATAAATAAAGGCCGATGACTGATTCGAACCCGCAACCTTTCGACTTGAAATATACGCTGAACTTTGACCCCCCCCCCCCCAATTTCTCAAAAACCAAGGCCCATTTGAAAGAATCCTTTCAGCTGAATAATTAATGGTATGACCCCTACAACATACTTAGAAATCATCAAAATCTGTGAGCACCATGTTTGGTGGTGCCCTTGTAAGTTTAAACTTGGTATGTGTCATAAGGAGCTCGTAAATTTGCAAAGATGCTTCAGTCCGTCGCGCATTTTTCCAGATAGATTTTTAATTAACTTTTAAAGATACAAGCAGGGTTTTCGCTGTCGCTTGCCATTGCGCCAAATTGCGACTAAATTTTCCATTTGGCGAGTAAACAAGTGATTAGATTCGCCAAATTGCTAATGCTCAATTTTTGCTTTTTCTTTCTTTTCTTTTTTGTTTTTCATACATATGTATCGATATATATTTTTAATATATTTGTAGCGGATAGTTAAAATTAGATTAATAAAAATCGTTGCGTTGTAGCAATTATAAAAACTTAAGTTTTTTTAGAACACATTAAAAAAAGAAACACATTAAAAATTTAAAAGTTTTTTTTTTTTTTTTTTTTTTTTTTTTTTTGGCTTGACGGTGAATCTATTTTGCTAATACTTTTTTCATTTGGCGAATGTTTTTTATTTTTAATTAGCCAAATTACTGACGTTGGTTAAATGTCAGCGAGAAAATTGGATACAAGAGTAAGAGTCGCTATGAGAAATCCACTCAATGCAAATTAGTCGCGAATCTCATAGTGTTTATAGGGCTAGGTTCGCACTCATAAGGGAAAAAAAACAGTTAAAAAATTGTAATTTAACAAATTACAACGACTATTTGGAAAATTATAATTTTAAAGACTGAAACTTATGAATAAATTCTATATTTAAAAAGTAATAATAATAAAATCATGTTTATAGTAATCAAAATGTGGTTTACGTAATAACAGAGTCCTATATTACGTACGCCATGGATTAAAAAATAATATTCCTGTACCAATCATATACAAATTTTAAATGAAAGTTTAGTTTAACAATTTTCGGTACTGCAGATTTTTAAACTTTTAAACATCACACATTTTCAATTTTTACACCGTCGTATTGAGAAAAAAAATGTACTTTTAATTGCCATTTTATTCTTAAAGCTGTATCTCAATTTGTTTTTAAGTTATTAATTTTTTGTAGTTTTTTTTTATACTTTTTTGTGATCATGGCAACAGAGGTATTTCATTTCTGGACATTAAACATGAACCAATCAAAAACGAATAAGTTGCGGAATTCAACCAGTAAATTCAAATATATTTCAGATTTCCTAGTTCTCTACCGAGGACAAGAATTATTTTCTAAATAGTTAATAGACATTTTAGAAAAAGTACATACAAATCAATCATCAAAAATTAAAAAGCACATCAATCACATCTATTTTATACTGTCAGATTAATGATCCGTGAAAACTGGTTGAATAATATAAGTATTAGATAAAATGTCCAACTGAAAAAAAAAAAAAAAAAAAAAAAAAAAAAAAAAAAAACACTGTATTTGCATGTTTCATTAGCACTGAACACTTTCAGAAATGAGAAAACTCGGAAGATGTTATTGTTTATTTTCTTTAGGGATTATTTTATATTTTTCAAATTTAAGAAACATTTGTCGTTTTTTTTTCGCACTCTAATCATTAATGAGATGGGATTTTTAACCCTTTCGGGGTCTGAATTTTTTTTTTTCGCTCTTTAGGCAAAATAACTTTTACGTTAATAACACTAACGCCAGCTATCCAAATAGATTAATTGCTGTTTAAAGAATATTTAGTTGTCTGAAAGGTAACGAATATTGATGTTTTGCGTACTATTCAATTAATATTTATATGACAATTGTCTAAAGAAGAATTTTTGGAGGAGTTTAGAAAATATTGTATAACAGTAAGATTCAAATTATAATACAGTTTTTTAAAACTTTTTGCGCTTTGTTACACATGTTTCTTTCAAGAAAGTAACTTTTATTTTAAATTTACAAGGTGAAATATATGTTTAAAATAAAAGAATCGCAAATCGCGCAAAGATAATTAAGCAAATAATACTAATTATTATTATTACTAAATGCTTAAGCAAAAATGAAGTCATATAGTAGATTCGCAGACATATACTAACATTACTGCATGTAAATATTATCAAAAGTATTTCTTAAAATAAAATAACTCTCCATTAAATGACATGTACTATTAATAGTATACTCCAGACCCGAAAGGATTAAAATCACATTGAATGCTTATAAAAGTATGAGGGTTTTTTCTTACAATTTTTATTTTTATTTTTAATTTAAATTACGAAATTTTCAAGGATTTTTTGATCGTCGTTGTGCATGAAATAATCACTGTAATTTAAAATGTGTATCTTTTTCTCAGTTTGTTTATCATTTAAAAAAAGAAAAAAGAAAAGAAAAGAAAAGAAAAAGAAAAAAAAGGCAACGAACCGCTAAAGTTGTCTGATTAGGAAATCAAATCAAAAAGGAAAAACATATAAAAGGGAAATACGCTTCTGAATTTATTATTATTATTTTTTTAATTGAAGAAAACATAGCGTATAGAACAAAATAATTGGAAGGGAGGTGTAATTGAGTGTTTGTTTGATTCTTTCCAATATTTGTGTTTGTCACTATGGTTTGTCTGTTGTAAAAACTATTATTTACGAAAACAGTATTCAATAATTGGGTAGTAATAACAATCTAAAGCCAGCTAAACGCAATATAAAAAGTTTGCGTTCGAGGCTAGAAAAATACCGCTTCTCAAACACAACAGTATTGTTCTTTGATATTTTAAAAGAATGAGTGAAAGTGAAAATAATAATGATAATAATAGTTTATGCTTCAAAAGCTGTAGCTTTCGACTACTGAATGTTGAAAGCCCTAGCTGTTAAAAAAAAACTTTTCCCACACACACACACAAAGAGACGTAAATAAAAAAACATATTTTCAAATCCAAATGCTATTTCAAGTTGCTTATTTTTTAATCAAAATTCCAGAGTATTCACGGATTTTTTGTGCGTCATTAGGGCGCAAAAACCACTGTAATTTAAAATAAATCTCCTTTTTTTCGTTGTTTATAATTTTTTTTAAAAAGGCGACTAACCTCTGAAGTTGTCTGACTTGTTATCAAAACCTAAAGGGGAAAAGTTAGACAAAGTATGCTCAGAATTTATTGGTGTAGCCATTCGTGGGTTTTAGAAAGTTCTGAAAGTAGTCATTTTGAAATAAATTGAACAATTTGAATTGTTAATAATTAAAAAATTTGAGAATAATTAATCGTTGAAGTTAACTATAGTTACTACTATCACGAACTGGCATATCAAGTTATCAACTATCTATGTTATAAAGGGTAAACGTGTCTGTGCGTAACGCTATCGTTATTTTGACGGTCAGGACCGTGCAAAGCAGTAGCGAAGGGGACGGTTGCCCGCACTAGGAAAGTGAGCGGGGCGCCAAATTTGCACTACCAACCTGGTTAGTCTCTTCTTTTCTTGCAAAAACATTATATATGTACATATTGGGAAGTTGTTTTTGTGACAAAAACATACATTCTAAAAATAGCATGTGACTTCTTTCTTGGAATCCAAAAGGGATTACAAACTGTTATACTGTACTGTAGATACATTTATTCCACATCTGCTTCCCAGATACCCTTTGACAGAATCTAACTGAAATTTTTTCTTATATTATTTAGTTGTTAAAAATAAACGTTTTAAAATTCTAAAATAAACGCGAAATATATAGTCAGTAGAATTTATTTTTGTTTCCCCACTTTTTAATTTTGGACACCTGTCACTAAATGAAGGTAGGGGGGGGGGGGGCGCCAAACTGAAATTTTGGTCCGGGCATAGTTTTCTTTTCGCACGCCACTGTTGACGGTGGCAACAGCAGATACTTAAATTTAACTTTAATGGCTTTTTTTTTTTTTTTTTTTTTTTTTTAACTTCTAAATGCAGCACATTCTCAATTTTTATCTCGTCGAATAAAAGAAAAATGTACAATCATGTCCAAAAAATTAAGGGTAAGTGGCGAAACTCTTCCGATTTCACATGTTTTGTAGAATATCTATATATGGGTGATTCTACGATAAGAGGTTCAAAAACATAGAGAATTCGGCCAAAAAGAAAAGTTTGAGTTGATCAAGAGTTTAATCAAAAACCTTTAAATTAGGATTTTTGTCCCGTTTATTTACTTTTTCATATAAGGGCAAGTCACTTTATACATATTTTATAACTTTTTCTGGTCAGTGACTCGCTCCCCTGGCAGTTATCTTGCCAGGGGACATACGGCAGGGGAGAGACATTTTCATGTCAATTCAAATTTTTTAACTGACTGAATTAGTTTTTGGGTTAATTGTGTATTTCACTTTAATTATTACCGTATTGTTTAATTAGGGCAGTAAATGCAATTGAATTAAATGAATATTATAAGTTTTATGACTTACCAGGAGAGATACACGATCACCGTGCGAAACCACTACACAGCACGATTTAGTCGCAACAGCTAAAAAAGGCAACGCTTAAATGGCTTGCGCGTTTAGTATTGCTAACTTCAAGCCAATAGATGTCCTTATGAGCTACTTCCGATATAGCCATCCTTGAATTTATATTTGTTTCAGCGGAATGAAATTTGACAGGGTAGATACACGAAAAAAGCGGGACAAAAGTTTATTTTAAAAATTATTTGAAATTAACAAAATTATTTTATTTTTTATTTTATAATACGTAAGTATAATTACTTAAATTCCAATTAAACATACTTTAGTTAAGCATCTGATGGAAAAAATATATGTATTGTTTGAAAGTTAAATTGAAACCGGCAAGGGGACATGCCAGGGAAGAGACTTTTTAAGACTTTGTAAGAAATTTCAGAAAAATATGCTTTAATTAGGCATTCAATCGTGATGTTATTTAATAAAGTATATTAAGATGATGCGATTCATTTTAAAACATAGCAACATATAGAATAAAAAATCTGTTTTAAACGGATTGCCGTACAAATTACCTCTTATCGTAGAATCACCCATATACATTTTATGCTAACGTATGCGGCACAAAAATCACGATTATTTGTTAATTGTTCATTGGCAACATCTGAATAAAACGCAAATCATCGGTTGTTGTGTAAAAGTCGTGGAAGAATGAGATAGGTGGAATGGAAGTATTATGTCTGGGGGTGATGCTAAAAATGTAACCCTACATTAAGTCACATTAAGTACCAACAAAACCATGTGCTTTGACACGCCTATCAATTGAAACAGGTTTAAACCCATATTTTTTCGCTATTGTTTCTTAAAAAGAACTAATCTATCACTTCACCGGTAAGAGTTTAATAATTATTTTATCATATGTGTTTTAAATATCAATATAAAAAAATTTATTTTAACGATTTGCTTGAAAATATAACATTCTTTTGTTAATATCATAAAATCGTCTGCAGTCAGAAATCTAGATTTTAGATCAATATTTATTACTTAAGTTTTCATACATGATTTTAAAAAAATGTTTCATCATTATATTTCTAATATTTATTTACATGCAATTATTAAGTCATAAACATTATTCGTCTATAAATCGTTATAAAGTATTTAAAATTACATTAAATTAGGAAACTTTTACTAATACAATTTTTAGTTCGTATCAAATGTTTTCAATATCTTATTTAATTTCAATTTGACTTTTAATTATTGCTAATTTTCTTATTTCTTTTATTTTAAAAGCGAACATTTATTTTAATAAATAATAATAGACGAAAGACCATTTTAAAGATTTGCTACTTTCTTCTTACAATATGCTTTAGTTGTAAATCATTTCTTTCAATTCGTCTTATAATACATAATCCCTTCCACGTACTTTTGTTTGGAACATTAAAATTTGAGCGATAAATGGTTTCATATTGCAAACCTTTTTTTTTTTTTTTTTTTTTGAGGTTATTTTACCTCCACCTATCTCATTCCTCCATGTGTAAAAGTAATTTAGACGGATTTAGACCAAGGTAAATCTGATTTATTTACATTTTTCTTTATCGCTGCAATTACAGAGTCTTAAAATATTATTATTTTTAGTTTTTTAGTTTTCTGTTATTAAAAAAAAGTCGTGGATTTTAAAAGTTTCAGTTTAAAATTAAAGTTATACATTATAAATGAAGTTTGTAAAAGGATTATATTTTAAATGAATTTAATATGAAATACGGAAAACTACCACGGGAAGATTGTTTTGAAAATTATCACCTGTGGCCGGTCAGTATAAAAATACCGAGTTTTTTTAATTTTCTAGCAGAATTTTCTGATTTGGCACACGACTGCGCAGGTAAAATTAAATTCTGAATAAACGTATTGTGATGTAATGTTTAGTATAAATTTAAAGTCGACCAAACTGGTCGCCAAGGGTGGCTAGTCTAATGAAATTCTTAAGGGAATCCGGGACACATTTTAAAATGATTTTAATTTATTGAATTAAAATTTTGAATTTTTTTTGTGATGGTTAACAATAGAATTTGTAAACGAAATCACATGATAAAACTTCTCATAATTGTTTTAAAAACTTTTAAAACACTAAATTTTATAAAATTTATTATAAAAGGTGGGCTAATTTAAAATCGTTATAACTCAAAACATTATTTGTAGAATTTCAATTTGTTATCATTTAAATCAACACAAATATATATGCTATAATTTTGATTTAGCAGTTTTAAAAATATTAATTTTTTTTTATTAAAAAAAATTTTGTAAGTAAAAATTTGAAAAACAAATGATGTAACTTTGATTTAAAAAACATATTTTCAAAAATAAATATATATTTTTTTAATTTTCTGAATTAAAATTAAAGTAAAACAGTCAAAAAAAGACATGTTCCAAGTTTGAAACATTGATCTTTAATGGTTCTTGTCTTATAATAATTTAAATCCAAAAAATTATTTAAAAAAAAAAAAAAAAAAAAAAAAAAAAACATCATGAAGAAAAATACATTTTCATTAGAAGTCGTTTCATGACAACCATTGCTTGGAGTATTGTTGTCGGCCGATTATCTACGCTATGGGATATAGGCCCTATGGGGTGGGTTGCCCTCCGTGGGGGTCTTTCTAAGGGAACCTAACCCGTATTTACGCAAGGCTCGAAGAAAACCACGGAAAACTTCGAACGGTTAGGCCGACGGTCGCGATTGGGTTCGAACCCAGCACCTACCGTCTACCAGTTTGGAGGTCAGAACCTCGCGGCCACTGGTGGGGCCAACCATTGTTTGAAATATAGATTTTGAAAACAAACCAAAAAGGAAAAATAAATATTTCCTCTCCTAATTAAGATAGAAATATGATTTAAAAGTCATTTTAAACACAAAAAATCAAAAAAAAGTTTAAAGATACAACTATTTTTTTTTTAGAAAATTTGAAGATTTTTCTGTCTTGCAGCCCTTTAACAAATTGTTCTTGAACTTCTAGGATGTAAAGAAAATGTTTGACTAGGATATAAAGAAAATGCTGCCTATTTTTCAGTGAAGATTTAGTCGGAAAGACAATTAGGAGATTCATAATATGTTTAATAATTTAACAATATTTCCGATATCTGTCACTGTTTTAAGTGACTATTTAGATCCTATTCAACTTTTGTGGGCATTTATGTAAGCATAGAATTCATATTAGTGGATCTGGATATGTTATAACGTTTCTGTAGAAAATACAAAAGTTTTGTTGTTTATAGCATACAGAGTTTAAAACCAAATTTAATACAACTTACCAAAATTTTGAAAAAAAAAAAGAAAAACAAGAAAGAAAAAATCATGCGTCATGTATAGATTATGAAGCACTTTCCAACACATTCAGATTAATGGATTATGAAGCACTTTATAACACATTCAGACTAATGTAATAAAACTGCACATTTTAAAAAATTAAAATATTACATCTCATTTCACTATGTGGAAATGTATAATGCATTTCTAAAACCGAATTTCAGCTGTTTACATCTACAATCAGAAAATTATCCGAATTTTTTAGCAGCCCTGTATACGATATAGAGATTTGTATCGATTAAAACAAACATTCCAAAATTTAGTTCATTTTTAAAAGATACATATATTTCACTTAGAAATTCCCCTTCAGCCATTTCCTCTAATACGGAGAATGATATACCAATACTTTTCTGCAGCCCTGTATATGACTATAGAAATTATATATAAAGAGCAATATGCAGAAAACTAATTAAATTTAATAGCGCATACCGAATTTTAAAACGCACTCTCCAGCCAATATTACACAAAGACAGCCAATTTCGAACCGAAGCAACCGATTTCTTTTATATGTCCCTGTAAATTAATAAAAAATCTATTAATGTTTTGTTTTAACATGATCGTAGGGAAATTCAGTAATTTATATCAGTTTCAATACATTTAAAATAGCATAATGTCATTAAAATACTTTTCAAACGATTTTTCCTCATAGACCATAATGTAAAAGAATTCCTTTGAGTGTCCCTGTAAATGAACCATTAATCGTACATACTTCACAAACAATACCAAACATGCTATGGTGGCCGTAGATAAGCCATATCAAGTGCATGAAAATCCGAGTCTGTTTACGGGAGTTCGATCATGGACAGGCGGTCTGACGGACAAACAAACCGAATGCATAAGCACTTTTCAACTATGTTGCTAAAAACACTAACAACTGTATACTGCAATTAAAACATGAATATATTAAATATTTGATGAGATGTGCGCATTTCTGTGAAATAATTTTTAATTGCGCATGCGTGGAAGATTCCAAAATTTTTATTTCTTTATTTGGCAATCAGCTATTTGAGGCAACTTATCTAAAAAGTCCTGTCAAATATCGCGGAGAAATTTCAAGAAATTCAGAAAGATACTAAAAATATGTACTAAAATAAATACAGATTGCTAAATGGTACATTTATAAAAAAACAATATATTTAAAATACACTTAAAAATTATCAACGTTTCATATCACTTCTGCGAACGTCGTCAGGATAAAATAGATGTTAAATGCAATTTAAAGTTTCAAAATATAAACACATACGTGCACGGGCATAGTTGAGTTGAGAGTGCGTAAACCTTCTTTTTAATTAATTATAGCGTATTATGCCAGATTTTATGAATCATATATGACTATGGTATCTTTCTATTGTATCCAGACGACGTTCGCAGAAGTGATATGAAACGTTGATAATTTTTAAGTGTATTTTAAATATATTGTTTTATAAGTGTACCATTTAGTAATCTGTGTTTATTTTAGTACATATTTTTAGTATAATGTATGGTACAATTGTCCATTTCATAATTATTCAGGAAGATAGTTGCGATATAGTAAGTTCTTTTAGTAACTTTAGTATAAGGATTGGAGATTTTTCACAATTTTCCAATCAGCTCCTTGTAACTTTCTAATATTTTACAATATCTGACTGGACTTTTTATAGAAGTTGCCCAAAATATATCACTGCAAAATTATGAAATAGAAATTTTGGAATCTGCGATTCGTGTGCTGATAAAAATTATTTCACACGAAGGTCCTTATCTCATCAGATATTCAGTAGAACCCATGTTTTAAATACTTTTATTCCTGCCTCTATTATTCTTTGTCAAGTTTTCAAAAAGTTGTGTTAAATCTGATTAAAAACTCTGTATGCTACAAAAAAAAAAAAAAAAAAAAAAAAAAAAAAAAAAAAGGAAAAAAAAAAAAGAAAAGAAAAAAATCTTTAGAAATTTTTACAGAAACATTAACTACCTCACGAATATGAGTTTTATTGAGTACTATGTTCACACAAATATACACCGTACAAAAACAGGAATACAGTCGGTTCTCGTTAATTCGAAATCGGATAAATCGAATCTTCGATTAATTCGAATTAAACATGAAGTCCCAAAATTTTCAATTGCAGAATAACGTTATTTTTTTTTTTTTTTTTTTTCATTTATTCGAACTCATTTTCTCTTGACTTCGTTTAATTCGAACTAACGAGATTCCGATTTTTTCATTTTTCCTCACTTTCTCCCGGACTTCAGACGTTGAAATAACTTTCTTTCTTTCATTTTTGTCAGAAGTTCTGAACAAGTATACAAATAGTCCCATGCATTTGATATCCGCGTTTTTTTTTAACAGCCCCGTCTACACCTCCATCTCATCTTCGTTTGGTTTGTTCCTAATCCCTTAATTAGCTTATGTATTTATATTTTTACTTTCTTCTATTTTTACAAGAAAAAAGTATGGGATTCATGAAAATTTTCGACTTCCGGTTTTCGACGAATTTATACGTTTTAGAAGGTTCTGAAGACGTTTTGACTAATTTTAGAAAATGTCTGTCTGTGAGTCTGTCCATCTGTCTGTCTGTAGGTAACAAAAAATTTGTGGGCGCTCTATCTCAAGAACTAATGCTCAAAATCTAATAAAATTTTATATTCTGTTAGACCTTGATATGAATTAGTGCCTATTGGTTTTTGGGGAAAATTGGCCTGCAGGTGGCGCTGCTATACTACGTTTTTCGTGATTTTCAAGATTGCTATATCTCAAGAACTAATGCACAGAATTTCACCAAACTTCAGATTCCGCGATACCTTAAGATACATAACCGCTGATAAGGTTTTGGTGTGAACTGCAATATAGGTGGCGCTGCTATGCTACATTTTGCACGATTTTTGCGATAGCTATATCTCAAGAACTAATGCAGAGAACTACATCAAATTTTAGTTTCTTTTACACTAGAATATATAACACAATTAGACGCTGATTACATTTTGGTATTAACCTTGCAACAGGTGGTGCAGCTATGCTGCATTTTGCACGATTTTTCCGATAGCTATATCTCAACAACCAACGCACAGAATTTCATCAAACTTCAGATTTTGTTACAAAATGACATATAACATAATTACACGATGATTACGTTTTGTTATAAATCCTTCAACTGATGGTGCTGCTGCGCTAAATTTTACACGGTTTTTTTTTTTTAAACTAGCTTTATCTAAAGAGCTAATGCACGGAATTTCATCAAACTTCAGATTCTTTTACACTATAACATAGTTAGACGCTTTTTTTTTTACGTTTTGGCATAAATTGTCCAAGATATGATGTTGCTGTGCTACGTTTTGCAAATTTTTTCTTATAACTATATCTCAAGAACTAATGGACGAAATTCCATCAAATTTCAGATTCTGTTAGGTCTTGACATCAATAGATGCTTATTAGGTTTTAGTATAAAATACACAACATGAGGCACTACTAAGCTCATTTTCTCATAATATTAATTAAATTTTGCTTTTTAGGCTTTTCGGATACCCAGAATCTCATTAGGCTAGGTCAAATGTTCGAGGAAACTCGATAGTGGGTAACTTTGGAGTCACCACGTTTTTTTTTTTTTTTTTTTTTTTTTTTTTTTTTTTTAAATATTAAAATGTACTTATGAAATAAAAGAAAGTTTTGGGATTGATACACCCAACTAGTTTAATTTAATATTAAGTAATATTCTAATTATAACAATCGAAATATATTTAAAAGCACACTACAACATAATTTCCTTTGTAATAGTACCCCTTTAATCATGTTTTCCTCTGATACTTTCCATACTTCGAACATTTCTTGTGGTCCCGACGAGTTCGAATTAACGGGAGCTGACTGTACATCTGAAAAAGCAATATAACAAGAGATTATTATTGTTTATAATATATTTGTGTATAACCAAACATCGCATATACTTTATTTATTATTCTTATTATCTTGATTCTTACAGTACTTTGTCGCTTGCATTCGCAAATTGTAGCGCAGAACACATTTTGCACAAAATAGGCATTTTAGGTTTTATTTTCCTAAAGTAGCGTTAAAAACCTAACTGCCTTAAAAATCTAACAACTCTTTTTGCATTAACTAGCTGAGATCGATCTGTATACAAAAGACGATTTTTGCTAGTTTTTTTTTTACAGATATTTTATCTAAGACACTTTCATTTTCGGAACCGGTGTCGAAAGTGATTGCATCCTCTTGAAAAAAGTCTACAAACAAAATCGAAAAAGTAAAAAAAAAAAAAAGGCAGATGTAGAGGTCAATCGTAACTGTTTAATGCACAAATAAACAACAACAAAAAAAAAAAGGCGCGAGTATTATTTGCGCTCAGAGCGTGCCATACAATAAATATTTGTTGAGTATACTATAAAGCGCAGGTTTGGTATACCTGTATGTACTATAAAAGTATCAATGGATATATGTCATTTCATACAAAATGAGCAAAAAAAAATAAAAGTCGTAGGTCTATGATAACCGATTTTGATAAAATATAATATACAGATTCAGTTCATATTTAAGTAGAGCTATGCAAAATATCTTGAAAAAAATTTAACCTAAGCTAATAATCAATAAAATTTAAGCTAATAAAAAAATTAAATTTCAAAACGAAATTTCGATTTTGTAAGTTTTGATATTAAAATGAACAATCCAGAAATTTATTATTTTGCATTTACTAATAAATAAATATGATCTATTTATATGCTGAATTTCATTAAAGTCCGCGACGCGTCAGCCACAGCTGATTTTTTTCATTTTGTATGGAATCTTCTATATATCATACGTTCAAAGAGATGTGAAGTCTAAATAAGATCAAATATTGCTATTCTGTATAACTCTTTTGTTATTTTTATCTAAACATGTTCAAGATAAACTTAATTCGGTACTAACAGTAAAAGTAGTGCATAATTAACTTTTATTTAATATTTCATAAATTTAAATTCAGTGTTGTAATAATCTTTTTCTTTTCACAGTGTAGCTAAAACAAAACTCTTGTTCTAAGTTTAAACATGGCATTGTGTTAAGCCCACTTCGAAAGGAGGTCGAAAAAGCCGCCTTGGTCTGAGTCGCGTTCTTCAAAATACTGGGTTTTTAACTAATTTTAAAGACACAGGAGGCATATTAAAAGATCCAGTAAACTTAAGGGAACGGCGGATATTATTATTATTTTTTTTTAATTTTCATCATAGCAATATGAAATTGTGTGCATATATACATTTCACCAAAAGCATATATAACACCTTCAAAAAAAATTCCAATCTTATTAAAATGTAATTTTTTTTATTTAAAATTTTTAAACGAAATTTTAAAATGCTCCTCGTGTCTTAATTTTTGATATATTTTCTTGCTTTTGCATTTTTATCACTTAAAAATCTATCATAACCAAATTTGTGTAAGATTTTTTGAATAGCTTATATTTTATAGATTTTTTTTTCTAAATTCCAAATCGATCTTCATCAAAATTTTGCCTTTTAATAAGTAAAAAATCAAATTTGACTATCTTAATGAAGACGAATTTTAAAAAGATTACACAATTTCTTTCTAAACAATATCAGGATATTTCCTTATAAATTTCATAAATATTGATAAAAAATTACGTCGGAAGAAACATTTCAAAAATCTAAAAATGCTGAAAAATTAGTTTTGAGAAAAACAGATTTAAAGTATCTAAGTAGACTTACCTTTATTATTTACTTAAAACCTTCATAAATGATATTTTAATAAGAAAAAACTGTTTTGATACTATTATACCCCAAAAATAGACCTGTTTGCGACGGATTTGCTATAGAATACTTTGCTCAAATAAAGATCTACTGCCTTCTTAAACTAATCACAAATCTCATAGTATTCATGTGATTAATTTTAATTAAATTAGCCTGCTTTCAAAAATTCGACGTTTATTGCTTTTATTCTGCTACTGGACATTACATTACACAAATATATCAATTTGTGATTTAGGCTTTAAATACTGATGATGTATAGGGTGCGCCGTCCCTGCCATTATGTATGTCCGAACCGGTCTTTAATGAGACTTATTTATTGGGGAAGAAAAAACGGAAAACCCAGTGCTATACTATGAGAAAAATACTTATCGTTCCTGTTCTTTCGAATTTTGAAATCTCAACAATACATTTTTTTCTTCAGCGCGTAAATAAATATAAAGGTTCTTTAGCCCTCTGTAAGCTTAAAATATTTTAAAGGTAATTATAAGTATTTGAAAATTTGTAGTAAAATTAAAAAAATTCTGAGAATTAAAAAAGTATTTTTTTACTAATTTGTAAATTATAACTAAAAAAAAAGAAAAAAAAAATGGAGCACACAGAGCAATAAAGAACCTTACTATGTGCATATAGAAAAAAAAAAATTGAAATCTCCAAATTTAAATGAACAGGAAGTATAAGTGATTTTCTCACAGGATAACATGGGATTCCAGTTTTTTCTTCCTTACCAATTTAGTCCCCTTAAGGCAGTGGTTTTCAACCTTATCATGCCCCATCAAAGCATCTCTAAAATCACCAAATCCCCCTTCAGCCACTCTCACACTGGACTCTATATTTTCTTTCTATGTTTAACACAATAAGCATCTCAAGTTTTTTATCTTTGTCAATTTTAATTAGCCATTTTTCCCATCACAATAGCATTTCTCTATTTCCCCTTTCCCAAAGTTTTTATTTATTATTTTTATTTATTTATTTATTTTGCATGCATATTATCTGATTTTAAAATGTAAAATGTGCATGCCATCATGACATTTATTTAATGCGTAGGAAACTTGTATTGGAGCCATAGACATCTACTTATTGCTGCTTCTGATGCCATTTAAGATTTATAAATTTTAAAAAGTTGGTAACACTTCTTTTAGATATATTTTTTTAGGTTATTGTGTATCCCTGTAAATATGATCTGTTTTCTATTTGCACAGGATGTAACTTGTAGTAAACCTCAGTAACGTATATCGATTTCATAATATCTGAAATAGTTTAATATTATTAAAACGCATCCCAAACAATGTTTTCCCCGATACTGTTATGTAATGAAATACTTTTGTGTGGCTCTGTAAATTTACAACAAATATTCTTTGCACCACAGACTGTACAGAATATTTATTTTAGTCTATACTTCATAGATGCATAAATTTTATTATGTTCGAAAGCGAGTAACATTATTAAAACGCACTTGTAACTCTTTTTTCCCGTTGACCGTAATATAATGGATAATTTTGATTATCCGTATAATGAAACTATACATCCGATTTTCATAAAATTTGAAATGCCCGTACAAGGTTATGCAAAATTTATATATTTTAAATCTCAAATGATTCGGTTGGGTAGTTTATGCTCTGTTATATGCGGATACACGCATGGACGGACTAAACTACGACTATAAGTGCTACGTATTTACGTAATTACGAACGCATCTAAAAATTAATAACTGTTGCTTATTTTTAAATATCTATTTTTAACAACTAGACAATAATGCAATGTTATACTCTAAAATTTAAATTATATTCCATGCTAAATATTGCATCTTATTTAACTATTTCAAGAAAAATGAGATCGTATTTATCCTATATAATTTAAACAAGGTCTTTACTAGGCTTTCTGAATACAATTTTAAGATTACGATTTTGTTTCGAAACGGTTTCTTTTGGAATTTTGTCATTTTCATATCAAGTTTTGCGAAAAATCTCGTGGTAATTGAAGATTAAGTAAATGCAATTTATTTCTTCTTAACTTTCGTACGTTATATAAATTAGGTTCCTGTATTGAAATAGATCTTCAAATATCATACATAGCTGCGTGGCTTAGTCTATTAAATTCTCATTCAATATTTATCCAATGCCTATTTCAGGAAATAATATGCGTTCTCTACCTGCGCAAAATTCCTGTTTAATGAACTGCTGCTTCAAATGCTGCTTAAGGTATGATTAATTAAATCTCCAATGCAGTTAAGATTTATACACAATTTTACATAATTTTACTAGTAAAAGATTTTTCATGTGAATATATAGCAGATGCAATAGAAGAAAGAAAGTTCATTTAATAAACATTTGATAATTATGCAAAAAATTGTAAAATACAATATCATTATAATTATACATTATCAATTATAGGCATATTTAGTACCATTAAAAATTATTAAATTATTTGAAAAGATTAGTCTTAAAATTATTCTAGTGTAGATTATATTTTAAATGTTTGATTAGGAACATTTTTAAAATATGATTTAAAAAAAATGATTTTTTAAATTTGGAAAGATTTGGAAAAAGAAACAAATTTGGAATTGGCCCTATAAAAAAACCAAATTCCCCCAGTAGGGTGTACGCCCCACTTTGTAACCACTGCTTTAAGGGTTTTGACTTATTTACGATGATTTTTTTTTTCAAAGTCATTATCGAGAATGCTTTTATATATGTTCTACGATAAGTACCCTAAGCGCCCCTCAAAACCTTTGCTGTATGCCTGCAAATTGAAATTTGTGTGCAACGAAAAAATACACTTATTTAATTCTATGTTGTTGGATGATAGGTAATGATTCTAGGTTGTCATGGTGATTATCCCATTAAGTCCTATATCACATGTAATTAATTCAACGATATCTCGAGATAGGTAATGATTGTAAGGTTGCCATGATGATGAAGTCTTATTGTTTTCGTATTACTGAATTTAATATGTATATAATCGTGATAAAGTTTCATGCATTTCTGCATAAGAGTGCAACAACTATTTCACCAAGATCCAAATATTTATAAAAGAAGCTTTAATACGCACGCAGCTCATTTGCCACGTTTGACGTACAATTTCTAACTTATTTTATTATCATTTAAAAAGTGTTTTCAAAATACAACTTCTCAAAATAAAATGTGTCGAATATTGGATTTTTTTCTGGGCTTAACCATCTAAGATTGGTTAACAATTATATTAAATAAAAAGAAATAAAGTTTTTTTTCTAAATTTTTCTTAAACGCGCAATGGGGAATGTATTCTATAATCAGCTTAATGCATGTTATTATAGAATGTAGAAGTTAAATTTAATGGCGGTACGAATTTACAAGTTTGCCTTAATCCCTTTGGGATGAGCGTCTTTAAAAAAAAAATTTAATCTTTTATCAACTTTTTTATATATATAGAGAGAGAGAGAAATTTTTCCCAATTGAATCTGGAAAATACTCGGATTAAATTAGGCAAAATTTACGGTAAAATTTTTACTGGTGGGCATAATCAAGGATCGTGAGCGTCTTATGCGACACATATACTTTATACCATTAATTACCGGACACTTGCCATTTTAGACGTTTTGTTAGATGTCTAAGAAAATACATGAGGAATTATTATGAAACTCCAGGTGTGTAAACAAAATAGAACAGGTCATATTTTTCCGCGAAGGCCATTTTTTTCCGAAATCCCACAGGGGACCGTCAACAAATTGAAAAAGAACGAGGACTTTTTGGATAATCCTGTCAAAACTAATGTAGCTAAAGCGTTCAAACTGTAGATTATGATTAAGTGACTTCTTGTAATAAACCATGTTCATTTTTATGAGAATAACATGTATACTCGTAGAGAAGTTAAGGGTTTTATAAAAACAAAGTATCACCCGTCGAATTTCGACCAAAGAAAATATTTAAGAAGAAACTGTTTAACCGATTTTTTGATTAACTGTTTAATTGATAAGCCTGCAAAGTTAGTTACAACAAAAAATGCCCCTCATAATGATTAGTCTAACTCTTAAAAAATGATATTTAAACTAAAGTTAACAAAATATTATTTCCATAAAACTCAGTTTTAGAAATTATTAAAATTAAACTTTAATCTTAACGTAAGCAGTTAAAGATAACAAAAATCTGTCTTATGACATCATAGTTGCCAACTTTTAACTAGTCTTCCGTAATACCTGGATTAGTTTGATTCAAGTTAACCTCATTTCGAACCAAAAAATTTATTTTATGAATCTTCATTTATTTAACTTCAGGTTTCTAAGTGGAACATAGTTAATTCTGGTTCGAAATTTGATATGTGACATAGTTATCAATTACGGCTCTTATGCTTGACATTCCAAAATGAAAAACAGTAAAATTTATTTCCCTTTGACTCAATCATGGAATTTCCCCCCGTGAAATCTAAACCCAATATCATTTCCACCATCTCAAAATTTACATATGTACCTCTCATACCCGTATTCAATTTTTTTTTTTTTTTTTTGTATTTTAATTTGATTATTTTAAAATAATTTAAATACAAAACTTCAAGTCTCGATTGCTATTAGCTGGAAACAGATACTAAATTGCTTATGTTCTTTTAAGTATTAATGAAAATTTCTGAAATAATCAGCATGCAATAAATACGATTGGCAATATTCCTGTGACGTCACATAAAATAAAATGACGATTTTTAAAGGCTTGGACTCGAATTAATGCAAAGAACTTTTTTATTTGCTTCTATAACTCGTCGAAGTGAATTCATCCAACTGAGAATTATCAAGCTCTGTAACATAATTCGCTATTTTATGGGCAAAGATTTCCAACCACATCATGCACACTATATGTCATAACTCTTCTATAAAGACAATCTAAATTTCTGTAAAGCATTGCGTTTTATCAGTGTGTGATTTCGACTATGTTACTATCGAAAGTGAAGTATTTTCTTCTGAGAAATATTGCAAAGCAGCTGGGGTCAAAATTACACACTTCTGCAACAACCTATTTCAGCCTTAAAATTAAAATACATGTTATATATATATATATATATATATATATATATATATATATATATATATATAATGGTGTCATTTGCATCCGCTTAATCAATAATCATTCTTGTTAAATGATCCAAGCATCTACACTGAAGAAAATGAAGTACTCAAAAAGGAGTACATCGATGTATTCATACTGAATTGAGTATGTTTGGATAAAAAATGATCACATTGGTTTCTCAATTTTGAAACATCATATGTTATCAAATCCAAACTAACGATAATTTTGTACACTGTAATCGTTTGTTTCATTCAAAGTGGTATGAAAGATGTTTTTAATCTAAATATTAAATTATACACAGTATTTTGAAATAATTTAAAAGTGCTTGCAAATAGTGCTCTTGCCATAAAAATATTCGATTTGGGTATTTTGCTAATAATTTTTGCTATTTTTCGTAATAAACAATCGATTGAACTTTTATTGTTAATAATTTTGAGCAAGAAATAAATGCTAGTTTATTTTTACTTTAATTTATAAGTTAAGGTGGCAGTTCATAACCTTTTACATTTGAACACAACCATGGAATTAAAAGTGAGTACATGTTTTTCTCAGTTTTGAGTACACTTGGATCGGAGCTATTTGGAATAAGTGAAGTACTTAAAATTGAGTACTTTTTACTCAATTTTGACAATTTTTTTTTCAGTGTATAGAGAAGTATACACATGACGTCATTATCGCTAAATAATACACAATCCCCCCCCCAAAAAAAAAAAAATGTCGACATTAAAAAAATGAATTAGATATCTAATGATTCACATGCCTTCATTCGTTTGTTTTTAATAGTTTTATCAGAAACCATTCATTGATATTTCTTCAAATTTCGGAAAAAAAATTTACACACGAAATAATAAATTTGCATTCTTCCAGCTGTTTGATACGAATTAATTAAAACCGGAGAAAATAACGCAGCTATTTTTTAAAATACTAGGGGGACTATGCCCCCCTGCTCGCTACGCTCGCCAACACCCCGAGTAATCGCTTCGCGATTCCAAGTTGTAGGCTACCCCTGCTTGCTGTGCTCGCGAATACCACATGGAATCGCTTCGCGATTCCGTTCGGTATTGCTTTGCAATCCCGGTTGGAATCGCTTGCGATACCTTATTTTCCATACACTGTTAAAAATATGCTGCATTTTGTTGCAACGCACTCCCCTGCTTGCATAGAAAACGGTTACTTGTCCGTGCAATGGTGACATTTTTCTCATTGGTTGGAATAAAGATATTATATACAAGCGATGGAGTGCGTTGCAACAAAATACAGCAGATTTTTAACAGTGTACACTCAATTTCGAAATTTATCCCCCTCCTCATTGGTCGAAGCATAAACGGAGCCCTTTTCTGACTGGTCTATTCGACTCATGGAAGGTGTGGTCAACCCGGTCGCGTTATTTCCGGAAACTTTACCTATCAGCATCATTCCAGGAGTCATTCCTGGAGATATGTTTAAGGCTAGTTTTTTTTTTAAATATAGAAGGACATATTTGTAAAGAAAAAATGTTATTTCGAATGTAAAGTAAGTTTGTAATAAACTACAAATCATTTAATTGATAAATTAAAACGAAATTAAACGAAAATTCACGTTATAGACGAATTAAATAACAGACCAATTTTTTGACGCTGCACACATTTTAATTTCAATTTTTTTCACTTTTTTACAGGAAAATGACAACGAAAAGATACAGTAATCTGTGTTATCTTACTTTACTTTTAATTGAAATGAAGTGCATTTGTTGCCGTGATTAGAAAGGCGGTATTAAAAACGACAAAAAAAATTAATAACTCGAAAATAAATTAAGGTACAGTTTTCAAACAAATTGCTTTAAAAGCACCTTTTTTTCACTATACGATGGTGTAAAAATTGAAAAATGGGATGCATAGATGTTTAAAAATTTCCAGTAATAAAAATTGCAAAATCCAAATTTCATAGTGTTGCCATTCGCAAAATGACGTATGCGTTACACACGGATACATTTGGCTTTTATAATACAGGTAGAGAGTCCCAGATTTTGCTAATTTTTTTCCTTATAATTTGAAGAGTTCTTAATATAAAGAATGTTCTTTTCAGAAAATATGGCAAACAACTTTGTACATAATACTCCGTAATCAAAATTAAAAAATAATAAAAAAAAAAAAATTAGGAAAATAAGCTGGTTTATTAAATAATTTCACTGCGCATGTGTAACCGCAATCAAAATGTAATTTGCATAAAATGTTAGCTAAATATATTGAGAAATTTTTGTAAAAGTCTCAAAAACATAGCTTGAAAAAACTGAAAATAATCGTCAAAATAGAATAATAAGCTAAAAATCCGTTATTCCGAAAATAAAGCAAAAAGATGATGGGTTGTATCCAAATATAGTAGTACGTACAGTATTGTGTATGTTATATTGGCACCAATCAACGGATATATGGCTATAGCCTCTTATCTTTTTGCTTCATTTTGGGAAAACGGATTTCGAGCTTATTCTATCGACGATAATTTTCAGAATTTTTAAGCTATGTTTTTGAGACTTTCACAAAAATTACTCTGCCCATTTAGCCGTAACACATAATGCAAATTATATCTGCAACTGCGTTCCCGCATGCGCAGTAAAACGTTCTCTAATAAACCTGCTCATTTTCAATACAATTTTTAATATTTTAAAATTCTGATTACAGGTATTTTTAAATTCTGTACAATGCTGTTTCTCTTATTGTCTGAAAAGAGCTTTTTTATATTAAGAACTCTGCAAATAATAAGCAAAAAACTTGGCAAAATTTGGGACTGTTTTTATAAAAAATCTTAATTTTTCTACGAGTATACATGCTACCCCTTTAAAAAATTAACACAGTTTACTACAATTAGCCACTTAATCACAACGTGCAGTTTGAACGTTTTTGCTGCATTGGTTTTGACGGGGTTATTCAAAAGATTATCGTTCTTTTTCAATTTGTAGACAGCTTGCTGTGGGATTTCAAGAAAAAAAAAACCTTCACGGAAATTTATGACCTTTTCTATTTTATTTACACACGTCGAGTTTCATAATAATTCCTCGTGTATTTTTCCAGGGTTTTTTTTTTTTTTTTTTTTTTTTTTTTTTTTTTTTTTTTAAGTCTAAAATAGCAAGTGTCCGGTCATTAGTAACCAAATAGTATATACCGATTGCTCGTCCCCAAGGATTAAAAAACAAAACCAATTTGCTTCAATTCTTCAACATGACTAAAAAAAATTCATCTTATCCATAATTTACACTCTAAGAAACATATGTTATACTGATTATAGTTGTGTTCGTATATATCCAAATTGCACCCTATTATAAAAATTCAACTCAACCGCCTATTTTTCCTTGACTAAATAAATTAGCAAAATTGGCTCAGGCTGAGTTAAATTTCAGGTTTTAACCGCGCATAGCATATAATATACGTAACTTCAAAGTTCCGCATCTCGACTTGCGAATTTGGTGAGAAAGGAAAAAAAGAAAAGAATATTCGAATAATGAGTACAAAAATCATCGTCAAAACTGATAAGGGGCTCATTTTGCTTCAAAAAACACTTCGTTATTTTGCAAATTTAAGAAAAAGACAATCAAAAAACGCGATCTATGAGAATGTTTTTGAAGTTGGAAGAAGGTGAATGTGCAACAAAACAAAATAATGATAGTGGTTACCATTATTTTACTACTCACGCATATTCAACTTAGATGAAAGGAATTTAAGAATTGGGTTTGTTGGTATGTCGATTTCTTTGTGTTTGTATGCCTCTTTAAGGGGAAGGTGGACGTTAATTTTTTTTTTTTCATTATTAAAATTTATAATTTTTTTTAAAAAAAAATTAAATTTTTAAATGAAATTTTAAAATGCTCCTCGTGTCTTAGTTTTTGAGATATTTTCTTGCTTTTGATTTTTATCTATTAAAACTCTATTGTAAACAAATCTGTGTAAGATTTTTTTAATCTCTTGGACAGTTAATATTTTACAGATTTTTTTTCTAAATTCTATATCGATTTTCATCGAAATTTTTCCTTTTAGTGAATAAAAAATCAAATTTGACTATCTTAATAAAGACGAATTTTAAAAAGCTCACGCAATTTCTTTCTGAACTATATCAGAATACTTCCTTATCAATTTCATAAATATTGATTAAAAATTACGTCGCAAGAAACATTTCAGAAATCTAAAAACGCTGAAAAATTAGTTTTGGGAAAAACAGATTTAAAGTATATAAATACACTTACCCACTTACCTTAATTATTTACTTCTTAAAACCTTCATAAATGATATTTTAATAAGAAAAAACTGTTTTTGTACAATTATACCACATAAATAAACCTTTATTTGCGACGATTATGCTCAGATAAAGGTCCACTGTCCCAGATACAGACCTAAGTCAACGTTTATGTTTCTGTTCAGCACTATAAAAACGTTGATTGAACGTAAATAAATTATAATAATAAAAATACTTTTTTGAAATATGCATGGAAAATTAACAGAAAATCTGGATTTGCTGTGCCCAATAAAAGAATTTTGGCCCCTCCAAACAAAGCGTGAAATGACGCTCCAGGGCTGATATTTTTATAATTTGAAGTTCTGGTGGTATACATGGCTAAATTTAAAATTTACCAAATCGGACATATATTTTATATTTTGTAACTAATAGAATTTTTTTGTATATTTTCCTGAAATTTGCAGAAAAGAAAATGTAAGAAACACTCCTCGATTTGAACAAAATATTTTCAGACTTTTATTATCTGGTATTCACGATACTAAAATTACGTAATCTCTCTCTCTTTTTTTTTTTTCTTTTGAAACATAGGAATAAGAAAAACTAGTCAGATATAACAATCTTAAAACTTTCTTTTATTTTATGTATATTAATACCTCCTGAAAAATACAACATAGCAGCGCCACCGGTTAAGTAGTTTAAACCAAAATCTAGTCAGCAACAGCTTATCTCAATTTATAGCTGAATCTGAAGTTTGATGAAAATCCGTGCATTAGTTTTTGAGATAGAGTTATTACAAAATCTTTAAAAAAAACCTGCATAACAGCGCCACATGTTAGGTGACGTACAACAAAAACTAATCAGGATGAATTTTTTATCAGGCACTAATTGAATCTGAAATTTGGAGAAAACCCATATATTAGTTCTTGAGATACATTTATTGCGAACATCAGTAGGGCTATTTACACCAACAACTAAACAACACGAATTTATATCAGAGACTAGCTCAATCTGAAGTTTAAAAAAAATTTGTGTATTAGGTCTTGAGATAGAGCTGTTGCGATAATTACGAATAACGTGTTATGCCACCTGTTGAGTGATTTGCGCCAAAATATAATCAGCACTATGTTATATAAAGTACTAACTAAATATAAAATTTTAGAAAATCCATGCTTTAGTCCTTGAGATGTAACTATTGTGGAAAATGTAAATAATGCAGCCAAGCTGCACCACCTGTCGAGCGATATACACCAAAAACTAAGCAGATCTAGTTTGTATCAAGGTCTACACTGTAAAAAAAAATCAAGAGGTTACTAAAAATTTATTAGTAAATTTGTATTCCACAGAATTTTTTAGTAACCATTACAAACTTTTTTTTTTTTTTTTTTGCAAGTGAAACAAGCATTTTTTTTGTAAACTGAACAAAAGAATTTTTTGTATAACTAACTTAAAAATTTTTAGTATGAGCCACCAAGCAAATTTTAGTAATAGCTCCAAAATTACTTTTAATGACCATTAAGTGCGCCCGAAGGGCAGGGGGTTCCTTCGAGCTGCATCCAGACTTCTGAAGCGGAAGATTTTCGGCAAAACTGCAATAGATGGCAGCACCAAACATTGCTAACTGCTACGACAGGATTTTCACAACTTCTTTAATAACGAGTACTTACATCCAGTATTGAACCCGGGACCTTTTAGTCTGGAGTCCATTACTATAACCACTATGCTATCAAGGCCACACCAAGTGAATTTTGGTAATAGTTATTAAAAATATAAAACTATTAACTCTCTTCGTTGCTAACTTTTTTCTAGTAATTCTTACAGATTTTCTTGTAACCGACTAAGATTACTAAAAATTTTTTAGTAATTACAAGGATCACTAAAGTTTTTTTAGTAGATCGACCTTTTTTTTTTTTACAGTGTAAGAGAATCTAAAGTTTTGTGAAATTCCGTGCAATAGTTCCTGTGATAGAGCGCACGTAAAATTTTTGTCATATACAAAGAGACAGACATTTTGTAAAAACATGCTTATGGGGTTCTCTGATTTTTAAAACGTGTAAATCTGTCGAAAACTGGATTTCGAAAATTTCCACGAATCCAATACTTTCTTCTTGTAAAGACAGAAGAAAGTAAAAATGTTATGGAAGTTATGTGGATAAATAATGCAGTCTAAAAGATGATCTCATGCTTCTCTAAACATTACCATGTATGTTATTACATGGAATTAAAATAAAGCTGAATAGAAAACTTTTTTTTTTTTAATATGTTCAGTAAATACGATAATTGCATTTCCGAAAAGATCTTTACATTTTAAGAAGATTAGTAAGGTTTATAAGCAAGAAGAAAAATTCTAACACTTTAATATCATATTTACAATAGTTTATCCATTTATACTTTTATGACATATAAGGGTTATTTTCTCTAAACAGCGATATTTTTGTCTCTGCTTCAAAAATAATGAATAAACTTGTATGAAAATTAAGTAAATGCTAGACTATTTCAATTACATGTTTTTATGAATGTATAACAGGATATAACATGCTATTATTAAATATAAGTCGTTTAAATAATTTTTTATGTTGTAAAAATGTCATTCCCTCCCAGTATGTGTCCCTGTCTCCACCTTCACAGAAAAGTAGTTCCCAAAACTGACCATCTGAATATATTTGTAATTTTTTTGTTGGTTAAATTATTAAACAATATCATAGAATACTAAAATTTGAAAAAATAAAAACTTTTCATTCTTTGTATTTTTCTAAAAAAATAATAATAAATGTCCTTTGGTTTTGTTGTCATTCCCCTGTCATAAAATAAAAGTACTGATTCTCAGCTGTGGCAACATTTATATAACTTCAGAATTTCATCTGTAACAATGGCACCATCAGAGTAGATATCTTGAATTGTTCTTCTTTGCAACATTAAGTCTGGACAAGTAAAACTTTGTGATTTCCAGTTACATCTGGGGAAGTATTTTTATTGACTGTCAATACCTTGTCTCTCTTATTTGCCTAAATTTTGTAATGAAATCTGAATCAACGATTAAGCCTTATTTGTATTAAGATTTTAAAGTTTTCTTTAAGTGCTATTTAATTTTGTGTGTATAGTTAAGATAGTATACAAGCTAATCTTATTTTTTGTTATTCCCCTGTGGTCATTCTCTTGTCATATGTCAAGGCAGGGGAATGACTACAGTCTCTAATTTTCACAAATTATGCATATTTATTAGAAAATTTCAATTTTTAAATATTTAATGTAATTGTCACTCAATATTTGCTGTTTTAAAAGTAAAAAATGCATGTTTTTGTTAGCTCTATTTATCAAAAGATAAAAAATTGCTCTCTAAAAAGTTGGATTTTATTTATTTTATTTTTTATTTTTTTAAGTATGTAATTTGAGTAAAAATAAACACTCACTGCTCTTTAAAAAAAATGAATCAGACAAAGCAGGGTGATTACATGGTTGTCAAGGATAAGCTCAATAAGATGGTTTATGATTATTAAAATTTATCAGTTTTAAAGTGTTATTAGCCGGCTTAGATAAAAACATTGTTATTTCATCAAAATATAAATTTTTTTATGATTTTTATGAGTTTTCTTAGTAAAAAATACCTTTTAGATTTATAATGGCCTCTAAAAAAGAACAAATGACCAGAAAATATTGCACGAGAAAGCAGCTGGAAACGTTACCCTCTGAGCGTCTTGCAAATGGGTAAAATTGTAATGTTATTTTCTCTGCATTTTGTCTTAAATGCTAAGAAAATTTGATTCTTTCACCATTATAAAAAATATTACAAATATGAATGTAATCTTAATATGTTGAAAATTCATTAAATCTATAGAATTATATTATCTTAAATATTGCTTGTACTGCAGTGAAACCTGGAGCTTAGTGAACGGAATATTGCGATCCAAACACTTAGAGGGTAACCAGTATCCAAATTATTGCCTAGAGGTCAGAGAATTCAAAGGAAACGATTAAAGATAAATCAAAGAAATAGTCGTGCAAAAAAGAAAAATATCACTGAACACTAAGATTCCTACCTTACTGAAGATATTGTCTCGGTTGAACATGACGCAATCCAATGGTTATAGCCATTAAAAAGCAAAGAATGCTCTAGCCAAATAAGCCAAAAGAACAGTCTTACTACCAGGTAAAACTCAGGAAAAGGAAATAAGGTTATTAAAATTACTTTAGTTAAATCCAAATTATTCCAAAAGACAAAAAAAAAAAAAAAAAAAAAAAAAAAAAAAAATCAGATGGAAGAAAAAAAGTTGGTCATAGGCGAGTAAGAAGGGGTCAAGCAAAATTCGCTAAACAATTTGGAAAAGTTGAGAAAGAAATTATTAAAGACTCGCCAAACTTATGAAAAGTACAAGAAAAAGTTTTATAGACTTAGAGACAAATATTCCACCAAGAATCAATTGGAAAATACATTAGAAATGTTTCAAAAAAAGATTAATGCAACCCCTACAGTAAAAAAAGTAAATGTTGTTTGTAGAAATATTGACAAAGGAATTGGCAAACGCAAATAGCAATCTGAAAAAAGAAAAAGTAAAAAACAAATTATTAAAGGAGTAATGCAAGGATACCTTTTTTAAGAAATACAAGGTAGTAAGTGAAACAAAGTTCTTACCACCCAAAATACACATAACACACAAGATAATAATTTTATATTTTGGAATATATGCGGAAACAACGAACTGGATTTGTTGTTACAATTCAAAAGGTCTGTATAGATCTATATAGGTTTGAAGATATAAGAGTCAAAATCTCTGAACCCAAACCATATGGATCTCAGACAAATACATTTTATTTTACTGACTTTCTCCTTAAAAAAAAAAAAAAAAAAAAAAAAAATCAAAATAAAATTGCTTTTGAGCTTTTGTTTATAATAATGTTTTCTTATTTACTAGAAAATTTTGTGAAAAAAAAAAAAAAAGAAAAAAAAAGAAAAGAAATAATTTGTAGCTATACCTGTTTGTTATTTCCTTGTCTAAGTGTCATTCCCCTGTGCCTGTTTGTCATTCCCCTGTCTACTTGAAATTTAAAAATTTATTTTTGTGTATTTAACATAGTAAAAGATTTTTGTTGACTCTATTTTATTATTTAGAGATATTGTCTTAACACATTAGAAACCAATTTTAAAAAGAAAAAAACATTATTGTTTAAGAATGTATGATGTTCAAATTGATTTGTTAAGAGAAAATGGGCCATAAATGATTTTTTTTTTTTTTTTTTTTTTTTTTTTTTTTTTTTCATAAATCAGTATTTCCAAGATTAATGAAAATTGTTTTAATATGGACACTGGCATATTTTTTCATTCAGAAAGAATCTAAAGTTTTAGATTATAATTAGAGATAAACCGAAAATTCTGTATCGTTTTTATTTTCTATCAAAAACCCGAGTTTCGGCGAAAATTCTGCTGAAAATTCGGCCTGACTGAAACTATCTGTATTCCAAAATCTCGTTTCTTCCTTCGGAAATTGTCAACGTTACTGATCGATTTGAGATGTATCGACTTAAATGAAGCTATTTATTGCTATGAACTTTGTTTTTAATAATGATCAGTCATGATTACTCAGGTCGTGAGTGCAAATTATAAAGAAAGCAATCAATGCATATGTTATGACTAAACTTTTTCATGTGATAATTAAAATCTACAGATTTAACAGTAATAGAAAATTTTTCTATCATAATAATAACAATATACTTTCTGTAACGAAAAGGTAAGAACTTATAAATAATTATTTTGCTTATAAGACGTTACTTTATAAATGAAACATTTAAAATGCATTAAAAATTGACATGTTTCAACTGATTTTTATTGAGTCGTCTTCGGAATGTCAATAGAAGATTACAAACACAGTGAACGTAAAGACTGGAATAAATAATTATTGAAGTCAAATAAAATATAATCTCCTCTGTATTTTCGGCACCGTCCGTGTCCCTATTATGTAGTAATTTTTTAATATATTTTAAAAATGAGTTGAAGCATGTCAATTTTTAATATACAGGGTGTCCGAGAAAGATCCGTACAACTTCAAAAAAATATTGAAAAAGAAACAATAGGGTTACAGCGCAACTAATTAGTACATTAGATATAATAACTCAAAAAGTTTTTTTTCCTGTAACTTAAGTATTTACCTTAGGAAATTTCTACATGAGACCCTTTCGTAGCACGAACAATATCAAGATGATATTCCAATTCCATCCACGACCGTTTTAGCATGCTAACATCAACAGTAGCTACAGCTGTTTGGATGTTTTGCTTTAATTCTTCGAGACTGTTAACTTGCGTTCGGTATACAGTATCGGTATACAAAATCCCAAAAGAAAAAATCCAGTGGTGTTAGGCCAGGAGACCGGGGTGGCCATGCAATGGGACCATCTCTTATTTGCTTGACCGAAATGGTGACGATTCCCCATACGTCGTTCGATAATTCCGTTGTGTTTGCGTATTGGATTTTGTTTCGATAAACCACGCAACACATTGAGCTTTCTTCACGCGATCCGCCATTGAAAAAACTAAAATGCTTCAATATTCCTTTGCATGACATGCAGCGCCATCTATGGTCAGAAACATACTGCAGAAAAAAACTTTTGAGTCCTAATATACTACTACTTTTGAGTCCTATCTAATGTCCTAATTAGTTTCGCTGTTACCCTACTGTTTCTTTTTCAATAAATTTTTGAAGTTGTACGGATCTTTCTCGGACACCCTGTATTTCAAATATTATATTATTACAGTGACGTCTTATATAAGCAAAATATTTATTTGTATATAAGTTCTTTCCTTTTCGTTGTATAATGTATCTGTGGCTTCCGGTAATAACCAGGTAAGGCTCATTTTTAATATTTTGAGTAATTAACGTTTGAAGTTTTCAAAAATGTCTTTTTATCATTACTTTTATAAAACAGATTAGAACTTAATAATTTTCACTACATTCAATTAGGATATAAAAACCTTTTTTTTTTTTTTTTTTTTTTTTTTTTGGCCAAAATAGTTATACATAAATGGTTTTTATTAATTCAGAACCAATTAAAAATGTAATTCTTATCTGGTTATTACCGTTTTACATTTATTTTTTATAAATGCAAATACAATTAAATATTTATTTACATTTTAAACATTAATTTCACAACAATTAAATACGTTGTCATTTTTTATTTATTTATTTTTTTTTTCATGTTACATTTTTATGTTATTTTTAGAATTATAGACTATTAAACGAATGACGAAAGGGCGAAATAAATAGAAATCTTACCTGGTTATTACCGTTAATTTATACACTTATCCGATTATTACTGGGTTGTTTTTTTTTTTCAGTTTTTAACGACGAAATAAATAGAAATGTTATCTGCTTATTACCGTTAATTTATGCACTACCCGTTTATTACTGTTTTTTTTATAGTCGCCCTATGACGGGAAGTATTCGATTTTATTTTTAAGTACTATGACAGATGAAAGTAGTCTTTTAACCCTTTAATTCCCATGCTAGAACACGTTCTAGAAATTATGTAATTCATTTCACACCAGAAAAATTCAATGACTAATTTCGTTTTATTTAAATACGGAATGTTCTGTTATTGATTAAAGCAAATATTGTAGTTTTAATTTTCTGGTGGGAACTACGAATTAAAATATCTCGGGCGGTTTGGGATCCAAAGGGTTAAAGCTACATTTTCCCAAATTATCTCAATATTTTCAAAAATGTGCCTTACCTGGTTATTACCGGAAGCCACAGATATATTTATAAAAGTATTTATATATTATTATTATTATATAGTTATGAATGGGCGTAGTCAAGAGTTACTGCTTTTATATTTCACATTGAGAAATTTTTAGTTTGAAATCGGAGAAGTATTTTTAATACTCTTTGAAAAAGTTCAGTTGTTGACTATTTGAAAAATATTTGTTGTCTTCGGTAAAGAATTGGGAAATCTGCAGTACATCTGAATAATTTTATTGGTTGAATTCCGTAACTTATTTTATTTTATCCGTTTTCTGATTGATCCATATTTAATGTCCAAAACGGAATACTCCTGTTGCCACAATGACAAAAAAGTAATAAAAACTTTTAAAAAATGTATTAATTTGAAAACAAATTGTGATAAATATTTCAAACAAATTGCATTTAAAAGTGTTATTTTCTCTACGCAAAGGTGAAATTTTTTTAAATGTGCAATGTTTAGAAGTTTAAAAATTTGCAGTTCCGAAAATTGAAAAACTGAAGTTTCTTTAAAAATTTACTTAGGATGGATCCAGGAATATTAATGTTTAACGCATGTCGTACATAATATGATGCGTTCAGGAGTCAGTCTGATTAAGTCCATCCAATAAAACTGCGCATTTTAAAGGTGTTATCTATAAACTACAGTTTTATTTATCATTGGTCTAGGAATATTAATGTTTAATGCATGGCATACGTAATATATGATTCGTTATGATCATCCTAAAAATGATGTTTATTATTATTATTATTTTAAATTATAGAATTTTTTTTATAAGTCTTTAAAATTTCAATCTTTGAAAATATCATTTTCCAAATAGTCGTTGTAATTTGTTAAATCACATCTTTTTTTTTTTTTTTTTTTTTTTTTTTTTTTTTTTTTTTTTTTAAGAATGTTATCGGAATTAAGCGGGTCTGGAACACAAAAATCTTCAACATTAGTATCTTAGCCAGCCCTTAGGAGTCGGAGTTCGCTTTTTTTCCCCACTGACTTCCGAGCCCTGCTTTTTACTGTGGTATGAATTTCCTAACTGAACTAAATTTTAGCGTACTATATATTACATAATATATATACTTTAGATAAATATAAAAATGTATGACGGAATGAAATTTTCGCCTTGCTTTTAACACAAAATATGTAATACGAACTTTAAAATATTCAGATTTACTTAAAAGGCGATTAAAATAATCAAATATAGATATTAATAGTTAATTTTATTTAAAACATCTTAGTACTTTCAAACCTTCAATCAGGCTTTTCCTCAGAGAATATTTTGTTTATTTATACAAAAATTCTTTATTTATTTGTATAAATAAAGAAAATATTTTCTGAGGAAGAGCCTGATTAAAGATTTGAAAATACCAAAATGTTTTAAATAAAGTTAACTATTAACATCTCTATTTGATTATTTTAATCGCCTTTTAAGTAAAACTGAACATTTTAAAGTTCATATTATGTATTTTGTATTTAAATACTTAGTTCAATGTAAAACTGCACAAAAAATTCAGATTTTTTTCCCCCGACTTTAGGTGAGAATTCCTGAAATTGTGTTTTCATATGTTTTATGACTTTTACAAATTGTTTATTTAAACTTTCTTTTTGACCTTAATAAAATGTGGAACTTTATTACAGTATTCTGAATGCGTTGAAAAGTATCTCATAATCCATGTTCGACGCATGATTTTACGCTCTTGTCATGATAAAGAATATAAACCTAAAATAGACTAAACTAAGGATTTTTCGCAGAACGCCCTATGCTAAATAATTTTTAAACAATCATATCATTAAACATGTTAGAAATTGCACGTGAATCGTAGCAAATGAGGTGCGTTCGTACTATAATGAAGTTTTAAAAATATCCAGATCTTGACATTATGGTATACAGTACTTCGGATACAGTATAGTGATCGAAATCTTTTGTGTGTCCCTGTAAATACTATCTGCTTTCTAATATACATGAAAGAACTTGTATTAAATTTCAGTCATTAATATCAATTTCATAAAATGTGAAATAGTTTAATATAGGAATGCACCGGATACTGATTTTGCCGGATATCGAATACCGGATATCCGGTATCCGATTTGCCTGTCGGATTCGGATATCCGGTACTAAATATGTTTTTAGTTATGGTGAATGTTCGTTTATTTCTTTATACAATGCCATCTCATATAATAAATTGCAAACATGTTTCACACACCATTACAACATTTTAAACATACTGCAATATATTTTACAGAAACTATATATCTTTGACTATCAGGGCTTGAAATTCAGCTTTTCCCAGGAGGAGAGAATTTCCCTCATAACATTTGTAAATACAGGGGAGTTAAACTATGTGAGAAGGGGGGGGGGATATTTTTTAAACCCTATTATTTTTTACATGCCACTTAAATATTTACAAATTATACCAACAGGACAAAATTCCACTGAAATAAATTAAATCAACAACTCAAGATAATTATCCAAAATGTTTATTTTAATTAAAACAAAGGAAAATAATCAAGCCTTATATATATTATACTCATTTTTCAATTTTCACTCAATGTTATGGGCAATTAATAACTGAGTTGCTAAATGAATTTTTCAATTCATGTTTATTCGATTTTGTGTGGCTTAGAATCTTTTATACGTTACACTTTTGACAAATAGAACAGAGCAACTTTTCTAATACATTAAATTATCGAAAATACTTGGTTATGCTTTTTTCATCTTTTTTTTTTTTTTTTTCTTAATTTTTTTTCTTATTTTTCTTAAAATCTGATTGGCATTCAAATTTAATTTACTTTCAAGAATAATGCATGTAGGTGATTGTATTGTCAATATCCTTCGGTGATTGTATATCACTTAGTGGAATTATCGTCAATACTGTAATGTGTAATCCTTGGCATTTTAGCTAATTGAATTATGTTCCATTATTTATTGGAATTTAAACCCATATGAAATTCTAAAAAGGACATTGTCAATAGGTTTCTTCTATTACATAAGAAATGGTTTATTTAAAAAAAAGTCATGTCCTAATTTCTGTGAACTATGCACATCAAGTATTTATTGTTTCTAAATGTGTTTCCTTGAAGTTCATCTTTTTTTTTTTTTTTTTTTTTTTTTTTTTTAATCATTTGGAAAACGGCTGTTGTTTTCGGTTGAGAATGGACCTTCTGATGTCTGCATTTTATTTTGTATATGATTCGTCCAGGAATATTAACGTTTAATCCATGATATACATAATATATGACTTATTATATAAATCATGTTTTGATCATCATAAAAATGATGTTTTTACTGATTTTCAATAACTCAATGGGAAACATTTAAACATCTTGCTTTGGGCAATGGATGTCCACATTTTATTTATTTATTTTACGAAATTCTTTAAATTTAGAAGAATTTTTATTTGAATAGGAAATCAAAATGTCAATGTTAATAAAGAAGAGAGTAGAAAAGTTACAAAATGGGAAGGTGCAAATTATCAGATATGGAAAAAAACGAATCCAAACAGAAACATTGTATGAAAGATCGTCCTTTAAATAAAAAAAGGAGGTGTGATTATTGAGCCCATTGATGACAAAATGTGCGATGACTTTGAAAAATGAAAAAATCTAATGTTGAACCACTGATTGTAAAAAATAAAAAAAAAAGTTTTTTTTTATTTTTTATTTTTTTTATTTTTTTCCAAATGTTCAACACAGGATTTAATCTCATTTTGTTCAGTGCTAATTCCAGACTCATGTGATAGAGCTCAGACTCTAGTGACCATCACTGCCCTTTTAGTTATTTCTTGTTTCGGCACAGGAAAAAAAAAAAAAAATTCGCAAAATATATAAATCGGTCATAGAAAAAATATAGCTGATTTCGTCCATCATGGCAAAAATAAAATTTTAAAAATTGTGAATGTGCTTGAAAAAAATTGAACTTTGAGAGAACTTGGGTAGTGAGAAAATATAGTGAAATTCGTCAATCAATTACAATAAAATATCGTAAAATTTGTTAAGCTGTCACAAGGAAATATCATGAAATTCGTCAGCCAGTAACAAAGGACAAAACACAAATTTTTCAGCTGGACACAGGAAAATAATTGTTAATTTCACCAGAATGTCACAAAAACAAAAAGGGAAATTTTCCAATCAGTTGCAGAATAAAATAGCTAAATTTGTCAATTAGTTGAGAGAAATAATTTATGAATTTTGCCTGTTGGTCTCCAGAAAGAAAAAAATGCATAATTTTGTAAGAACAGCAAGCAAGAAAATTTTGCGAGAAAAATCACAAAGCATTTCAGTCAAACGCAGAAAAACAATCATGAATTTTGTATAATTGTCGTAAGAGCAAACTGTGAGATTTGTCAATCGATAGAAGAAAATATCAAGACAATAGTCAGTCGGTCCTAAGACTTGATCTTCACTTCACAAAGAAAAAAATTTCAAAAAGTGATTTTTTTTGGGGGAAAAAGGGAATGACACAAGATTCTTTAGTGCATGAATCCTGCCATTCCGTCCCGAAATTCAAACCCTGTATGTGTATAATAATAATATTGAATAAAAAATGCAATTCTAACATTTAAATACTCTGCTTATTTGTCATTGAACCGCTGAAAATTGCTTATAATATGTACAATGAAATGGCTGATAATTTTTAGAACAAATTTTACATGTTTATTAATATATGTCTATAATTGTAAAGAATTTTCACAAAGAAATACATAGCATCCTTTTATAATGTAAACATAAAAGTCTTACTAATATACCAATGGTTGAAGAGTTATACACTGTAAAAAAAAATATGTGAAGGTACTAAACATTTTCTAGGAAACTGGGATTCCAACAACTTTTCATGTAACGAATACAGGAAAAATTCATGTAATCGATTCTGAAACTTGAATTTTTGCTGTTACCGTTACAGGAAAAGTTCTTGGAATCCCAGTTTCCTAGAAAAGGTTTAGTACCTTTGCATATTTTTTTTTTACAGTGTATTCAAACATAGGTTTAATTGATGATTTTTTTTCATGTTTTAATTATTGAATAATGACTTACTTTAAGCCAGGGCTGTCCAACCTTTCAGTAATCGCTGGCGCACTTCATTTATTGCCAAACAGCTAAGGGCGCCATTATTCACATGTCTCTAGATATTGAACTATAAACCCCACTATAAATAAAAATTGCTATTATGGATTTTTTTTTTTTTTTTTTTTTGATAAAATAAAAAATTATAACTGGAAATTCTGGTGCGTTTTTTAATTAATTAATTAATTTATTTATTTTTACTTTAAGAAATTCTAAAATGTTTATCAAAATAGATGAATCACCTCACCAAGATGACGGCTAGGATTGCAGAATAAGACAGAACTTTATTAGCATACCAAAATGCAACTGGTTTGCAAGGCATATCTTGGTGCAAATCTCCTCAGACCCGATTTAAGTGGTTGATCAGCGGGTATAAAATTGTGTTGTCCTCCACCCAAAGATAATAAATTATGAAGCACTGAGGACACGAAAACACAATGATAAACTTGCCTGTCAGTCACTAAAATTGGGTTTATAGGGGTTTTCTATCAAGATATGACATGGTAGACCAATTGTATATTAAAATACAAATAGTTTTAACTATACTACAATTCTTAGTAATTCTATAATTTCAGCGTTCGACTCGATGAAGTGAAGGTTTGTGCAGCCGCCTCCCAGTCTATAAAATAAATTATAAATTATTATTCATAATTTCTGGTATGAGTTCAGATTTTTCTTATAAAGAAAGAGGCCATAGAGGCAACCATGGTAGAAAGTAACGCTATACAGACGACTCATAGGATGCACAGACACTGAACAACGTGGGCCAAAAGGCCCCCTATTATCCAGAGCTCGGTGTGGAAAAAAGTTGCAGAAAAAAGCATAAATCATAGAAATTTTAAAGTTACATTTTGATAACAGAGAGGCTTATCAAAATGTTTTGTAGGGGACGGGATCAAAAATTTCATTCTGCCTAAAATAAAAAAGTTTGTGGAACACTAATAATTTAAAAAAAAACTTCTTTCAAAATGGATTTTTCATTAAAAAAAAAAAAAAACTCCTAGAAATAGGAATCAATCGAAAGGGCGCCATGGCGCCCGCGGGCGCCGCGTTGGACAGCCCTGCTTTAAGCTATATTTAATTTTATTTTAAGGTAAATCACTTTGAAATTTATAAAAATAATTACTTTTAATTTTAAATATTTATAATGAAGTCACGAAAATAACTAGTTGGATGCACCAATCCTAAGACTCTCTTCTATTTCATAGATCTCAATGTTTCAAAAAATATTTACAAATATTAATACGACATCAATATTGTTAGTTCAATATCATACCAACTTTGATTTTCATCTAGAATTTTTGCTGCAGTCCATTAATTAGATTAAGAATAAGTTAATCTCGATCATGATATTTATTAAAATTAATATTTTATTTGTTATTCCGCTATACATCAGCTGTTTGCGAATAGCCAGTTTTAGCAAGATACAAAATTCCCATTGCTGCATGAACTGCCAATTCAAAAACATTCGAAAAACAAATTAAGGGAGGAAATAGTTCCCCCCCCCCCATTTCCCCTTTTTATACTTAATCATTGAATCCCCTAAACTAACCAAGGATATGCTTTATCACATAAAAAAACCTATATCCAAAATTCATAGCAAATTGAATAATTCTTCATAAAAACCCATTTATATAATTTAAGAGGAGTTATCCCCCTTCTTTATATTTAAACATTAAACTTCCAAAACTACTCAGAGATTCACCTTATCAAAAAGAATGTACATCCAAAATTTAAAGCAAATAGGATATTTCGGCATAAAAACTTATTTATCAAATTTAAGGGGGTTGGGGGTAATCTCCGGTATCTCTTTTATGCTTAACAAAAGGACCCCACAGCTAATTAGGGAAACATCTTATCACTATAAACCCGTATTCAAATATTAAAACAAATTGGTTAATTCTGCAGGAAAAATCATTTACCTAAATTAAGAGGAGTAGTCCCACCGATCCCCCATTTATACTTATCAAATGAACTCCCAAAACAAATCAGGGAAGTGCCTTGTCAAAATGAACCTATATCCAAATTTTGAAGCAAATCAGTAAATTTTATGTGAAAAACTTATTAAACTAAATTCAAGATGGGGGAGTTACCTCCCCCCCCCCTCTTAGACTTATCCAGTGAACTCGCAAAACTAATCATGGAGGTGTTCTCATCAGAATGATCCTATGTCTAAAACTACAGTCAAAAATATGCACAAAATATTTGGTTCATTCTATGTATAACTTAATACAATTTTTGATGATATGATGGTGACACTAGGACAGACAGGTTTTGAATAAACATGTTTTTAAGGATATTGGATCCCTAAAACATATAAATTTGTCGAAAAAAATTGTCGGACGTTCCCCTCAGTCCACACAACTTTGAAGAATGTCCGTGGTAGATATAGCTGCCACCACCGATATTACTAGGTGATATCGGTCACCCACTGTGAGATTGGTGTAAATGAAGACTTACGCTAGTAACCGAATTATCAGTTTATTAAAAATATATGTACACACAAAATACGCTATTTACAAATATATACAACTACAACTCGGATATAGGTGATCCGGTTCAACATTAAATTAGATACCGTAAAGATTGGTTGTGTACTATTCCAATTACACTTTCCACCTCACACTCAATACACGTTAAATTCACTTTTTGGAGCTCAACCTTGAGTCTCCCAACACAAGTATACTGGGCCTGCACTTCTTAGCCCAGAACAGTAAACACCAGGACGTCTGTGTCCTTTGCGCACCAGAAAACTCACACTTTACGCTCTTTCACACAGAGCAACCTCTAGGTATGACACCTAGGTACCGAATGAATGATCTGAGGCAAACTTGCCCTCTCCAAATCACTGCTTTCCCCCACATAAACCCCTTTGGAGCCTCCTCATTGGACACTCCATTCTTTTCTTGCTTAGTGGCATGCTACTAATCTGCTCACCATCCGCATACTTCACTGACAGGCGGACATGCCTCTCAGCTATCTCTTTCCTCTAACACCCCACCTGTAAAGGATTAGCTGGCAATTCCCCTTTCCACGAAGAAGGAATGTCACCTTGGAAATTCTGTACACAACCATACAATATGAGATATTCAAATAGAGAAAGAGTAGACATTACATTCTTTAGCACAGGTGCTATCAGATCCTGACACCCCCCACCTTAGCGGAAAATATGCCTTTTAGGGGCTAATTTTCCCCAAACATATAGTAATATCGCAGAAGAGTTCAATAGTCTCTTTACAGATTTCTTCATTATGCTTATTACATAGGTATTTCCAGGTGTCTGAACACTATCTACTGACATCTCTACTAAACCTTTACTAATATTATTATTACCTAAACAATACACATGTTAATACAATATTATAAACAAAAAAATTAAAAAATATTTACACACCCACAGAAAAAAAAATTAAATGTGTGACGACATCCCTTTAAGGTTGTCCACTACTGGGTCGTTGATGCTGATGGGCTAACAACTGGTTGTTCTTCCCAGCTCTTTCTATGTAGCCTAGAAATTGCGTCAGCATTTAAATGTTGCGCTCCTGGTCGATGAGAAATACTCAGGTTCCAGCGTTGCAAGGCAAGAGCCCATCTAGTGAGTTTGGGTGATCTTGGGGTTGTTTCAGTGAGAAATTTTAATGGATTGTGATCTGTAATGATCTCAATTTGAAATCCATAGGTCCACTTTTCAAACTTCCGCAACCCGAAGAGAACACTCCAAGCCTCTTTCTCTATACTCGGCCAAGCACGCTGAGCCCCTGACAATTTCTGACTGGCAAAAGCTATTGGTTTAAACTGACCCTTTTCATCTTTTTGAGTAAGGCAACATCCTACTGCCAGGTCGGAAGCATCTGCGTGGAGCTGATATTCCCGGCCTACGATAGGTGTAGCCAAACTCGTCACTTTACATAACTCATCTTTAAGAGTATTAAATGCTTTTTCTGCCCTTTCATCCCATGGTACAGTATTTTTAACCTTCCCTTTTGTCAATTCGGTTAAAGGTATAGCAATTTCGGCATAATTTGGAATATAAGATCGGTAAAATCCCATTAATCCCAAAACAGATCTGACTTCCTTTTTAGTTTTTGGTCTCTTTAGATCCCTTATTGCTCCTATTTTTTCCTCATCAGGTGCATGCGTTCCACCCCCAATTACATGACCTAAAAACTTAGTTAATTTCTCCCCAAATTTACATTTGTCTAGCCTAATTGTAAAATTTCTCTTTTTCAACTCTTCAATGATAGCCCTAACATGTTCACAATGCTCTTCCCAGGTGTCGAAGAAAATGATGACATCATCAATATATGCTTCCGCATACCTCCGATGACCTTGAAGAACTTCATTCATATCTTTCTGAAACGTGGCAGCCGCCCCTGATAATCCAAACGGCATGGTACGCCACTGATAAGTTCCATTATGCGTTGTAAAAGCTGTCAAATGTTTACACTCCTCAGCCATTTTAATCTGCCAATAACCCCTCAATAAATCAATCGACGATAAATACTTAGCCGTTCCCGCGGTATACATGATTTCTTGAAAATCTTTCATCGGAAAGGTTGGAACCTGAGTTACCGAATTTAAAGCTCTATAGTCTATACAAAGCCTAACAGTTGCGTCTTTTTTCGCCACACAAACAATTGGATGACTAATTTCAGCGTTTGACACTTCGATTAGATTTAATTCTAATAACTCCTGAATCTGTCTATCTACTTCCTCTTTGTAAGCTACTGGTACACTATATAACTTTGGCTTTTTCCTTTCCACCCCCGGTTTAAGATCAATACGGTGTTCTCCTACATCCGCTGGTCGTACAGGACCAATAAACACCTCTTTATTCTCCCTCAAAATAGACTTTAAATCTTTAACTTGATTGTTAGATAACCCTTTTATTTCGAACCTCTCTATATCTCGTTCTACTTCCTGATCCCGGTTCAAAATAGGAATTTCCCCAACTTCTCCGAATTCCTCATCACCCTCGAAAACAATATTAACTATGGAACTATATAATGTGATGCATTGGTCAGTTTTTTGATAAAAACGGAATATATTTCAAAAAAGGCTACCAAAAAGGGTATTTTGAACAGAATTTTCCGAAATCATCGTGACTGAAAATTTAAGTAAGTGTTCAAATAAGAAATTGGGGTTTTTTCTGACTCGTTTTTAAATTCATTTTTGCTCTCAAATGCATCCAATTTACAGATCTTCTTATTTAGGAACTATATAATGTGATGCATTGATCGGTTTTTTGATAAAGACAGAATATATTTTGAAAAAGGCTACCAAAAAGGGTATTTTGAACAGAATTTCCCGAAGTTTTCGAGATTTGAAAATTTAAAGAAGTTTTCACATAGCAAATTGCGTTTTTTATGACTCGTTTTAAAATCCATTTTCGCTCTGAAACACATCCAATTTACAGATTCTCTTATTTAGGAACTATATATTGTGACGCATTGGCCAGTTTTTTGATAAAGATAGAATATATTTTTTAAAATGCTGTCAAAGTGAGTATTTCGCGCAAAATTTTCCGAAGCAATCATGATTAAAGAATTACGGATGTATTTAAACAACAAATCGATTATTTTATGACTCATTTTAAAGTTCAATTTTTTTCTCAAATGCATTCAACTGACAGTTTTTTTTTATTTAGGAACTGTATAATGTACTGTTTTGGTCGATTTTTTAATAAATTCAGAATCTATTTCAAAATATGTTGTCAAAATGAGCATTTGAGCTGAATTATTCTTAAGATGATTCTGATAAAACCAGTTTTTGCAGAAAAATGAAATTAAAAATTTTTCATAAACGACCAAATGAAGTTATTAAACTGGGGTTATCTCTAATCATATATATATATATATATATATATATATATATATATATATATATATATTTTTTTTTTTTTTTTTTTTTTTTTTTTTTTTGTTGAAATGAGCACTTTTCGAAATCTACCTCCGCCTATAGGCCCAGCCGACAGGGATTTTTTTACATTGCGGTTTCATTCAATAGTTACTAGAGTGATATTTAACATAATAAAATGCATTGATATGTATATTTGATATGATAAGAACTCAATATTTCACTCAACTTATTTCACACATAAAAATAACGACCTCTCTAGGCCTAGAAATATACAAACTCTCACTCTAAAATCACACTCTCACTCTAAAACGTGTAAATCCGCCGAAAAACTGCAGGCGAAAAAAATTTCGATTACAATAATTTCTATTACAGATAAAAGAAAGTAAAAGCGCAGTATTGTTAATTATTGCACAATTATACTAATTTGTGAAAATTATTTGTCTATGCTAAGTACGCCCTCTTGAATTTAGGGATATTCCGCCATCGACGACTCCTTACAGCGACGGAAAATTCACGTCCTGCTTAGACTACGAATCCGTAAGCAGCTGATCTACAATACAATAACTAAAAATATTGATTTTATTATTAGATATTGTAATCGAGATTAACTCGGTGATCAACATATTTTAAAATTATTAAACATTCACAAATACAGCCGGCTCTCGTTAATTCGAACTCGTCGGGACCACAAGAAATGTTCGATATATCCAGAGTTCGAATAATGGAAAGTTTGAGAGGAAAACGTGTTTAAAGGGGTATTATTACAAAGAAATTAATGTTATAGTATTTTTTAAATAGATTTCGGCTATTATCATTAGATTATGACTTAATATTACATTAAAAGATAAAAATACATAAACTAATTAAGGGATTGGGAACAAACAGAAACGAAGATGGAGTGGAGGTGTCATTGATGGACAGAGGGGGCATTAAAAAGGCAGATATGAAATGTATGGGATCATATGTATACTTCTTCAGAACAACTCTGACAGGAATGAAAGAAAGAAAGTTATTTTAAAGATCTGAAGTCCAGGAAAAAGTAAGGAAAAATGAAATATCGGAATCTCGTTAGTTCGAATTCAACGAAGTCAAGAGAAAATGTGTTCGAATAAATGAAAATTTTTAACATTATTCTGCTATTGAAAATTTCGAGACTTCACGTTTAGTTCGAATTAAGCAAAGATTCGATTTATCCGATTTCGAATTAACGAGAGACAACTGTATATTTAGAAAAATGTAGGAGGGAGGGGGCTAATTATATGAAAATAAAAATCTTTTATACAGTATATCTATAGGCCCTGATTACAGAATAGGCACAAAAAGCTCGTGCTTCTCTTGGAAAACTTTGATAGGGTCCTAAATTGATAAAACAGACGCCCCCAAATTTTACATTGGATTTATTGATATGCAATCCGATGCATTGATCAATTACAGGGACAATCAAAAGTATTCCGTTGCATTGCGGTCAGTGGGGAAAAAAGTTTCAAATGCATTTTAATGGTGTTACACTGATTCGAACATAATAAAATTGATATGCATCTATGAAGGATATACTATAATGTGCATTCCGTACAATTTATGGTGCAAAGACTATGTGTTATTGATTTACAGGGCCACACAAAAGTAATTTACTGTATACTTATATGTTGAGACATTGTTTTGTATACATTTTAATAGTATTAAACTATTTAATACTAACAATTAAACAATTTAATGTCCGTAATTAATAAACTATTTAATGCCCGTCTGTCTGTCTACACCGACCAGCGTAGCGGGCGAAGGCCACTAGTATAAAATATTAATAATTTAAACTGTTGCCAAAATTGAGAGAAATATTTCTAAATATTCACAATTTATGTTGTCTAAACTTTTTTTTTTTATCCAATTTGCATTTTTATTATTAAAATATTTTTGCATATTTTTCTTGACTTTATCCAGTTTTTATATAGAAGGGAAATTTAAAAAAGTTGCTTAATGAAATGTAAGTGATTCTCAACTGAGCCAAACTTAAGAATAATATTAGTAGCATTGTATAGTTGCCTTATATGTTGAATTTAGCAAATACTTCTCGATTGAAAGGGGGCTCCGAAATGACACTGCGTTTCCCATTGTTTCAGAGATTAATCCGGCTCTGTAAATATTTTTTTATATAGTATCTTATATGTATGTCGTGCAGGTATTGTGTAAAAGCTGTCGTAATGCCAAACTTAAAAATAGGGGGAACTGGGGCACATTGATACAGTTTTTTTCTAAGAATTTTTTTGGCGTCCAGAAAGTATAATTTTCGAGCTATTTTTCCATGTGGTGTCAGCAAAGCTTGTGCAATGTTTTATAAAAATGTAGAATCATTGTTTTATGTAATATTTTTGCATGTAATAGAAAAAAAAATTAAAAAAAAGTCATTTGTATAAATGTGCCCCATCCCTAGGGCAGATTGATACACCTCATGGGGCACTTTGATACGTTTGGGGAAAATGGAGACAAAATAACACCAATGCATATTTTTCATAGAAAATAACAAACCATTTTGCATTTGTTTATAGAAATTTAAATCACCTACAATTCATTAGTAAGCAATATTAAAGCAATCAAAACTACATTTATAATGACCTGATGTTCTGACTGATTTCTTGTCTCATTGTTGGCTGTGGTAACTTTGTCATATCTGGCACTTCAACCCCAGCATTATCTTCTTTTTTAGGAAACATGAAAAAAATTACCAGGTTTTTTATTTATAAAACGGTTTATAAATAAAAAATAAAGGATAATTAAGTTTAAAATTCTGTTTATAATACAATTATCCTTTGCTGTTATGCAGATTGTTTATCTTACTTAACATTTCTCATGTTGAAAATACATTTTTCTCTGGAGAATCGGTAGAAATTCGAGATTTGCTAGGCTGCCGTCCTTTTCTTAGAGAAATTAGAAGTATTTCACTTCAATAAAAAATAATATTAGAAATTTTTGGCGAAAAATGGTTGCATTAAGGAGTGTATGGTAAAAAAATAATAGAAAGTAATGAAAAAGTGTACTAGAGAAGGTTTTAAATTGCCCATAGCTATCATGGGGCAGACTAATACGTATTAATATGCCCCATACAGCCATTTTGAATAAAATGAATCTCAATTCCAACACTTCATAATTTATCTAACAATAAAGAATGAGGAACTGATAAAGAGTAGCTGTACTTGCTAGGGACAGCATTCTTTTCAGTTGAAAACACAGGAAGAGTTGTATAATACCATTGCAATTATACAACTCAAATTTACTTTTGACCTACAAAAACAATAAATCCCTCGTCCCATTTCATCAAAATATTGAATCGTACCAAGACTTTCCGTATGTAGTTGTGTACACTAGAATCATCTTTTGGAGCTGTTGTGAAGCTTCCTATAATGATCCTGTGAGCAGTAGAGAGGGTGTATCAATGTGCCCCAGTTCCCCCTACATTTTTTTAAATTCTAGATATATTTTCAGAGATGTCGTCGAAAATGTAATGTTAAAATATGTCCTCCACGTTTTATTTCCGAATCTACTGAAATTAAAATACTGAAAAAAAATAGGGCTAGTAGAAATTTATTTAGACATTATAGGAAAAGTATAGCCGTTATCCTAGGTCATGTATGTCGGAATCCAGATAGATTTTTCGCTAGTTAGTGAAACGAAATTGACCAATCGAAAGCCTGCATTTTAGGAAATTTTCTATTTCCACAAATACAAGCTCCTGATTGATCAATCTGTTTTCACTAATTAGCGAAAAATCTATCTGGATCCCGGCCATCTCAAAAGAACAGATCCTCTACCTAAAAATTGGCTTTCTATTCTTCTTCCTTTGCCCCCGTTATTGGCAAAGGTTAACAAATTTTCTAAATTGATTAAAGACTTGATTGCCCTGTAATGTTTTCATCTCTCTCTGCTATTTATCTCTTTTAAACAATTAATTAATTGTAACCATGTAAATAGTGATTGCTAATCTTGTATATATATACATGTGTTGATATTTTAGGGGTGTTCCCGCAAAAACACAATATTTTTCGAAATGAATAGGATTTATACCTTTGCTTTTGTAATCTAAAATCTAAATAAGAACCAAAAAAAAAAAAGGAAATACAGATGTGAAATGATAATTCCACCGTGTGATTAGCCTGGGGAACGGAGGGGTCTCACAAATCTGCTTCCTTTGAAAATGAGAAATAATGATACGCAAAATTCAAAGTAATATGGGGAATAGAGATAAGATGGGCTCAGATACGGTCTCGGGCTCAATTTTTATTCTAATCTTCGGGCTCGGGCTCGGGCTCATTTTTTCTGAATCCGAAAAATTATATTTATTCATGTGTAAAAAAGATTGAAAAAATTTTTTTCCATTTAAAATTGCGAACTTATTCCTTTTCAAATAAGTCATTTAGATCAAAATGACGGGGAACTGAAGTAGTGTTTATTTATTTTAGCATTTTATTGCTATTTCAAATGAAAATTTGTGATAATTACAGATTTATGTCTACATAATTTCCGACGACGACCTACTGAATGGCGCCAATCAAAATAAACACAGATATGAATTTGCTTTTTGTTGGCTTTTCGTTAGCATATATTTTTTAACAGGATCGTTTATTTATTTATTTATTATTTAGTTACATAACGTGAAGATAGTACTTTCTTCTGTTATTAATAGACGAAAATTAGCTGGAGGTTTGCAAATTGTTTAATCTTCTTATGTGTACGAGTCATAGTCGTTTTTAATATGAAAATTAGTTGTTGGTCTATCAATTTGTCAACATGAAGTCTGTTCATGTTGAGGACGATATACATTTTCGAAGCCAACTTTCCTGCGCAAGTAAAAATAATTATTATGTTATTCTGATATAAAGCAATTGTTTAGTGTTTCCTCTTTTCCTATAAAAGTATCGGACCTTTAAGATAATAAAGTCATTTTTTTAATTTTACGTTGATTTTCAGGCACCTATCAATCACGGAAGATTGTTATGAGAAAGGAATAGGTTATAATTAAAGATGTACATTTTTTGCAGAAAGTTGAAAAACGTTGTTCGATTCGCCAGATTACAAATAGTAATTTCTGCAAATTTCATGCATTTATTCATTTACTTTTTAAATTAGGGAAAATTTTGAGATTAATTTTAAGAGTCAACTGTATTTTTATTTGATACGGATTTTGATAAGATTGTATTTAAATTTTCATTTAACAATTTTATCTGTGTAAGAAATTTTTAATACTATAATAATAAATTTATAATACAATAATAATAAACAAAAATAAATAATTATAAATTTTTAATACCATAAATACCATACAATTTTGTTTTGTATATTTTTGGTATCGGGCTCGAGGTCTGGTAACAAAAAATCTTTCGGGCTCGGATTTAAAACCGTCGATCTCGGGCGGACCCGGGCCCCATAAAACGAGCCCGAACATATCTCTAATGGGGAATGGTCTGTTGGTTGGCTAAGTTTCGTTTTTTCGGCCATATTTTGACATTTTAAAAAAGAACATGTTATAGAGAAAAGACGGGCTCTTTTTTTTTTTTTTTAATTGGAAAATTTTATTTATTCATGTGTAGAAAGATTGAAAGAACTCTTTTCCACTTTAAATTGTGTACTTATTCCCTTTACAAGTTACTCTATTGCTACTTTGATCAAAATGACGGGAGAAATATAACCGTGTTTATTTATTTTAGTAATTCATTGCTGTTTGAAATGAAAATTTGTGATACTTACATCTTTGTTTTATATCTACCATATTTTATATGTGTTTATATTTTTTTTCTTATCCATTAGATTTATTTTTGAGCAACTTCTCATCCTTCTTCGCACAATGAAAAATTGCGTTTGGGTCCGTTTTAAAAAAAGTACCATACAATTATACCTTCAGAGAATAAAAACCTATCTAAAACGGAAACTTGATAGCTTTTAAGGGGTTCCGTTTTATTAGGTTTTATTACATAAGATAATGTTTGTACCCAACATGTTCAGGTTAAAAAAATTTGGGCACCCCCCCCCCTCCCCCCGTTCAAAAGGCTGGCTACGCCTATGTGTTGCGAACGAAATCTGACTTCGAGCAGTCAACAGATACAATTCCATCAAATAAAGTTGCAGTCGAAGTCTTTTGGCCTATGGGACGAGTGTGTTGTCATTTTAAAATAATAATGATTTGTATGAAGCTTAGAAGCATAGTTTATTACCACTTCAATAGAAGGCCGCTCCATAAATTATCATTAAACCTTTCTGATTGTCCAAGTCCATGTGACACAACCACAAAGTAAAGCAAAGTAAAGGATGTTTTCCGCAGAGGCATTTTTCTTGAAACTACGATCACTGCGGTAAAAATTCTACATTCCGAGAAGCAGCAAGCAACCTTAACAGTTGATAGATTAGTGAATTCTGATCGCTCCGTCAACACCGACTCTCTCAAATTTCTCAGATAAATTCGCCCCGCCTTCTTTGACGCATTGCTTTCAAAACCACTAAGGTTTATTCGAATGTAGTTTCACTTCCATTGGTTCAGAGGTGGAGCTAAATGTAAGGTTTCTTTCATATATCGCGCAATAAGATAAAGTAATCAGTCCCAAAATGCGGATGAGTCAACCAGCAGCAGACGATTATTAAATAAATAAAACAAAATTAAAGTTTTCGATAAATGTTTTTTATTCTAAAAAGGGAAATGGATTTGTGGAATGAAATTAAGATTTCGCAATAAGATATTGATATTTAAGTAATACATTCTAGTTCTTTTTAAGAAAATAATTAATAGATTGTGCTGAATTAAAGAAAATAAAAAGAAAAGGAACTTTAGCCGTTAAAAATATTAATATATTACGGAAACTGAGAATGAAAGTATGTTCTTATAAAACTTTAGAACGAACTCGAAGCGAATTTTTTTTTTTTTTTTTTTTACATACATATCTCAGAAGTTCAGTGCACATTTTAAAAAATAAATTACCTCCCCCCCCCCTAAGAAGACTGCAATTTATGAGTTTACTTTTAGCTTTCCATAAATTTATTTTTATAAGTGTTATTTATATTCCATAATACTTGCATTATTTATTTTTGATTTATCATTTACATTTAAAGTATAAAATTTTAAATATCAGTACTCAAAAATTGTGATTATTTACTTTCAAAATTTTTTTATAATGCTTGTATTCAAAAATTCCGTTCATAATGTTCGCATTCAAAAATACTATCTATTTACTATTTACCATTTAAAAATTGTGTTTATATTTGTATAGATTAAAACCAAATATTAACTTCTTGTACTAATATTTAGTGTATTCGTGGACTCAAATATTTGTTTAGTTTAAATATCTTGACATTCAGAATTACGCATAGCAAAAATAAAATATAAATCGTTATTAAATAATCTACTGGCAAATTGTTTTTGTGCAGAAATTGTAAATTCTATTTGCATTAAGACTGCTAATTGTAAGCAACTGAATTCAACCTGTTATCGTTGGACTCGGAATATAATAGTAATTATTATTCGATTGATAACCTAAATTTGTTTGCAACTTTCCAGAAGTACTGATGATGCTGCCCTTGTCGAACTACACAATATAGCCAAAGATGACCAGTCATTTGTGATTTTACACGTTTTGTTAAATACCTTCAAAAATATACGTGGAAATATTCTGAAAATCCAGGTGTGTAAACAGAATAGTACAGGTTATATACTTCGTGAAGATATTTTTCTCGAAATCCCATAGGAAACCGTCAACGAATTGAAAAAGAACGAAGATATTTTGCATAACCATGTCAAAATTGATGTAGAAAAAGCGTCCAAACTGCAGATTGTGACTACGTGGCTTATCTGTGTTTATTTTTATGAGGCTATCATATATACTCGTAGAGAAATTAAGATTTTTATAAGAATTGTCGCAAATTTTTTCAAATTTTTTGCTTATAATTTGCTGAGTTTTTAATAGAAAAAAAAATTATTTTCAGAAAATATGAGAAATAACATTATACATAATACCTTGTTATCAGAATTAAAAATTAATAAAAATTGTAGGATAATGAGCAGGTTTACTAAGTAACACTTCACTGCGTATGCGTCATCGCAATCAAAAGGTAATTTGCTTATTGTGTTAGCTAAATGTATAGAGAAACTTTTGAAAAAATCCCAAAAACATAGCTTAAAAATTCTCAAAATAATCGTCGATTGAATAAGTTCAAAATCCGTTATTCCCGATATAAAGCAAAAAGATGAGGGTAGTACGTGCAATACTTTGCAGCTATATTGACACTAATCAATGGATATATGGATACAACCCCTCGTATTTTTACTTCATTTTAGGAATAACGGGTTTTGAGCTTATTCAATCGACGATTTTTTTTCCAGAATTTTCAAGCTATGCTTTTGAGACTTTTACAAAAGTTGCTGTATACATTTAGCTAACACATTATGCAAGCTACATTTTGATTGCGGTGACACACGCGCAGTGAAAAATTATTTAGTAAACCTGCTCATTTTCCTAACAATTATTATTATTTTAATTCTGGTTACAGGGCATTACGTACAATTATTTGTCACATTTTCTGAAAAGAAACTTTCTTTATATTAAGAATCAATTATATTTGAAAAACAAAAAACTCGAAAAAATTTGGGAATATGTTTTTATAAAAACCATAATTTCTGATATCCTCATAAAAATAAACACGGTGTATTACAATAAACCACGTAATCATAATCTGCAGTTTGGATGCTTGTGCTACATTAGTTTTGACAGGGTTATGCAAAAGATGTTCTTTCTTTTTCAATTTGTTGACGGTCCCCTATAGTATTTCGAGAAAAAAAAATCCTCACAGAAGTATATAATCTATACTATTCTGTCTAAGCTCTTGGAGTTACAGAATGATTCCTCATATATTTTTCTAGATATTTAACAAAACATCTAAAATCGCAAGTGGCCGACCATCTTTGGCCATAAAGTGAATTGGCAGCTTGGTTTCCGCTCCAATTTGTTAATTAATTTAACTTTGAATATGTTTATTTTATTTTATAGTATTTTTGTGGAATTTTTGTAAAATATATATTTTTTCTTCTGGCTGGGCTGGGTTTCTGCTTACAAGAACCTCCATGTTAGGGATATTTGTGGGTGGAGCGTAAACTCTAACTGGATCTCTGATCAGATGATCTTGCTCCGCTCAGACTATCGAATCTTAAAGAACACGAACAGTTTAGATGTATAAAAAGTCCTTTTGGCCAGTGCCGAAAGGAAGAGGTAGGTTTCATATTTCTTGGTTTTAAAAATTTTCAAGTTTTACAAGAGGACCAGAGATGTAGTGGAGAGTGTACGGGGGTATACGCCGCATACCTTCTGAATTTTTTAAAGGAACACCGTATATTCTCTGCTTCTAAAGGAAGCTATAGTATACACACTCTAGGACATACTCCCTGTCTTGAGCGGATACCCTCTACTTAGAACGCATATCCTCTGTTATTTTTACAACTACACCCTTGGTTGAGACTAATATTACCGTAAAATGGGGTGAATAGGAACGAAACTTCCCAGTCATACAAATAAATTCATTATAAATATGTGTGATGATATTTTTAGTAGCCAATTTTTTTTATAAGAAGGTAATAACATTAAGAGTTGGGAAATTTAGTTTTGACATGTTTGCACAACTTCTGGGGTATATAAAAAAACTTCAAGAGAATCCTCAAAAAGCTCATTTTTTCAACGTCTTCAAAACATTGTATGTAACTACAGTATTTTTCGTATTCTAAACCAAGAGAGGGGAATTTTAATTAATGATAGACCTTAAACGATATTATGTATTAAATTCTACTTATTTCTCAACCATACAATGAAAAAATGAAAAATGGCTTGTAACATCAGAGGTTTGAGATTTACGGGGTGAATCGGAACACGTTTTCTCGCATGGTTTATTTTCTATACAGTACTAGTTTCATATAATATAGGAAAACATGCGTATGAATATGCATTGAAACAATATTTTGTTTGTTCTAATTACTTGAAGAGTTTAAATGTACCAAGAAATTACTTGGTTAAACAAAAAAGTCAATGCCTAATCTAACAAACATGGAACACGCAATAACAAAATTTAAAAATAGCAAATTATTTAGAAAAAGTTCACAGAATTATTCTCTGACATTGACAACATTACACAAACATCTCAAAATGAAAAACCAATTAAAAAAGAGAAGGATGCAAACAGTACTAAGGGCTGGGGATGAGGGAGTATTAGTATATCGTATTAATATATGCAGCGAACGGGGCTACTCAATAGATTTATTTACCCAATGACTACTAGTAAAGAATAACGCAGAACAGGGCTAAATTTGTATTAAATTCTACATCTACAATTCGAATTTCTTAAAATAAATTTTAATTTTTCTTGATTTAAAAGTTGTTTTCTAATTTTTAAAAAGGCATATCTTTACTTATATCCTTATCCTTATATCCTTATATATATTATAAATGTGAAAGTGTGTCCGAAAATTGGAATGAACTTGGCTTCAAAACGGATGGATTAATGTCTTTGAATTTTTGTATATAGGTAAATTATTGGCCTGAAATGAACATAGGCTAATTTTTATTTATTTTATTCAAATATTTTTCTTAATAATTCAATATTTCACTATTTTTCATACAGAATAAATTGAAAAATTGTCCATAATATTTAATTATCTTTCTTTTTTCGTTGCCAAAAAATAAAAAAACCGGAATAATTATTTCTCTTCTGTAATTAATTTTCAACTGAAAGATTTTCACGTGATAAAATAAAATGAAATAAATAAATGGACCCTATTCTGTTTTTCGGTTCGAGATTAAAAACCGCAATTTCACCAATTGTGACGTCAGAGGAATACTGTTTTTCTTCTTATATCACGCAAACGATTATATAAAATTTCTTTTACACTTAGAAGACTTTACAAGAATATAACTTCACACTTTACAAGAATATAAATATTTTAGTAGTTTTTCCAGATATTAATCCATAATCAAAATGAACCTTTTTCTTTCTTTCGGTTAGAGGCTATAAAATTCAACTTTTTACCAATTGTGACGTCAGAGGAATACTTTCCATTAAGAATTTTAAAAATATCAATGTAACGTCATATATGAAACGAAGCATAAGTTTTCAAGTTTTCATTTTTAATAACACAATGTAATTTTGAGTAAGTGCTAAAAAGAGACGACTGTGACGTCACATATTGAAAATAAAATAAATATCTCTGATGTTACAATGAAATGAGATTGAATTATGATATCAAAAGTTATTATTTAAAGAAAATTAAGTTTATCGTCTGAGCGTGGTTAATATTTAATTTTAAAATGAAACAAGTTTTTTTAAAGTTTAAATATTAAACGACTAGAAAATATTAGTAATTTATACATATCGTAAATGACGTAATGATCAATGAAAAATTTTTTTATCATTTTTAGAAAGTAAGAAAAGCTCAACTAATCAAAAAAAAATATTTTTGTATGTTAATTCTGAAAATTGTTCAATTCTGAAAATATAAATAAATATCGCTTTAAAAATGCACTTTCGGGCTTAAAATCTAAAGATTTAATGTTATTGTGAGAAAATACATTCCCTCAGTCAATATCTCAATTTGGCATAATGTGCTCAAAGTGTACTGGAAACAGGTTTGCAAATGGATATTAATTGCACATTTTTTTTGGCTCTTAAAAAGTAAAAATATGTTGTCACTTTTAAGAATGTTTTTTATAATAAATTTCTATAAATTTTTATGGTATACAGAGCATATATGTACGAATTATACAAGAATGCCACCTAAAACAGTTTTGTAGTACATTTTTCCTAACACTGTTTTTTTCCGTTTTACGGAAACTACCCGCTTTTTGACACTTTCTAACATGGTCTAAAAGTGTTTACGACTTCAACCTGTCTGTATACCGGATGCCGAGTGCCTGGGGTCTGCCGTCTGTCTGTCCGTTTTTCAACTTGGGTAAACATAGTGGAATTCATACGAAAATAACAAACGTTATTGAGATTTACCATAGCATATGCGGCATTGAAAATGGTTTAGGTTTAGGTTTATTTTTGTCGTCCGATTATCTACACTAGGGATATAGGACCTGGGGGGAGTGCCCTTCGTGGGGGTCTTTCTAAGGGAACCTAACCCGTACTTACGCAAGGTTCGAAGAAAACCACGAAAACTCCGAACGGTTAGGCCGACGGCCGCGATTGGGTTCAAACCCAGCACCTGCCGTCTACCAGTTGAGAGGTCAGAACCTCTCGGCCACTGGTGGGGCCATTGAAAATGGACCAGGTAGCAATAATAGCTGAATCACAGGAGCACTCAAAAGGAAACTTTACATTATGGTCTAAGGCGAAAAAATCATTTGTGGTGTATTTTAATAATGTTACATAATTTTAAATGTAATGAAATTTACATGCATTTTTAAGATTCAGAAAAACATGGTTACTATCGAATATGTTAAATGTAGTACTTATAGTGTGCGTACAGGGAGCTCAAAAGTATTTCAATATATTATGGTCTGTGAAGAAAAACCATTTGCAACGTATTTTAATAATGTTATTTTATTAAGGTTATTTTAAAAATATTGAAATTGATATCAGGTTCTGAAGTGCACTAAAATAGGATTTCTGTAGAAAATGGGGTGAAAAGATTTAACATTCACTTACAAGATTGCAGAAAAATGTCGGTAATATAATAGTCTACGGAGAAAAAAAATATTCCCAGCTTATTTTAATTGCGCTGTGCTATTTCAAACATGATGAAATGAATATACTGAGATAATCAATACAATGATAAATACTGAAATTTACTACAATAAGCTTGCAGTTAAGTATCATTTGCATCACATTTGTTGTTCATTTACACAGACGCATAAAAGATTTTGGACCTGTGTCCAGATCTCAGATATTGTATCCAAAGTATGGTCTATTAGAAAAGATTGCTGAAGAGCTTTTTCAATTATCGTATGTATTTGGAAAACTAATGCATCCTGAAGTTCAGCTACATTTGATATAATAAGAGATGTTTGTAGAATTTAAATAAATCATGTATCGGACTATACAATAAACTGGATTGGTCACCAGTGCAATAGCGATTCCCGAAAATATGAATTCAATAATTTGAATCGGGTTTTTTGCTTGAATAATTTAAGCTAAATATGCGATCGTATACATATTTGCACGTAATATACAGGAATGTAAAAAAGAATTCAAGTAAGTTTCTGTCTATAATTAGAAATTGCTAAAGGTGAATTTTAATATTCGTTATACTTTTTCTCACTAAGAAAAATTTTAACATTGTATTTAGAATATTTACAAACACATAGATCATATACACAGCTGCAGAAAAGAATGTCCCGGTGAAGTTATGCATTATGGAAATGTTGGATATTTTTTTTTATTACCTAGGTATAACACATGATTTTTCTTTCTTTGATATGGAATTCTGAAATGCACTACAACATGATTTCTGTACAATTGGGGTCCGTTACAGTTGTTCTACAGTATAAGTGGTTACAATTTCATTTTCGCGATTGTTCATATTATCTAACACATTTTCCTTTTATTTGACTGAGTTCTTTAAGCCCCTATAAAAAACTACTGCATAGCCTTCTATAAGATAAATGTTACATATATTTTAAATTATTGTTAATGGACCGTTTTGTTTAATTAAAGCGTTTATCTTTTTTTTTTTTTTTTTTTTTTTTAATGCTACGTGAACGACGTCACGGGTAACAGCTAGTATATTATAAATGTGAAAGTGTGTCCGAAAAATCGGAATGAACTTGGCTTCAAAATGGATGGACTAATGTCTTTCAATCTTTGCATATGGATAGATTATTGGTCTGAAATGAACATAGGCTAATTTTTATTTATTTTATTCAAATATTTTTCTTAATAATTCAACATTTCACTATTTTTCATGCAGAATAAATTGAAATTTTTTTCATAATATTTAATCATTTTCTTCTTTCGTTGCCAAAAAATAAAAAAAACCAGAATAATTATTTCTCTTCTGTAATTAATTTTCAACTGAAAGATTTTCACGTGATAAAATAAAATGAAATAAATAAATGGACCCTATTCTGTTTTTCGGTTCGAGGTTAAAAACCGCGATTTTACCAATTGTGACGTCAGAGGAATACTGTTTTTCTTCTTATATCATGCAGACGGTTATATAAAATTTCTTTTACACTTAGAAGACTTCACAAGAATATAGCTTCACACTTTACAAGAATATTAATATTTTAGTAATTTTTCCAGATGTTAATCCGTAATAAAAATGAACATTTTTCTTTCTTTCGGTTCGAGGCTATAAAATTCAACTTTTTACCAATTGTGACGTCACAGGAATACTTTCCATTAAGAATTTTAAAAATAACAATGTAACGTCATATTTCAAATTTTCAAAAATTCTTTTTTTTTTTTCGTTTTATGGAAACTACCCCCTTTTTGACACTTTCTAACATGGTCTAAAAGTGTTTACGACTTCAACCTGTCTGTATACCGGATACCGAGTGCCTGGGGTCTGCCATCTGTTTGTCCGTGTTTCAACTTGAGTAAATATAGTGGGATTCATACGAAAATAACATACGTTATTGAGATTTGCCATATCATGTGCGGCATTGAAAATGAACCAGGTAGCAATTATATCAATAATCACAGAAGCACTCAAAAAGAGATTTACATTATTTTAAATTACGGTCTACGGCGAAAAAATCATTTGTGGTGTATTTTGATAATGTTACATAATTTTAAATGTAATGAAATTTACATGCATTTTTAAGGTTCACAAGAACATGGTTACTATCGAATATGTTAAGTATAGTACTTATAGTGTGCGTACAGGGAGCTCAAAAGTATTTCAATATATCATGGTCTGTGAGGAAAAACCATTTGCAGCGTATTTTAATAATGTTATTTTATTAAGGTTATTTTAATAATATTGAAGTTGATATCAGTTTCTGAAGTGCACTAAAACAGGATTTCTGTAGAAAATAAGGTGAAAAGGTTTAACATTCATTTACAAGATCACTGAAAAATGTTCGGTAATATAATAGTCTACGGGGAAAAATATTCCCAGCGTATTTTAATTGCGTTACACTATTTCAAACATGATGAAATTAATACTCTGAGATAATCAATACAATGATAAATACTGAAATTTACTACAATATGCTTGCAGTTAAGTATGATTTGCATCACATTTGTTTTTCATTTACAGAGACGCATAAAAGATTTTGGAACTGTGTCCAGATCTCAGATATTGTATCCAAAGTATGGTCCATTAGAAAAGATTGCTGAAGAGCTTTTTCAATTATCGTATGTATTTTAAGGAAAACTAATGCATCCTGAAGTTCAGCTACATTTGGTATAATAAGAGATGTTTGTAGAATTTAAATAAATCATGTATCGGACTATACAATAAACTGGATATATGGTCACCTGTACAATAGCGATTCCTGGAAATATGAATTCAATAATTTGAATCGGGTTTTTTGCTTGAATAATTTAAGCTAAATATGCGGTCGTATAAATATTTGCACATAATATACAGGACTGTACAAAAGAATTCAAGTACGTTTCTTATTATTAGACATTGCTAAAGGTGAATTTTAACCTTCGTTACATTTTTTCTAACTAAGTAAAATTTTAACATTGTATTTAGAATATTTACAAACACATAGATCATATATACAGCTGCAGAAAAAATGGGCCGGCGAAGTTATGTATTATGGAAATGTTGGATATTTTTTTTTATTTTCTAGGTTTAACACATGATTTTTCTTTCTTTGATATGGAATTCTGAAATGCACTACAACATGATTTCTGTACAATTGGGGTGCTTTACCGTTGTTCAACAGTATAAATGGTTGCAATTTCATTTTCGCGATTGTTCATATTATCTAACACATTTTCCATTTATTTGACTGAGTTCTTTAAATCCCCTAAAAAAAAAAAAAAAAAAAAAAAAAAAAAAAAAAAAAAAAAAACTATTGCATAGCTTGGTATAAGATATGTGTTATATATATTTTAAATTATTGCTAATGAAATGTTCTGTTTAATTAAAGCGTTTATCTTTTTTTAATGCTACGTGAACGACGTCACGGGTAATAGCTAGTATAAAATAAAGGCTTGGTTTCAGAATAACTATGTGTTCTTATTCCTCCCTTATCAATATTACCTGTTTTTATTAACTCTATTAAAATTTGAATCGGGATAAATAAAGATTATAGCATTTGTTCCGATTCACCCCTATCTGCTGAATCGGAACACCATTAAAAAATAAATAATATATATATAAACAGTAAAAATCTTTCTTTTTTTGCTTAAAAAGTAAAGAACCAAACAAGACCAAAATTTCTAGTAGAAAAATAAAAAAATTAAAAAATCAGTTGTTGCTTTTTTTTTAACGTTAAAGTTGAAAAGTGTTCCGATTCACCCCATTTTACGGCACTCACATTTTAAGAAGCTAAAAATGACAAATCCGATAAGAGAATGTTCGTTAATAGTAAATTTGAATGAGAACTGCGTCAAATTTGTAATCTATAGCTAAGGTTTCATCATTTATGGGTACTTTTTTGGTCGCCAATTTTGGCGATATTTAGCCAAGCGTCTCAAAGCATGGTGAGGATTTGAAGCTGACGGATATTAATAATATTTAAGCATTGCATGGCAATGCACAATGCATGTGGCCATCATTTGAAACAAGATGCGGATGAAGCTGGCCTACGACCTCTGTCGAGACATTGCTATGTACTATGCATACAATCAATCTCATCAAAACCGGTTAATAAATACAAGAGTTATCGCATGGCATAAATCATATATATATATATATACAAGTCAACATTTGGACGGAGGATGTTTTTGGCATCTAGGGATCATGATTGGTGAAAATATACCAAAATATTTATAAAATTTCGGGAAGTGATTTCCTCCGGATGGATGCAATAGGTAGCTTTTTACTTTTTGTTATGAAATCTACCTAAGAGACACGGGTAACGTACTCTACGTGCCATCGGCTTCTAAAGTCTAGGTATCAACTTTTAATGATATGTTTGTGTAATGCATTACCCAGTAATAATATTAATGTAATAAATGTCAAATTGTTAAAAAAGAAACTAATTTCAATATTAATTATGTAAGTATTTTGGGATTCACGACTAGTTTGCATTGAGTGGCACTATTAATACACCACCCGTATTTTTAAAGGTTAAACACGAACCAACGCGGCATTGCAACTTCGCGACCTCCGGAATGCGCGTTCAACAATGTCAGATTTAAGTTTTAAACAAGGTCTTTGTTTTAGGTCAGAGAAGAGTATTATTCTGCTAATTTTTATCTATCACCAAGATTCTTAACAAACATCGAATGTATGACTAACGTCATGTTTAAAAATATAATTCGAAAATCATTGTGTCAAAATTTAATTATTGACAATTATTTCAATGTCAACTCCAGAAACAATACTAGAAATAAACTGGCTGAATATTTTTTAACTCTTGATCTAAGTCCATTCATTCAAGAATCTACTACCAGGGAAAATATAATTATTAGCAATGTATTCACCAACATCCCCAAGCAATGTGGCATAATTCATCCATTTTTTAGTCATCATAAACAGATTCGGATAAGATTTAAAAAATATATTCAGAATAGCAATATTTGATGCTATTTAGGTTTTATATCTCTCTAAACTTTCATAGTATATCCATCGATATTTTTCTATTGCACATAGCTATACTCAACCCTACGTCATATAGCGTTTTACAAAGATTTATTATTCTTTCAGCAACGATCTTTTTATAATATTAGTTACTAATATATTTATCGTACGGAACCTTCAGTTCGTAAATATTTCTCATACTTGACCGATTTTTATTTTTCTTATTTCCCATTTGCAAGTCTAACATTAAATCTATTTTCTGAGTTCCTTAATTTATATTGTCATAAGTTAAAATTTTATTATATTGATAAATAGAATATTTGTTTTTATTAAAATATAACTTTCCTTTTACTTTTAATTTCAGGTTTTTGCAAGAGAATGAATCTCTGTTTCCAGTCTCCGAAAGGTTATGAAACAAATACGTGAAGTTGTTGGCCTGATATGACGATAATTACTTGGCGCAGGTATTTAAAAATCAGTGCTAATCATAAGATACCTGTTCAAAACCTTCTTCAAGAGTCAAATGGATAAACCTAATTTTAGCACAAAAAACAGTGTTTCTCAAAGTTCGACAGAAACTGTGAAGAAAGGGAATGTGTGTAGCAATGATTCTGTCACTGAGAAAAGAAACAAGACGGCTGAACCTTACTCCCCAACTGATCCATCTGTTGATGGATTAGTTGATAATATTGATTTAAACAATATTTTTGGCATTGAAAGCTCAACTTTCAAATGCAGTTCGTTGGAAGACAGTAATTATAATGATCTCTTTTCTTGCCAAAGCCTAAATGGATCTGAGATTAACAGTATATATTCAGAAGTTGATTCTTGGAACAACTCTGATATAGATTCATGTAATACATCTGAGGGAGTTCAAAAGTCGCCTTCTTCATCCTTTAGTGCAAATTCTGAAAATAATAAAATTCCCCACAGTCCTCTTTCAGAAAGCATATCTGAGCCAGATTTTCTAAGTATTTGCTCGAATACCTCTATTCCTGATTATACCTTGTCGCCGTTAAACATTACATGCAGTTCTGAGACACCATGCTATTCTATCCAGTCTCCAGATGCTACATTTGATAATGTTTCAAAAAGTTCTACTTCTAACTCCAAAAGTAAACTAAAAGACGATGACACCATTTTTGTCAGCAAACCTAGAGATCCTAGAGCAAAAATCCTATACTTATCCAAATTAGATTTAAAATGCAAGTCGTCTTCTGTTCAAATCATTAAAAAAAGTAATTATCCTACCGAATCACTGCCCAAAGATCTGAAAACTAATAAAAATAAAATAAATAATAAACTTCGAGGTAATGAACATTTTAATGATAATATTCGTAAAAAAGACGGCATTATCTATGAACAAATAAAACTTAAAAGTTATCTAGATTTTGTAACAGATGTATCTACGATGCCTGTAAAAAATGCTGATGTTCGTAAGAATTCTGGAAAAATTGAATCGGGAGCATTTGGAAGTCTAAGCGATACAGAAAGGTTTAGCATTTCGGATTCGAATAATCAGAATGATAAAGCAAACCGAGATCATTCTGATGATTCAAAACCAGATGAATATAAAAAGAATAGCATTTTACCTGTTTTGGAAGAATGTAGTACTTTAACAACAAGAAATCATGATTGGAAGTGCAGTAGTGATCATGGAGAGAAATGTGATTCTTCTCTCACTACTAAATTGAATGGAAAGGGAAAAAGTAATCAAAGAGAAAATGAGGATAGCAATCAAAAAGAAAATGGAGTTATGTATCTTATGAACAATTTAGAAGAAAGGAAAAAAATTCGTAGAAAATACAAACTCAAAAGTTTCTTGGAATCATTATCAAAACGTCCTGATAAAACTGATTTGTTTTCCAAATCCCTAGAATACCAGTTACAAACAACACCTCAAACAAATACAGAGAGCAATTACCTCAAGAATAACGCATCTTACGAAGTAAAAAACGCAGAATTCAATGATAGTTCACATGCAACTCATTCTGATTCTATTTCTGAGCCAACTCATAACATTGCACAATCAATTAATTCACCAAAAATTAAAAATCCATACGTACGGTTTGACTTTTCAAAGTTTTTGGATAATTCAAATTGCATGTCAAGAAAAAGATGTTTCGGAGAAATAAACGAGACTTTTGAATCCAAATGTTCAAACAACGATTTAATCAGTAAAACAAGTACAAATCCATATTTTGAAGAGACGTACGAGCCAGAATCATCAGATCCCAGTTCCTTAAAACATGCCACACAATTATCTACAATGCAACAACTATCTAAAAAAATGTCTGTATCAGGTCTGCTATCTATTGCAGAAAACAAACCCAATTTTTGTGACAATGAAATCGAGGAAAAGGATTTAAAATCTATTCAGTCAACTAATTTTACAGTATCTGATGAAAATTTCAGTCGGACGAAATACCTCGACGAAAATTGTAATAAAAAGAGTATTTCAAATAAGAACCACATAAAAAATGGGACATTGTTGAAAGAAAATGATCTATCACCTCTTTCACCTCAGGAAGAATTAAGCGACATACAGATGTCCGAGAAAAATGATGTTAAACAGCAATATTCTGATACGAAGATTGATGAACAAATATATTCAACTATAACGGATGAGGAGAAAGATTCAACAGCTAGTAATTTAAAAAATAATATGAATTCTTCAGTAAAAAATTCAGAGTCATTTTCGGAAAAAAAGAATGGATACCCTGAAAGAATAATATCAGAGATTAAACAAGTTCAAGATCCAGATTTGTCAAAAAAAAAAGAAAATCTCGAACCTACCTACCCAAATTTACTAGAACAAACTAAGGTAATGTCCCGTGATAATTCTGATGATTATTTCACAATATTAACAAAAGAGAAACGAAAAAAATTGAAACAACTGAAAAAAAGCTTAAGCATTGTTGATGAAGATCTATTATCTAACGACGAAGCGAAGAAAAATTTTCCTTGTAGTCGAGCCATTAAAAAATACAATAAAACAAAAAATGAATCACTTTTTAAGGATTTTTCAAAACCTTATTCGGCACTTTTCAAGGAAGAAATTAAATTTCCTACTGATCTAATCACAGAAAAATACAACCAGACACAAAGCAAAAACCTAAACGAGGATTATTTACCATTCAAACATTCAAAATACTTCAAAGGAGAAGATAAATTTCATATTCAGGATCAGACCCCAGAAAAGTGCCATTTAACAAAGCCTTTATCATTCCATGGTTCAACATCCGACAACGAAGATCAAAAGTGTCCTGGCGATATGATCACGAAGAAATATCATCAAACAGAAACTGGAAGACCATCAAACGATTTCACTACTATAAGTAAATCAAACATTAAAAAGCAAATAAAAAGAACAAACAGTGACGATAAACTGCATGTTTCCGGTGAAATAATCAAAGAAATGGATAAAATAAAAGATCCTAGACTACTGAATAGGCAATATGGAATCTACCATAAAAATACTTTAGAAAATCTTTCTTTTATTAGGGATGAAAATGGCAGTGAAAATTGTTTTATTAAAGACAATACACTAGTTTTAAATGATAAAGATTCTTACATACATCAGGAAATGAAACGACTTGAGTCTTGTAAAGGATGTTCGACAGCAAAATCTTTTTTTTCTTCATTAAAGCATCAGCCAGTAAATAAAAATGACTCTGAAAGTGAAAATTGTAGCGCCAGCGATGATTTGTTACCTTCTACTGATCTGAAAAGAGAACATTACCTTAGCTTTAAACGACGAAAAACTAGCGAGGATGCATCGTCATGCGAGGAAATATACGTTCTAGAAAAATCTCAAAATAAATATTTTAAATCGTGGACTGATCAAGAAATTTTAGATAAGCAAGATAGCGAAGAAAACATAAAAAATGCATTTTCAGACGCTGAAGTGGATTTATCTGAGTCAAATACGAAATCATCGAAACCAGATTTTAGTCATTCGAATAAAAAATTTTACAAAAATGATGAAATATTAGAAAATACACCAGTCAACTTGCAAGATTATTTAGACAATGAAGCTGAAAAAAGTATATCAGAACAGCTTGTATTAAATGAAATGATCACAGATTTGCAATTAACTGATCTGACTGCTTCAGATAAAGCAATTGAACACATTGAATTTCAGCGAGTTGATAAAAGAAAAAATGAAAATTATCTTGATGAGTTGGTCAGCAGAAAGAGAAATAAAAAAAGCCATAACAGTGGCAAAAATAATAAAATAAATGAAGATACGTTTCTTGAAAACTATCTCCTAAGAGGGCCCAGTTGGTTCATCACAGATAATCAAGAAACAAATAAAGAGCAAACCATGAATAATGGCTCAGATATCGAAATTAATGAAGTTCAGGAAAATTACCAAGGTCCAAAATTTTATGAATTAATAGATTTGAGTTCCCCGGAGAAAGACAGTGACGTTGAGATAATAAAAATCTATTTTCCTGATCTGCAAATCATAAAAGAAATATTTCCTTCACATCAAAATGCAAATTCGCACAAAGAAGGGTCTGACCAAGGAAATGTAACAAATTATCACACTGAAAACTATAGCGAGATCACAGATAAAAAGGATAATGATTCATGTAATCAAAGTAATTCCAGTGAAAAAAACAATTCAGTTAAAGATAGTAGAATTTTTCTTGCGTTTGAGGAGAATGAAATCCAAAATGAACAACAATGTGCAGATAAATTAAAAACTGTTAATCCTGAAAAAAGAAAAATTCTTCTTAAAGCTCTTCAAATTGTACAAATGCAAGATACTTCGCCTAAAAAAATTTTCGAAAATGGAAAAGAACCTAAAACTAATCAAGCTATTGAAAAATGTTGTACAGAATTCACTTATTCAAATAATGAGATCAATCACAGTGCAGAAAAAGATTATTCATCTTCTTCTGATGAAGTTTCATTAGGAAAATCATCAGTTGTTGATGAAAATAGCAGTCCATCAAACCTATCCTCATATGAAGCTCTTAAACAAGAAATTTATAATAAATTATTCTCTTACAATGAAGATTCTCAATCACATTCTTTAAAAAAGTTCGAAAGTCCAAAAAAAACTAATAAAAGAAAATTCAATAAATCTTTCTCTTACAATAAAAATTCTAAATTATCTTCGTTGAATACTTCAAAAAGGCTCAAGAATCCAAGTAACGCCAAGAAAACTAAATTCAATAACTCGTTATCTAGCGTGAATTTATCTTCAGAAATGAAACAGAAAGACACTCCAGTGAGCGATTCGTCCGCCTCTGACTGTGGTTATTCAAAAACCGACGAAGAAAAACAAAAATTAAAAAGAAAACGTAATTTACAATACTACAATAGCAGAATACGTAAATTAAAACATCGAAATAGGCTGATTGTGCCACTAAAAACAATTAAAAATGCTAACGGTAAAACGAAAGGTTTACGAAGTATCAAAAAGAGAAAGTTAACTGCGACAACAAACAATGACACTAGTTCTTTGCCGAAAAGGAAGAACGACGGCATAGCATGCAAAAGTTCCTTATCATCTGATAATAATAAAACTCATAGAAAAGTCCAAAATACTAAAGAAGAACATTGCATAAAATGTAATAGTGTAATGAAGAATGGCTCGAAAACATTGATGAATAACATTTCAACGAAATTAAATCAATCTAGTCTTAAAAATGTGACTTCTGCAAGACGGTTTAAAGGGATAAGGCCATCTGTAACAGCGAAAAAAATTTATTCTCCACCACCTAAATCAAGAGTTTGTGTAGAAGAGAAACGTGATAATACAGTAAAAGGAAATTTAGTATCGGATGACAATAGTACAAAATCAAAAATAAAAGCCAGCGATGGAACTAATATAAAAAAAAGGAGTGATAATTTAAAAGTGCTGACAAAGAGTGGGGGATTAATTGAGAAAGGTAAACATAATGTCGCAAAAGTAATTGCTTCCAGGAAAAACTTAACTAAGATACCAAACCCCTACATTTTACCAGCTACAACGTCGTTAGAAATTCAATATGAAGATACATCAAAGGTAAACTTGTGCACATCTGATCATGGAAAATGTAAAAGAGATGAAAAAACAAAATCAAAAAAGGATCCAAAAGATTATTGTAAAAATGAGGGCAACTTCAAACATCTTATAAAGTATGTTGGACAAAATACTGAAAGTAATACTAAAGGAAATAGTCCAAATGCTTTGAGAAAATCTCTTAAAAGCAAAATAGTAAAAACTGCAAACCAGGTTTCTTCACCGCCGAAGTTAAGTGTTGCATTGGAAACAAAACATGAAATTGTAAATTCGTTTGCCTATCGTATCGAAATGATTATGTGTGTTGATTGTCTCAGAAAATTGAAACAGGATAATAAATCGAAAACAAAAAATAATGAAAGTGTTTATTCTCCAAAAAAAGATAATCGTCACGTAACCAAAGGAAATACACTTAATGATATAATTTGTCCAGAAGAACACGTAAAAGAGTCAATATCTAAGAAAACAAAACTCGATACGTCACCACCTAAAAGAAGCATTGTACCTAATATGCAGCACAAAAAAACTTCAGAAAGCAATTTAGTCTCGGATGAGAGAAATGACATGCTAATAGCTAAGGAAAAGAAAATTAGTGTTCCGGTAAAATTCAAAAAAGATGAAAAATTGAAGTCTGGTCAAAAACTTTATAATAAAATTGGCTTAAAAGATAAGATAAAGAATAGTGCTTTATCTAAAAATTGTAATATCTTTGAATACAAGAAAAATAAAATGTCAAAATTTATACTCGATGCAAAATTTCATAGCGAAAAAGACTTAACAAACCAGATAAAGGTCAATGACTTAATTAAAAAGAGTAAAAATAGTGATACAGTAAATTGTACAAGAGATAAAAAGTTCAAATCAAAGCTTCATACAAAGCCTCATAGAGATAAAGGCTTAACAAACCAGACAAAGATTAGTGATTTGGCTAAAAAAGGTAAAAACTATTATATCCTGAAAAATAATGGAGATGAAAAATCGAAATTTAAACCTGATGCAAAACTTTACAATGAAAAAGGGTTGACAGACCAGACAAAGATTAATGCTTTAGTTAAAAGTAGTAAAAATAGTGATAAAGTGAAAGATGAAAAGATTAATATTCCTCCAAAACTTTATGCTGTAAAAGAATTAAGAAGGAAAAGTGGTTTGATTGAAAAAAGCAAAGCAACTGATACAAAAGCATTAACAAGGATAAGTGATTCTGCTGAAAAATGCAAAACAAGTGATACAAAAGCATTGATAAGTGATTCTGCTGAAAAATGCAAAACAAGTGATACAAAAGCATTAACAAGGATAAGTGATTCTGCTGAAAAATGCAAAACAAGTGAAATAAAAGCATTAACAAGGATAAGTGATTCTGCTGAAAAATGCAAAACAAGTGAATCAAAAGCATTAACAAGGATAAGGGATTCTGCTGAAAAATGCAAAACAAGTGAAACAAAAGCCTTAACAAGGATAAGTGATTCTGCTGAAAAATGCAAAACAAGTGATACAAAAGCATTAACAAGGATAAGTGATTCTACTGAAAAATGCAAAACAAGTGAAACAAAAGCATTAACAAGGATAAGTGATTCTGCTGAAAAATGCAAAACAAGTGATACAAAAGCTGAAAACTTTAAATTATATGATGGAAAAAGTTTAATACACCAGAAAAAACTAATAGTTCTACTGAAGAGAGTTGATCAGACAAGGACTTGTGATTTACCTAAAGAAAACACAACTAGTAGCCTTATTAAATATGAAACTGTCAATTCGAAACACTCAAGCAGTCGATTCACGTCAAAAATCAAGAGCTGCTGCTCTCAAAGTTCGGGATTGAACTCTCCTTCAGGAAGTGAACAAAGTGAGCTATCGGAGAAGGAGTCTTGTGAAAGCGACATTTCTTCTGCAGAAAATAAAGACACTGAGTCCCTTAATAGTCCAGAGACGAGAAAAAAATGTTGCACCCATCCTCATGTAAATAGTAATTTTGCTTTTCCTTTGAATTTTGTAAGGAATTGAAACCGAACCATGTTGACCGCTTTCGAGTAGCCCAAAAATGACCAGTTTATTTATAGACCGAGCGGAGTCGAGTCACCTCATCGAGTTTGGGAAACTGTGTTGCAGCAACTGAGAGTTACAAAGTTGGCGCATGCGTATTTGAACTCTGGTTTAATGTCTAATCGAAAAGCGAGATAGAATGTAAACAGCGCTACAGTATGTCATCGGATGAATTTCCCTCGTTGTAAAGTAACTCTGTAGCATGGTTAGTAGCATACGGAAATTTGTATTTTTCTATGTGAGTTCAAATCCCGCTCGCATTTATTTTTCGAAACAAAAATTTTGTTCTTTGTTAAAAATAGTAGATTAGGCATTGAAATAACTATAAATAATTTTAAATAGCAACAAAAAAAAGGCCTATAGTCATAAATAATGTTATTTTTTTTTATTTATTTTATTTGTTTATTATCGTTATTATTATTATTGTTATTTACTTTTCAATACATATTTGAACATGCAAAATTTTATAGTTAAAATGTTACTTAGACATGATAAAATGTACATTTAATTTATATTTTTTGCAAATTTCAACTATTAGCCTCCGATGCTATTTCTTTCAGACAAGCTAAAAAATGTCGTGTCGTCAGCCCTGAATTTTCTACTCAACCGATTTTGATAATTATTTTTTTAAATGAAAGCTATTTATTTGTAGTTGTGCCCATTTTAGCTATTTCTTGATTTATTTCCATTTTTATATTTTATTTTTAATTTTAAATGCTTTTTACGATATTTCTTTAATATGGTGGCAACTCAGTTTAGCTTTTCTCTCGATAATAAAAATTTATTTTCCATTATCATTTTCCACGAGTCAGAAGCTTTATTTCATCAGTGAACGTGCCTTGCATTTAAAAGAAAAAAGTTAATTGTTTTCGTAATATTTAACCACAATAAAATGATTGCGTATAATTATGCACTAATTGAGGTAAAAATATATATATATATATTTACTGAGAAATAATAATGTAAATAAAATAACAGAAAATAATTTATGATAAAAATTAATGTCTAAAGAAAAATTTCAAATGAGGAAAATGATGTCATTCAGCAACCAGAAATGGGAATTACAATATTATTACGGATGCTTTTTTCATATTACTAATAACAGTAACTTTAAAAAAAAAAACATTTGAAGAGAAAATGACGTCACTATTGAAATCATCGCATTTTTACTCATAACGATATTACATTTCAATATTTCTTTTCATTATGGACACTGAGATTGAGATTTTACTTTCAGGTGACTTCAGTTAGTGAAAATAATGTCACAATAAAAATGAAATAAGGTTTTTTTTTTTTTTTTTTTTTTTTTTTTTTTATAAAATTATTTTTCTGTGAGTGCATATAAAATAAAATTTCTGGATTTCGCTGGCATTCAGATTACAATTTTAACTGAAGATGTGCGAATATTTGCATACAAAATTGTAACTGGCAAACTTGACATTAAGTTTGGAAATTTATTTATTATATATCGATTCAATAATGTAATTACTTTTGCTTTTTTTTTTAAGCCGAATCGATCGGGTCTTTTAAATATTTCATTCGTCGAATTCGATGGGATTCCACTCGTTTTATTGTTAAAATGCACTTCCTTTTTCTCAGCGTCTATAAAAAAGCGTTTAAACTAAAGAAAAATCCGTTTTTAATGAAACTAGTCAATGAAGAAGTAGCACGTCAAATTGTATCTCTTTATTATTCCGCAATTCCAATGACTCAGAGAGAAATTGCTAATCAATTGGGTATTTTACGCCGTTCTGTTTGCTATTACATTGATAAACACAAGAAAAATTCATTGCATTCTAAACGGGGTCGTCCTTCTAAAAGACCCTATCGATTTTATTATTTTTTTTTTCTAATCGGAGGCGAAACTGAATTCTGCAATGGCAGAATCTACATTCAACTTGTCATACATATTTTTTCAATTGCGATTCGAAAATGATTGATGAAAAATTTCGTTTCAAAAGATAAGGCCGATTGACATTACATCAATCTTTCGTTGTTTTGATTTTCGAGCAGACAGTAAAACAAAGCTCAAATATGCATGCGCTAACTTTGTAACTCTCAGTTGCTGCAACGGCCGGTTCCCATCGAGTTCACGGATGAAAATCTATTATTAGTTGAATCTCGATTCGCATATTTAAACGCAATTGGTCTGCTAAATTATATTTGGTGGAAAACAGTTAAAAACGCAATTTTAGCAGTTGACTCGTAGGTTTATCATTGTGTTTCCTGCATCGAAAAGTATGAAAATATGTAGGATTGGAAATAGGAAAACATAATTATAAAGGTATGAGTCAACCACTAAAATAGGTTTTTCAGGTGTTTTCCACCAAGATATGACTTGGCAGACTGATTGTGTTTTAATACGCGAATCGAGATTTAACTAAACCTAGATTTTCATCCGTGAACTTGTTGGAGTTATTGCGCTGTCGCCTCCCGGTCTATTAGAATTTTTTTTTTCTTTTTCTTTTTCTTTGTGGCAAGCGATGTAAATGCATCGTTTGCAAGTGTGTTTCTGAAAACAACAAATTGTGAGGTACAGGATGATATGGGGGGCTCACAAGTCACAACCATAGTAGATCGAATTCATTTCGAAAAAAAAAAAAGAGAGAGAGAGAGAGAGAGAGTCTATTTAGAAGGTGCATAAAATCTGTTTTATCCACTCTTACAGTGAACCAAGTTTGTTTTTACCATTGACTTTCTCATATACGTTATTATAGGTCATTGGTTTTTACATATTTTCTCACATATGTTATCGATTTACAGACTTGGTCTAGTAAGAGAGGGGATAAAATAAATTTTATGCACCTTCTAAATGGACAATCTTTTTCTTATTTTTAACTATTTGAGAAAAAAGTTGTTGTTCTTATAGTCTTATACAATTTTTTTTTCTAAATAGTCGTTGTAATTTGTTAAATTGCAATTTTTTATTTATTTTTAATTTAATTAAATTATTTATTTATTTATTCAAAATGGACTTGATTTACTATGTTTTTCCCCCTCATATTTAAGTAATATGAATTAAATATAAAATATTTAAATTCAATTATTTGTTATAAAAACATTTAATAAAAATAATAGAAATAAAATTACATAGATTTTTAAATAAACTCGTCATTTTTGGATCACGTGGTATATCACTTTCGTCATGTTAATAGAGATTTTTTTTAGTCTCATACCATCCTTAGAAACTAAAATATCTTTTGATAGCAATGTTATTAAATGTATAAAGCTATTACATTTGTGTTTTTAATAGGAAAATATCCACTTTAGATATGTACTTGATTGTCATTGAAATAAATGTCGGATATTCATTAAATAATAATAATAATAATAATGCCAATATATCAGCCATTAGTGACTGCACCGTTTAAGAAAACGACATATTGTTTTGAATGTAGTTATTTTAGGTTTGTGAATAAGATAAAAAGCAATGACTGATAAAAGTATTTTTCAGTGATAAGAACTCAAATACACAATTTATTTTTATATGTGAAATCATTTACGCAGATGATACTTATGCATTTTAACCCCTTGAGGGGCGGTGAGAAAAATTACATTATGATTTTTTTTTTTTTTTTTTTTTTTTTTTTTTTTTGTAAAGTGGCAATAAAAGAATTGTAAACAAATAAAATTAATTATTATTTTGTTAAATTTTGCTACGAAAATATTTTTATTCATACTATTCCTATATCATAAATAAAAAATTCCAAAGTGATTCTTAATTATTTAATTGAATAAGCATTTCTAAAATTAAAATGCGCAAAACATAAAATAAAGTTTTTGCTTAATAAAGATGCAAAAATAATCTAAAAAAGTATTGTTATTTTCAAATATTTATTTTATGAAATGATGCTTCTCGAATCCCAACAAAGCATGGCTTTTACTAGTATTTAAGATGGTTTAATATAAATTTAAATAAATTAGTAACTATGAATAACAGGACATATTCTATATGCTTATGAAAATAGATGGTGAAAAAAAAGCAAGGTTTGAAAAATCTTTTTATGCACATCTCAGTTAATGTTATAAATGTGGATTAATAATTATATGTCTCGAGCCACACATAAAAGGTCATCCGACCACATGCGGCCCGCGGACTGCGTATTGCGTATGGCTACTCCAGAGTGTTCTTATAAAACGTATTCAGCACTGAATTCTAGTATTTGTGTTTATATTTCAGTTGTCATTTCTAAGGCTACTAACTTCGTTTCTAAATCCATATATGAATTTTCGCAGAAAATAACATTTTATGGTGAAAAATAGTGAACGTTGTTATATGTTATCCCCGTAATCGTAACTGTGAAAGATGGATTGTTACTTTTCATTCCATTTTCCAGTCTATACTTTAAAATATCTACATTCTAAAGACATTCCATTTTCTTGGAAAGTGTGGTCACGAGGTGCTTTTAAAGCAATAAAACATTTTTTAGCAAATTTGAATATTAGTAAAAAAAAATACTTATGTTGACAATTTGTACAATACATAAATGTAAATATATATTGTATGGTAATATCTGAATTACTTTGTTATATTTATAAAAGTATATATGCATATATACATATATATATTCTAAATTGTAAATTTTAAAGAAATGCAGAAGTTTCATTTATTTTTCCCAACAGCCTGTTTAAATTTGAAATAAAAGAACCCGTCGTCGTTTTCGAAATGTTCAATCAAAAAATAAAAATTTAACAAAATTTAAAAGTTTTTTTTTTTTTTTTTTTTTTTTTTTTTTTTTTTGACGTAACGAGAAAGATTTTTCTAAAAGGGAAAATTCTACCATATAAAGCAAACATTCTTTATATAGTAATAACTTTGTAGGGGCAACAAAATCTTATTGCATTCTTTCTCATTGTAAATAACAATTTTACGATTTTCAATAACCTTAAGAGTTGAAATTTGTTGAAACCTGCAGTAATTGATACTTTAAAGGCACGTGGAACACAAAATAGCTCAATTTTTTTAGTTTCTAACTATCGGCCTAAAAAATAGGGCTAAAAGATTATGGTGCTAAAGAATTATGGATCTAAGACTATGGTGCTGGAAGGTTTTAAAATATGCTTTGTTTACATATTTATAAAATTCTATTTTAGACACACAGTACAAACTTTCCAAAATTGTGTAACTAACTTGTTTCTTTAAAAATATCAAACATTTCCAAGGCAAAAAGGCTTTAAAATAATGAAAAATATGTTGTTAAAATGTTTAAGATTTTCCGAGTTTTTCAGCAAAATAATTTTATTCCTTTTAAGCCAAAATAAAAATCTCTTTTTATTATTCTCAAATAGAGTGTTTTCTGAAACCACAATATATATTAACGTGATATATTAGTTCAAGAGCCGACAGCACAAAAACCCAAGGTATCGAGCACAAGAAAAAAACAAAACCTTTATTTCATGGAGGAGTAGTTACAAAGGAATCCAATGATTCATGTCTGCCGAAGGTGAAGTGGTACATAAGCCAAAAATTAATAGCATTGGTGGTTTACTCGTAAGTTTATCATTATGCTTGCCGTACAATCAAAATTATGAAATGATTGTACGGCAAACATAATAATAGGTCTACGAGAAAATCACTATTGGTGCTAATTTTTTGCTTATGCACCACTTCGCTTCCGGCAGACATGGATCATTAGATTCCCCCATTAAGCCGCTATCAGATCCACCAACATTTAGTAAGACTTTTGAGCCAACACGCGATTTCCTCCAATTTTTCGGGAAATATCCTCCCAACGTCCAGTGTAATAGCAAACTGCAATGTCTCCCAGACTTTTTTCCACACGTTCAAAAAAATCTGGCCTAGCTCAGATTTTTCATCCAACATCGAACGTTTCAACGAATCAGAGATAAGCGATTGATACGAGTAGGCGATAAATGTTAACGCCTGGCACGAGTGGAAACTGGTTTTACAGCTTTTCCTCCGAATTTTTCAAAGACAAATGCAAACCTTTGTCCCCCTTTGAACGGGAAATGTTGGAGTTAAAATCCGCTGAAAAGTTTGTCTCGTCTAAAGTCCGTGTGTCTAATAGCAGCTTTACTACTCTTCTATAAAATAAAGCGTTTTTTTTTATTATTTATTTATTTATTTATTTATTTATTTATTTATTTATTTATTTATTTATTTATGTTTTTTTTTTTTTTTTTTTTGGCTCAATATTTTAGGTTTTCATAATACTGGCTCTTGGATTATATTCAACCGTTTTTAAAAGCTTACTAAACAGATATATTGTTCAAAAAATACGTAAAAAATCAATTAATTCTTGAAAACTAATTTATGCACGAAATTAATTTCTTTTGGTTTATATATGATGCTACAATGTGTACATTTATTCTTTAAAAAATTCATTTATATCTCTATTTTTAAGTAACTACATTATGTTAAATATTTCGCACTGTTATCTGCATTTTTAATGTCTGTTTTTAAATTTTATCACATTATTTCAAAGCTACAAAGGTACTTATACATGGTAAAGTTTTTAAAACATGAAATACTGTCTGGTAAATAGTGTATGAATAATAAAAAGATGAAATTCATATATATTTTTAATGTATTTAAAATATATATACATTTTTTTTTTTTATCCAGATGTGCGGCTCTTTTTTTTTTCTTTTTTAAGAAACAAAAATTCTGATAAATAACCAGGTAGATTATTATTTATCAGAATTTATTTGAATAAATAGTGTGTTTCTTTGTTGTTCTTGTTACTTTTTATATAAAAATCATTTATTTTCTTAATTAAAATATAAAAACAGATGAACGGATACTGTAAGAATTGTTTTGGATAAATTGTACTGTTTTTACGAAAAATATATTTTATTTTTTATCTTCTATAATCTTTTATTAAGTACAAATTCAGAATTTTTCTATCAAAAATAAGATTTTTGGTAAACTTTTACAACAAACTTTTCGTCCTTTTTTTTTCCCCCGAGAATTATAAATTTACAAAATAATAGTACTGAAAATCATAGCATTCTTAAAATATAAATAAACTGACATTAATAATTGTTACTATAATATGTTCTTTTTGCAATGAAAAAACAGAAATAACAATATGAAACAAGTAAGAATGTGTTAATTTAACTTTAAAAAAATTAATTTTATCAAATAAATAGACTGAGAGGAAAACTTTGTATTATATTGCTTTTAAGCATATAACTTAAATATTCAGTTATAAAACGTGTTTCTAAAAAAAAAAAAAAATTGTTTATGATGTGATATAATCAACATTTTTAACGGTAATCATAGGAGGAACATATAAAATACATATGTAATAAATATTATTATTACTACTAAGAATACAATAAAGAGTTAATTATTTTTGAAAAATACGAAAATAAGAAAAGTTCAATTTAAAAAACATCGAGCATCTTATTTTTTGCAATAAGAATCTGAAGTTATTTTGAATAAAATAATAATAATAATAATAGTTTTCAGTAAATTTAGATAATCTTACTTGAAAATGTGAAAGATAGTTGTAAAAACAGAACAATTATTATTTCAGAAAGTTAACGTTACGTATTATTTCAACATTATTTCAGAACAATTTTTATAGTCATCCATTATTTTTTAATAATTCGATAAGAAAAATAAATGAAATTAAAATGTGAAAATTAAAAAAAAATCTTGCGTGTTTTTAGTTTATATCATGCAGGGTCTTCAACCGCAAATCTAACCCCACTTTCACAAAATAGGGAAAATGTAATAGAAACAACATAGAGCAATTGTAATATAAATATGTTAAATATTTGATGTAATATGAGTAGTTTTATAAAATAATTTTTATCTGCGCATGAGCAAACGATAACAACCATCTTTTTACATAATTTAATAGTAAACTCTATAGAGCAACTCATAAAAAACATCCAGTCAAATTCGTGAAAATTAAGAAAAATATCGTTGATAGAATGAGCTGGGTTTTTTTTTTTTTTTTCTTTAATTGCTCTCTAAAAGCAACCGGATGGTAAGGGATTTTCCACAAATTGTCATTTTTCTATTAACTGAGTTATAGGAAACAGTCAATATATACTAAATATCAATGAGACCATTTGGAACAAATGCTTCGATATTGATACTCGTTTTATCATTGAATAGGTTCGTTCTGATAGTTATCCAAGAAGATCATAAAATCCATCAATAAAAAATTTGAATCAAAATATATTAAGATTGAAATTGACAATTTGTGAAAAATCCCTTATTTAGCAACTTTTAAAGAGAACTAAAAATCAACTCACTCCTACCGCTGATATCTTTCTAAATTTTCACAATTATTGAATTATTATTATTTTTTTTTTTTAATGAGTTGCTTCATAGAGTTGACTAGTAAATTATGTAAAAATATAATTGTTGTTGTGCGCGCATTCGTAGATAAAAAATATTTCATATTTCATAAAATATTTAATATATTTCTATTCAAATTGCACTATATTGTTTTTACTACATTTTTCCAATTTTTCTGAAACTGGCCTTAAATGTGTTTGAAAATTCTGCATGATATAAATTAGAAACATTCAAGAATTTTTTGAAATTTTCAAAAAAATCGACATATTGCCATGAATTTACGTACTCTTCTTACAAAAATCACTCAACATATTGTAAAGTATCTACATATTTGTATTCTGCAGCGGTCGATCATTTCGTACATTTTAGTCTACAAGGTGATCCCAAATATAATTATTTATCTTTGATTTTTTTATCACCCCCCCCCCCCCTAATTGTCTTCCTTATAAAATGGACGTTGATAAATATGAGGTCAAACATAATCCTTACAATCCTGATGAAGAATCCGACAAGTATATTTTAAAATATTCGACAAAATGTCTAAAATCGAAAATGTCCGGTCATTAATGGCCATATAGTGTATATGGTGTCAGATACGGTAGAATAACTCAAATTTTATTAAATCTTACTACAAAATAAAATTTATTATTATTGTGCATTTTTAAACAGCTCAAATTATAGATTTTATCTTTCTTGAATATAACCAATTACCTGTGCCATAAACTGGTGAAATGAAATTCCCGGAACTTATAACAAGCAGCCCTTTATTAAGCTAGATTAAATAACTATAACTTATAAGTCATGGCCCTAATGTATCATATGCATTTTTGACTAATTTCTACAACTATAATTTTAAGAAAATGTGTATGATTATTGCTTTACATCTATAATTAAAAACACTAGTTTAAGAATAAGGTTGGTTGCATCAAAATGACACTTTTTGTTTTCTGCTATAAATTTTTTTCTTTCTTATAAATGGAAATTTTTTCCTACATCTGTATAGTTTGAATATTTTCAATCAATGATGATTATAACTGTAATATCAATCATATCTATTTTTGTATGTAATATTTTAGAATTTAAGTATTTATAATTATGTATTTGTTAAAAAGTGTTTGTCACATTCTGATGAAAATTTCTTTCACTATTTTGTGAATATTTTTAATCATCATCTTTTAATTTTGACTATAATATATTAGTTTTTAACTTTTTATAAGCTAAAAACTGTACACTATACGTCACGATTAAAACCTTTTTCTTTCATATCAGTGTAATTTATTTCACAAATTGTAAAAATTGTTAATGATCGTTTGTTTGTTTTTAAATGTAGTTTTTTAAATCATAGAAATCAATTATTGTATATTCATTGATAACTGTCTGTCACGCACACGGTATAGTAAAAAAAGAACTTTTTACTTTATGTGAGTATAAGTTGATTTCGCATGTAAATATTTTCAAACATCATTTATTTATTTTTGCATGTAGTATTTTAGATTTAAAATTTTCATCATCATATAAAGCGTTCATTAAAAAAAAAGGTCATTGTTTGCTTTTTTGTAGTATTTTTATTATAATATTTTAATTTTTCACAAATTTATTATTATTAACTATATGCCACGGTATAATTAAAGCCTTTTCTTCTATATGAATGTAATTTCTTCCACTGTGTAAATATTCTTAATGAACATTTGTTTGATTATTTCTTCCTTTGTGTGAATATTCTTAAAAATCATTTGTTTGTTTACTTCTTCCATTATGTGAATATTCCTAATGATCATTTATTTGTTTATTTCTTTCTATGTAAAAAAAAAAAAGAAAAAAAATTACTACCATGTGAAAAATTGTCAAATTTTTCTTCAAAATGTTAAATTCATTTTATATATTTTTAAACATTGTTTTTATTGTATAATATTGTCAAGGTTTTTAAAGTTTTCAAGGATCTGTTTTGTGTGTAATACGTGATTTATGTATTTTTTATATGTGTAAAAAAAAAAAAAAAAAAAAAAAAAAAAAACTTGGTATTATGTGAAAAAATATCAAATTTTCCTTCAAACTGTTAAATTCATTTTTTCATGCATATATTTTAAAACAGTCTTTTATTGTATAATATTGTCAAGGTTTTTATCAGATCTCTTCATGTGTGTGCAATACGGAAATTATGTATTTTTATGCAATAAACATTAATGGATTTTATCATCTAAATGTGTGCTTTTGTTACTTGGTTCTGTAGAAAGAATGACTTTGTGGGTTTGCAGTGCTCTTGATAAAGTTATTTTAAAAAATGTCTTAGAATCTTCACATAATACAACACATTAAAAAATAATTTATTAAATAAAGTGATTTGCGCTTTTTTTGAAAAAAAAATATATATATATATATATATTCATTTTATTTTATTATTAAGGTATGCTGTGATAATAATGTCATGCTAAGGTTCTACCAATTTTTATGGCTTAGTTTAAGATTTTTTTTTTTTTTTTTTTTAACAAATATAGGATTTGATACAATAACTCACAGGTTATATATATAGAAATATGTATCTACAGATATGTATTCATAAAATGAAGTCTTGATTTCTTGACCTATGCTATTATTTGGCGTTATTACTCGCATAGGTGGATAATAACGCCATGCAAACAAAAATATAAAATAAGATAGAATAATGTCCATATAAATTGTCAAATTCTAAAAATACAAACTCGACAGCCCTAAAAATTGACAAATTGCATTCTAAGCCATAAAAAATGTTCAATAATAATTTTTAAAAAAAAGATGGGGATGGATAACAGAATATCAGACTTCGGGCTTCTGTGTGCTTAAATAAAATTATTAGAAATATTGCATGTTTTTAACTGTGTTTATCCAATTTAGTATTTGTGTTTTCGTATATGCATTCTAAGCGATAGAAAATGTTCAGTTTTTTGAAAAAGTGTAAGAAAATGGAGTAGGGGAGGGGGGGAGGGAAACGGAATGTTAGACTCTGAGCTACTGTTTGTTTAAAAAGACCCGCTTAAATAGAATTATTAGAAACGTTGCACGGTTTTACCTGTTATTTAATATTTTTATCATGTGGAATTTTATAATAACTAGTTATATGTAAAAAATATTTTTGTTAATACTGTTATGTCTTGTAAATACTTTTTAACCCGTAATCTCCACACTAATGCGGATTTGCATAGACCAAAATTTTAAATGTCGGTCCTATTTAAAACACGATTTAACAAATTTGAATTTTTAATTAATTAAATAAGATTTTTGATAAATATATATATTCCTGTTCGATCCCTTATTAAATTTTATATATAATTTATCTGGTTATATTTTATTACAATTATACTGTCAACGAAATTAACTTCTAATTGCTGTTAGCGACTCACTAATTGCTGTTTTTTTTTTTTTTTTTTTTTTTTTTTTTTTCCAAGTTTCAGAATTTTACTGCTAATTTTCAGTTTAAGAAATTTTCTTTCGTTTGGAGTCCTAGTACTATTTTTTTAAATATTTGAAAGGGTGATATTCCATTAAAATTAAAACTATATATAAAAAAAATGTATAAATAGTATTCTTTGAGCTAATACCTCATTATCAAAATTCTCGGTTGGAGACTTGCTAACAGTGTTGGGCACGTTCACAAAATAAACGAACTAACTCAAACTCACGTTCAATTTCTGAAAAGTGATTTAAGTTCACGTTCAAATTCAAAAATTTTCAAACGAACTCGTTCAAATCAAACTCATTTGTAAAAGTGAACGAAGTTCACTAAAAAGTTCACTTTTTTTATGTTTGGATATTATTGTCCAATTTTACAAAATTTTGTGAACTAATCATTGGATTATTCGATATGTAAGATAGAGGTATGCACGGACGGAAATTTCCAGGCCCGATCCATAGAGAAAAAATGTCCGGCCCGATATTAAAATAAAAATTTCGGCCCGAGCCCAGCCCGACTCGTAGAGAAAATTTAGCGGCCCGATCCGGCCCGATATAATAGCTAAAAACAAGGCCCGACCCGGCTTGATATAATAGCTAAAAACAAGGCCCGAGCTTGGCCCGGCCCGGAAAAAAGTTGAAATTTCGCACCGAACCCGGCCCGACCCCGAGTACATTTCTACAGGACATTGATATTTACCCTTACGGAAGAGTTCTGGCCAAAAAAACTTACCTTAGTCTGTTTATAATCTCCATTTATGCAAATGTGCCGTAGGCTGCGATGTTTATGCTTTCTTCTAAAATCTTTCCGATTTCTTTAAAATCTTTCCGATTTAGACATATTTCCGCCTTACACAGTCCACCTTGTACAGAGAGTTTACTGCATATATCTATTTTCGGCGAAATTGTATACAGCCTAGGTCCGGTTCGGCGCGACCCGGGTCTGCAGAAGAAGTAACACTAGGATACTACCCAGAGAAGTGATATCCAGACTTAACCCGTCCTGAGGCTCGTGTAGGCCTCTAAATGGCATTTCAAAGAGGGAAAAAGTGTACTAAGGTCTGGAAAAATTTTAAATAAATTATGAAAAAAATGAACGTAAATTTGAACGTAAATTTCGTTCAAACTCGTCTATTTTTTGAGTTTCCGTTCAGTTCAAACTCGTTTATAAAATAGTGAGCTAAGTTCAGTTCAAAGTTCACAAATAGTGAGCGAAACTCGTGAGTTTTCGTTCAGTGAGCGCGTTCATACCCAACACTGCTTGCTAACATCATTAGAAATATTTGAATAGAGAAAAATTAATTAGAATTAATCCTGTATGAAAAGTTAAGTTCGTTTTGACAAATTTCGTTTATTATATGTGTGAAATACAATGTGATTCATAAATATCGAAACAATAGGCTATTTCCTTAAATATTGTCCCTAGACCCTTACTTTCTGTTGCAAAGTTTCATAAAAAAAAAAAAAAAAAAAAAAAAAAAAAAAAAGGTGCAAAATATAATGATATAAGTTGCAATTCCATGGGAAGTCTGTTTGAAAAAATACGAAAATTAAATTTTTATACGGTTTCCGTACGGTAGAAATTCCTGTTGGGAAAACTTTCCTTATCTAGTCCTGAATTAAATATAAAAAATTGCATCTTCATAACTACAAAACTTACAGAGTTATAGCCGTTTAAATAATTCATCAGGCTTTAAGTGATTAGACAAAAATTTAAATGCAAACAATTCAAAAACCAATGTTACTTTAACAGCTCTAGAAAACATATAAAGCATATATTTATTAAGTTCGAATTTTGATTTTTTTTTTCTGTTTTCTTTTCTTTTTTTGTGATGATTAACCATAAAATTAGCAAACAAAATAACATCCTAAAATTTTCATAAAGTTTATAAAAATTTCAAATGTTTTTAAGTGAGATAATTTAAAATCGTTATAACTCGATAAATTATTCATCGGTTTCATTTTATTATTATTATTATTATTAAAGAGGAAAATATAATTAAAATTTTGCTTCGAGTTTTTTTTTTTAATATTAATTTAAAATTATTAAAAATATTTATTTAAAAAATGATGTAACTTATTTTTTTTTAAATCATCTTTCCAAAAGTAAATATTTTTTACAAATTTGCCGAAACAAAATTAATGCAAAATAATCGAAAAATATATGGTTCAAATTTGCAGTTTTTTTTTTTTTTTTTTTGTAATTTAAAGACAAAGAAATCCTGAAAAAAAAAATCGTCATGCAGAAAAACGTATTTAAAGTTTTAAACAAAGATTATCTTCTAATAAAATGTTTAAATGCTTTCTAACGAATTGCAAGTGAAAAGTAACTCTTTTTTTGTAGCTTAAACTTCCGATTCAGTTTAAATTTTGCCGTTTCCTCTTCCCTTCTGTACTATTTAAATGTCCGTCATTTATTTAAAAAATGCTTTTTCTAACATGTGGATTAAAAACTTTTATTATAATTTTAGCTCTCACAACTTCAGACTTTTTACCGTCCCAATGATGTTGTTAAAAAATGTTTACATCCTGGAACAAAACCGGGCCTAACATACACTTTTTTTACCGTACCGGAAGTATTTTCTTTCTTCCTAGGTCTACACGGGACGAAATTTTTAGTCCCGTTCGTGACACAACCCGCATTAAAATCATTGTCTCTGATTGATCTAACCCGTCTATAAAATAAGTAAAATTTGACTCAGTCCAAAAAATTTTACGGAAAAATCATATATTTTTAATTCTCTTTTATTTAAATAACTTTATTTATTTATTTATTTTAAGAATAGTAGATTTAAAGGTGAAAAAATTAAATGTAATATAACATGCCTAAGACAGAATACCATCTTAAATGGAAAAATGTGTTGATCCTCGCAAAATTAATACAATATCCGAGAGAAAAATATACTATATTTATACCTCCTAAGAAGAGAAGTTGTCTATAACACATTTTTTTCTTTCCTATGTGATTCCGTCTTAAAAGGTTTTACTGTCTCCAACACATGGAATACGGATTAAACGATATTAAAGAGTAAGTGAAGCATTTGCATATCTATGCAAATTCATTAATAAAATAAATACAGTAGACTCCCTCAAATCCGCAAACCAGAAATCTGCAACTCTCTAAAATCCGCACATATTTTATGGATGTAAACAATGAAACTTTCAATTTGGATATTGAGACAAAATTTGATTTTTTTTAGTTTTGTATCAATTCCATATATTTTTTATTTTGTAATTTTCTTAATGATACTCTCTTTATGGTTTTTTTTTTTTCATGAAGGAAGAATTTTTTTTGGAAAAAATTCAAGATATTGCTGATATCACTGGTAATCACAATCTTACCAAATAGTTTTATGCATTAATCAAAATTTTTTGGTTATTAAGCCTGGCTAAACTTGAAAAAAATATCCTTATTTTATGATTTTGATGTGAATTAGTAATGTACTTTTATGAGGCAAGTTTCGTTGAATAATTTAGGAAAAATACATTTAATCTTTATAATGAATATTTAATCATACACTATTGATTATCAACTTCAGCTTTGCTATTATTACTTTAATCATTTTAAAAATTATCTAAATTTTTATTATTTTAGTTTATTACTTATTTTAATATTTTATTATATTGTAAGCATTCATTATAGTTTCGAATGTACTATTAATTGCCCTCAAATTACTGTTTAAAAAAGTAAATAAAGCAATGACCAGAAATCTGCGAAATTCTAAAATCCGCACAACCTCTGGTCCCAAGCTGTGCGGATTTGAGGGAATCTACTGATCACAGCCTTTAGCGCTTCTTTAATAAAGAAAATTATAAACATGAAAAACGAAAAGCTATAAGTATTTTTGGTCGAAACTCCTCCATATGAAACAATTTTTAACCATATCGAAGGAAAAAAAAACTATGTAGAAATTCAAGGCCAAGCCGGGTTATGATTTTAACTTTTTTCCCTATGGGTAGATTCAAGACCGGCCCTATAGATATTTCGACCCGTGCAAACCACCAGCATATTTTGAAATTAAGTTTAATATGAAATCTATATGCTTTTTTTTTTATGATCAAAGGAAACGCACCATCTTAAATCGACTTTTAATAACGTACAATTTGTGGATGACCCCTATCTTGCAATCAAAATGAGTCAAAATATCGCCGCTCAGAGGCATAGTTAGGTGATGTAAGTCACGAATTTGGGATTTTAATATCTCTGAAATTTAAAAATATCGAGATATATATATGTAAACGAGTATATATATATATAAATTGTTTTGGTTCCACAAATTCCATTTGTATTCATTTTATTTATTCAATTTTTTCTCGTGTTCAATCTATTAAATTTAAATGGTTTATATTGTAATGCAATTAATGTTTTACATATATATATATACATATATATATACACTATATGGCCATTGATTATTGGACACTTGCTATTTTAGACATTTTGTTAAATATTTAGAAAAATACATGAGGAATCATCTCGAAACTCTTAGTGTATAAATATAATAGTATAAGTCATGCATCTACGTGAAGATTTTTTACCGAAACTTCATAGGGGACCGTCAACAAATTAAAAAAGAATGATGAATAACCCTGTCAAAACTAATGAAGCAAAACCACTCAAACTCTAGATTATGATTGAATGCCTTATTGTAATATGCCTTGTTCATTTTTATGCAAATAGCATGCATACTCGCAGAGTAATTAAGGTTTTTATAAAAATGGTCCCAAATTTTTCCAAGTTGTTTCCTTATAATTTTCGGAGTTCTTAATATAAAATAATATATTTTTTTTTTTCAGAAAATATGACAAACAACATTGCACACAGTACCCTGTAATCAGAATTAAAAAATAATGAAAATTGTATACAAAATGAGTTGGTTTACTAAATTATGTTTTACTGCGCATGCGTCAACGATATCGAAATTTCATTTGCATATTATGTTAGCTAATTGTATAGAGCAACTTTTGTGAAAGTCACAAAATCATAATTTGAAAATTCTGAAAATAATCGTCAATTGAATAAGTTGAAAATCCGTTATTCTCAAAATGAAGCAAAAACAAGAGGGGTTGTATCCATATATTCATTGATTAGTGTCAATATAGAATACACAATACGGGATGTACTACTACATTTGGATAAAATCCCTTATTTTTTTGCTTCATTTTGGAAACAACGGATTTTGTCCTTTTTCTATAGATGATTACTTTCAGAATTTTCAAGCTATGATTTTGAGACTTTTACGAAAGTTGCTCTATACATTTAGTTAAAATAATATGCAAATGAAATTTTGATATCTTTGACGCATGCGCAGTAAAAAATTATTTTGTAAACCTACTCATTTTTCATACAATTTTTATTATTTTTTAATTATGATTGCAAGATACTGTGTGCAATGTTGTTTGTCATATTTTCTGGAAAAAAATATTATTTTATATTAAGAACTCTGAAAATTATAAGGGAAAAACATGAAAAAATTTGGGACCATTTTTATAAAAACCTTAATTATTCTGCGAGTATGCATGCTATTTGCATAAAAATGAACACAGTGTATTAAAATAAGGCATTCAATCATAATCTAGAGTTTGAGCGGTTTTGCTACATAAGTTTTGACAGGGTTATTCAAAAGATATTCATTCTTTTTTAATTTGTTGACGGTCCCCTATGGAGTTTCGGTAAAAAATCTTCACGGAGATGCATGAAGTATACTATTATATTTATGCACTAAGAGTTTCGAGATGATTTCTCATGTATTTTTCTAGATATTTAGTAAAATGTCTAAAATCGCAAGTGTCCAATAATCAATGGCCATATAGTGTATATATATATCATAGCAAACGCGGTAGCGTTTGGTATAATATGTTTAAGAAATAGAAAGTGCGAATGATTTTCTAAAATTTCTGGCGACCCATTTGAGATACGACAGTGACATTTTTTTTTAAAAGATAGAACTCGACGAGACGAATAAAATGATAGTATTCAAAAAATTACTGCAGCTTACTGTAGTTTTTTATTTAACTTTAAACGAAAAAATGAAGGCGAAAATTTCAACAAAGTCTAGCTAATGTTCCCGTGGATGGATTAACTTCGTTTTTGATTTATTTTAATCCTCATGGTAAAACTTAAAACAGCTTTTTTCTTCTTCTTTGTATGTTTGACGGTTGCTGAGAAAATCGAATTTTCGTCTTAAATCTCCAGCTAAACATTGTCTTTTTCTTATTGTGGTTTCTTCTTGTAATTGTTGCACGTAAGTTTAAATGAATATAAAAATTGCTATGTATGTAACATAAATTAATAGATTAGATAAATCACGTGAAAAACATACTTATTTGTTTTTATTTTGATATATCATATTTATCATCTATTTTCACGCGCGAAGTAAAACATTTTTTCCATTTATTAAATTTCTATTTATTTACGTTACAAGCTGCCTCTGGAAAAAAGTTGGTCTCTCTTACATTTATGCTAGCCATTGTTATATGATACTTCTATTTATAATTTTATTTATTTGCTTTTCTGAAGGTCCATATAATGAAATCAACAATTTTAAGCGATCAGGGTAAGATTTGGCGGGAGAGTTCGTTACCCTGTTCTGATTGGTGTATTCGGCGAATAAATCCAAAATGGTCCCGAAAGACCGTATAGCAATTTTTTTAACAGTTTAAGCGCGTAACCGTGTTTTTCCGTCGCATAATATTTTATTTCAAAGACTGATTTAACACAAGATTGACATTAATGTTTGTAGTGTCTTTACTATACATAATTAGGTAATTCATACGAATCCATTAAGATAAATAAAATAGTCACAAAAGTTGCGTATTCACAGCATCTTTATTACAATTTTAACAACCGTGGAAATTGCCAGATTCACATAAGTAAGTTACATAAATAAATATTATATCAAGTTGAGTTGAACAATAAATATAAAACATATGGAGGTTGATATATGGAGTGAGAATACATTACAATACCCTCCTCTACAAGTTAAGACGTACAACTGGTTTTATATGACGCTTAGGGCGTTCATGTATATTTAATTTTACTGGTTGTGAATCACTATTGTCTCTATTACATTTTAATTCATTTGGATGAGAGATTGTTGGTTTTAATGATATATTTTGATCAGTAATTCCAGTATCATTTTGAGATTCGTCTGATGGTACATCAACATCCGTATTTGGATATGGAAGTTCACTATCTCTAATTTGGTTATCAACATTATCCATAACTCTCCTGTTATTAAAATTAGTAGTATCAAAATTTGAACTGAAGTTGTTACTGTCCTTTCTATTAATATAACTTCCAGAATCATAAGTACTTTTATCTGCAATAATTTGATCCAAATGTCTTTTCCAAATTAAATCCTCATTAATTAGTTTACACATATATATTCTATCACCCAACACTTCATCTATTGTGCAATGAACCCAACACCTCTTGTTTGGATTTCGGTAATCTCTACACAATACTCTATCCCCTTCTTTGAATATTTCCTCTCTGGTACCCTTAGTAACCACCATACCTGATTTATTTGTATCTTTCAGCAAATCTAATCTAGTTGTAACTTTATTTTTAAAAATTAAACTAGTGGGTGTAACCCCTGTTGTCATGTGAACTGAATTTCTATAGTGGAAAAGGTACCTATTCATTAAAGTTTCAAAGCTTACATTGCTATTAGTTGGTGATTTTAATAATTTACCTAAGCCAAGTTTAAAGTTTTTCACAGCATTCTCAGCAAGTCCATTAGTAGCCGGATGAAATGGTGGAGATGTTAGAAATTTTACCCCATTCATTTGCAAGAAATTAATCAATTCTCCTGATTTAAACTGTCTTCCATTATCAGTTTCCACAATCTTAGGTAAACCGAAACGAGCAAAACACTCCCTAAACTTTTCAACGCATGTTTTAGCCTCCATATTTTTCATAACAAATGCTTCGACCCATTTAGAATATGCATCTACAATTATTAAAATCATTTTCCCCTTTATAGGACCTAAAAAATCTGCATGGACTCTTTCAAACGGGTAATTAGCTTTGTTCCCTGAAATGATTTTGCATTTCTTAGGCTCTGGTCTAGATTCAGAACAAACGCTACAACTTTTGACAAAGTGCTCAATATCCGAATCTAACCCAGGCCACCAAAAATAAGCCCTAGCATTACATTTCATTTTAACTATACCTTCATGAGTACTATGAAGTTCATTAAGCAGCTGTTTTCTATACTTTGTTGGGATCACAACACGATAGCCCCACATTATTACACCCTTATCCACATTTAATTCATCTTTACGACTAAAATACTTTTTAATCTCACCATCAGTAACATTTTTAGGGAATCCATACGTTATATAATTAAACAATTTTCCTAAAATTGTGTCTCTTCTAGTTTCAGATCGAACTTTAAACAAATCAATCGGAACATCGTTTTCGATAAAATGGACATAATCATATTCTTCGGGTTCTACCAACTTGTTATCAAATACTGGGTATCTGGATAAAGCATCTGCCTGTGTGTTTAGGTTACCTTTTATATGTCGAAAAGTATAGTTTAACCCTGATAAAAATAGTGACCACCTTTGGAGCCGTCCTGCCACCATAGGTGGTAAAGTACGGTTTTCTCCAAATAAAGCTAATAGTGGTTTATGATCACTTACCAATTCAAATTTAGTCCCTACCAGATACTGATAAAGCTTTTGACATGCCCAATAAATGGCTAAAGCTTCCTTATGTATCATTGAATAATTTTTCTCCGCTGGACTATAAACTCTGGATATAAAACAAATTGGTCTATCAGATTTGTCGTCCAATACGTGTGATAATACAGCCCCTATCCCATTTTGACTAGCATCACATGATAATCTTAAAGGTTTAGACCTATCAAAATGAATCAGAACTCGGTCTGATGTTAATTCTCTCTTAGCATTTTCAAAGGCTTGCTGACATTTGGTAGACCATTTGAAATCTACATCTTTTTGTAACAAATCATACAAAGGTTTCATTTTTGGTGATAAATCTGGAATAAATTTTGAATAATAATTTACCATCCCACAAAATATTCGAACATCATTAACATTACGTGGTTTAGGAAAATTCAAAATTGCTTTAACTTTAGTATTATCTTTTTGCAAACCGTTTTTACTGATAGTGTGTCCTAGATATTTAATGCTGTCTTTGAAAAATTCACACTTCTTTAAATTAACACGAAACCCAGCAGTCTGTAATCTCTTCAAAACTGCTTTTAAATTCTTTAAATGCTCTTGTTCATTACTACCAGTGACCAAAATATCATCTAACAAATTAACCGTACCCCAATTCCTTGTAAAGTTTTCTCAATTATTCTTTGGAAAATAGCACAAGCTGGCTTAGTTCCGAAAGGTAAGCGGTTTACTAAATAAATACCATAAGGTGTGCTCCATGCTAATAATTCTCTAGTTGAATCATCTAAGACTAACTGATTATATGCATTAGATAAATCTAATTTACTAAAACTTTGTCCTCCCTGTAACGCTGAGAAAAGTTCCTCAATCCTAGGCAGAGGATGGTTATCATCCTTCAAATATTTATTCACCGTGATTTTATAATTTGCACAAACCCTAATGTCTTTACCATTAGGTTTCATAACAGGAACAAGAGGTGTGCCCCACTGAGAATTATCCACTTTTGTAATTACTCCCTTTTTTTCTAAGTTATCTAACTCTGACTTAACTTTGTCTTTAAAAGCAAAAGGAATTGGTCGTGGTTTATGGAAAATAGGCTTTATATTACCCTCAACTTGCAAATGTACCTTCTCTACTTTATAAGTACCCAATTCATCTTTAAATAACTCAGAGTATTCTGTTAATAAGGACTGTAAGTCTAAATTTCCTTCCGCTATAGAAACTCTGTTCACATTAGTGTTTCCTACTATAATATTTAATCCAAAATCATTTAAAACATTTCGTCCCAATAATAATTTTTCAGACTCTTTCACCACAATCATGTTAACTACTTTTGAAATCCCATTAAGATCCATAGTAACATTAATTTGCCCAACAGATATTACAATATGTCCCCCATAAGATTTTAACTTAATCTTTGTATTTTCTAATCCTATATTTCTCAAATTTTTCTTATAAAATGAAAAGGGAATACATGAAACACCTGCCCCCGTATCCACTTCCATTTTAACTTCTTTTCCCTCTAATTTAACATTTAAAAATAAAGGATTTACATAAGAGATATCCATACTATACATATCTATATAATCAAAATCATCATCTACTGAATTTACAGTAACTTTAGATTTACATACCTTAGCTATGTGCCCTTTTCGATTACACGCGTTGCACTTAAAGTCTTTAAATTTACACTTTTTAAAATCATGGTTAGTTTTACCACAGTGAAAGCACTTTAAATTATCGTCTCTTTTATGATTGACTTTCGAGGGAACTTTGGGGAACTTTTTGGTAGGCTGTGTCATCCTCTCTTTTGGAGATTTGCCTTGCAGTCTGTTTACTTCCTGCAGCCTAGCTTCTTGAAGAAGTACTTACTTGCTTTGAGCAATGTCCAGCAAATTAGCCAGTGTGGTGGTGAGTTTTTCTTCGCACAGTCGATCTAGAATACGCCCAGGTTTCATTCCGGTCACAAATTTGTCACGGACTCTGTCTTCCAGGCTAGCTCCAAACTCACATTCTGCCGCTTGCGTCTTTACTTTCACGTACCACTCTCGAACAGATTCTTGAGACTGCCTTAATGAGTCAAATATGATTCTTTTGCGGTACACCGAAACAGCAGGTTGAAATTGTTCGGTTAAAAGTTTTTTTAATTCAGCAAATGTTTTTAACGATAGTGTAACAGGATGGCACAAATTTTTCAGAATCTTGTAAACAGCTTCGCTGACCGTCGTCAAAAGAACCGGCACTTTGCGTTCCTCTTCCACCCTGTTAGCCAAGTGGGCTTTGCCCGCGTGGGTTCGGATCCCATCCTCGTCGCCACATTTGTAGTGTCTTTACTATACATAATTAGGTAATTCATACGAAACCGATACTTTTCGCAGTTATTATTTTATGAATAATTAGACATGAATGGAAAAATCAACAGGAGACTTAAAAGATAAGCGTAAAAAAACGGTTTAAAATTTTTATAAACATTTATTTGAGCCTTTGAGACGTAAGGTAAGGACGTACCGGTAATAAATCCGGTTTGGCGTAAAACAAGAATTTTGAGTTGTGCTCTCCATGATGATTCAGACGTGAGAATGTGTCAGCTTTTTTTGAAGGTACATTAAATGATTCTAAGTCAATTAAATTATTACTTATTTTATGAATGTCTGATTGATATACATTGGTTTGCCAAAGCTTGGTGCTATTCTGACTTCAAAAACGGAGGATCTGATGCCAGAATATAAATAGCTCTGAAAACAAACCTGATGAATTTTTATTTTTGTTTTCGTACGAATAAATTATGTTTCTATATTAAAATGCGGCACAAATGTCATATACGAATCATATTGGCGTTGATTTTTTTCTAAGGTTTTGAAGGTACGTTAAATGATTCTAAGTCAATTAAATTATTACTTATTTTATGAATGTCTGATTGATATACATTGGTTTGCCAAAGCTTGGTGCTATTCTGACTTCAAAAACGGAGGATCTGATGCCAGAATATAAATAGCTCTGAAAACAAACCTGATGAATTTTTATTTTTGTTTTCGTACGAATAAATTATGTTTCTATATTAAAATGCGGCACAAATGTCATATACGAATCATATTGGCGTTGATTTTTTTCTAAGGCCAATTTGGCGAAAATCTCGTTTTGGAATACCAGTTACATATACATATATTTTAAAAGGAATAACAATAAATAAAAAAAGGTTTATTTAATAACACAGAACAAAACAATTTACATAATTAAAAAAAATAAAAGTAAATATTTTATTAATAAGTAAACAATAACATCCGGGTTACCATATCAAGCAAAATAACAACACTCTGGATTCAGTTAAGTACTGCAATGTGTTTATGACGATGGCGTCATTAAAAAATTTCGCCGATGTGGTGCGTATATGACATCTGTGCCAAAAATGCATATCTTATACTATAATGCGAGCAAAAATTGTGTGTGTGTGTGTGTGGGTAAATTTTATCTCAAAAACGGCTCTAACGATTTTCTCAAAAATTTGGATTTTACCTTTTTCGGGCACGAAAAGACCATTGGGCTAGGTCCCATGTTCGGGAAAATTCGATTACTGGGTCATTTTGGGTCACAATGGGTCAGGATCAAGCTATTTATATCTAGAGAACGGCTGGATGGATTTTAAGGTAATTTTGTATCCAATCGTTTTTTGGCACGAGAAAACTATTGGGCTGGGTCACATGTTCGAAAAATTTCGATTAGTGGGTCATTTTGGGGTCATTATGGGTCAAGCCATTTTTATCTAAAAAACGGCTCTAACGATTTTGACCAAATTTTATATTGTATCGTTTTGGATTACAAGAAGACCATTGGGTTAGGTAACATGTTCGAGAAAATTCGGTAAGTGGGTCATTCTTGGGGTCATTGTGGGTCATGCTATTTTTATCTAGCGATTTTCTCACGCAATTTTGACTAAAAATTGCATTCTATGGTTTTCGGGCACGAGAAAAACATTGGGCTAGGTTACATGTTCGAGAAAAAATTTCAATGGGTCATATTGGGTCATTAAGAGTCTGGGTCAAGCTATTTATATTTAAAGAACGGCGTGATGGATTATAACGAAATTTTGTATGTAACAGTTTTTTGACATGAGAAAACTAATGGGCTAAATCACATGTTTGAGAGATTTCGACTATGAGGGTCATTTGTGGGTCATAATGGGTCATGGTCAACCTATATCTAAAGAACAGGTGGATCGATTTTAACGAAATTTTGTATGCAGCATTTTTTTGGCACGATAAAATCATTGGACTAGGTTACATGTTCGAAAAATTTCGATTAATGGGTCATTTTGGGTCATTAAGAGTCCGGGTCAAGCTATTTATATTTAAAGAATGGCGTGATGGATTATAACGAAATTTTGTATGTGACAGTTTTTTGACATGAGAAAACTAATGTGCTAAATCACATGTTTGAGAGATTTCGACTATGAGGGTCATTTGTGGGTCATGATGGGTCATAATGGGTCATGGTCAACCTATATCTAAAGAACAGGTGGATCGATTTTAACGAAATTTTGTATACAAAATTTTTTTGGCACGATAAAATCATTATACTAGGTTACATGTTCGACAAAATTTGGATTAATGGGTCATTTTGGGTCATTAAGAGTCTGGGTCAAGCTATTTATATTTAAAGAACGGCGTGATGGATTATAACGAAATTTTGTATGTGACAGTTTTTTGACATGAGAAAACTAATGGGCTAAATCACATGTTTGAGAGATTTCGACTATGAGGGTCATTTGTGGGTCATGATGGGTCATAATGGGTCATGGTCAAACTATATCTAAAGAACAGGTGGATCGATTTTAATGAAATTTTGTATGCAACATTTTTTTGGCACGATAAAATCATTGGACTAGGTTACATGTTCGAAAAATTTCGATTAATGGGTCATTTTGGATCATAAAGGGTCTGGGTCAAGCTATGTATAATTAAAGAACGGCAGGATCAATTTTAACGAAATTCTGTATGTAACAATTTTTAGAAACGAGAAAACTAATGGACTAAGTCACATATTCGAGAGCTTTCGATTATAAGGGTCATTTGTGGGTCTTAATGGGTCAAGGTCAAGCTATAGCTAAAGAATGGGTGGGTCGATTTTAACGAAATTTTGTATACAACATATTTTTGGCATGAGAAAATCATTGGGGTAGGTCACATGTTCGAGAAATTTCGATTGGTGGGCCACTTTTGGGTCATTCTAATTTTATCTTGACAACGTTTCGCGCAATTTTGATTAAATTTTGTATTTTATCGTTTTCGGGCACAAGAAAATCATTGGATTATGACAGATTTTTGAGAAAATTGGATCAATGGGTCATTTTGGATCATAAGGGGTCAGGGTCAAACTAACTATATCTAAAAAACCGCTCAATCGATTTTATCTAAATTTTGTATCTAATGTTTTTCGGCATGCTAAAACTAATGAGCTAAGCCACACGTTCGAGAGACTTCGATTATAAGGGTCATTTGTCTGTTATGATGGGTCATGCTAATTTTATACAGAAAATGGTACTCACCATTTTGACTATACTTTGTATTATATCGTTTTTGAGCAAGAGAAAACCATTTGGCTTGGACACATGCTCGCTAAAATTCGATTAGTGGGTCATTTTGGGTCTTAATGAGCTAGGGTCGTTCTAATTATATATAACAACGACTCAATCAATTTTACATAAATTTTGGAACAAAACGTTTTTTGTCACGAGAAGACTATTGGGCTGAGTCGCATGTTAAACAAAATTATATTAGTGGGTCATTTCGCTTCATTGCTGAATGCTGCCAAGCTAATTTTACCTGAAAAATGGCTTAAACGATTTTGATTCAATTTTAATATTCTACTGTTTTTGATTACCTGAAGACGATTGAGCTATGTCACATGCTTGATCAAATTTGATTAGTGGCTCATTTTGGGTAATACGGGTCAGGGTCACGAGAATATGGCAAAAGCCAATAACTTGGTGATATTTGACAAAATATTGGCGACATATGGCCAAAAAATCGACTATAAAAATTACGAAAACCAAAACACGTATTTGGAGCCAAATGAAAGAATGCCTCCAAATTTGGCTATATCTAGCGAAAAATATTGTCTTTCAGAATGTAAGGAATTTTTTATACATTCTTAAGAGGATTCGAGATGCATGGTTAAACCAATCAGAGTCGAGCTAAAAAAGTGATTTAGATCGATGTCCTTTCGTTGTAAATTTTAAAATAAAGTAAAATTTATAAACATGCGCATAAAAACATAGTTTTCTTATTGATTGTTTTTCTGAATAATGCTATTATAAACATGTTTTACAGTAATAATACAGAGTTAATGATACAGTGAAAATACTATATCGAGTTGAACACAAAGTTAATTTTCACCGAGCTAAGCTCGGTCTCCCCTGCTAGTCTTATACTATAATGCGAGCAAAAATTGTGTGTGTGTGTGTGTGTGTGGGTAAATTTTATCTCAAAAACGGCTTTAACGATTTTCACAAAATTTGGATTTTACCATTTTCGGGCACGAGAAGACCATTGGGCTAGGTCACATGTTCGAGAAAATTCGATTATTGGGTCGTTTTGGGTCATAATGTGTCAAGATCAAGCTATTTATATCTAGAGAACGGCTGGATCGATTTTAAGGAAATTTTCTATCCAATCGTTTTTTGGCACAACAAAACTATTGGGCTGGGTCACATGTTCGAAAAATTTCGATTAGTGGGCCAATTTTGGGTCATTATGGGTCAAGCCATTTTTATCTAAAAAACGGCTCTAACGATTTTGACCAAATTTTATATTGTATCGTTTTGGATTACAAGAAGACCATTGGATTAGGTAACATGTTCGAGAAAATTCGGTAAGTGGTGCATTTTGGGGGTCATTGTGGGTCATGCTATTTTCATCTAGCGATTTTTTCACGCAATTTTTACTAAAAATTGCATTCTATGGTTTTCGGGCACGAGAAAAACATTGGGCTAGGTTACATGTTCGAGAAAAAATTCCAATGGGTCCTATTGGGTCATTAAGAGTCTGGGTCAAGCTATTTATATTTAAAGAACGGCGGGATGGATTATAATGAAATTTTGTATGTAACAGTTTTTTGACATGAGAAAACTAATGGGCTAAATCACATGTTTGAGAGATTTCGACTATGAGGGTCATTTGTGGGTCATGATGGGTCATAATGGGTTATGGTCAACCTATATCTAAAGAACAGGTGGATCGATTTTAACGAAATTTTGTATGCAACATTTTTTTTGGCACGATAAAATCATTGGACTAGGTTACATGTTCGAAAAATTTCGATTAATGGGTCATTTTGGATCTTCAAGAGTCTGGGTCAAGCTATTTATATTTAAAGAACGGCGTGATGGATTATAACGAAATTTTGTATATGACAGTTTTTTGACATGAGAAAACTAATGGACTAAGTCACATATTCGAGAGCTTTCGATTATAAGGGTCATTTGTGGGTTTTAATGGGTCAAGGTCAAGCTATATCTAAAGAATGGGTAGGTCGATTTTAACGAAATTTTGTATACAACATATTTTTGGCATGAGAAAATCATTGGGGTAGGTCACATGTTCGAGAAATTTCGATTAGTGGGCCACTTGTGGGTCATTCTAATTTTATCTAGACAACGTTTTGCGCAATTTTGATTAAATTTTGTATTTTATCGTTTTCGGTCACAAGAAAATCATTGGGTTAGGACAGATTTTTGAGAAAATTCGATCAATGGGTCATTTTGGATTATAAGGGGTAAGGGTCAAATTAACTATATCTAAAAAACGGCTCAATCGATTTTATCTAAATTTTGTATCTAATGTTTTTCGGCATGCTAAAACTAAAGAGCTAGGCCACACGTTTCAGAGATTTCGATTATAAGGGTCATTTGTTGGTCATGATGGGTCATGCTAATTTTATATAGAAAATGGTACTCACCATTTTGACTATACTTTGTATTATATCGTTTTTGAGCAAGAGAAAACCATTTGGCTTGGATACATGCTCGCGAAAATTCTATTAGTGGGTCATTTTGGGTCTGAATGAGCTAGGGTCATTCTAATTATATATAACAACGACTCAATCAATTTTACCTAAATTTTGAAACAAAACGTTTTTTGTCTCGAGAAGACTATTGGGCTGAGTCGCATGTTAAACAAAATTATATTAGTGGGTCATTTCGCTTCATTGCTGAATGCTGCCAAGCTAATTTTACCTAAAAAATGGCTTAAACGATTTTGATTCAATTTTATATTCTACTGTTTTTGATTACCTGAAGACGATTGAGCTATGTCACATGCTTGATCAAATTTGATTAGTGGCTCATTTTGGGTAATACGGGTCAGGGTCACGAGAATATGGCAAAAGCCAATAACTTGGAGATATTTGACAAAATATTGGCGACATATGGCCAAAAAATCGACTATAAAAATTACGAAAACCAAAACACGTATTTGGAGCCAAATGAAAAAATGCCGCCAAATTTGGCTATATCTAGCAAAAAATATTGTCTTTCAGAATGTAAAGAATTTTTTTATACATTCTTAAGAGGATTCGAGATGCATGGTTAAACCAATCAGAGTCGAGCTAAAAAAGTGATTTAGATCGATGTCCTTTCGCTGTAAAATTTAAAATAAAATAAAATTTATAAATATGCGCATAAAAACATAGTTTTCTTATTGATTGTTTTTCTAAATAAGGATATTAAAAACATGTTTTACAGTAATAATACAGAGTTAATGATGCAGTGAAAATACTATATCGAATTGAACACAAAGTTAATTTTGACCGAGCTAAGCTCGGTCTCCCCTGCTAGTCTGTTTTATTCACATTACATACGGTGCTACTTGATTACGAGGTCGACCAATTTCCCCAATTTGTAGAAATCGCCAAACTATTCACCAAATTACTCAAAAGGAAAAATGTTGCCATTCTAAAATTTTAAGTTTAGAAAATTAATGAATTTAGGTTAAGAAAATGTCATTAACGAAAAGGATTACTTTACTGATGACGTTTATATTTGATTTATTCAGAATTCATCTGGAAATTTGTAAGGAGTTAAATGCTTTTTATTTAGTGAAAAAATGTCGGTTTATATAACGATAAAATAACTTTAGTAAAATATATTATATTTTTCTCAATTAATATTAAGAGCTGTTCGCTTATTGGCATAAAAGTTACATTAAATAACAAAAGAACAAATAAATTAGTAAAACATTCACAAACATACAAATAAATCATCGAATTTAAAATCATTTGATCACTTAACAAATTAGGGTAGCATGTTTAATGTCAAGTAAAGTGAAACATTTATGTTCATCCATTATTGGCATATAATCTTACAGTTTTTCTATACTTGGTCAACGGGATAATCAAGTAGTACCTTAAATATGTTGTTATCTCATGAGAAAAAAAAATTCTTGTGTATGTCATATAGTAAATAGGTTGTCAGAATATACGTTGGCAAATTTCTTTTCCCGCCAAGAACTTTTCGTCATGTACAACTACAGAAAAAGTACTTTTATATATTTACTTATAGCATTTTTAATAAGGTGAAAGAAAAACGTGTAAGTTAAATATATCTGATATATGTCTTTTTACTTTAAAAATGCATGTGTTTTTTAATGAAAGTCGTGTATTTTAAAATAAAGCCAGTGACAGCTTTATATTTAAAATGAAATTATGGCGAAGGAAACCTATTTGGAGATTGTTTCGGTTTAGCTAAAATAAAAGTAGGAAAATAGCCACCGGGCATATAAAAAATAAAACAGCCAGACCGGAGCTGTTGATAGCAGACACGTGACTGATACAGGTATTTATATAGGTACTATAGCAAAATTTGCAGCATCTCTAGTGTTAAACTAGGACTCTTGAGGTAAGGCATCTGGCTGTTCAGCAGCAGGTAGTGAGCTCGAATCCCGTTGCATGTAAGTTGCATAAATTCGTCTTTGCTTAGTACCTTTGTGTTTAGTTCTTATTCTTTTGGAAAAATTCTTATGTTAATTGTTATTCAATTTTGTAGAATTTTTCTAGTTTGGAATGTTCCATTCGAGAAAGTACCTTGAATGTATTTAATTGGTATGGCTTTCAATTCTTTTAATAAAGTTGTGAATACGCTGTACTTTTTTCGTTCGATTACACGGTTTATTTTTCATATCATGCTTTTTATATGGCAATGCAATGACTTTTTTAATTATTCTAATGCATCAAAATTTATGCTGATGTTATCATTTTATAAATTTTAACAGCAGCAATTATTTTTCTTTTTAAGATATTAGAAAATCGTCAGTTTTTTTATCAAAAAAATTAAATGACTAGTATTAAAAAATGCTCTGACGAGCAACAAAAAAGGTTAATATGTTTTTAAGTATGAAAAAGGGTTTGACAAGCGCTTCTGTTAATTATTGAGCATGAGGAAGGACAAGGGATCCCTTCTTGACTACAACTCACTTCAATGCCAACTTTGAAAAAATCATATTTGCGCTTTTTCCAGATAAAAGAAATGTGCGGTACTTTAGCAGAACTTCCCACCGTGCTTTAGATGTTAATGTGGGGTAGGAGTGCAGTCGTAAAAATGACAGAGGGTATATGCTCTAAGGAGAGGGATACTCTAGAATGTGTATACTATAGCTTTCTTGAGAAACAGGAGGTATATGGTATTCTATTAAAAAGTCCAGAAGGTATACGGCGTATAGCCTCCACTACATCCCTGATGTTAACTGCACTGTTCACTCTGCACTATACTACAAATCAATTTTCTGTACAATTATACACTTTGGGCATGCTTAGTGGCAGTGCATGAATGTGATACTTGCAGGAACTAGGTTTTTGGCACTATGTCGCCTTCCCTTACATTTATGTCGAATTAAGCTGCATCTTTACTGGTTACGTTTTTACACTACACATTTTTATAGTAACTGCGACTGATTTGTTTTCACGGAAAAAGCGCAAATATGATTTTTTCAAAGTTGGCATTGAAGTGAGTTGTAGTCAAGAAGGGATCCCTTGTCCTTCCTCATGCTCAATAATTAACAGAAGCGCTTGTCAAACCCTTTTTCATACTTAAAAACATATTAACCTTTTTTGTTGCTCGTCAGAGCATTTTTTAATACTAGTATATATATATATTTGTTTAATTCAGGAATGGATAAGAAAAAATTTCTTAATTGGAAACTTTATCCTACCGGGGCCGTATAAAAATTTAATTTTTGTATTTTCTCAAATAGACCCCCCCCCCCCCGAGTTGCAACTTATCTCATCAAACTTTGCACCTTTTTTAATGGAACTTTGTAATTAGAGGCAGGTGCATAGGGGCAATATTTAAGGAGATAGCCTATTATAACACATGTAAATTTTTCATGTGGGTGGAAAAAGTCCGATCCAGGATTCGAACCAGGGATATACAGGGTGAGTCATAAATATCGAAACAACAGGCTATCTCCTTAAATATTCCCTCTAGACCCATACTTCCAATTGCAAAAACTCATAAAAGGTGAAATTTCTGATAATATAAGTTGCAACTGCATGGGGGGGGTCTATTTGAAAAAATACGAAAATTAAATTTTTATACGGCCCCCGTAGAGCAAAATTCCCAATTAGGAAATTACTCCATATCCATTCCCAAATTGAACAAAAAAAATTTCATCTCCGTATCTGAAAACCTGACAGAGATATTAAAATCCAAAATTCTCAAAAATTCGTGACTTACACCACTTTAGCATGCCTGAAATCGAAGCGTTTTTCATCCATTTTCAAAACAAATAAGGGATCGTTCACAAATTGTCCGTTATATTATATGTCGGTTTAAGACCGTGCCTCTTACTTGGACATAATTAAAGCAGCGTATTGATTTAAATCAAAACTTGTTTTCAAAACATGTTGATCGTTAGCATTGGATGTCTGAACTGAATATATCGAAATAACTAGATCCGGTCCTAAACCGACCCCTAGGGAGAAAAGTTCAATCCGGCATGAAATAATGTTAAATCATAATCCGGACCAAGGCCCCCTTATCATAATATCAAGGCCTCGCATTCAGGAGAAAATCTATTGTTGAAATTGTCCCTATAATTGCCAACTTATTATATGACTTTGTCTCGTATGTAACGCCACCTGGTGCATACTACTGCTAATAATCCCATAGGAAATAATGGAAAACATTTCAGTTTCTAACATTAGATGGCGCTACCAACGTGAAAATCATGTAGTTCAGCGCCCCCTGTATTGCGGTCAAAGGAAACTTGGTGAATGACAAGCCTTTATATTATGATAAGTTAGCCTTGATCCGGACCAGCCTGGAAAAAAGCTAAATCATAGTCGACCCAGCCGTGAATTTCTACATAGTCTTTTACTTCAGTATAGTTAAAAATTGTTTCGCGTGGAGGAGTTCTGACCCAAAATACTTAATATAGAATTTCATTTTTTATATTTATACTTTTTATTAATAAAGAGGCGCCAAACGCTGTGATATATTTATTTTATCAATGAATCTCTGTTTATATGTAGATGTTTCACTTATATTTTATTATCGCTAATCCATATCCCGTGCGTTGGAAACTTCGAAAAATGTTATACAGTAAAACTTTTTAAGACAGAATCACATAGGAAAGAAAAAATACGTAATAGACAAATGCCCTTCCTAGGAGGGTTAAATGGAGTTTATTTTTTTCTCAGGTATTATTGTATTTATTTTGCATGGATCAACACATTTTCTGTTTAAGACAGAATTTCGTCATAGGCAGGGTTTTTTTCTCTGGTTTTATTTTGTTTAATTTTTTAGCATTTAAATACAGTATTCTTCAAAAAAAAAAAAAAAAAAAAAAAAAAAAAAATTTTTTTTTTTTTTTTTTTTTTTTTGTAAAATAAAAGCGATTATGTGGTTTTCGTTAAAATATTGATTAAACCAAATTTTACTTATTTTATGCACGTATTAGGTCTGTGCTTTTAATACGGATTGTTCGATACCGGGATTGAAAATTTCGTCCAGTACAGGCCTGGGAAAAAGGAAGCAGCTCTTTAAGGTATGAAAAATACATTAGACCCGGATAGGGGAGTCTTCAGAAAAAAGTAACGTCTCAGTCCTGATCTGATCTAAGCCCTGAATACAGATTTTTTTAACAGGCTCTCCAGGACGATAAAAAGCTTGAAGTTGTGAGAGTTAAATTTTTAAAAAGGACTTAATCTGCATCTTAGAAAAGCATTCTTTTAAATAACTAATGGTAGTAAAACTGTACATTTCGTTTCTCTGTATAATGACATTTTTCCCGACTATTTCTTGTCTTTAAATTATTAAAAGTTAAGAATTGTTTAAGAAAATAAAGTACAAAGTTGAAACATGTCATTTTTAATTATTTTACATTAGTTTTGTTTAAAAAAATGAAAAATTATATACTTTTGAAAGTGTAATTTTTTAAAAGTTATTATTTTTATGTAAATATTTTTAATAGTTCTAAAATAAATATTGAAAAACAAAAACCCCGAAACAAAACTAAAATCAGATTTTCATTTTTAATTAAGTAGAAAGAAATTGAAATCCGATAAATAATGTTTGGAGTTATAACGATTTTTAATTATCCCATTTAAACCAGCAGTAACCATATGAAATTTTTATAAATTTTATGATAAATTTTAGGATGTGATTTTCTTGGCAAATTATATGGCTAACCATCACAAAAAAAGAAAAAAAAATCAAAATTCTAACTCAAAAGAATGATTTTTTACGCGTTTCCTACAACTGTTAAAGTAACATTGTCTTTTGAATTGTGCGCATTTCAATTTGTGTCTAATCCCTTAAAACCTGATGAATTATTCAAACCGTTATAACTCCGCGAATTTTGAAGATATGAAGATGCAACTTTTTGTATATTATTCAGGACTGGATAAGGAAAGTTTTTCTAATTGGATTTTTTATCCTACGGGGGCCGTATAAAAAGTTAATTTTCTTATTTTTTCAAATAGACCCCCCCCCCCCCATGGAGTTGCAACTTATCTTATCAGAAATTTCACCTTTTTTTATGAATTTTTGCAACTGGAAGTATGTGTCTAGGGGCAATATTTAAGGAGATAGCCAATTGTTTCGATATTTATGACTCACCCTGTATATGCTGAAGCCGCCAATGCTCTTCCAGCTGAGCCATTTCGGACACGAACACTCAAGGGCTGATTTCACCCAAATAACTTTAACGACCACATAATCATGATAGCCTATTGTTACGATATTTATGAATCACCCTGTAAAGCATTTGTTTGTACAAATAAATTTGTTTTAAAAATTTGGTATTATTGATTAATTTCAACACTTCAGCAATGGAATTGCTTTGCGCCGCAAAAGGTTAAATTTGCAAAATTTTGTAAAGCGCAATGTTTAATCAGGCGTTGATTCTAAGTACTTCTTAAAGCAATAGGGCCTGTAAATGGAACAAATTAACTTCCACCAGTTGTTTGTATTTCTTTTCAGATCACTCAGAGCCCTTTTGCGCAGAACACGTAGTGTTCGTTTCCCGGATTCATTGTTAATTATGCGTAGGGGAGACTGGGGCAGATGTTAACATCAAAATTTTTCTATAGTTATTATAAGTTTTTATTTTGAAAAAAAAAAAAAAAAAAAAAAAAAAAAAAGAAAAAGCTAAAGATGATAGCACCTTTAGTTATATGGTAAACATTTTTTGAAGCTCTTTGACATTTTGTTTGTCCTATCCAGCCAAAACACTTCATAGATCTCAAAAATTAAATCGTAGTTCCAGTTTGCTAAGTGAATTGCTTAATTTATTTATTTACTTATTTTTTAATTCGTTGATTTGAATTTGAGTGTTTTGACATATGCTATGAATATCAAGTATTCTTGATAGTTTTTTTCCTTCTAAAATTAATAAATGTTGATGATTTATCAATTTAGCCGCCATGAGGGGCACTTCTGAACTGACTAGGGACAGATATGAACAGTTCATAGGCGTCCCAATAATTATTTTGTGAATCTGCTTCTTTAAATTAACTTCATGAGAAATAATGTCAGTAGCAATACCTATAATTTTCCTAAAACAGAAAATATTTCCCTCATACTAAGTAAATTTTGCTTTGGAACTTCCACGAATAAATCTTTCAGCAAGTACACAAAGAGCATCGTTCATGTTCAGTTGTAATTTAAATAAATTTAATATTTTCTTAAATGTAATAAGTGTTATGCATTATTTTACTAAATGATGGACAAAAATAGTTAATGCATCGTCTATACAAAAGTATTACATTAAACAACTTTGCAAATTAGAAACAAAAATCCCTAAACAAAATTTAAAATCTTTAATATCTTTTTTAAAATTCCTTCTTTATTTTTTACTCTATTGCAACAGTGTTTATTGAATTATCTAAGCCTTCCCCTCCAAATATACTTATTTTCATTTTATAATCTTTTGCTTAAACATATCACTGAGAAACTAGATAAATATATATATTTATTTAAATGTCTTTATGGTAAATTTAATTAGTAATTAATTAATGATTACGATGACAAATGGAAAAAAAAAAAGAATAGAAAGCATATTAAAGGATTTTTTTTTTTTTTTTTTTTACCATGTGTTCACATGTTCCCCACGTATATTCCCAACTACCCCGCTTGGTCACATGTGAGCAATTTTTTGAATTTATAAAACTATTGTAAAATTTAAGAAATATACAGATGATTTTTTTTAATCACCATGTGTAAAAAGAAAGTTCTGTTTACTATATTGAGTAGCTTTTGTTTATAGAAATTAAGCCAGTCATGAAAAAATGCTATATTTGTATGAATTGTTCACATATGTCCCAGTCCCTCCTAATATTAGCTCTTTGCGATATTATCCAATTTGACGTTATTACAACAGAACACCTTAGTATTATTGTTTGCTGTAGGGGAAAACGGAAAACAATGACGAAATTAAGATTCTATAATTTCTTCTAGCCACTAAGAATTGATTTATGAACTAATATTTCTCGGGAACTCCGTACGTATCTTGCCTGATACCATAAATATTTTCTATTGCCTTTTTTATCTTTAAAGGTGGCACAGGATTATCCAAATTAGAAAAATTTTGTCATGTTTCCTCAGTTATGAGGTAAGATGACAAATAAAGTTTGCGATTTGAGAACTTCACAAAAACTTTATTATCAAAACTATAAAAGGAACTTTAAAAGAAAAGAAAATGTAAAAATAAAGAAGACTTAATTTCAGATTACCTACAAACATAAAACTCTTAATAAACTTCGATAAAAAATTTCGACACTAAACTGAAATCTGTCAACAAAAAAGACAGATTTTTAATTTATGTTGAAAGCAATATTAATAATATTGAGTTAAATAGATTATAAAATATGCTTTAAAAAAAAAAATAGTAACCGACTTCAAAAAAAGAATCAAGCTTGGCAACAATTTGGCGCTAACGCATATGAATGCATAGTTTTAATAATATGCTTTATGATTTAAAAACGTTTGCAACAATGAAAGGTAATTTGCGATAAATCATTATTTTTTTTTAATTCAAATCATAAGCATATTAACTAAAACTATGCATTCATATGCGTTAGCGCCAAACTGCTAGAACAAACTAGCGTCCAATCTACTTTCACTAACTTCGCAAAATCTATCTAGATCCAGACCTTTATTTAGTCCAGATTTCGCACTTTGAAGAAAAAAGATCTCGTGTCTGTGTAAGAGTAATAGTTTCTTCTGATAGTATCAAAATTTTCGCACTTTTTAGCTACTGTTATGTCTATTATTTTCTATGTTTATTTATTAGCATCCGATGCTATTTCTTTCAGACAAGCTGAAAATGTCGTGTCATCAGCCCTGAATTTTCTAGTCAACCGATTTTGATAATTATTTTTTTAAATGAAAGCTATTTATTTGTAGTTGTGCCCATTTTAATTATTTTTTTAATTTATTTCCATTTTTATATTTTATTTTTAATTTTAAAAGCTTTTTCATGACATTTTTTCAAAATGGTGGCAACACAGTTTAGCTTTTCTCTCGATAATAAAAATTTATTTTCGAAAATGATTGCGTATAATTATGCACTAATTGAGGTAAAAAAAATATATTTACTGAGAAATAATATTAATAATATAAATAAAATAACAGAAAATAATTTATGATAAAAATTAATGTCTAAATCAAAATAAGAGAAATTTCAAATGAGGAAAATTATGTCATTCAGCAACCAGATAAATGGGAATTACAATATTATTATGGATGCCTTTTTCATAAACAGTAACTTTTAAAGTACATTTGAAGAGAAAATGACGTCACTATTTAAAACATCGCATTTTTACTCATAACGATATTAGGTACTATTCTGTTATCCCGTCGACCAATTTCGCCAAATTATACAAATCGCCAAATTAATAGCCAAATTATACATATTGACATAATTTTTTTTAAAAATAATGAAAAAACAAATAATTAGTAGAATATTAATAAAAATATTAATAAAAAGTCGAAATAAAAATCACTTAATGACATTTTAAACACATGAATCGTATTTAATGTCATTAACTGTGACATTCACGATCATCCATTATTGGCATTTAATCTTATAGTTGGCGATAATTTTTTGGTCGGTGGAATAACCTAGTAGTACCCGATATTACTTTTTTTTTAAAAATAAAGCTATTTTTTTGTGAGTGTATATAAAATAAAATTTCTGAATTTCGCCGGCACTCATATTACAATTTTAACTGTAGATATGCGAATATTTGCATGCAAAATTGTAACTGGCAAATTTGACATTTACTTTGTAAATATATTTATTATATATTGATTCAATAATGTAATTACTTTTGCTTTTTTAAAAAACAAATCGATCGGGTCTTTTAAACATTTCATTCGTCGAATTCGACGGGATTCCATTCGTTTTGTTGTTAAATTGCATTTCCTTTAACTCACAGTCTATAAAAAAGCGTTTAAACTAAAGAAAAAATGAAACTAGTCAATGAAGAAGTAGCACGTCAAATTGTATCTCTTTATTATTCCGCAATTCCAATGTCTCAGAGAGAAATTGCTATTCAATTGGGTATTTCACGCCGTTCTGTTTGCTATTATATTGATAAACACAAGAAAAATGAAGTTAGTTCATTGCAATCTAAACGGGGTCGCCCTTCTAAAAAACTTCTATCGATTTTTTTTCTAATCGGAGGCGAAACTGAATTCTGCAATGGCAGAATCTACATTCATCTTGTTTTATTTTAATCCTTTTTATCTTTAATTCTCGTGACACGATTTATATATGATGTAAAGTGAATCCAAATTGTAGTTTTTAATTTTTGAAAATATTTTATTGAAAACAATGAGCGTTTTTAATTGGACGATTACTTTAAAAAGAATTTGAATTTTTAAAGTTTTTATTTTTAAAAAAGTTCTAATCATCAGAATTTAATGAAATTAAAATGGGACCACTTGGGTATCTTATACTTTCAAAAAAAAAAAAAAAAGGAAGAATTATCAAAATCGGTTTATATTTAGGGAAGTTATGAGTGAACAAGAAATATATACAGGTCGAATTCAATAACCACTTCCTTTGAAGTCGGTTAAAAATACAGAGATTACTCTAAAAGATCTGTAATATCAAAAATCTATAGCATATAAAAATTTTATTTTCTCTCAAAATATTCATCTTTATAATCAATGTAGGAGAGACTGGAGCCCATGTGAACAGTTCGCATAAATATAGCTTTTTATTTATTATTGACTGGGTTAATTTCTGTAAACAAAAACTACTCAATATAGTAAACAGAAGTTTCTTTTGCACATGGTATTTTTTTTTAAATCGCCTGTATCGTTTTTCTTATATTTTTTAATAGTTTTATAAATTTAAAAAATTGTTCAAAAGTGTTCCACCAGCGGGATAGCTGTGAACATATGTAGGGCATATGTAAATATTAGAAAAAAAAACATTCTTTGAGATGCCTTTTATTCTGCTATTTATTTGTCATCATAATCATTAGAGTACTTACTGATTAATTTCAAAATAAAGAAACATCTGTATATATATTTTTCTTGTTTCTAGGTGATATATTTAAGCAAAAAATTATAAAATGCAGGTAAGTAGATTAAAGAGGGAGGGTAAATAATTCATTAAATATTATTGTAATAAAATAAACATTTGGCATGATTTTTATTCTGTTTTTCATTTTTCATCATAATCATTAGTTAGAGTGCCTGTTAATTTCAAGATAAAGAAAAATATGAAAGTATATTTCTGTAGTTTCTGGGTGATATGTTAAAGAAAAAGATTATAAAATGTAAATAAGTAGATTTAAGGAGGAGGGGGACTTAAATAATTCATTAAATACTGTTACAAGACTTAATTTGTTATGATGTTCACTTTCTTGTCGTGGCTTGAATATTCCATCTTAAACTGATATTCAATTACGAAATTACATAAAATTAAAATAAAATAAACCACCAGATATCATTTAAAATGTAAAAATAAAACAGTAAGTTTTTAATTTGCAGCTTAAACTAAAAAAAAAAATAAAAAAATAAAAAAATAAAGAGAACAGCTATTTTTATTTTACTTAAAAGTACAAGAGAAAAGGTAGATATTACCAGTGAAATCCTACAAAATTATTTTCCTTCTCTTCATTTTCAAGTTGAGAAGTTCGATTTGTAAAACACCAGCCCATAAACAATTTTATTCGAGTATAAATAGTAAATACAAATGGAAATACATATGCCTTATGGTTTCAAATTATAAAGCAGATTATTACGAAAGAAAAACAATACTTTTACGTTCCTTCTTAACATTTTTCTAAGAAAATGAGACCTTATGATATGGAAGCGGAAAAAAAAAATGAATTTTCTAAGTATTTCCAAGGTCACGGCGGAGAAAGTGAATAAAACTAGAACATGTTGGGGAGTCCGGTTTTAAAATACCGGAATATAAATCTTTTTTTATACAAGCGAAGCTTTGTGTCATAACCATATCATGGAGATGAAAGTCGAGTTTTGGAGAAATGACCGCGTTCTTAAAAACTGTTAAAAGTAAAGAACAAAAATAATCTGAATGGAAGCTAATCATAATAAAACCATTCAATTTGAAGAATGAAGATCCCCGGGAAAAGAAAAGTTTCTTTAAGAGAAGCATAAAAATTCTACGACAATTCAAAATGATCTTTATTATGTGAACATATTTTTTATTTTCCTTTGAGTTTCCACGGTGATTCCATTTGATAGTATTAAAATTCAAGGACTCTACTAGAAAGTCAATCTGAGAGAAGTAAAGTCATTAAAATTTTCCAATCAAGGATTTATTTGGTATATTTAAAATCATGAATGCAGACAATTCTATAAATTTAACTATTTTTGAAATTTTTTTTCTAGAAAATTCCCCACGCCTTAAATTAAAAATTTTAATTTTTAATTGCTTAAAAGGCCATCATAGCGTGCTGCGATTTGGAGCCTTGCCAGCAGATTAGAGTGAGAAGTACTATGTCTGTTTATGTTCAAGTGGCTTAGGGGCTGAGCAAATATAACATTATCATCTTAAGAGGGAGGGGAGGGTCTAGCATATGATATCGTAAGGTATCTCAAGGAGGGAGGGATGGTTTGTCTTTTGATATCGATATCATGTTTGAACCAATCAAAATTTTCTCTTGTTATTTGTAACATGGCCTTTGGTACAAAATAGCTTGTTATCTTTTTTTAAGTTTGTTATTTATTTTTAAGAAAGTACAAAGTTATTATAAAATTATTTAATTTTAGAATGTGGAATACCCCAATGTTTGACATTCCTATTCTTCTTTATATGCGTATGCATATATAATAACAGTTCGAGAAACCGTATGTGAAATATATCTGAAATGAAGCTTGTGTTTAGTAATAAATAAAAGAGAAAGAGAAGGAATATTGTCCACTTATTTTTGTTGATAAGAATTTCTATCTCACCCCTACCCCTACTCTGTTCAGGGGAAATTCAACTGGATTTTATTATTGTTGAATGCATTGTGTAATAAAAAAAACATTCTAAAATATTTTTAAATAGTAACTTTTTCTTTTAAGTGTTATTTGATATAAAGTTTTTTCATATGCAAAGTAATATTTTATTGACTTTTCTTCATTTGAATCAATAAAGTATGCGAAAAATAAATGTAACCAGTTTTGTATATCACTTCAAACAAAAAAAATAAATTTTTGAAATCATTTTTTTTTTTTTTTTTTGATAACGATATTATTACCGGGAGGGAGAGGAGAGTTCGAAGGATGATAACGTATGATATCGGAAGGGACGGAAGGGGTCCAAAATTACCAGAAAGTTGATAACCTTGTATTTGCACAATCCCTTAGTTGCAAAGCATTGACATGTATAATTAATGACTCTGGTTTGAGTAATTAAAATTTCAAAAAATTCTGTTAAACAGTGTAAAAGCACATACATATTTTTTTAATTAAATGTTTCGGATTAAAGTGTCCTGGAGTAATAACACCACGTTAAAAGTCTGCCAATTTTAACGGCTTGATTTTATTTTTATTTTTTTTATATACGATGTGATACAGGATCTTATTGATTATGTACATAAAAAAGAATATTTTAGCAGATATGTACTCATAAAATGTAATGGCGTGATTTCTTGACAAATGCTATTTAGCGTTATTACCCACCTACATATGAGCAATAACACCATGCAAACAAAACTATAAGATAAGATGGAATAATGACATGTAAATTGTCAAATTCTAAACTTACAAACTCTACAGCTCTTGAAATCGACGAATTGCTGTTACTTACCATTAATTGTGATAACATTATGCAGTAATAATCATTTGATATTTTAACTCTTCTGACATGAAAAAAGTAGCAGCTCTTATGGCATAAAGATTTCTCTATCTTTTTTGGTTTTCAACAATGAAAATAATGCTCTATCGTGCATAAAATAACAAATAAACCTATTTGAATGTAGTCGCACTCAACCCGGCCGAGTATTTTAATATCCGGTTGCCGGATAGTGAAACATTTTTTAAATTTTGTTTACATTTTAAAAAAATGTAAGATTAATTTGCTCCTTGCCAGCCTTATCTTATTAAAAAGCAATGTTAACAAAAATAAATACTTGTATATTTTCACAATTATGAAATTATAATGTTTATATGTAAATGAAGACATATTTAAAATATGACAATATTTTATCATAACCTATAACAGCAAATGTAAAACCAAAACTAGAATCTGTACTACAACTTCAAATTTTTTATTTCTCTTAATTGTTCTTAAATTTCAGTAATGAAGTTTTACACCGCTCAGAAGTTTTATTGTAATTTTCACCAGTCAAAATTTAACTGCAGTGTTCAATTATTGTCATAACTGTAATTGTAAAACCAAAACTAGAATATCAATTACAATTTCAACTTTGTTTTGCTTTGAGTTTTTTCAGTAATGCAGTAGTTGACTTTTATAGTTCTTCTCAAGTGTTTTGTTAATAACTTTATTATTAATTTGAGTTATGAGTATCAACAAAAGAGGAAGGTATAAATATCTAATCTGAAAGTTTTATAAAGTTGCTGTTAATACATCAAAAATTCTGAGCCAGAAATGTGTACAATGGGGCCATCTTGTAAGTGCTAAAGTATTGAGGATTTAAAAACCATGTAGAAAAATAAAGTCTCTAGCAAACTAAAGAGTTTATGAATATTCATATTCCAGATTCAAAGTGTGTTTGTTTAGGAAATCAAGAACAAAATGGTGCTGATATTAAACAAACCATTCAAATTTTGTTGGAATACCAATTGCAGAAGTTAAGCAGTCAGCTACAGAAAAAATTGTGGTAAAAACAAAAGAAAAAAAAATCATTAAATATACAAAGTGCATTTTTTTTACATATTTCAGTAAAAATTTCCAAAGCAATTGAATTACGTCTTGTTACAAGTTACCCAATCATGTTAAAATTGCAAGTGATCTTTTATATAAAGTTTATTCTGAGACTTGCTCTACAATGCAAAAAGAGCTTAATAGGAAAATTGTAACTCTCACTCCGAGTCAAGAGGAGTAACAAACACAACTATCACATTTTTGTTAATTATGTGTCAAGTGAGAAAAACATTTTTTTTTCTGTTAGTTAATCGATACAATGCACCTAAAAAACGTCAAGACACTACCTAAATCTGGTGATAGTGATAGAGACTAAAGAAAAGGTAGAAAAAAATATGCATGTAAATTTAGAAGTTTTATAAGTAAAATTGAAAAAGCAAAATAATATTAAATTTCAATATTTTTAATTATTACTATGTTTTTGTAAATTAATGAGTTGAGAGAAAATTATATTGGAACAAGTACTAGTTACTTTCACACGAACGTTTAGGTTCTTGTTTTGAAGTATCCCATGTCCATTACTCGACTCGCACCCCCCCCCCCCCCAACACACACACAAGCTGACTCCACAAATGGCTACAGTATTTATCTTCCTAAAGAATTAAATTTTAATAGAAAATATACATTTTCATTTTCTGAATTTGTCTTTACTTGTACACTTAAAGAAAAAAAAAATCCAAGTTTAGATTTTTTTAAATTTATATTTATTGTTAAATAAAAATAGAATGTTTCCACTATAAAAGTGGAAATTACAGGAATTTTTTGCTTTTATTGTGCACATAAGAACAATTCTAAACACAAAACATGCAGATGACTTCATTCAATTTTTTAAAAACTATTTCATTTCATAATTTCAAGTAATACAATAATTTAAAAATGCATACACTTTGCTTTAGATATCAGTTTTGACCAGGAGGAAAAAAAAAAATCTGCAACTGAAAATTAAGTTATTTTAATTTTACAATAAATAAACAAACAAACAAAAAAGAAATGTATGTTAATATGCAAGCTACTATCACAATATTAAAAACATGAAATTAATAAAATGACATTAAATTGGTTTTAGGCTGCAAAATTTTTTTTTTTGTACAACTCAGTGCTTAAGGTAAGATATAAAATGAATAAATAAACTAATTGTAATTAACTGTAGATTAAATTGCTTTAACTTATGTATTATTTTAAAGACACCTTATGTGAAGAAAAAAATAAGTAGTATAAAATTATGTGACTATATTTAAGTTTCAAAATACAATCTTTATTTGTGCGTTGATTTCATCAAAAGCTAATTATGAATAATAAATCATTGATGTTCAAATAAATTTTTAAAAAGGTAGCTGTTTCATATTATACATTCATGTTAATTTTTAGTTTGGAAGTTAGAGTTTTATCTAAATAGATACGGTTTAGCAAAACATATTTTGTCATAAATTACAAATTTACAATTTGTATATAAAAATCATATATAATTTTCTTAAAAGAGAAGAAATTTAGAAATCATGATTTTAATATTTAATTAAATGTATAAAAAACGTTTCATGTAGTAATCAGGAATGCATTTTTCAAAATATAAAATTATACATTGTTTAAATTTTACAGTAAATTATTTTAATTAGTAAAAAAAAAAAAAAAAAAAAAATATATATATATAAAATGAAAAATGCTAGGACAATATTTGTTAATGCTTTTAATGTTTTCTTAGTAGTATAAAAATAACTCTGAAATATGCCTCGATAAACAATTACAAATTTCAAATATCTATTGTTTGAATTTTCATATATTAACACAGATGAACCAAACTAAGCTCTGAGGTTATTAGGGAAATATAATTAAATTTCGGTCCTAAAATAAATCCTCCCCCCCCCCCCCCAAAAAAAAAAAAGCCAACTTCGTGTTAACTAGCTGAATTGTCAAAATTTCCACTGTAATATTTGCATAAATCGTCATTGAGGTTGAAGAAGATGTCTTTTGATTTTTCTAATCAATGTATAATGCAGTTTATTTTATTTTAAACCTTTACAGTTTTAAGTTAATAAAAAAACTCACATTCCATCTTTGCTATTGAATTTTAAAAATAGGGACAGGAGGGGATGACTACATTTAGCCTCAATCTGGCAGTGATATGAATAATACTTTTGACAGTCAAAAATAAAAATAGGAAACAAAAATGACATTAGGTGAAAAATTGTGAATTTAACATGCATATTTTTTAACAATAATATATGCATTGTAATGTTTTAGACCAATATTATATAATAATATGTATGCTGTGCATAACTCAGAAGCAAGGATACATATGACAATAGTTATTGTCCAAGGGAAAAAAAAAAATGTAATGACAAATAGCACAGAAATAGGGTTGTTGCACTAGAATTGGAAAAAAAAAAAAATGTAATATACCTCATATGAAATTCAGTACATTTTTTAAAACATGCTATTCCGATTAAAATTTTCTAGATTTTAAAATGCAAACACATTCATAACACAAATATATATATTTTTTTCATTCTGCAGTAATTTATTATCTTTAAATGAAGCTGTTTTCTCTTTATTAGATAATTTTAGTTAACAATCAGTAAATAATTTTCTACATATTCATATCGAAGGTAGCAAAACGTTCATGCATTAAGACATTTTTAAAAAGGATATTTATTCTAAAAGTCCATAAAACTTTAAGCACTGAGAAATACAAATTTAATTTGTATACCTTTTTTAAGGAAATTAGCAGTAGTTATAGAATCTGTTTTATAAAATGAGGCTAGTAAAATAAATTGAAATAATTAGATGAATAAATGTTTTTTTTTCTTTTTTAAATATAAGAGACAGCATTCTAAATTACAGAACTGGTGCAATGCTGGGCAAGGGCATTGGCAGAATATGTTTCCTCTTACAAAGAGGGATAAATTATTGGCAATAAATAATACTGTAATACAACAGCAATAAAGTTATTTACATCTATTTATTAATCTGTACATTAACACTATACTACACACCACATACTAAACTGGTGCATTAGATAGTATTGAGTACTATTAAAACACATTCGCTATCAAAATTTAAGCAAAATAATAACTGGAAACAAGATATTTTATTGTTTTGTTAAGGCCACTATCTCATTAAATACTACAAATTGTATTTATTAAATGAAATAAGCAGTTTTACAAACAGTCATATCTACACAACATTGGACTACAGATGAGATATTTTTTAGTCCATGTAATACATTTCACATATTTAAAACTAGATTTACAGGCAGAAATTGCATACTTATTGATACTGAAATCAGCCATTTTGATGAACATATGAAAATGCTTATTATTTATTTATTTATTTATTTTTTATATAACTTTATTTTATACAAATATGCAATATTAGAAGGCTGTGGAGAAAATGGCCTCACAATATATAGTTAGATCAAATAATTAACAAAAAACATTTGTGAAAAATATTTATAATTTTGGAATTTTAAAGCGTGAAATAAGAAATTCATCAAATTATGTAAATCTTGTATTAATAAGAGAACAGTTATGTTCTGTAGAAAGCTGTGCATTAAAATAATCTTTATTGATAAAACAAAGAATTTGTGAATATGCCTGTCTGTGTATGCCCCCACACTGATAATGAAAGCAAGTAAACCAGAAATTTTTAATCTTGATTTGCATAAAAGGTAGCACAACATAAGCAATTGAGTACGAAAGTATTCCAAAGTTTATCCAAAGAAATATTTTTCAAAATTCAATTTAATATTTTTTATTAAGTTTCAAGAGAGATTTTTGCATTAGGTGTTTTCTTTCACTTTTCATATCTTTCTTCATATACATAGCATAATTTCAACCATCACAATACATAAAATAGAAAAAAAAAAAATGTGTTTTCAGATAAAGCTGACTCAAAACAGTAATATAATTCATGAACTTGTAACTATTAATAAAAATAAATAAATAAAATAAGCATGTAATTTTTTGTTTTAATAAATGTTAAATTGCGAATTATTATTTTGTTTCTTTGCAAAACACTAAGATATTGGTAATTTATATATATTGGGGGGGGGGGGAATAAATGATATGAAACTCCCATTATATAGTATTGGTTCTTATAATAAGAACCCTTTGACTTAAGGGAAAAGGTTTCAATTTTGTGGAATCATAAGTAAAATGCTTGAAATTCACGGATGAAAATACAGATTTTTCTTTTGAAAAAGACAGTTTCAAAGACAGGTTTTAGTCATTCCATTCCTTTATTAGTTGCACTGCTTGTTTATCTGTGGAAATAAAATGAGACTAACTGCAGTCTAAGCTAAAAATAGAAGTACATCTACTTCAAACAATTGATAAATATTTTTATGGATGAAATTGCTAATGTATTTTAACATATAGCTGACCAGCAAGAAAAGTTATTACCCCCCCCCCCCACCCCAAAAAAAAAGGATGACTACAGGAAAAAAAGCGATAAGTTATCTGGAAAAACAATAGATTATACTATATGTCACTTTCCACAGCAGAAGGGGGGATGTATGTGTGGAGATGAATTTTTTCAATCATCCTTATCTCTTCTATGTCTTGATTCTTAAGAATGTATGCTTTCCTGTATACTTTTACAGCTGTGTGCAGAGCTAAGTGCTAAAATTTTATATTACAAAAAAAAAAAAAAAAAAAAATTCTTTTACTTTTTCTGTAAATTGTAATTTTTTCCAGTTCTGTCCCTTTTCTTGTAGGTGAGCAATATGTTATTAGGCATTGATGGAATTATGATTAGGGTTGACAACTTTATATATATATATATAATTTTCTCAGTACAAGGAATGAATTTGCTGCTTTACTGCTAATAATCCATAATCTATTTAAATTATTAGTAATAATTATATAATTATAATTTTTGATTTTAGTACTAATTCTACAACATATTTTGAACATCTGCCCTAGCAAACTGATCAATTCGATTGTCGTCTGAAAAAATAAGGTAAAAAATAAAATAAAATAAAGAATATTGCAATGTCTAACTCATCAAATCTATATCTGGCAACCACACTATAGAATGGTTGTAACCAAGTAGAGATAGGTCCATGATACTTACAACCCCATTGGCTACCAAGGTCGAAATAGGTTGGTTTCCATAAACTATCAAACTGCTATGTGATCAATGTTGGCTGAAAAGCAGCCAATTGGTGGAGCATCACATCCTATCACTTTCACTGGCTACAATATGACTCAGCCTCACAGGTTTTCATAACCAGATAAAGAATACTTGTTGCATATTTGCAATACTGGATTCAGGTAAGAACAACAGGTTTTCACATACACATGATGCTGATAGCGAATGTGTTGTATAGATTATCAGTAATCAAATGTCTGAAAGAACTGAGACAAGATCTGACTCCAACCAATGCCCATGGTGTGATAGGTATTTACTCTTAAAAAGCTACACACAATTCAAAGCACACATGAAAGAGTAAGGGTGATTTTTTTTTTTTTTTTTACAACAATTTTAAATATAAACAGACAGTAAAAAACAATCAACGACTAATTTCTATTATAAATATTATTAAATATAAATTAACTCAAAATATATACATATACCCCACAGGGGTAAATAATATAAATTATAGAAGACTCCAGAAAGTAAAGTCCATGGAAGGAGTTATGCGTTATAATGCAATAATTTGTTCCAGAAAAACAATTCAGGTATAAAATGAACATGAAAAGGCACCAAACAAAGCTTTTTTATATAAATTAGTTATTTTGAACTTTTAAAGATATATGAAAGTTTAAAATATCCAATAATTCTCACAGAAAACACTAATTCTTATTGTAAATCCATACTCAATAATTATAATGCATAAGAATTCAATTAATTAAAATTCTTATGACAAAATAATAATAATAAATATTAATTGTAATCCAAATTCTGGCAAAAAGAGAAACTTAACTAGATAAGATTGTGTTATTTTCATATGATCATGGAAAGTTATCTTTTTGCTTTTTATTGCATACAATTTTATTTTTTTTATTTTTTTTTTTTCAAACAGGATTTACAATATTTAACTATTTAATGGTTTGATATCATTAGGAGTATAATTGAAAGCTGCAAAACATTGCTGAAAATAAGAAACAAGATTCTTTTAAGCAGGAAAAAATAGTTAGAAAAAATACATATATGTGACAGTAATCAATAATTTTGGAAAAAGAAAAGTCATAATATAGTAGGTTACCTTTAATTCAAACTTAAGCAATTTGAAATATCTATTCCCACTGAAAGTTGTATTGAAAACAATATCCAAATCTTACATAATTAGAATTTTTAAGCATTGAAAGTTTGCAAAGCATTGAAGTTAATATTGAAAGTTTTATGATCTTGAGTTGTACTATTACATGCAATTAAATAAAAAAAAAAAAAAAAAAAAAAAAAAACATCAAATAACAAAGTTTTGTTTTCTACAGAGAGAACATTTATAAAAGTCTCTAATTATTAAATTTTTGCTACACAAATGAAACCACAGTTATGTAAAACTTATTTTTTCATTTGGTGTGTTGGTAAAAAGCAACAATAATGACTTATTTTAATTAATTGGAAAAAATGATGCTAGTATAAAAGCAAATTAAAGCTAGGTTCATTACTTTCTGATTATGAGGATCATAGGTACATAACTTTGTTTAATATATAGGTGTACAATTATTAGTTTTTTTCTCTTTTTTTCTTTGGAACACATAAAACAAGTCTTTAATAGAAGTATTTTTTTAGCTCTTTGATATTGGTAATAGTATTATATGGCTACATTTAGTTTAATCCTCATAATCTTGAAAAAGGACAAAATTGTAAATGTTTTCTTTGCATTTTAAATGCTTTAAAAAAAACGATTCTTTTAACAATATATAAAAAAATTAATTATGAATTACATGTTATCCTTGAAAATATTAATCAATGCTCAGTGTTTAAAAAATATATTAAATAAATAGAATTATAATACTCTAAATATTGTTTATATTGCAATGAAACCTGCAGCTCAATGTATGTATTAACATGGGCTTGTCAGTGAGAAAGTTAATATGCAAGTTTTGGTGAATTCAAAATTTGGATAGTTTGAATGCATCGTGTATATCCTTGGTGCCTGAATCAGAGAGTTTACTACAATTAGAATAATTAAACCATGATAATAGTTAATAATCATAAAACTAGTTTATATTTATCTCTTGGGGGAACATGTAAGAAGTTTTTATTAAATTTGTATTATGTTATATTAAATTTGAGACTAAAACAAACTTCATCCCTGGACGTTATACTAATCAGGAGTCTACTATATTTGAATCAATGACTTGGCATCTCTTCTCTGACTATTTGGAATGTGTAAAAGTTCAGATGAAGCACCAAAATGCACTTGCACATATAGCTTGTGCAATAATGGCAAAATGTCTTTGTATCGAGTTTCACTTATATAGTATGGCAGTTTCAATGAACCTTTTTTTGTAAAGCTTGATGTCAAACACAAATGTCTAGAAAATATATGAATGATATAGTTAACAGAAGTTGAATAAAAACATTAGTAATTTTAACATAGTATTTCTTATCGATGCATGAAAGTATGCAAATTAAAAGAGTACAAATAATAAGTGAACATTTCTGGGAAAATAAAAAAAATTAGTTTTTTATATCAACAACAACAATAATGGCAATATTCATTATTGACATACACAAAATCCCATAAATTCCTACAATCACTTTAACTTAAATAACCTTTATATATGACTAAGATTAAATAAATAATGATGATACATATAAAGTTTACTTTTTAGGGATATTAAATATATGAAATACTTACAAAAACTGTCTTGTCTAACTACTTAAATATGACTTATTATTTATTACTTTGACTGTTACCAATTTTCAGGTAAAATAAATAAATGTCATCTACACAAAGTTAAAACAAAAGCACCAGTAATCTCAACTTACTCTCTTTCAAGCCTTTACAGCATCGTTGTTGCCTTAATCTTTTTATACAAAATAAAATTTTAAACTAGCCATACTCAATTTTTTTTTTTTTTTTTGGTTACAGGGTGCAAATATACATTTGCTAAATGAAGTGGGCTCAAAACACTACCCTTATATTGAGAAACACCAAAATCACTGGTGATAAATTTATAAATAAGCTAAAAAACTTTGTAAAATCACCATAAAAAGAAAATTAAACAGGACACGCTACAAGCTTCAAAAATACTGCTCGTCATCAGCTAATCCAAACACGTGTCACAAGGGACAGAGTAAAGAACTGTCATCTCCACTCTGCCCCTTGTGACATGTATTTGGATTAGCTGATGACGAGCAGTATTTTTGAAGCTCGTAACGCGTCCTGTTTAATTTTCTTTTTATGGTGATTTTACAAAGTTTTTTAGCTTATTTACTACACTTATATATTAACTAAAAAAGGGAGATAATTAAAAAACAAGCAATATGACAAAGATTAATATAATCTGAATTAACTATTGAGTTAGCATAAATGCTAATGTAACAATGCAAAATTTCCAAAGCCTAAAGATAAAACAATTGGGATATTTTCTTTCATAAATCTAACTTCCAATTTCTAGATGTCAAATTCATCTCTCTGAGAATGGTAGAAAAAGATAAAGCTTATTCCTACACACATATGTTTGGCTTCACATAAAAAATGAAATAATAAACTTTGTCTAAAATAAAAATATCAAATAACAAAAAATACCAATTTTCAAAAATCATGTTGGTTTATAGACTTTTTATTCTGTACAAAGATTCTATTTTTATAGCTTTATGAATAATGTTTTTAAATATTGACATCATTATTTAGAAGTAAATGCGAATTTTCAACAGATATCTTTAAAATAATCATTAAATTTAGTAAGAGGGGGGGGGGGGGGAATCATGAATTTGAGTCTTTGAGGTGAAGATGGTATGCACAGGATTAAAGATGCATGCAATGCTTTAAATAAAAATATAAAAAAGTAATAAGTAAAATTGTTTCAAATAAGTAAATTATGTAAAAATAGTTTATATAGCAACCAACACATATTTTTCCTTGTTAATTATATTCACTATAAAGACATATTATATGAAAAAGGATTCATAACTTATATTCATCAAGAGGAGATTTGAGAGTAAGGCATGAAATGATTTTTTAAAACTGAAGGGTCTTGTATAGGGATAAACCTTTTTACATCTGCATGTCAAATCTTCTAAAAAGATACTTTGTCACCATGATGAGCCAACAGTAAAAGAGAAATTAGCTGATCAAATAATAATGAATAAAAATTACTTAAAATTTTGTTTTTGATTATTAAGATTAAATTTTAAGTATTGTAGTTTAGAAGATAATTACAGTGAAACTCCCCTAAAAGACCACCTCTATAAAGAGACGATCTCTCATAAAGACTATTTATGATCTATAATTTTTTACTTATAGGCTCCATGTTCATTTTCCTCTCCATTGACGAACCACTATTTCCCTCTCCCTCCCTGAAAGACCAAATTACAACTTTTTAGTCAGAGAGTAGGATTATTTTAAATTATGTACACTAAAAATTTCAAATATTTATACAAAAAAGTGATAGTTTCAGTTTTGGTTTGTTGTCTTTTTTTTTTTTTGCAGTCTATGAACATTCATTACTTCCTGCAAAGATAAAATTGTGTTACTCAAGGAAATTTGAATATTTATATACAACTTATTTTTAAATATTTATTCATTGGAAAATTGGTTACTGAAAAAATATGCATACCAAATTTAACTTTATGAAATTAACTGTTACTGACAATTTCCATTGTTTACATTTCAACATCTTGTGCGGATAATAGGTGTTTGTGGATTACACATAGACAGATTTCCCAGAGTTGACTGTAGAAATTCCAAATTCAAAGATTTTATTCCTATAACAATAATTATTAGTGACAAAAATCAGTATATTCCATTTGCTATTCTTATTTAAATGTTTTTAATAAATCATTTACAGCAATTTTAATAATTTTTAAAAAAAGTATTGTCATTATTTTATAAACAATTAATATGTGAAATTCCATTAAAAATTCTTTTGAGGTTTGGATTAAACTATTCATTTAAATCTAACTTATGTCTTCATATATAAGATGCAAAAGAACTTTATAAAATAATTTAAAATCTCCAAATTTAACATTTTATTTTGGATTCTTTATATATGTATAATGTATTTTTTATTATTTGAATAATAAAACAATAAATATTTCAAATTAGAAAATGTTTACTAATGCATGCAAAAACCAACATTTCTTTTGTAACACTTTAATCATTGCAGAATTTTCAGAAAAATTATCTTAAAAAATAACTTTAATATATAAGCTTAAGTTATGAGTTCAATCCATGAAATTATGGGTGCAAAACAATTTGTTTATAAATGAATGTCTGTGAATGTACTGGATGCAATGATTAAGCGATTAAGATCTTGTTTGAATTTATTAAAATATGCAATGCAGAGTTATAGAAACAAAACTCAGAAAAGAAAATTTGATGCAAAATAAAATTTAACCACATGGGTATACTTTTCTTAAAATTCCATAAAAAAGTTCTCTTCATACGTAACAGTATTTATTATTCCAAATTATTTTTAAGTTGTCAGCAACATAAACAAACCTTGCTAAATTCCAGATCAATAGCACAAAATAAAGTCAAGCTAAAAAATATTCAAATAGCAAATATTATGATAAAAGCTTCTCAAAATAATAGCTTAAGCCTTCTACTGCCTGTTGTGACTGAAAATGTTACTAAAATTTTCACAGCTTTATTTATACTATAAAGGCCAAACATATCTGTGCGTACCGCATACGTCATTTTTTGAATGGCAACACTTTCAAATTTTAAATGAAATTTTGGTATTGCAATTTTTGCTACTTATAAATATTGCACATTTTTAATTTTTACACCATCATGTAGGGTAAAAAAATGTACTTTTAAATGATGTTTGTTTGAAAGCTGTATCTTAATTTGTTTTTGAAATATTAATTTTTTTGTAGGTTTTAATACCGCTTTTCTAATTGTGGCAACAGGAGTACTCCATTTCTCCATTTTTTCAAGCAATGGAAAAAAGGGAAGAAATTGATTAATGCATCATCATGTTGCCATTTTCTAAATAAAGGGAAAAAATTGAAATTTTAATATATTTTGTTATAAAACTCTGTGAATTTTGATTTCATTTACAAAATTTGATTTATACATAAAAGAATATTAACAGATTAATACCTGTTTCAGCTAATAGCATTGAGACTTCAAGTTTTGAATCAAAATGGTCAATTTAAAATGCCAATTTTTTTCTAAAAAGCTGAATACAGATACGAAGTGTGTATTTGTAAAGTTTGATACTATGAAAATGATGCCATGGTTAGATTTCACGGGAATAAAATTCTATGATTGAGTCAAAGTTTAATAAATTTTGCTATTTTTCATTTTGGAATACTAAAATTAGAACCAAAATTGATAACTTTATCATAATGACAGATCTTTATTATTTTTTACTGCTTACATATACGATTAAAGTTTAATTTTAATAATTTCTATGACTGAGTTTTACAGAAATAGTATTTTGTTAATTTGACATTAAATATCGTTTGTTTAAGAGTTAGACTTACTAATATAAAATGCATTTTTTACTATAACTAATTTGGTAGGTTTATTATAAATCAATGAAGCATTCCATTTTAAACATTTTATTCCGTCGAAATTTGACGGGTTCTACCTTGTAATTATTAAAGTTTTATTTCTGCACAAGTCCTGTGTCATTGTGTTCCAATAACTGAAAAAACAGTTGCACAAATAAACCGTTACAATACTAGAGAGATCTGTCTTCTAGAGCTACACAAAATTCCTAGCACTTTCACCTTGAGAAAATGGAGATTTACATGATTAAATAATTATTAATATGCAATTTGGAACTGAATAATATAAATTTTTAAATATAAAAAGCAACTAAAAGTAGTCTGTTCAAAGTTAATGTATTGTGGCATTTTTAACATTGTTTTAAAATTTAAATTATTCTGTGCCAAAGAGTATTAGCATTGAGGATGGTATGCTAAAAGCAACTGAAACTAGTCTGCTCAAAATTTATCTATTCTGGCAATCTTAATGTTGTTATAAAATTTATATAAATTACATTATTATACTTGCTGTGAAAAAAGTTAAGTACAAATATAAATAAAAAAAATTTTTTTAAAGAAAGAATTAAAACCAATTATTTGTATTTCTATCAGATATATATATTTATATGAGTTATTTAGGATTACTATTGAGATAGGCATACATGAATTTTTTCTGACTTTTCTTAGTGTATTTTTAGCACATTCCTGTCTAGCAGTAGAGATTGAACAGAACAAGCTCGGTGCAAAATAAATATTGCATCATTTGAAAATATTAACATTTTGCAACTACACATAATTTCTATTTCTGAACTCCCCTCAACCCTTGAGAAAATGCTTTTAGGATATAAAAGGAACTGTTTTTCTTAATTTAAATAGTTACATAGCATTTGCAAAAAGTTTTTTTCAAACTGTAAAAATATGGGGAAAAAAAAGCTATACGATATTTGTATGAATACAAGATTTATGGGATCCTCTGGGAGGGAGGGGGGGGGGGGGGATCCATTGATAAGGATTTTTAAAAAAGAATTTTCTTTTCAAATGTTAAGAAAATTTTAGGGACATTAAAAAAAACATTAAAAGTAGGTAATAATAATATTCATGAGCTAGTCAGGAACATGTGGCACACTGCCAAACAAATTTCTGATCATTCCAATGAATCTCTTTAAATATGCTCATCTTATTTGGGCCCAATGAAGGCATTTACATTTGAGCAATAACCAGTTTCATATTACACTGTTTGAACGCTTACTACAACCGTGACAAGGAGCAATTCTGAGTTTTTGTACGATTGAGCTTATAATCAAAATGAATGGCTTCTTCTCCACCGCTCTCTCTTTTGGATGTTCTCGGTGAACCTAGGAAACAAGAAGTGACAGGCAAGGGTAATTATGAGTAAAAAAAAATCCTGAAGTTCACAGCAAATTTTCTGAATATTTTTTTTTCCCTCCTGGATTTTTTATCGAAAATTGTATTTTTTATACAATCTTTCGACGAAAATCATATTATTTTTTAATGATCTTTTGACAAAATTCATACTTTTTTGCAATCGTAACAAAGTTTGAGATTTTTTCAAGATTTTTAGATAAATTGTGTTTTTTCTGCAATTCTTTGGCAAAATTAGTGTTTTTCTTTGATCATTTGAAAGAAATCTCCGCCCCCCCCCCCCCCAAGATCTTATAACAAAATTCATTTTTTCCCCCTCTGATCCTTTGATTTCTGATCCTTAAAAAAATTATTTTTTAAAAATTCTCTGTTGAAATTTGAAATTAGTTCTTTTTTCCTACTTTCTCTCCGTTGTGTGATCTTCAGACAAAATTTGAGTTTTTTCCTCCCGATTCTTTGATGAAATCTGCATCCTTTTTTTTGTTAACGATTTATAGAAACTCTCAATATATTTTGATAAATTTTTTTATCTGAATTTTCGGACTGATGACCGATATATATTTTAACTTTCAGAAATTCAGAACAGAATCAACATTATAGGATTTTCAATCAAACAAATTGAAGAAGAATGGTGTGCATTGGCAATATCAAAAGACTGATTTATGGAGTTAATGAAACAATATATGTCCTATGAAGAAGAAAATTTTAATAATTTTAGGAGGCAAAATAATCGCTAGGAAATTTAGGAATTTTAAGGGGATGTGAACCCTGTGAATACCGTAATTCACTTCAGAAGTTATCAATAAATTGCTTAAGAAGAAACAGGCATCTGTGCATAAGGAAATTTGAAAGGATCTATTAATTATATTAATTCAAAATAACAAATATTAGAAACAAAATATTAAAAAATAATGATCTTTAAAGTGTGAAGGAGGGGTTTGATGAGTAAAAATAGAAAGTGGAAATTACAGGATGAGGAGAATAAAATTTCTGAAAGCAAAAACTGGAGCATGAAAAAAAGTACTTTTTTTAAACAGCTATGGGACAAAGCACTTGCTTGTCAATCACCATGAAATTTTATTGAAAATTCTCTTACCTTTTCCAGATTTTAAATAAAATATTGAAATTCCCTGACTTATTTGGCCTTTTTCCAGATAGTGTACTAACCTTATTTATTTCCCAAAGATAATTGTTCTGATGAGGTTTTAAAATGTAAATGTAGCCATGATCTGAAATCAGTAAAATCTTTAGCCTTAAACTCTGCAAACTTCTAAATTTGTACTGCAATTATTTAAAAACAAAGAAATCAAGATTCATTTTTGTCATTTAATGAGAATCAGAATATTTGGTGCATTATCACAACATATTTATTCTTTTGCAAAATATTTAGTTCTGAATTCCATTTTTAGTCTAAAAACAGTAATGGTAAAAGGATGATAGTGCTTGGCATTTTATGCGATTTTTCTACTTATGTGTTTTAACTTTTTCTTCTATTGAAAGGAAAATATGATATGCATTATTGTTACATTCTCTCATGGCTGAAGCTACATGCCCAATTCTCACATAATAAGTTAAAGAACATTTTAAAAACAATTCCACCAAATCAATTTATCTGAATGATGAGAATTTTGTACTGATGCAAAATATTATGTAATTACGACAAAACAGAAATCAAATCACCTGCAAAATAAACCCGATTCAATGACCCTGCTAATTCAGCAGATCTTCTCTCCGACAAATTAAATTTCAATATTGTTTATTAACAATGAAAAGTTAATATCCATTATAGTCTCTTTAATTGCTAATTCATATGCTAGAGTACACAATAAGATTCCTTTAGCAAAGAAATTCTGTCTTCTGACTAATTTTCTTAAATTCGCCCTGTATAAAACTAAAGATAGCCACTCTTCAACTTTCCCAATATAACTCCATTTTACTATTGTATCTATTTATCCCTTTTAACAATGTGTTTTTATAGAAATAAAGTTTTTTTTTTAAAATACTTTAGTCTTAACTCTTCAGGTTTGAACTCTTTTGCAGGATCAATATTTGTATCCTTACACTAAAATGTCAAAGTCTAATCCAAAAATTTATATACTTTACATTCCTCCCCTTCTATTTTTAAAACAAAACCTCCATAACTAATAAATTTGAGCATGTCAAAATAAAACCTTTTTTTTCTCCATTTGAAGGAAAAGATCATCGATTCTTTGAATCAATAGAACAATTAAAATTAGTAAACTCATATATTTTCACTCAAGTGATGTTTTCAATTAGACCACAAAGACCATTTATAAACTTTGGAAAAGAAAAATACCAAGTAAATGTTACATATAACACTTACTTCCAAAACCTTTCTGAAAATCGTTACATTTTAGATTTAAGAAATATTAAGAAAATAAACCTAATATTGAGCAATTTTATGCCACTTAATTCAATAGAAAAACATTAAATATTTTAAATCAATGTACTTTATAAATTTTTCATAAATCCAGATATACACAGATAAATATCATCACATTTAATTTCTCTTAAATGTTTTTCCTTTCTCTTAAAACAAGAGAAAATATTAGCTGCTCTTTGATAAAAAGGAGTTTCTCGTAATACAACCTTATTTTCAAGGCATTTTGTGTTTGTTTAAAATAATGCATTAAAAAATTGTTTTGGGCACTGAATTTATTATGCTTCTGTGTATGAAAATTGTCGCATTCATTTCATTGTGCTCAAGAAAGGTAGAACATATCAATTGCACATACAATAGAAAGAAAGCAATTTTAATTCTTACTAAGCTTTTTTTTTATTTGCTGGGAGACATAAGTGGTGGTATTTATCCTTTCCTAATAATTTCCTTAACAGAATCAAAATCACTTTTTTGATGTACTCAATAAAAATTATTTTCAAACGCAGTTAATATACAATTATGTAAAAATAAATTAAAAAAAGGTCTATAAGAGGCTATAATTTTATTGAGAAATCTCCCCTCCCCTCCCCTCGCAACAACACTTGCTTTACTATTATACTTCTCTGAAGATCATATCTTTCAATTTTAAACAATTTCCAACATCAAATAGTTGATAGATCACCAGCAAATGCCATAATAAATAACATGGGAAAATGAACTTTATCCTCAAGTTTATTACCAAGTTTTTCATCCAGAATAGAACAAAAGGAGAATTAATACAAGTGCAACATAGCCCGTATCTTTTTAAAGAATGTACCTGCAAGAACAAGAGACCAATGAATAACTGTATTTGTTCTATTTTATTCAACAATATTAATTATCTTAAATGTTTAATGGATTTGGTTCAATTATCCAATTTTTTAAAAGCCTCTTTACTGTTTAAAAATTATGAAAAATTATTCTGATATTAAAATTCTTTGTTGCAGTAATATCAAACTACTTTTTATAAATACAAGAAAAAAATATTTCCAGTGCTAAAAATGTGGAAATTAAAATATATAATATATATTAAAATGTTATAATGACAAACTAGCAGCAAAAGCCAAACAAAACACAAAAAGTCACTAGTTTTCAAACTAAGTTTTAATTTATTAATAATTTATACATAAAACAATGAGTCAATAATTTGAAACAAAGCCATTTGGAATCTATTGTATTCTAAGATGAAAAAAATTCTAAGAGCTGACAATTATATCATAAAGAAAATATTTTATAAACCTGATTTTTTTTTTTTTAAATGTAATTTTCATTCAATTTAAAGTGGATGAAAATAAGTTTTATCATATTAGTTTGATAAATAAAAAATATATATATAAATCGAAAAGTATTCATTTGAACAAAATCAAACATTTTCAGTAAATATTTTATACAAGAAAAATACAAAATAATCATTTAAACAATTATTAGATTTAATGCATAGTCAAGTTCATAATACTTAGCAGCTCTAAGGATTAAATAAAAAAGAAAATGCTTCAAAAATAGAACTTTACTAAAACATAGAAAAAATATTTGGCATCACACATGCTATATATAAATTATAAAACAATATATAAAACCTAATTACAGCCACAAATAAACATAAAAATACCTAATTCTTCACAGTTCTCTGCGAAAGAAACCATATTATTACAAATTCATCTTCAGTAACGAAAGCTCATATTTTTTTAGACAAAAAAGGCATTGTGAAGCACTATTTTTTCATTCTTACTTTTACTGAGCAAATAAAAATGATATATTAAAATAAGTGATAACAATAAGTACAGAATAACTAAATTGAAAAACACTTTAAGAATTTTAATATTCGTAGATAATTGTAAGGCAGCAGAAGAAAGTATCAGATAACTCCTTTAAATCAAAAGTACACTATTGTTGAAATAATTTAAAATGAAGCATAGTTAAAATATAACTTACTTAGAGCCACAAAAAAAAAAAAAAAAAAAAAAAAGAATAACCGTTTGAAAATATGAAATATGATAAGACAATGCAACATGTATCTAATTTAGCTCTTAAACAAAGCTTGGAGAAATGTGCAATCATTTTAAAAAAAAGTGGGAAAATGAATACTTTAAAAAAAAAATCAACAAGTTGAAGCAGAATTGCTTTGTATTTTCCATGTGATGAACAGTTTGCTTAGCTTTAAGAAAGCCTATATATAGAATAAAAGGTCTATATATAGACAAAGTCTACATAATTTTTTTAAAACTATATATATAAAAAAGTAATTTCAGTACTAATTAATCCCCTTACCACATACAGGAAAAAATAAAGCAGGGGGGGGGGGGGGGAGAGGAGATAATTTTGATAATATGAATAGTAAAAATATCCACAGCTATACATTTTTTTGCTTTAAACTCTTAATATTGCAACTGACAATAATATTCAAAACAAGATACCTACCTATACATGAAGCTTAAATTGCAAAAGATGCTAAAATTCTAATGATAAAAGTAATTCAATAATGCAAATCACTCAAACAAAATAATGGAAAGATATCTATGTTCTACCATGATTAGGAAATTTCAACATTATGTGTTTTAAAATGTAAAAAAACAGGATTTTTTACAGTTTAAATTTTGCAGCTTCAATTACAAAAATAAAACTACAAGCATTAGATTAACATTAACTAAATAATAATAATTAATAATGAAAAGAAAAGAAAAAATAAATAATTTAAGACGGTGAAACGGTAAAAAATTACAAAGCAGTTTTACAGTTGAATTAAATGGATACTTTCTCTGCTCCTCATGATTAAATATTTTAAAAAAGGAAATTACAATATTTCATTTACAATACATTTTCAAATAAATTAAATGGCAGAAAAAAATGACATAGATAAAATGTTAATTGTTGTAACTATAAATCAGTACAAGTATGCATCATAAAAAACATGTGATTTAACCTTCCGTCTATCAGACAAAACACCCATTTATCTACGGCAACACCTAATTTTAATTCCAAACTTGCAAACGGCACCAGTAATATTTTAATATAATTTTGCTTTTAAAATGAAAGCTTAAATTAAGGAATTCGTAATATCTAGACAAGTCCTTTATAAATTCCGGTGTCAATCGACAATTTCTCATTTTACCATCGACACCAGAAATATTGCTGTCGGGTCCAATGGACCTGTCTGGTAGACAGAAGGTTAAAATAATTCCTAATGTGAATATTTTACATGAAAAGAAAAAAAAAAATCAAAACTTGAACAGAACTCTAAGGTCAAAAGAGTTACATTGCATAAATAGCTGCCAAATTTTTAGTTTTTGCATAAAAGAGAAGACATACAGTTTTACAGTCGACACTCATTATAACTGCCCAAGACAAATATGGCTTAGTAAATCAAAACAAATTTTTATAGCCCTGAAATTAATACTGTATAAATGAGATGTCATTATGAAGAATAGACATTGTAATTTAATAGTTGCAACCTTTACAGACTCCTGCACTCAAAACAGAGTTTCTAAAGATGTCTTAAACTTCCTAATTTCAGAATCTCTGTTTTATTAGTTTTATTTAATTTTTAAACTTCCCTTAATATTTCACTCTCTTTTTCTCCTTTCACCTGTATATTGCCACCTTTCATTTGTTTCAAATGTGATATAGATTTAGGTCTAAATTTTTATGTGCTTTAAAAATAAAAGGAATGATAGCTCGACAAAAAATAAATTTTTGAAGTATTTAATTTTAATGCATTTAACTGAATTTTATTTTCTTTAGTTCTAGTATCATGTAAAAAAAAAATAAATAAATAAAATAAATAAATAAATCAAGAAAAAAATCTATAAAAGAAAAATATGTAACATTCTAAGTAAAGAAGAGAAGGAGGGAGTGGTAACCACGAAAATTTGAAGTATTTTTTTAAGCACAATTTTATTCTTTTTTTAAAATAGACAATGGTTTAACTTTTTGTGTTTCATTAACATGCTGACATGAAACTTAGAATTGTGGAAGTAAATAAAAAATTTGCAGTTATGTTTTATACTCTTTGCATCCTTTGATAATTTGAATTATTTAAAAATCACATATAAAAAGTGAACATCTCTATTATATTATTTTCTTAAATAATTGTAAAAAAACAAATAAACCTTTACCTTTTGAATTACACTAATATTATACACTTTTTTAAAAAAAATAATAATTTGAATAACATGTTGCATATATTGCTTTATATATGTATATATGTAGGAGTTTAAGTTGCTGTGATGAAAGCAGAGAGAATTATTTTTCAGCAGGTAAACCAGCAAAAAACATAAACGCAGAAAACAGCAATTAAAAAGTTTAGAGCTCAAGGAAAGTATTACCAAATCATTAGTAATTTGTAAAAGAATATATTATAATTTTTTTTCTTCAATTTCAGCTATTTAAAATTACTATTTTTTTCTCATAAAGACTGGATCTCAGTATTAGTTATTGGGGTTGTATCAAAAAATATAATGAACAATATCCAGACGAAATACTTAAAGTATTCATTGATGCGGTAGAAGGTCAATGCTAAGATGGTAGCAAGTAAAAAAATTTTTTTAATGCATCATCATCATCTACATGTTCACACGTACACACTGGCTGATGTAATTAATACAGATATATATTTATCATATCATGTGTCATTTGGATATCAGGGAAATCAGTTTTATTTTCCTGATATTTAGATATGTTGTTTTCAATATAAGTTTTTAATACTGAAAATGGAATAAACTAGTCCCCCCCCCCCCCCTATAAGTTATCTTAATATTGCCATTGCCCTAAGGAAGAATGCCATTTCCCCATCTATGTAAAAATAAAAAACAATTGTTTTGGTAAAATTAATGAGTTTGATTTTCACTTCACAGTACAACAAATACTGAATAACCTTGATGGGATACAAAGAGAAATGTTCTATCTAATTTTAAAGCTTTACATTTTAGTAATAAAGAATAATTGGATTATCTCTTCTCTATCCTCTTTTTATCTGAAGTTTTTTTACAGAATTACAGAACTATTGTCAATGATATTTTTTAAAATATAAGAACTGTGACTTTGGCAGTTTTCTTCCAATAATTGGATATAAATAACAAATTGCTATTTTAAGTAAATTTTCAGGGACATTATAATACATTATCATGAGGAAATATTTAATGTTAATATAATTTCTATACAAAAATATATTTTTAAAAAGAAAAAATCAATCTGCAACAATTTTTCACACTGTACTTTCAATATCAGGATCTGATGACACAAACATTTTTCACTTGGATTTCAAATACTCAAACTTTTGGGAAGTACAATGGGGTGATTCAAGCAATATTTCATTACTCTTAGGAGAAAAAACAAGTTGAAATAAAGAAGAAACCTGTTTTTGTTTCCCTAAGAAGAAAGACATGTTGCTCAAGTCGCCTCAGTGTGTAGCTTGTCTAATGCATATTTGCTGATGTAAATGAAATAAACTTAATATATACGAATATTTCAACTTTTCTTTTTCAAAATTTTTTTCTCAATAACTTTTTAATTTTTCTGGCTTACAGAAACCCTGCATTTATTTTACAATCACATTTTAGACCTACACCTGTATTTACATTCTTTAATACTATAGTTCATTTTTTTAATGGAGGCGGCTAACCTTGACAAGGTGAAATTGTGTTTTCGTGGAACTCGTAATAGAACTACATGTGATTTTTCCCCTCAGTTGGTGAAGGTGAGGGATAAGCTTGTCAAGGTCACCCGCCTCCACTAATTAAATGGACTATAATAGGTTACAATAAAATAAACACAATTTGTATATTTAAAACATTTATTATCTTATTAAATTGTTTCATGAAAAATTTTTTTTAAGTAAAATTTATATTACTTGAAGATGCTAAAGAAACTGTTGATATACTATCAAGCCCTTATAATGAGTATCGATATAGACTGAACAGCATTTGTTAAATCCTAATGGTAAAAAAGACACAAAATTTACAGTCTTATTTTGAAATATGGTGATGAGTATAAAATAATACAAAAAGTTTTAAAATTCAATTTAAAAAGCTGATAAGCCCTTGATCACAAAAGAATTAAGTAAATATTGCATATAATACTTATGCAGTTGAAAAGACTTAAAAAATAAAGGTGGGGATTTGTTTTATAAAAAAGTAAATAATCCATAACTTGATTTAAAATAACCATACACATAAAAAAAGAAAAAAAAAACTAAACTTCTAATAAAAATTAACTAATAAATGTTGTATTAAATAATTTTTATACATCTGATCAATTAAGTAAATATACAGTATTGCAAACTTACAAAATAAAAACAACCCACATATGGAATAAATTAATACTTACACATTTTACCGTAGAATGTGTAAAAAGTCATTTTACAAAACAACTAAATTTTTATTAACATACAAATATAAAATATACATAATTAACACTAAATAAATACTAATCTATTTATATAAAGATGCTAATAATTTCTATGACATCAATTTTTTTTATTTTTTTATACAATTGAACTAAAATCACCGAATTTTCAGTTTGGAATGTGGAAATTTCAATTCAAAACAATAGCAACACCCCGCATAAAATAAGTAATACAACATAAAATTCAGATATACATACAAATTAATAAATCTAACAACTTAAAACGTAATCACAAATTTCAAAGGGAAAATTTTATATAACAAAACATTCCTGTCGTCATTTGTACATTTTGCTTGAACACAAATTATTCAATATATCACACAAGATCTCTGAAATCATTTTTTCGATGAGATTCTAATGTTTGAGTCTATACAAAAGGCTCAGTTATCTCACATAAGATTTCACACATCTTAATATGTTCGTTTAGTTAAAATCCTTCCACAAAACTAGAAGGAAAGAGGCCAGTTTTACCAGTCCGCTGTAGCGTTCCTTTATACCAACCATCCTCTCGCTTTTTATGCACATATACAACATCACCAACTTTAAGTTCTAGTTCATAATCGCTGTTAGGTGGGTAAGGCACAATGCAACGAAACCTGAAGTGAGATAAAACATTAATGTAAATTGGAGAATAATTACATAGAAGATAAAATACATAAGTGTGTACTAAGGAATTCAATATATACTAAGGAAAACTTATTAGTAAAAGCTAATACAGTGAAACCTCCCTGTTCAACCATCTCCATGAATGACCGTTTTCTCATGGAACGAAATTTATTCTCATAGCTCAATACTAATTTTACCTCCATTCAGAGACCATATCAGTTGAACTCTCTCCATAAGCGACCAACTATTTTGAAAATGAAACAAATTCAGTTTTTTCTGGATCACTTGAAGAAAATTTTATTCAAAAAATGATTTGAGAACACATTATTCTTCAAACTTTTGTACGAAGTTCAGATTTTTTAAATATTCTAGTAACTTTTAAACGCTTAATCTATTTTGTGCCTTTTTGGTCAATGAATTTCATTCTGATGATAGTCAAATTCTCTTGCAAATTCTGTCAGGAAACTCTCAAAGAAACAGATAAAGTAATGAAATCATTAGCATATGTTCATGTCAAAAGGTTGCATTTATTTACTGACTTTGACAGTACTTGGAAAGAAAAGTTATAAAAAAATAAAATCTTAAAATCAAAGCTAATGTCAGTGCAATCATTTTTTAAGCTTTGCAGCAATTAATTTTTGTTGTGATACTTTTTTCCTAATGTGAAAAATAAATTTTAATAACATTGTTATTTTTTTTTCAAAAATTAAACTCTAAGTTTAAACATAACCTCCATTAAGAAACCCCACTCTCAGAGCAACCATTTTTTTATTAGAACAGAATGTGGTTGCTTTAGAGAGGTTTTACTATACATTCACATCTTCTGTGATGCATATTATTTGCTTGAATTTTACAGCAGTGCTGCATTTTTTCAGAGAAGGTTAAGAAGCATCAGCAAGTAAGAGGCAGATTCCCTTAGTAAATTCGTTAAACAAAGAAGTGTATTAAATGTATCTAAAAATATTTTAACAATTTATAGTTTTTTGTGACAATATTTTTAGACTAATGGTTAATTTTACTATCATTATTTATAATAGAGTTAATATGACTTATTGATTCTTTAGTGCATCTTTTGTTTATGTACCCAGCATTCATACTCATTTTTCTTTACTGCTGGATATCAATATTATAATCAATATTTTGGTTATTGTGGAGTAATACATTGATATTCATATATGTGATGCTGTGCAAGAATTTTCGTTAAATGTAGAATTTGATATGAGAATTTGAAAAAAATAAATATTTTCTTCTTAAAAAATGCAAACTTATTATAAAAAACAATGTAATAAAAAAATTATAAAAAATGAATCTAAGCAATTTTTTGATCAAATGAAGAAATGGGAAATATTAAAAATGTAATGATAATATATACACACACAGAGAGTTGCAAAAAAAACCCACTTACCCCACCCAAAAAACTAGAATTGGGGTTTTTTTTTTTTTTTTTTAATACAGTCTATGATATTATTTATCATTCAGCAACTTTTATATTAGTTTTTTTAACCTTTATGTTTAAACAGTTAGATGTTATGCTATTCTATCAAAACATCTCTATCTACATAACCTCTCTATCAGATTGACATTGTGGGTATTGCCAAATATGACAAAATTAAAATTGTCAAAATGTGTTTAATTCTTTTAAAAGCTTGTAAATATTATAAAGAAAAAAAAAAAGCCAAAAATAACAGACATAGCTAATTATAACATTTTTGCATTGATGAAAGATGTCTTTTACATCAAGATTTAACAATACAAAATTTCAAAATGTAAATTTCCAACTGGATACAAATTTTATTCAGTTTTGGTCAGAGTTATTAAAAAAAAAGGGGGGGGGTTAAAAAATCCAGATAATTTTTTTTTTTTTTTTTTTTTTTTTTTTTGTCTATTTGTATAATTTTTTTTGTTTGTTTGTTTAAAAATGTGTTCTTAATGGGGAATACAGATAAAAACTTTTAAATGTGTGATATATGGTTATTAAATAATATCAGTCTCTCATATCTATATTATTATTTTTTTCTAGAAATAAGAAATTTCTCCTGCCCTCACCTAAAAAAAAAAAAAAAAAAAAAAAAAAAAAAAATCAATAGAACTGGAAAAAACTCAATAAAGCCTGAAAAAACTCCAATAAAACCCATCTCTTTTGCACCCATATATATAGATATATATATATATATATTAAGCACATAATAAACTGTTTTTGCAGTTTAAAAAAAAGATTTATTGCCTGTTTTCCAGGGATGTAGTGGAGGGTATGGATTTTTTAAAGGAACACCGTACACTGTAAAAAAAAATTGGGAAAATTACAAAAAAATTTCTAGTAGAATTGTATTCCAAGAACTTTTTATGTAACGGCAACAATAAAAATTCATGTAACAGATACAGATTTGCACTTTGAATCAAACAAATTTTAATGTTACTAAGAATTTTTTTGGGAAATCATATTCCAAGAACTTTTTAAGTGACGATAACGAGCATTATAGATAAAATTTTAGTACCAAATTTTTAGTAAATTCTTTTGTAAAGTTACAGATGGTTTTAGTTTTGCTTACAAGTTTTGTAGATTGACATCATTTTCTTGTACAGTGTACACATAAAATTTTAGTAAGCGTAAGAGATTTCGGTTAATTTAGATTACTAAGGTTACAGATTTTTTTTACAGTGTATACCCTTTGTTTCTCAAGAAAGTTATAATATACACACTGTAGTTTATACTCTCTGTTTTGAGCGTATACCCTCTGCTTATAGCATATATCCTCTGTTATTTTTATGACTACACCCCTGCTGTTTTGGGATGTTTTAAATACTTTACAACTTTCCATCTGCTAGTTCATAGGATAAAATCTGCGAAGTAAAGTAGTCCTATATTTCACATACAATATATAACAAACAAGAATTTTCCTAGAAGCTAGATAAGTCATTCATTTAATCTAAAACAGATTCATATTTATATATTAACTTTTAAAAAATCTACTGGGGCATTTTTGAGCGAAAATAATTAGGAGCTTACACCATTGAAATTGCTTTAAAATGGGTTTACATGGCAAAATATAATGCATGTAGAATTGAAAAAATTTCAGAATAGGATAAGATGGTACATAACATAAGACTTTTTAAAAAATCAGAACAATATGAGTGATTTTTAGCAAGTTATTAGATGGTGCTTTTTTCAGACATGGTACAGGCTCAGCCAAAAAAAAAAAAAAAAAGCTGAACTTTTACGGCCTCATGGACTTTTGACAAGATTAGTATTTCCTTGCAGCGTTTTAACAAAATTAGCACTTTTCTGTAATTTTTGAACGAAATTAGTGTTTTTTGTGAGCATTTTACGAAAATCTCCCTTTTTTTCCACGTTTTTTTTTTCCAATGAAATTTATATTAACCATGATCCTTTAGTGATATTTACAGTTTTTCTCACCCTTTTTTACAAAATTCACATATTTTCCATAATCTTTCGAGAAAATTCGAGTATTTTCCGCAATCTTTCGTCAAAATCCACATATTTTCTGCAATCTTATGCAAAAATTAGCATATTTTCTGCGATCTTTCGTCAAAATTCACCTATTTTTCAAGATCTTTCGACAAAATCTACATATTTTCTGAGATCTTTCGTCAAAAGCTACATATTTTCTGAGATCTTCTGAGAAAATTCTTTTATTTTCCCCGATCTTTCGACAAAATTAGCGATTTTTCTTTGATCTTTTGACAAAATTTGTGATTTTCCTCTGATCTTTCTTCAAAATATGTCTATTTTCCATTATCTTTCTACAAAATACACTAGACTCCCTCAAATCCGCACAGCTTGGGACCAGAGGTTGTGCGGATTTTAGAATTTTGCAGATTTCTGATCTTTCTGATTTCTGATTTGTTTACATTTTTTAAACAGTAATTTGATTGCAATCAATAGTGCATTCGGTACTATAATGAATGCTTACAATATAATAAAATATAAAAATCAGTAATAAACTAAAATAATAAAAATTTTGATAATTTTTAAAACGATTAAAGTACTAATAGCAGAGTTCAAGCTAATAATCAGTGGTGTATGATTAAATATTCATTATAAAGATTAAATGTATTTTTCCAAAATTATTCAACAAAACTTGCCTCATAAAAGTACATTCCTAATTCACATCAAAATCATAAAATAAGAAAGTTTTAATTCAGGTTAGCCAGGCTTTATAACCAAAAAATCTTGATTAATGCATGAATATATTTGGTAAGAAGATGTGATTACCAATAATATCAGCAATATCTTGATTTTTTTCTCCCAAAAAATTATTCTTAATTCATGAAAAAAACATGGAGTATTATTAAGAAAATTACAAATTAAAAAATATATGCTATTTATACAAAACTAAAAAAATCAAATTTTGTAGCAATATCCAAATTGAAAGTTTCATTGTTTACATCCATAAAATATGTGCGGATTTCAGAGAGTTATGGATTTCTGGTTTGCGGATTTGAGAGAGTCTACTGTACTTCTATTTTCCTTGATCTTACGACAAAATTCTCATTTTCCGTGATCTTTCAGCAAAATTTACAAATTTTCTGTGATCTTTCGACAAAAATTTGAGTATTTTTCGTAATCCTTTAACAAAAGCTGCGTCTTCTTCAATAATCCTTTGATTGAAATAGTGTTTTTCTTTCTGCAATCCTTTGAAGATTTTTTTTTCTACGATCGTTTGACGAATTTATAGGTTTTTTTTGCGATCCTTTGGAGAAATTTGCTTTTTTTCCCTGTAGTCCTTTGAAGAAATTTTCTCAATTTGGTGCAGTTAGTACTTGTGCTTTTATTGTATTTACCCTCCCCCCCCCCAAATAAGAAGACCAAAAAATTTTTATGCACATTTGCATCGATCCCAGGGAAAATGAAATTCATCGCCGAAAAAGCGGAATTCAGCGTTTCCGCGGAAAAGTAGCACGTATGTTTTTTTTCACATTTTCTTTGATCTCGTATTATCTGTACATATGGAATTCTGATATTTTATGAATTGGGTTTAAGGTTGTGTCACTTTGGAATACATTTGTCTTCCATGATACGCATACACATATACAGATGGTTATCAAAATAATGGAAACAACTGTAAATAAAAATGACAGTTAAGAATGTGCTTTGTCAACATTAAAATATAATTTTAGCTACCATTTAAAAAAAAAAAAAAAAAAAAAGTATATATTATTGTAGTATGAGGTATGTTTGATGAAGTTACATGTCTTGGATTTTTATCAAACATGTGAAATGTCAGACTTCACAGATGCCAAATTGTAAGAGCCTGACCAACTGGAGCAACTGTCACCAAAGCATATCAGCTTTTATGCACATCTAGAAGTACTAGTGTCTGAAGTCATGGTAGAATGCACAGAAACAAACTTGAAAAGCAAAATAGTTGGCAGAAAAAGAAGATGAGTGGAAAAAGACCAATGGTATTAAAGCAGATTGTAGTGTCTAAAAAGAAAACAACCACAAACAAAGTCACTGAAAAGCTCAATCAGCATCTGGAATGTCAGTAATTACAGTTAGGAGACTGCTTCATAAACAGAAAATTTACTGCAGAGCAATAATTCTCAGGGAACTTGTCACAGCTGTTAACGTCAAATACTGTCAACAGTAATGTCACAACCACAAAATCTAGTAAATTGATAAGTAAAAGACAGTTATATGGTGAGATGAAACATCTTTCCCCCTTTTCCCACAACAGCACAGGTGCACACTTAGAAGACACCTGCGCAAGGATATGATTGTAATTATCTCCATCCAACTGTCAAGCTAGAGGTAAATCTGTCACGGAATGGGCAGCCGTATCACATTTTTCTGATACTCCAATTATAATCCTGAAAGGAAGGGTCACTAGGAAGAAATACAGAGAAGTTTTAGCTGATAAGATCTATCATATGATGCAAACTTTCTTTCATGCAGGAGATACAATTTTCCAAGATAAAAATGCCTCTATTCATGCAGCAAAACTTGTCCAATTGTGGTTTGATGAACACGATGAAATGCAACATCTATCTTGAGCCTGACCTTCGTGTAATTAACAGTTATGATCTATTTTGGATCATTAAATCCCTGGGCACAGAATCTGTGCAGCATTGCGATGCACATTGCAGACTCATGAGAAGCACTGCAGACTATTTTTCAACATATAAAATTTAGAAAAAAAAGTTTCATCAATTGTCCGAAGAAAAATCATCAATTTAGTCTTAGATTGCAGGGAAAATAATGCAAATTTTGTCAAATAGTGAAAAAATGGTAAATTTTGTCAAAGAAATACAAATTTTGTCCAAATAACAAGGGAAAAAATGTGAATTTTGTCAAATAGCAAAAAAAAACTAATTTCATTAAAAAAAAATTTGCGAAAAAATAGTTAATTTCATAAAAATTGGCAGATTTTGTAAAAAGATCACAAAAAGAAATTTTGTTAAAAGATTGTGAATATTGGTACATTTTGCCAAAGAATCACAGAAAAACAACAAATTTCGTCAAAAGATAGTGAAAAAAAGTGCAAATTTTGTCAAAAGATCGTGAAAAAACAAATGCTGGGATTGATTTTATTCCTCTTTCGGACAATGTATGATGGTGTTATAAGTTTTGAGGTCAAAGGTAACTTATTTTTAAAAGTACTTTCCTTTAAGTTAATCACAAATATCTGAGAGTTTTGAGTAAAGATGGGAATGCTCGGAAAAAAGTTTTTTTTTTTTTTCAGTTTTTTTTCAAAGGCTTATTTTTCAATTTTTCCATGCTGGAAAAATTGAAATTTCCAATTTGTAAAGTAATATACTGAAAATTTTGTAATAGCTACATTTTCATACTTTTAATTTTATTTATTTTTATGTTCGGTGTCACTCAAGAACACTTTAATGTGGGTAATCAGATCTCTCAGCAGAAATCTGTTTGAGAAGACTTGAAAGGATCCTTCACATTTTTTTCTAATTTCAAACACAAGACCCTTTGCAAAATTTCTCTTGAAAATAGACATTTCAGAAAAAAGTTTAATCTCCAAATTGAATCTTTCACAAATGCAGTGATTGAAGAAAAATATCTCATGCCATGTACAGGGCTTGCACCGTTCCTAAAATTTTCATACTTTCCTACCATTATTTTAAAACATAATATTTATTGTATAATTCTATTGTAGATGTTAAAGGAAACTTTTAGGAAGATTTGTGATTTAAAATACTGGTAGCAATGTATGAAAATTTTAGGAACAGTGCGAGCCCTGCATATAGCAGCTGAATCTTAAGTTGTATGTATATGTATGAATAACCTTATTAAAAATGTCCAAATAAGAACTTAAATACAGTAATTTCTAAATCATAAATTCTGATTATATTTTGCATAAGTATATACAAGAAGTTCACAATTTCACAAAAACAGGATTACATGAAAAAAAATCTAGATATATAATTAAATGCAACTTCTCTTTTTAAAAATTAATTCATGTGCAAAATTATTTCAATAATATGCCGATTAATGGAAATGGTAAAATTAAAAATTTAACGTAAAATTTGAAACATGCATTTATTACTTTTTAGCTCACAGGCTATCATAGCCTGAGAGCTTATGTGCCTGTCCGTTCTATATGTACGTGTGTAACACAGTAACTCATGATAAAAATATCCGATCCACATAAAATTTTGTGCATGAGTATATCCCGATAAGGCGCTTCCCTGATTAGTTTTTGGGAGTTCATTCGATATATATATATAACAGGGGGGACAGGGAGTCGTGCCCCTCCCTTTAATTGATATAAATGGGTTTTTCATGCAGAATTATCAGTTTTAGATATAGGATCATTCTGGTTGGGCACCTCCGTGATTGGTATTAGGTTTTCATTGAATAAGTATATACAGGGGAAACAGGGGTTACAAATAAATGTGAAGAAATGTTTATTATTTAATATTCTCTAAGAAAATATAATTTCTTTGGGAGAAACAATCATAAAAAATCAATTTTTCCAACTTTTCCATTTTTTTTCCAAAAAAACTGGTAAAAAACCAGTTTTTTCCGCCACTTATATTTTTCTGGAAAATTTACATCTCTAGTTTTGAGTGTGTGTAACATAATGCGAGCGAGGGATTGGAAAGAGGGCATTTAAACCTAAGTTTTGTAGACTATTTTTAAAGTTCCTACTTGTGTTGCAGACTGTAGGAAAACATTTTGCAGCTGGGATTAAATCTAGAATCAATATACTCCACTGACATTTCTTCTGTAACCTTCGCAATATATTCATGAAGAATAGTACAATGACACTTGAATGAAACAATTGCCAGGTGAATTCAAACTGTATTACATGTAAAAGGCAGCCGTATGCCATACTGATAAAAAGATCCTGATAAATCTAAGATGTTTCCATTGTTTCAATAACCACTTGCATATAAACTTAAATTTCTAACTCAAAATTTTTAAATTTAAGGTTTCAATTAATATTTTTTTGATTTTTAAGCTTTCTTTTTCATGATAACTTTCTTTTTCAGCATTACACCTATTACTTTCAGAGTTCATTTTTAATCAATTTTTAGCACTTTCCAACAAAGTTGAAAAGTGCTTATGCATTCGGTTTGTCTGTGCTCTAACTCCCGTAAATATACTCAGATTGCCATGAAATTTTAGGACATTATTGACGTTTACCCTAGCACGAACCCTATTGAAAATGAAGTTTCTACCACTATTAGTTTATCTACAGGGAGAGTCAAAAGTTTCCCATTACTTTACGGCCTATGGGGAAAAATCGTTTAACAAAAATTTTAAAGATGTTATACCCTGTCAAACATATTAAAATTTATATGCTTTTACGAGGTGTATTAAAATATGCATTTTATAAAATATAAGGTGAAAATGTAGCTATTATTCATTTACAGGGCCACACAAAAGAATTCCATTAGATAATGGTAAAAGAGAGAATTGTGTGTGGCATATATTAAATAAATTAAACTGTTTGATGTATAATAAAATTGATGTATGTCAAAGAGGCTCAGTATAAATTATATGATACTGCCTTCCCTAATATAAAGTACATAGTATTTACAGGGACACACAAAAGATTTCAAATAGTACATACTTTCTGAAGTATTGTATAATATCTGATGGCTGATGCATGGATGAAATGCATTTTAATTATAGTATGTTAAGTTTCACTAAATTTATGCATATTATATGGTGTGCATAAATGCTATAGTTAATATACAGGGCTCCCCAAAAGAGCTCACCATCGTTAATGAATACGAGCATAAATTACTAAAAGGTGATTCTTAAATAAATTATGCATTTTTACATTGAACTGCATTAATTTTACTAAGAAAAGTTTGCAGAATATACATAAAATGATATACAGGGCTACGCAAAGAATTGGGTACATGGAGCCTATGAATGGTTATTTATGAGAGGGTGATTTCAGTTGTTTTAAGAGTGTTTTATTTTAAAATAAATTTTAGTTTAACACTGATGTGTAATAAAGATACCAGACAAGCTACAAAGCTGAACAAAGTATTCAAGTATGTTTCCATCTATTAGTATAAATTTCTAAAAAAGAAATTTCAAGCTACAGGGCAATTTTTTGCTAAAATAAATTTTCCTATTATATAGTATGTATATTAGCTGACAGATCAAATATAGGGCAGTTCAATAGTACTGGAATACATATTTGGCTATATTTACCTTTATATCCTTATTTACCTAAATAACGAAGTTTTATTTAAGATTTCATGAAGCGTTGGAAAGTGCTTCATAATCTATACTTAACACATGATTTTTCTTACTTGTTAAAATTAAAAGAGCTGTCCAAGGGATTTTTGCAGGCATTTGTGACTGAGGTTGAGTATATCAGCAGGCCTGGGAATCATATGGGTCTTAACCACATGTCACTCAATAGCTCAACTTCCAATAAAATTAGTTTCCTCCTATTAAGACAAGAATGCCTTCTGCTGAAAATAATGTTAATTAAACTTTTTAAATAGGTGGGAGCAGCTTTTTTGTGTAGCTTTTACCATCAAGTCTTGTTAGACAAACCAAAGTCACACAACTGAAGATTTTCAAGGATGCTTTAAACTACTCAGATGGGGCTGATTTAAAAAAGAGTGATGTATAAAAAGGAAAAACCAGATACTAAGAACTTTAGACCGTCTTCTCCAAGTCCCTATTCTATCATAAACATTTCCTATAACAGAAAACAAACTTCCAATTAAAAGCAGAGCCAGGACATAACATGAAAAAACAGCCTGTCGAAAAACTTACCATCATTAAATTGTGACAACCAAAAGCTTTATTTAAAAATCTAAGGCAAAGAATTTTAAATCATACAAAAAACTGGTGGAACCAGAGAGAAAAGTAGAGTTCGATTAAAAAAAATCTTACAGTAAAATTTTGGAAATATTTTCAATGTGCATTTAAAAGAAAGGGAATCAGATGATCTGTAAAGCTTATGAAATAACCCAAATTTTTGTTAGCTGAAAATGAGGACTGAGCTGTACTGGTGCCTTATATTCAGAATTATACTATTATCCACTCAAAATGATTACTGAGAAAAGAGTCAATAGAATATAGTGTTATGTTGTCCCAAATCGGTTAAGCCCCACAATGCTAAACAAATATAAACCATGATGTGATAATTAAAGTATAACATTAATATAATCAAGCTGTTGAGGAATTGATGTAGATAAGTATGTTTGAACACAAATATTTAATATATGATTGAATCGTGTCTATTCAAGGTTTTGAATTTACTTGGAGCTTTGATCTTCCAGTTATCAAAACAGCTGGTATGGAATTGTGTTCACACTTTGTACAGAACGAACCGTTCTCATACTTCATTACATCAGCCTGTAACATATAGTTATGAACCCAAATTTTAAACTAGTTATGGATGATTGAAATATGGAAAGAGTTAAAAATGCCTCTTTTTCCCTGATTGATTTTAAAGCACCAGTAAAGCTCAGTCCTCATTTTCAGCTAACAAAAATTTGGGTTATTTCATAAGCTTTACAGATCATCTGATTCCCTTTCTTTTACACGCACATTGAAAATATTTCCCAAATTTTACTGTAAGATTTTTTTTAAATCGAGCTCTACTTTTCTCTCTGGTTCCACCAATTTTTTGTATGATTTCATAGCTTTTTCAGATCCTTTCAGGAACTTTATCACCTTCAACTACAAATCTAAACTATTATTAGTATTAGTTTAAAATTATTGGTAGGCATATTAGTTTGGCGAAATACTTGAAATGACGCCAAGTTGGCTTTATTTTTGGCGAGAAATTTTGGATGCCAGATTTGGCGATATATCGCCAAGTTGGCGAAAAACTTGACGACATTTGGTGACAGAACCGCCCCTTCCCAGATGGTAGTCCCACTGCAGTTTCTTGGTATCAACATAGATTTTCTTATGACGATAGGTATCTACACAGATTTTCATAGCTTCATTTTCAAATTTTTATTATTAGTTATTTATATAGTTATTTTTATAAATATAGAAGAATTTTTTTTCCTAATTATTCTTTTTTAGTTGAAATATCCATATTGTAGTAACTGTTTTACTTCGAAAACACTCAAATAAAGGTGCGATGTTGTTTTAACATATATTTAATTACAGTTTATATATATGTTTATGAAAAATATGCATTCTCTGTTTCGAAAGACATCAATTTCAAAAGTTCAAAACTATCAGGAGAATCAGAATTTTTATTGATCTATTTAAAAAAAAAAAAAAAAAAAAAAAAAAAAAAAAAAAAAAAAAAGAAAGAAAAAACATGTATGTGTTATCGTTTCTTTTTTAAATTATTGAATTGTTTTTTAGTTGGTGGCAATTCAAAAGCAACAATTGAATTAGCAATTAAAAAGGAGAGATTTCTATAATGTTAAATTATGAAAGGAATAGTGTTATATAAATTTTAAATGGGTGTCATTTCCTTAATTTTTGATATTTTTTTTATCGGACCTTCGAAAGGCACATCTCTAAATTAAAAGCTTTCGAACAAGCTATTACACGTTGCTGAATGTTTCCTGGTTCGGTTTATAATTGAGTTGTTTTTCTTTTTTGTTGTTTCACGAGCAAAAAGTGCCAAAACAGGGGATCTGGATCTCCGAAACTAATCGGTGGATCTGGATGAATTTTTGTAAACTTTGAGATCTAGGGTAGGACATTTCCCCTTTTGAATATCGTCGCGATCCGATGATTGGGTCCAAAGTTATTAAGAGGCAAACTTTGGACTTTAACATTAGAGATGCAGCTGAGCTCTACTATACAGCACTATCGTGCTGTATGATATTTTGAGTTTTTCAGGGGGAGGGAGGATGTTTCTACCTGTTTTCACATAATCTTAAAATCTCACCCCTCCATTCTGCATGAAATGTCTGCTTCCCTTTTCTGATCCCCCCTCCCTCTCTTCAGAACAAAGTGTCTAAAATTGTGGAAATCTTAATTATTTTGTTCTATTTCTTGCTCCCTAATTACAGAATTACCTAATAATACAATTGTTAAAATCACACCCCGATCTTGAAAAGTTCTTATTTCTTTTCTGATTCCACTTAGCAAAGTTTAAAATCCTTAAATTTGTAAAAATCATGCTTTATTTTTTATTTTGTAATAAGATGGTTAATCAAAATTCTCATCTACATACAAGTGTATCACATATCAGTAAACTTTATCCTCTTTTAAAATTTATTTTCCACCCTTTCTCCATAAACAGAGGTAAATTTTTTTTTTTTTTTTTTTTTTTTTTCCCCTCCTCTCCCTTTACTATTTAGTTGTTTTAATTCCTGAATTGCATGTATATTTTATGATTAAATAGGGCCAAGAAAAGCCAAAAGCAATTTAAAAAAAAATATACTGCATATGTTGGGGAAAAGAGGGCAACAAAAAAGGGAATTTTTTTTACTTGGGGGGGGGGGGATAATTTAGGTGGTTATTTAAGTATTTTTATATAAAAATTCCAAAGTGAGCTGAAAATTTAGGAAAATCCTTGCCAGCTCAGCAAACAGGCATAAGTAGATTTCGAAGTTAGGTACAAATTTAACTCACTAAATCAAGATTAGAGATAAATTTAGTTTCATCACTAAGAATGAGCTCTAGGGATTTAAACATTTAGCGAAGATTCTAGGTTTATTTATTTTTTTATTTTCATATGGAAATCTTGCTGTAGAAAAGTTATGACATAGCATTAAAGTTTTCTTAAATTCATCAAACTATTTTCATTTATCATGTGGAAATCTTGCAATAGTAAAGTAACTGTTCTGTAAGAGCTGATTTTATCAGAATCATGTTAAGGCAGGATTCAAATTTTCTAACCCTCCCCACTTCCATTCCTTTGGGCCAATCTTGGCAATTTACAATTCCTGACAAGATATTAGCCATCTCAAAGTTTTTGGTGAGTTTGAAAATGATCCATACACAACTGCAACTTTTATTGTGCGGACAAAATTTAGTACTTGCATAAACTTTTTAGATGGGAGTGGTTTTGGGTTTCAGGGGTCATATGATGAAGAGTTATAAAGGAATTTTTCAAAAGTCATATAGTAATGACTGCAATAGATAGCATTTCTTACGAAAGCTACCTAAAAAAATACAAATTTTAAACTGCATGAGAGGGAAGAAGTAGGGGAGGGGGGGGGGATCATATGAGGGTCTAGGGGCAGATGAAGAGAAGCTGAGATTTTGGGAGCAGGGAATAATTTAGCTGATAGATTATTTACTGTAACTACAGCATAACTATATTGTAACTATAGTTTAGCATGTTTTGTATTAAGAAATTTAATATTAAAGAATTTTATTGGTTAAATGTTAAATTATACATGTTTGGTATCAGAGGGGGGGGGAGGGGGGACAAGGAGAAAGCAGCATTTTTAGGAAAGGGATAAAGGTCTTAGATAATTGATTAAATAATATTGCAGTAAAATAAACGAAGTGCATTTGAAGAAAAAATAAAAAATTTAAATTTTGCTAAGAGATTTTTTATTAGTAAATAATTTAAGGAGAACAGGAGGGCAGGGATATTTAGATTTTCCCCCTTAAAAATCAGAAAGTTGTCAAAATATGGGAGATTCTCGCCCTCATATTTAACTTATTTGTTGTGTCGATCCCCAAATAAAGATGGACAGACACTAACACATGGTAGAATAAAATATTATTCTACCGAACTTCAACATAAAACTAATTAAATAAATTCTCAATGAAAATTATATCAAAATTTTGGTTCGTATAGTGATAATTAAATAACATCGTTTACAAATCAAAAGCATTCTATAAGAAATAAGCTGCTGTGGAAAAAGATAAGTAATTACTTAAATCATGGATTAAATTATAACTTACATTTATTTAAATTTTAAATAAGAAATAAATTATCATTAACGAATTACAAAATCAATATCAATAGTTAATACATGATAGTAAAAGAACATTTGCATATGTCCCCAGGGAAGAATGAAAATAAATAGGACCTTATTTAAATATTAACATAGTTGAAACTGCATCCAATCTGTTACAATATGAGATCTCTTCGATCAGGAAATTATTGGAGTGACATCCTCTTAACCACATTATCTTTCCACGATCTTTGGCTTCGACCGTCTCCTTCCCTTGCAGCCCATCAGGTAGTGATGGGCGATTTCGATTTTTAAAATCGATTTAATCGATACTACTGTCGGGGAGCTAACTACTTGATTCATACAATGCAGAAAGGGAGATAGAATGCAGACCCACTCATAAAGGGGTTCCAACCCTTAAATAATAATAATAAAAAGTAATAAATCGCCGGGATTTCAAGTAGCTGAATTAGAAGAATCTCAGGTGTGCATCTCAGGTGTTCGTGCACCTGATCAGTAAAAGTTAGATGGCTAACGTAAAAATGCAATGCTATGCAGAGAAAAAAAAGCGAATGTTATAAAACATTTTTAACGAAAAGAAATGTCGAATTATATAATAAAAGCAAAGCCTCCCCCCTTGGTAGGTATGAGAGGGATGGTATTCAAAAAGAAAAAAAAAGAAGGGGCTTGAGATGGTTTCAGGTGAACATGAATAGTAGGAATTTTGAGGTGCGACGAAGGGCTTGCGCCTGGAATTCGAGCGGGAAGCCTCGTTTAGAGTCATCTGTTATACCCTTTCTTTTGGGGCTCTGAAAAAAAAAAAAAGGGTGGTCAAGGAAACAGAAATCGAGCGAATGGAGGATAACATATTGTATTAATGTACCCAATAATGTTGCTATTCGCAGAGGATTGGATTTGAAGCATTTCAAGGGGATGCATAATGAAAATGAGCAAAGGGGGGAGAGAATTAGAAAAAGGGAGGAGGAGAAGGAGTTAAGGAGTCTGGAGTTTGGATTTGGGATTTGGAGTGCGAGCAGTTCTCTTTCCTGGAAATTCAGATCCTAAGGATGGAGATTAAAGGCTTCCCAGCAATGCGGCTAGGCTTTGCTTTTATTATATAATTCGACATTTCTTTTCGTTAAAAATGTTTTATAACATTCGCTTTTTTTTCTCTGCATAGCATTGCATTTTTACGTTAGCCATCTAACTTTTACTGATCAGGTGCACGAACACCTGAGATGCACACCTGAGATTCTTCTAATTCAGCTACTTGAAATCCCGGCGATTTATTACTTTTTATTATTATTATTTAAGGGTTGGAACCCCTTTATGAGTGGGTCTGCATTCTATCTCCCTTTCTGCATTGTATGAATCAAGTAGTTAGCTCCCCGACACTACGGCCAACTCGATTTAATTGATACTTTAAAATTTTAAATCGATTTCTCTGAAGATAACATAATTTTCATTTCTTTCAAAAGTCGAAGATAAAATAGATGGATGTGCCAACTGTAAAATTTCAGTGTATTAGCTTCTAAGATAGAAGAATTAAAGAAACCTCAGAACCCCCCCACCCCCTCTCCTGCAAAATAGCGTTTTTTGTTCAGTGATGTACACCAAAAATTGATCAGGATCAATTTTTATTAAGTACCAGCTGAATCTGAATTTTGATGAAAATCCATGAAAGCGCGAGACACAGCTATTGCGAAATCATAAAAAATGCAGCATACCAGCACCACCTGTAGGGCAATTTACACCAAGAACTAAATAACACTAATCTATGTCAGAGATTTACTGAATCTGAATTTTGATGAAAATTCGTTCTTGAGATAGCGCTATTGCGTTAATCATGAATAATGCAGTATAGCAGCACCATCGATTTTCACCAAAATGTAATTAGCATTAAATAATATCAAGGACTAATTGAATCTAAATTTTTATGAAAGTCTGTGCATTAGTTCTTGAGATAAAGCTAAAATGGAAACAGGGGCGTGCGAAAAGAGAACTGCGCCCAGTTCAAAGTTCCAATTTAGCCCCCTCCCCCCCTATTAACTTTTTCTTGTGATAGGCTAGAAGTGATGTTAGTAGTAAAAATTTGGCACCCCCTAAATTTCCGTGCTCGGAACGACCGCTTCCTTTCGCCCCCCTCCCCTTTTACATGGCGCTGAGTGGAAATTGTGAAAAGTTCAGTATAGCAGCGCCATCTGAGAAGCTATATACATCAAAATGCAAAAAACATCAATTCATGTCAAGGACTAACTGGATCTAAAATGTGATGAAAATCCGTTTATTCGTTATTCAGATATAGCTGTTGCTCAAATTGCAAAAAATGCAGCATAGCATCACCACCTGTTAGGCTATATGCACCAAAAATTAATTGGATTCAGTTTATATCAAAGTCAAACTAAATTTAAAGTTTTGTGGAATTCCGTGCATTTGTTCTTGAGATAGAATGGTCAGAAATTTTTGTCATATACAGACTCACAGAGTGACAGACAGACACACACAGATATTTCTTAAAAACCATGAAATCCTGTTAAAGACCTTCTAAAATACATAAATCCATCAAAAACGGGAAGTCAAAATTTTTCACGAATCTAATACTCTCTTCTTGTAAAGTTACAAAAGGAAGTAAAAATGCAAAATCGATTCTGCACGTAACATCGGTCTTTAGATTCGATTTCGATCTTTAGATTTGATGTCGATCTTTAGATTCGATGCCGATCTTTAGATTCGATGTCGATCTTTAGATTCGATGTCGATCTTTAGATTCGATGTCGATCTTTAGATTCGATTTCGATCTTTAGATTCGATTTCGATTTTTTTTTTTTTTTTAATTTTTTTTTTTTTTTTTTTAGGCTAAATGAGTGTTGAATGCAGGTATTTTTCTGCGAGGAAGGCATCATGTTTTACTTCTCTGTAAGAGAGGGAGAATCACAATTTGTGCATAAAAGCATAAAATCTCATAACTTCTGGGGGGGGGGGGGGTAATCGCCTGCGGGCTACCCCATTAATTCGACACTAGGTTAAATCATTATATTTTTGTTTAGAAGTCCAGTTATTTGAAGTAGTAGTTTATTATGTTTTACTTTTCACGCTCGTCTCTTCTTATCCCCCCCCACCTTCCGCATCAGTTTTAACCATGGAGCTAAGAAGGTATATGGAGGAGACATATGTGATGTCACTTGAAGCTTTTCCTCCCCCCCTCCCCCCCCCGTCACAACGCCTCGGCCGCCATATTTGACCTGGGTAAGCTGCCTTTTTCCGTCTGCTCCTCGCGGCGCAAGTCAACTACGGTAAAAGTCAAACATGGCGGATATGAAAGAGGGGGGAAAGAACTGGTTTTTCGGCATCAGGGCTCACCATGATGCTAGATTGATATGTCTCCTCCATATACCTTCTTAGCTCCATGCTTTTAACTTACAGGGCTGTTCGAAATATGCATACAGTTTTTAACATGTCCAATTCTCGGTCTATTTTATTTTAGTTCCACATTTTAAATCCTTGACAAAAGATAAATAAAGGGTCGCCCTTCCTTCCATTTGGAGTTTATCTGTGCCCTGCCGGATGCATATTTTTTTGTTTCTTCAAAAGAAACAACAAAAAAAAGTGTGTGGGGGGGGGGAGGAGGGGGGGGGCTTGCACCCTTCCCCAATATACACCTTAAAATTTCACTCATTTAATTTTCTACCATTTTTAACTTAAAAGTTTAAGCTACATGGCACCCCCAGAGCTGTGGACCCCTCCCCCCCTGTCGATCACTTACTTAATTTTGCTTATTTCTTCACTTCATTTCAATCTTTAAAAGGCTATAACTTTGCTTCTATAGGAGTTACAGTGATGAGAAAAATTCTAGTATAGCTAACCATTTCTCACCGTTCTTTTTGCTATTCCAGTTTCCCGGTTTTCCCTATAGGACCCTTTTTTTTGGGGGGGGGGGGGGGAAGAGAGGTTTTTTCTCATTTCTTGATACAACATGTCTATTGAAAGCTTATGCTTCATACATTACAAATCTAGCATAAGAAATTTTCTCCCATCATTTCAGGTCACGTTACAGACCCATAATGTGTTAAAATTTTAATTTTTCAAACTTCTTCAAAAAAAAAAAAAAAAAAAAAAAAAAACATTGATACATATTAGCGAAACTGGGGTTCGAACCCGCAATCGTTTGATTGCACACGTAATCCCTAAGCTTATTGGCCACCGAGTACTCAACAGCGCTATTATTTCTTTAGATTGTCATCTTTAAATTCGTAATATCTTTTGAATAGAATGTCCGATTTGAATAATTCAAAAAGTAATCTACAGATATTGTAACAGGCATTAATACAAAATGATTTATTTGGATAAGGATTAAGGTATCGATAGTTTGGTCTAATTTTGGTTGGTGTATTTATCGCGTTTTAAAATGTAAGAAAGTAGTTATAGTGAGTTAACTACAATAGTTGGATATATGGTATCGCACGGTTTTTTTTATAGATATAAATATATTCTTTAATATTATAGAACCTTTTTTTATTCATTTAAAAGTATTTCCTGGCGATTCAAAATTATATATCCTAACGATTCAAAAAATACACACGTAATTGTTCAAGGTTTCACTTCTATCGGCACTCTCAGAGTGCTACTATTTTTTTTTCATGTTCGCCCATCCTACCCCCCCCCCCCCTTCCTCACCAATCTTAACTTACAGGTTCGTTCAAGTTATGACTGCGATTTCAAAAAAGTCTAATCCTCGTTCTATTTTGTTATAAATCCATAGTTTGGAACCTCAACAAAAGATACATTTGGGCCGGGGTCGCTCTTCTGTTCGTTTGGGATTTACCTTTCCCCCCTGGGTGGGGGGGCATATTTTTTGTTTCTTCCACACCATCTCATGTAATATATCGTTATAAAACTTTTATCTCCTCTTTTTTCTGTTACTACCCCTCTCTCCCCCTAGTTACATGCTCTTGGTACTTTTTATAGTTTCAAAGAGTGCATGTTCCCCGCGGGCCACCCCATGAATTCAACACTAAGTTAAACACTATATTTCTATTTAGAAGCTCAGTTATTTGGGTTATTAGTTAATTATGTTTTTTTTTTTTCAAGTTCGTCCGTTCTAATCCCTCGCCCCTCCCCCCCTTCCTCGCCAATCTTTACTAAATGGGCTGTTCAAAGTATGCATGCAATTTTTAAAATGTCCAATTCTCGTTCTATTTTATTGTAAATCCTCATTTTGAAACTTTGACAAAAGATACATTTGGGCTGTGGTCGCCTTTCCGTCAAGAGTGGGGTTTACCTGCCCCCTTGGGAATAGGGCATATTTTTTGTTCTTCCAAACTATCTCGTGTAACATTTGGTTGGCATAAGAAAAAAAAAAAAATTTTGTCTATACTTGTTCCCCATCGTAGTTACACGCTCTTGGCACTCTTTATACACGGTTTAATGCCAAGTTACTCAGAGTTGTTATTAGTTGAGTTATGTCTCTCAAATTTGTCAAAGTTTTTGTGTAAGTGACAACCATAAGTGACAATCATTTTAAAATTTAAAATTCTTATTATCTGACTCTAAAATTTGCAATAGCCTGGCATTCTATGCCTCCCTAAATGGGAATTGGGGGGGGGGGAGGCGGTAATTACAGTCCTGCTGATTGTCTAAGTTTTGGAATAAGTAATTTGGATCTTCTCTGTGTGAACCTGAATATCGAAATATCGATTCTAGTATCGATTCTAGAACTGAGAAATCGATTATTATGATCGATGTTGTTTTATACGATATCGATTTTAATCGATTCTCAAAATTTCCAGAATCGCCCATCACTAGCATCAGGTATTCCTTCAATGTGACACCCGCTCTCAGAGTCTCGTACCGATAGACGATTCCGCGCTCACTCTGCTGCACTGCAATCTCAGACTTCCGAAGTCGCTCACCCTCCAGTCACTCAACGAACTCCCGATCCTCATGTGTCTGCTCCTTTTATCCACATGCCGAATCGCTTCATTTCCATAGCATAGACAAAATAATCCGCTTGATGTACCACATGTATGTTAGTTATTTGGGTTGTTCAACAAAATTTCTCAATTATTTAAACAATTGAACGGTATTCCGTTTACAAATTTTCTTTGTTATCAAAACATTTTTTTATGAAAGGAAAACCAATTTGTCCGTCAAAACATTGAACACCTGCCGTGCATGAATACATTATTCGATGTCCGGACCACGCAAATCTCAAAATATTGAACTATGAAATATCTTTGTATATTTTCAAATTGCACATTGCTACAAACTTCCAAAACATTATTATTTTAAATCTTAATTTCACACAGATTATTTTAAATATATCTTCCGAGGAAAACATCATTGTATCGGCCGGCGCCAGGCCAGCACAACAAAACCCCCTCAAAAAATATTAAAATATTATTAAACATTAAATATATTTACCAGATATTATATGGAGTAATTTGTAAATTGTTTGATAAAAAGAGATATTATACAATTAGCTATTAGCAAGCAAAAACTAATTATTTAAATAAAACAACCTATTATTTTTTTATTATTAAATTATTTTAGACCCAAAATAATCAACATAACACATTCACTTCTAAATTAATTTTAAAAAATATCAAGTTTATTTATTTATTATTATTATTATTTAAATCTTCATTATAAGTCTCTTTCCAAATGTTACTGCTTTTGCTTTTGAATAAGGAAGGTTTGCAATCAGAGTTTTACAGTAAAGATGAACATTCAACTATCTAAGATAAGTGGAAATGAAAATTAATAATACCTTTCACGCACTAATGGAGCAGGTTGTTTAGGTCTTGAAGATGATTTGGGAACTTCCCCATTAGAACCATCTAGAGAACCTGTTTTCTTGTGAGAAACATTCTGACTGCCAAGAGCTTCACTGGGACATGATGTAGATCTAAAATATAATAAGCTTTTACTGATAGCATAATATAAAGCATTATCAATTAAGTAATTTTAGAGGGGGAAAAAATGCGTATGTTTGAAAAATTTAAAAGTTACTTTTTTAAAATTAATTTGCTTAAAAAATTGGTATAAAGAAGCTGCAAAAATTTTTTGAAGATACCTTTTGAATTGCAATAGAATTACTCATCACTTAATGCATTTATTTAAATTGGGTTTTCACAATCAAAGTCAATGCCTTTCCCCAAATGACAAAGATTACAAAAATTCTAAATTTTAATATCTTTTAAAAGGCAATACATTTAAATTTTTTGCTTAAGAAAGATAGTTTTAACCCTTTCGGGACAAGAGTCTTTTACAAAATTTTTAATCTTATCACTGGTATTTGAAAACAGAAATTATTACCTAATTGAATCTGAAAAATATCCAGATTAAAGATGGCAAAATTTATAATAAAAATTTACTGGTAAGAATAATCAAGAATTCTGAACATCTTATATGTCATGTATACTGGTGCCTCAGTCTGCAAAGGTTTAATTTTGAAAAATGTCTTGGACATGAGTAAATCTTGTGTTGATCTCCATAGATCAAATTGGGATTTCATGAACAGTGCTGATCCTGTACATAATGATTAGGAATTGACTGAATACTGAACAGTAGATTCGGTATTCAGTGATTTGGCATGTAAACCAAATATTCGGTTTCGGCCGAATACTTTTAAGTATCCAGCCGAATTTTTAAAATAATTTATGAAAAATAATAGGTAAAGTATTACTCAAAAAGTACATGATGGCTAATACTCATTTAATGTTATTTATTTTAATAGTATGCTTTAGTTATAACATAAGTGATAATTTATAAAATGATACCTTATTATTTGTAATTGAAATTTAATATGGGCAAATTATGATGTATAAATAAAAGCTGTTTAGCATTATTTGGTTGCAATCTTTCTTTTCTATTGATAAATCTGTCCTGCTTCGGAAAATAAATGTTCAATGTAAATATTGCTGGCAGGCACAGATACGTATTTCTTAACAAACTTGGATAATGTTGGATACTTATTATGTTTTTTTCCCTCAAACTAACGGGTTGTCTTTCCTTGATATAAGTGGTAATACTATGTATGCAGCCAATTCGTCTGAAGCTTTAAAATGTCTGATGTGAGGCTATTATTTTCAGTAGGAGGTTTTTCACTTTGTTACTTTCTTCTATCTTTACAAGAAGAAAGTATTGGATTCATGAAAATTTTCGACTTCCGGTTTTCGACGGATTTATACGTTTTAGAAGGTCCTGAACACGTTTTGACTATTTTTAGAAAATGTCTGTCTGTGAGTCTGTCCGTCTGTCTGTGTGTCTGTCTGTATGTGACAAAAAATTTGTGGGCGCTCTATCTCAAGAACTAATACTCGAAATTTAATAAAATTTTATATTCAGTTAGACATTGATATGAATTAGTGCCTATTGATTTTTGGTGAAAATTGGCCTGCAAGTGGCGCTGCTATACTACGTTTTTCATGATTTTCAAGATTGCTATATCTCAAGAACTAATGCACAGAATTTCACCAAACTTCAGATTATGTGACCCCTTGATATACATAGATGCTGAATAAGTTTTGGTGTAAATTGGCCAGTAGGTGGCACTGCTATGCCACGTTTTTCATGATTTTCATAATAGCTATACCTCAAGAACTAATGCACAAAATTTCACCAAACTTCAGATTCCGCGATACCTTGAGATACATAGCCGCTGATAAGGTTTTGGTGTGAACTGCCCTATAGGGGGCGCTGCTATGCTATATTTTGCACGATTTTGCGATAGCTATATCTCAAGAATTAATGCAGAGAACTTCATCAAATTTTAGATTCTGTTACTCTAGAATATATAACATAATTAGACGCTGATTACATTTTGGTATTAACCTTGCAACAGGTGGTGCAGCTATGCTGCATTTTGCACAATTTTTTCGATAGCTATATCTCAACAACCAGCGCACAGAATTTCATCAAACTTCAGATTTTGTTACAAAATGACATATAACATAATTACACGATGATTACGTTTTGTTATAAATCCTTCAATTGATGGTGCTGCTGTGCTATATTTTACATGTTTTTTTTTAACTAGCTATATCTCAAGAACTAATGCACAGAATTTCATCAAACTTCAAATTCTTTTACACCATAACATAATTAGACGCTTTTTACGTTTTGGCATAAATTGTCCAAGATATGGTGTTGCTGTGCTACGTTTTGCAAGTTTTTTGTTATAACTATAAAGAACTAATGGACGAAATTCCATCAAATTTCAGATTCTGTTAGGTCTTGACATAAATAGATGCTTATTAGGTTTTAGTATAAATTACCCAACATGAGGCACTACTAAGCTCATTTTCTCAGAATATTAATTAAATTTTGTGTTTTAGGCTTTTCGGAAACCAGAATCTCATTAGGCTAGGTCAAATGTTCGAGGAAATTCGATAGTGGGTAACTTTGGGGTCACCACGTTTTTTTTTTTTTTTTTTTTTTTTTTTTTTTTTAAATATTAAAATGTACTTATGAGATAGAAGAAAGTATTGGGATTGACACATCCAACTAGTTTTTTCATTTGTAGCAATTTCAACAAAGCACTCCCAAAATGATGAATGCACAGTTTATGATAGAGAATCCTTCTTATTGAAACTTTGTGATTGATTTGATTTGGCTCAGTAATTTCAGTTTGAGAGGATATATTTATTATTTGTTGCACTTTATTTTTAAGTACTTTTTTACTTTATTGGTAGTTGCTTCATCTTTAAAAAAAGCTGCTTTGAATCTTGCTCAATCTTTCTTTTGAATTGCCCAATGAGCTTGAAGTGTCATGGTCATTTGTAGGTAACTGAGATAAGCTCATGCAATGGCTGTGTGTTTGTTTACTTTAGTTTTGAATGGTACATGATCATGTGAAGCAGTAGTAGTTGGAAAAATTGAATCATTTGTGATTAACTATTTTAATTCGTCATTTCTTTTACAATTTATATTTAATTATGGCCTAAAAAAATGCTTTGTTTAATAATTGTTATTTTTGTAACAATAGTCTGTAAAATTTAATATTTTCATAATTTATTTCGGGTATTGATTAGTGATAAAATAACAGATAAGTGATGGATTAATGAATTTATCAGTGGAAAGAAGGCATTAATTTTTTTATGTACTGAATAGATATAAGAATAAAAATGTAAATGAATTAAATTTTATTCAAAAAGTTAATACATGCAAAAATTTTTATTTAAAATTTTTGAGTATATGGTTGCCGAATACCGAATATTTGGTGCACATTTTGACTGAATATTTTGTATTTGACAAAATTCCTGATTTGATCAATCACTAATAATGACAAAAGTGTTTCAATAAGTTTAGGTAATATTTTAAGTCTAAAAGTAAGAAAATGAATCTTTAATGCCAAAAATCTTTTGCAGCAGTGCTCTTTTTTCATAGATTCTACAACAGCTTTGTTTTTAAACCAGCATCTTTTTTTAGATTTACATAACCTATAATATTGTAAAAGCTAAAATGTGGACACCGGACCTGTAACAAAATTCATTCTTCAGTTGGCAATAAATTTTACCGAGTTTAATGATGCTCCACACTTTAGCTACAAGCATCACAACATGTGTTAACATTCTCTCAAATCTTTACAAGCTTCACATATAATTTTTTTTTCTTAAATCTTTTACTTTGATGTTTTAGATTATGAAATTATCCTCTTTTGTAGTAGATTGTAAAGTTTAGAAATTTTGTAGCTGAAAATCAAAATTGTAGCAGCTTGGAACTAATTTTCTACTCCTGAAGGAAAATTTCCCCATAAAAATACCAACAAACTTTCAATTACTAATCAATATGATTCAAAAAAGGAACTTCAAAGTCCCAAAAATTTTTACTAATTGGCTAAAAATTTTCAGAGTAGATGTCAAAAGTTTTTTCTAAATACGAATATCTAACTTTTTGTCAGTATTTTTTTTTAATCTTTGCAAAAAAAAAAAAAAAAAAAAAAAAAAAAAAAAAAAAATTATCACAGTGGTATAAAATTTTTTAAGAAAGAATGAGACAGGAAAAAACTTCATTAAAAACTAATATTGACTTTAGATATTATGACCTTTTATCTAATTTGGGTTATGAAAAAATATTAAATGTGCCCAATTGCTAAAAACAATTTAAAAAATACTATCAACTTAATTGAAAATTATTAGTCTGTAGCAAGAGTCCCTTGATAAAAGTTAAGAGTTTATCCATAAAGGTTTTTCCTTCTTTATTAAAATTGAATGTACAATAATTATGGACTTTACATTGTAATATCTAATACAAAACAAAATAGATGCTACTATCCAACATACACCATTTTTAATAAATTAAAAGATTATGTAAAATGATGATGTAAATAAATAAATGTGATAAAAGATTATGTAAAATGATGTATTCAATGATTCATTGAATTGTTGAGAGCCACCATAATACTTACTCATCATAGATATGCATACTATAAAATATGAAAATAAAGCAGAAGTAAACTTTATAAAATGTTCTGCAATTCTAAAATAAAATTTAAACATATTTAATACAAATTTAAATATTTTTAATACATTGTAAAGCTCTATTACAGAATTGCGAGTACTACTTGATTATCCCATCGACTCATTTCGACAAATTATATAAATTGCCAAACTATTCGTGAATTATATAAACCGGCATAATTTTTATTTTAAATAATGAAAGAACAAATGAATTAGTAAAAGATTAATAAAAATATAAATAAAACATCACATTAAAAATTAGTTATGATATAAAAACATACGTAACGCATTTAATCTCAAGTGCATGTGACATTTATGATAAATTACAATTAATAAGTTATCACATACAATAACTTATATATTTAGAGATATAACTTATGATAAGTTATAACTCCAAAATTACTGATTTGAATGAAATGTCTTATTTCCAATTAGAATATATATTTGAATTGAAATTTGAATGAAATACAACGTCATGAAAAATCGAAAAGTGTAAAAATTAAGATTAAAAATATCTCGACAAATAGAACAATATTTGAGAACAATATTTAGCAATTTATCCCATCAGCAGGCTAACATAAAAATATTTTTTAAGTATTAATGTAATAAACAGTCTTTAGTTAGTTTGTTCCATGTTTGTATTTTAAATTATTTTGGAAAATTTGATTTGATAAATCATTAATCCATTTTTTTTTCTTCCAAATTTAAATCTCAACATTGCTTAATTTAAAATTTTACACCATTGAATAGGCGAAGTGTACTTTCAAATAGAAACTGTATTTCAACTTATTGACTTTTTATGATTTTTTAAACCAAATAGCTTGATTATGGAATAATAGTATAGGAATAATTTTATCAGTTATTTGAAATTCTAAAGGAAAACCAAGATCCCTACTCACCGTCCTAGGACGGGCATTTACACTAGTCTTTTTCACAATTTAATGTTACAAAGAAACTAAAGAGCATGTAATACTTTTTGAAATTGTATAGATGGAGAAAAAAAATAGTATAGTTCCACACATAGCACCAGAGATTTAAAAAAATAAATAAATAACCTTTAAAAACAACAAAAACATACATATACATATTTATATAAATTCCAAAGCCCACCTGACATGTACAGCTGAAAGTGACTGTTGAGAAGATGAAGTTCCATCTACAAAAGATGGATTATCACATGAATAATCAGATGGAGGAGGAGATTTTGATTTGCGTTTAGTCAGACGTTTCATTAAACTCACAATTTCTTTTTCTTTCTTCTCTTTATGCTGAAAAAAAAGGGGGGGGGGGATTAAACATATAAGAAGTAATAATCTTAAGAGTTTAAAAAATATACACACACATATGAGAGATGGAACATTATTTAAACAAGACATATCAAACAAGTTGTACTTTTCCAACTGCATAAAAGATCACTCAGGCCTGGTTTTAAGCCAGACTTTTTTTGGCTGAAGTTGCCAATAATCTGCCATCCCAACTATCAGCCGATCAACGAGCAGAGGTCGTAACTAGGCTAGATTAGTTATCAATATATCAATCAAATAGTTAACAATAACAATGTTTTTTCTAGTAAGAGTCATTCAATTTCGGCCTGTGATTTAAAGTTCACAACAATAAAGTGCTTTATTAACTAATTTGATACAACTTACTCTCTTTATGAAATAAAAGTCTTTATAGAAAGCAGCAGATACAAAATGTTTTCTGTTAAAGTAATTCAAACCAAAGACACTTTGAACATTAAATCATTCTGGAAGGTTTATTACAAAAAAAGTTGTATATCACAAGAAACGTTCCAAGAGTATTCCAAAAGCAAACAAAATTTAATTTGAAACAGGGTTTGCTCAAGTGGGCCCAGCCCGAAAAAAAAACGGCCGAGTTTTTCCGGGCAGGCCCACTTGAAAAAACCCATTGTGGGTTTTTTCAAAAAAATTTTATGCAGTTACAACCGTATCTAAGGTATGAGAATATAAAGATAAATGCCAATTTAAATAATTAAAAAAACCCCAGATTTTAAAGAAATATCTAAGCATTGATAAAATGACCCAAAATTAATTAGCTATAAGGAAGGAATTGTATGTCTGTATTCTAAAATGCATACAAATGTTTTAGATCTTAATATATGCCTGAAAAAAGTTTAAACTGATTTTTGATTTGAAATGAATGAAAGAAGCTATATAAATTTAGCATGTTTAACTTAAGACAGGGTTGTTATGATTTTGCTCAGCACAAAAACCCAACTGGGTTTTTTCAAAATGTCAGTTTTAAATTACATAAGGTTAATTTCTAAATATCAATATTAAGATTTTACTAAATTAAGATACATTTTTTAATATCACTCATAAAGTTATCACTTTCTGCTACAAGAGGAAAAAAGTCTTAATTCTCCCAATGACAATTTTTAAAAGGAATAATTGTAATTTTTCTTTCGATAAATATGTGTAACTGTCATAAACACAAACTTTTTCTCATAAAACTATCCATTTTATGTTATCTTACAGATGAAACTCATAACAAAATACAACATATATTGTGAGAATCTAAATTTAATGATGTAGATATGTAAAATTATTTGTTTTATTCTATTGATTAGTTTAGAAATCAATTTTTGTAAAAGCAAAGCATAATTTTGATTATTGTCATTGATTTATATATTTTTATAATTACTTTAAATTGTATTTAATACATTTTTCTTTTTCAAACAATTTCAACTGCATTCATTAACTTAAAAAACCTTGATAAAACCTCAAAACCCAGTGGATTAGGATAAACCCTGGCATTTAATAACCCTGACTTAAAGTTTCTTATCTAGTTTTTAGTTTTATATAAAATATCTATTTATAGCTAGCTTAATATATCCTTAATACAAGAAACTAGTCCCATGAAACACAAATGTACCTTTTAAATCAATTTGATTTTTTAAATATATATATATATGTTATTAATTAATACTTAATGCAAAACTACATACAGGTTTCATAGATACATAAAGAATTTAAGTATTATGTTTATGAAAATTAGATGTTTAAAGTGTTTTCCAAACAAACTTGATAAAATCTGGAAAAAACCCGGGTTTTAGACTAATGGGCCCAGTGGCTTGGGTTTTTTAAAAAAAAAAAAACTCTGGTTTTTTCAAACCCTGATTTGAAATAAACAGTTACATCCATTTATCCTTTTATAAAGAGAAGTTTGGTACAATATTTTCAAGTAAAACCATTGACAGTATAGTGACACTCATCTAAAATGTTCAAAGACGAGCAACAAAACCAAAGTTGTCACCATCTGCAGAGTATGAAGCCGATAAAGTTCTGATCAAAAGATCATGAATTGGCCTACAATTGACCAGATCAAGCCAGAAATCCAAGATGAGTGATTAGTAATTTTTAATTGTGAAGAACAAAAACTGCAATTAAATAATTAAATAAAGTAAATAAATTAGTTTTAATAAAAATAGTAAATAAATTAGTTCTAAATAAAATAGTTCTAATTAATAAATCTCTTTATTTTCATTTGGAGTTCACTTTTATATCTAAAACAGCTTTTAAAATAGTCCCAAAGATTCTTAATACAATGCAAGTGTTGAAAAATTAGAAAAAGATAAATAAAATTACATGCATAAAGGGACTTAGTTTTTTATTTATGTTCAAAAAGGACTTTAAAAAATAAATAAAAAATAAAAAAAGCTTAAAAAGGGCTTCAATAAGGGTTTGAAAAAACCCAGCCCACTGTGCCTACTAGTCTAAAACCCAGGTTTTTTGGGGATTTTAAAATTTGTTTGGAAAACATTTAAAAATTCTATTTTTCACATACATAATAGGGTTATTCCATGTCAAATCAACCAAAAAAAAAAAAAAAAAATCAATATTAAACCTGACCATTTCAGATTTCAATTAAACTGCCAGGGATCATTTTCTATGATGATATAAATAAGAGCATTTTTTTATTTTTTGCTTATCGCTTTAAATTTTCATACAACTAATTATTTAAATTTTGAAAAATCATTTTTTGACTTGCATAAATATTTTCAATTTTGAATTTCTCAAGTTCTTTTAAATGTAGAACATTTTATGACCACTCATTTTAAAGTGTTTATAAGGTTTAAGTTTATATGCAAGTTGACTATGCATAGTTAAAAAAAAAAAAAAAAAAAAAAAAAAAAAAAATTTAAAGTTTAAATTTTTTTTAGATAATCATTTTTAAAAATTTTGAAAAAAAAAAAAAATGTAAGCTTGTTGTAATATTACAAGCTTAAAATTACAATACAAATCATAAATAAATAACAAAATAGATAGAACTAAATTGCTATTTTAATGGCAATTTTTGCTTTTATTTAATAACTCTTAATCCCATTGAGATACCATTCTAAAAATTTCAGAATTTTTAGCTTATAATATTACAACAAAAATACAATTTTTTCAAAATTTTTCAAAATAACTTATTTAAATTTTCAAATTTAAAAAAAAAAAAAATTAATAACTTTAAAATTTTTTTTAATTATACATAGTCAATTTGCATATCAAATTAAACCTTATAAACTCCTCTTTGAAATGAGTGGTTATAAAATTTTCTATGTTTGATAGAACTTGAGAAATTCAAAATTAAAAGCAAGTAAGCAAGCCAAAAAATGATTTTTCAAAATTTAAATAATAACTATATGAAATTTTGATGCGAAAAAAATATTAAGAACATATATATTCTTATTTATAACATTAGGCAGACGATTCCTGAGAATTTTATCGAAATCTGAAAGGGTTAGGTTGAGTCGGCATGGAATGACCAAATACTTAAATTCTTCATGTGTCAGTGAAACCTGGGTATAATTTTGCATTAAGTATGAACTAACGAAATATATATACTAAAAAAATCAAATTAATTTAAAAGGTACATTTGTGTTTCATGAGACTAGTTTCTTGCATTAAGGATATATTTTAAGCCAACTATAAATAGATATTTTTTACATAAAACCAAAGGCCATGTAAGAAACCTTAAGCCAGGATTGTTAGATGCTTGGGTTTTTTCATAAAAAATCCAATTCACTGGATTTTATCAGGGATTTTAAGTTAACAAAAGTACATCAGAATGTTATTAAAGTACTTACAACAAGATAAAATTTAAAGTAATTACATAACTATAGAAATAGATGACAATAATCAAAATTATACACAAAATGTTTACTATTAATAATTTCAACACGAAATTACCATTAAAGAACCATAGCAATACTAGTGCTGAATCAGAGCTGGTACGTATTTTTTAAAAATTATTATTATAAGTAATTAATAGAATAAACCAAATAATTTTACATATCTACATCATTAAATTAGGATTCTCAGGTTATGTGGTATTTTGTTTTGAGTTTTAACTGTATAACATAACATGGAATGGATTATGTCAAAGCATTGTTATTATTATTTTTTTTTAATGGGAAAAAGTTTTCTGTTTGTGACAGTTACACATATTTATAGAAAATTAAGTTACAATTATTTTTTTTTAATTGTCATTGGAAGAATTAAACCCCCCCCCCCCCCTTGTGGTGAGGAGTGATCAATTTCACGAGTGGTGTACTGATATTAAGAAATATATTTTAAAATCAGTATTACGATCTTAATATCAATTTTAAGAAATTAATCTTATATAATTTAAAGTTGAAATAAAAAAAGAAAACCTAGCCGGGTTTTGGGGTTGGGTAAAATTATAACAACTTTGCCTTAAGTTAAACATGCTAAATTTATATAAATTCTTTCATTCATCTCAAATCAGAAAGCAGTTGAAAACTTATGCAATATGATCTAAACCATGCAATATGATCTAAAGCATGGATGCTTTTTAGAATACAAGCAAAATCTTCCTTCTTTACAACTAATTTATCTTTTGGTCATTTTATCAATGCTTAGAAATTCCTCTCAAACCTGGTTCTTTTGAAATTTATTTAAATTGGCATTTATCTTTGCATTCTCATGCCTTAAATTAAATAATGATACAATTGTAAAAGCGTGAAAAAACTTGAAAAAACCCACAATGAATTTTTTCATGTGGGCCCATCCAGAAAAACCGAGGCAGATTTTTTTCAAGCTGGGCTTACTTGGGCAAACCCTGGTTTCAATTCAACGTTAAATTTTTTTTGTAACCATCACTATGTGAAACAATTTTTTTTTTTTTCTTAACAGTGTTTGATTAGTATAATTTTTTGTCTATAAAGAGGAAAAAATTCATTTTGATTGGTTTAATATTTTTAAAATAGCAAAGATTTTTGCAGTTTCTCAAAATTAAGATTTAGTTGACTGAAGCCCTGTTTGTATGAAACGATTCACATGTCATGCTAATTTTGTGATGAATCCAAAAAATATATGGTTTACCAAATCTAGTGATATGAAACTCCATATGAGCCCCTGGCTCAATGACTATACAAGCTTTATTTCTTAATACTAAATATGTTAGACTTTTAAAAATCAGTCGGCTGATAAAAATTTTTTAAACTTACGTCTATATATTTTAGTTCTGATACACAATTTTGCTGAATTTTAATTAACTATGAGAATGAACTTTAAACAATGATTTCGGCATCAATCAGATGTGAAATAAATAGATTTTCATATTTTTTTTATAATTTTTAAACTTATGTAATAGATAACAGACTACATGCAATTGCATATTTTAAGCCTTTTTATTTATATTGAAGCATATACTTTATATTAAAGCACTACTTGAATAAAAGGCTCCAAATTTCACATTTGGGGATGTGTTAGAATGTAACCATTTGAAATTTAGTACAACCCTAAAACATATCATGCTTTTGAAAATACATATGTTTTCATAAATGTACATTATACTAATAACAGGGATGCCACTCAGAAAATAGCAAAAAAGAAGAAATTATACGTGAAGTAAAATTTATGACATTTTCACAACATTTATGCATGAATATTGTAAACTATATTGTTTATAGTAAACTAATTAAAGAATTAGAGTTTTTTTTTGTAAATTTTTAATTTATAACAGTAAATAAAAATGATTTTTCTTTAGTTCACAGTATTTTATATCAATTAAGATAACCCAGCAACAGGTTCAGTGAGGAATTTTATGTATCGCATCATTTTAAATTAAGTAACCCAGCAATAGATTTGATGATTATACGACTGAATAGCAAAAACTTGCAGTTTTTTTCCCCCTCATCATTTGACAAAAATAGTTGTTTTATTTCATGATCGTTTGATGAAAATTGCTGTTTTATTTCGCGATCATTTGACGAATATCTCCGGTTTACATCGCGATCCTTTGATGAAAATTGCCGTTTCACATTGCGATCATTTCACGAAAATCACCGCTTCGTTTCACAATCGTTTGATGAAAATTGCTGTTTTATATCGTGACCGTTTGCTAAAAATAGCCATTTTATTTTGCGATCTGTTGACAAAAACTACCATTATATTTCGCGATCTTTTAACAAAAATCACTGTTATATTTCGTGATCACTTCATGAAAAAGGCTTTTGTATTTCACGATCATTTGACGAAAAAGGGCTGTTGTATTTTGCGATCATTTGATGAAAATTGCTGCATAATTTTGCAATTGTTTGACGAAATTCCTGTATGTTTTTGCGATCGTTCGACGAAAATAGTTATTTTATTTTGTGATCGCTAAACAAAAATCGAGAATTCTTAAAATTTTTTAAAAAGCGGAATTCTGCCCTTTGGCGGATAAGTGGCATCCCTGTAATAAGTTTTGTCTACAAATTTGTCTAATTTATATTGGAAATAATGGAATATGAAAGCTTTTATTTATTTATAGTTTTTGCTCTTTTCAATGTCTTATTAATTTATTACAAAATTTAATTAGACTACTCAACATTCAGTATTTGACGTATTAATCGCCTAAACTGAATGTTATTTTAAAAATATTTTTTTTATCTGCTTTAGGCAAAAGGTTGGTTTCAGCAGAAAATTAAAAACCTGTTTGTCCCCATATTATGCAGACTCTGGCTTGTGCAGTATGAGTTAGGTATTTTTTATGGATTCATTAAAGATTTGAAAATCCTTCTACATTAGATTTTTGTCTTAGGTAGAATTTACCATATTAAAATGAATTAAAATTATATGCTATTTATTAATACTATTAATAATGTTAACTGAATGGTAGACAAGTGAATTGTATGTGAAAATGCAATTTACCTACATACATTTAAAAACTCTTTAAATAATGTACTTAAGTCATGAGGCTATATGCAGTCAATGGGTAGCACAGTAAGTACCACAATTTTAAGCAAATGAATGATAACACACATCCCTTCATCCAACCATGAGATAATATTTCATTTATACCTTTTCCACTCTAGTTTGAGAGGTTGTTGCTTGTGCTGACATAGGACATGCAGCCACACTTGTCACAGGTGGGGAGCATCCAACTCTGTCAGGTGTCACAAAAGGATTAGTGTTTGGCGTTGAATGTGGCATCATCAAAGGTGTAGATGGCTGAGATGCACTGTAACGTGGCTGAGAAGGAGCACCACTTTCAGATGATTGGTTAAGGTTTCCAATGCTGTTACTTGGCGATGCTTGATATGACAGCATTCTAGTTGGAGAAGCACTTGTTGTTCTAACAGGAAAATCTGTGACTATTTGAGACGATGACTGAGAAGAGTTGAGGTCAATGGCACAAAGAGAAGTCCATGGTGCCATAGCTAACGATCGTGATTGCACACATGGGTACCCATTTTGTTTAGTAGATATCTGTATCAAAACATTTAAAATCTGATGTAATAGTGAAAATTTAAGCAATTTTCGAGTTTTCTTCAGCATTACTAAAACCATGTATGTAAAAATAGAATATAAAAATGGTCAAAGCCTGAAGTAAATTTTTTAATTAAAAGTTAAATAATGGATTGGAAAACATAAAACCTTTAAAGGATAAAAATAAATTAAGTTTTTGGAACATAGTCTAAAAACATTAAATTGATAAAAGGTATAAAAATTTGGAAGAAAAAATATCACCAATAGAATTACTATATAGATCTTTTTACGTGGCATAAGTGCTTGTAAGATTTCAAATCACAACTCACAACTTTAGCAAATCTCAAAATTTTTAAAATAACAAAAGAAACGGAAAAATAAACTTATGAAATTTCTTCATTTCTTTTGCTTCATTACAATAATTCGTCAAACTAAAAATCAAAATAGTTGCGAGAATTAAGTTGGTTTTTAAATCACTGAAAGGAAGCCCAGAATTCATATCGCATTTACCAGTCATTAACTTCTTAAATAACTTTCTTTTGATTATGCTTTTCAAAACATGTCTGAAACAGTTTGCGCTAATTTTCAATATAAAATAACTAATATATCTTTGCACAATTAAAAATGATACAGAATGGGGAGAAAAAAGGAGAGGAAATTATTTTGACAAAACAAAAGGATTGTAAAGCTATTAAGCAGTAAAACATGTAGCTTTCATAGAAAATTTCAAATATCTTATATCATCATTAAAGGTACTCTTAAATCCCAAACCTATAATAATTGGTTATTTTTATTAGAGTGCCACTTGGCAATAAAATTTTTGAAAGAGCTGCAAAATATTACCTCAGATTTATATAAAGCTGGTGAGAAAGCTCCTACTGAGCTAACAGGCCGTTGCAACCTTTGAAGAGGTGCTGATACAGCTATACTGTGCGCCCACTCTAAGACAGCAGGATGAGCAGGAGAAACAGGGGATGTGGATGTTGCTGGAATCCTACCACACAAAGTAATTGGACTATTTGTATATATGACACCTTGAGTGGAAATGGGATGAAATACATGAGGATTTTCTGTGGTCACGCCAACAAGACTTGTTCGATGTTGAACAGACGTACCAGCAGGAGGGGGAGACGTAGATGAGGAAGCAGGTGATATTCGTCCTGCTACCGATGCACCTATATGAGGCTGAAGTACAGCTGACCTGGAAAAAGAAAAAAAAAAATCATAGCCATTTAAAGTTAATATTTTTTATTTTAATGGAGCTACTTTTCTAAATATTAGCAGTTTTCGCCCTACAATTTTGTTAAAGCTAGCACACAAACAAAAACTTATGGATGGAAGCAAACATGAAGAATGTGATGTAAAATCTCAGGAAGTAATTCATGTATGAATATATTAAATGTATATTCTAATAACAGAATGAAGAAATCGTAACTAGATAATGAACTAAACTTGTTAGAAAAGTTACTCATATATGTTATATAATAAAAGTGTTCAGAAAAAAATATTTAGCCAACAGTGAAAAATCCATTTCTCAGAATCTTTTAAAAAGACCAAATTTTCATAATGACTTTCATCTGATTATACAAATTTTCACCATAATTCAATGAATATAAATAATCAACGCAGAATGTTATGTTATATACCGAAACCTCCCATAAAAAATTATTCAAAAGTACAAATTCGCCAAAAGCCATTCAGCCGAATTAGAGTTATAAGTAGCTGAAACGAATTTTTCATTTGTATTCCATATGAATGCACAAGTTTGCAAAACAAATTGGGATGTTTCCTTAGTAAATTGAATATACTTTTTAAATGTCTTAAATTATTTTACAATATGTGTGTGTGTGTGTGTGTTGGGGGGAGAGGACATGTTTACATTAAAATTTAAATATCTTACTCTATTCCATAATATTAACTGCTATTAAAAAATACATATTTGAATACAACAAACAGGCCTAGGACTGCTGAGTCACTCTTAAAAAAGAGAGAAAAGAGACCAAATACTCTTTACTTAAATGTTTTTGGTATACAGACAAGCACTATAAGATTTAACACCATCTGCAGAATACATTTACAATGCATTTCAGTCAGTTTTGAAATAATTGCAAATATAGTTGTTTGGTTGCAGAAAAATCTCAAATCGCGACAATTTATCATGGAAGAAAATCAAAAATTCACCAAATGATCATGGGGACAAAATCGTGAAATTCCAGGAAATTAGTGAAATTCATCAAATTGTCTCAAAAAACAAATCACAAAATATGTCACATGATCTTGCGAAAAAAATTCTCGAAATTAGTCAAATGTTCTTAGGATAAAAAAATCACGAAAATTATCAGATGGCCTTGAAAAAAAATCACGATATTAGACAAATGGATCTTGTGTTAAACATCATAAAAATCATCAAATGGGTCTCGAAGAGAGGGATGAATCACAAAATTCATTAAATGATTGCGAAATTCGAAGAGCGATTATACAAATAATTGCTAATTTTGTCCAAGGTCACGGAAATAAATAGTGAAATTTATCAACTAATCGCCAGAAAAAAAAACGGATTTCGTAGAAAAAAGCCATAAAAAAATCAAGGATGCCTGTCAATGGGTTCATTAATATGTGCGAAAATCAGTTACAGTATAAAACAGTAAAGTTTGTCAAATTATCTCAGGAAAATAATGACGAAGTTTATCAAATGGTGTTGGTGAAAAAAGTGAAAACAGGGGATGTACTGGTGCCAAGTAATATTTCAACAAACTTTTTTGGATATTTTAGGACACATTTAATTGGCATACTACATTTCCTTCCACGACCATTTGAAGAAATTAAAGATTTTCCCCCCCGCTACCAATTGCCGCAATTTAATATGAAATTTGTGATGATTTTTCCATGCTATTGCTTACAGAAATAAACGATTTTTCTTCCACAATTGTTCGCTGACATTTGCAATTTTTTTTTCAGTAAAATTTGTGACTTTTTTTTTTTTTTTTGGCTTTCATTTGCCAAAATTCGCAATTTTTGCCATTGCTTGCAGAAATTTACTATTTTTCTGTGTTTATTTAACAAAATTCGTGATTTTTTTTGCTGCAATCATTTGCAAATATTTGCAAAATCGCACAGAAAAAAAATCGCGATTGCAAAGAAAAACAAATCACGAATTTTGAAAAATGATCAATTGTCAAAATTCGCAATTTTTTTCTGCGATCGTGGAAAAAATGAATTTCAGCAAATAAACGCAAAAGAATTTTGAATTTCGCCAATCTATCGCCAAAAATTTGTGAATTTCGGCAAATGATCGCGGAAAATATGATGAATTTAGTTATATAAATGCAGAAAAAAGCGAATTTCTAAAACAATGGCCCAAAAAATTATCATTTACTGCATTTCGATACACGATCGCAGAAAAAATCGCAAATTTTGACTATCGATCGCGTAAAGAAATCGCAAATTTTTTCGCCGATCCTTTCACGAAATTTGCATTTCTCTGCAATTATTTTTTCCGCGCGCAAAATCGTATTGTTCATTAGTATATCCGTACACTTAGAACAAAATCCGTACATTGTACGGCCAAACCGTACAAGTTGGTATCTATGAATTTCGATTTTACGATCATTTGACGAAAGCTTGGTCTTATTTCGGGATGGTTTGACGTAAATCTCAGGGGTTTTTTTCCCTGCAATCGTATGGCAGAAATCACGATGTGACGGTATATTCATGCTGGGTGTCATTTGTAACGTTATATGCAGACATACTCAGGAATTTAGGTTAAAACAACACAGTTTATTAAAATGATAAGGGCTAAAGGAAAGTGGAGCCAGTCTATAATTTCACTCACTGAGAACACTATGAAAAGCTAAATCATACTCACAGGCTTCGGTCTAGCTCAGCCGGGGCACCGTCTAACACTTGACACTATTTCCTGGCTGATCTACTAAACAAATCTTAATTTCACAGCCCGTGGCTGTGGATATTTCTTTATTTGCTCAAATAATCAAAACGGAACGATTCTAAACTTTCTTACCAAGGCCGGATCTTTAATCCACTATCTGAACTCCTTTTCGCTTTACTGGAGGCCGTAGCTATTCTCTAATCGTCAGCACCTTACTAAACAATCATCAACTTCGTTGTCCAATGGCGGAACACACACAGAGGCTGCTGGCTACTGCCAGAAACACACAGACGCTGGCTGCTGGCTGAGGCCAGAAACACACAGACGCTGGCTGCTGGCTGAGGCCAGAAACACACCCACCACAAACTCACACCCAAGCTTTTATTCTTGTATATTACTTAAGTAATATACAAACTATTTAAAGATTTGCAGAGCAGCTTTTACAGCAGAAACGCTCATGCTGGTTCCCGAACCACAATGACACGAAAAAGAAGTTTAAATTTTAATATAAGTTAAACTGCAAAAGAAAAATTAAATTAATGTGTGGTGATATAAAAGATAACAAACAAATTTAAAATCTAACAAAAATATTTATTGAAGTCTTTAAAACATAACAAAAATAAAAAGATAAAATTAAAAAGATTTATCAATTAACTTTATAATAATAACAATATAACTTATCTGCATCTTCAATATATATCAGGGACTCCATGACATAAAAATAAAAAAATAAAATGTCCAGGAGCTCATAGTATAACATCTTCAAAAGAAAAACTGCTATTGTAAAAAGCATTCTCGTCGATTCATTTACTACACTCCGTGACACTCCTACATCAAGGTCAACGACCCTTGCCGATACGGAAAAACACATCTGATTAAAAGAACGATGACTTGTTTTTCTCTTTAATCGACTTCACACCAAACACGTCGGAGAAAAAGGTAAACTTCAGGACGAAACGCAAGCCATCAATATCAAAATTTCGTAGAAAAACTATAATGCAAACTTAACATAAACTATTTGGCTGCCTCATGAGATCAGTCGTAGTTTATCACATCAACGTGTTGTAAAAACAGATACGGTGGCCAAGCCTACCGGCACATCTTAAAGGGGTAATCGAAAACTGATTAAATCATCAATTCGCGATCTTTATATACGCGTGTCATTAACATGGTTAACAGTTAAGTACTAAAACAGCAATTCGAAATCCATTCACCTCAAGAATCTCATTAAGAAAAAGAATGACGTAAGAGTATCAGAATGATGCAACTTCTGATAGATGACGTCAAAGATCGGACACTTCGTTATCTCGTAACGGTCGTGTGAATTTCGATGAGATAATGAAAGGAAGTGAAACTAGATTTTGAAAGGACTTGTAAACAGAGTAGCGTGGATAAAATACGGCAGCTGTAAAGTAATATATTTTAGAAAACTATTTAAGAAATTTAGAAGAATAAAGATTAAAGTTAAAGGTATAATTTATTTCTAATTAAAGATAAACTATTTTAATAAAAACTGCATTTTAATTTAACTTTAATTTCAGTAAAAGAAACTTTATTTTTATTTAATAAATTTTAGGAAACTTTAGTACTTTAGATTTAAAAAGGAAACTATGGAAGTGTTGATAGTTTCATTTGCACAGTGACAAGAACTAAAACTGAGGAATTAGACAACATTTATACGCGACAAACTGAGATACTTCTCATTAACATAATACTAATAACCGCGAGCTAACTGCGGAATTCGAAAGAGCACACACACTCTAGAAAGTTAAAGTAAAAGAGAGGATAGATGTCACTTTTACGCCTACAAAATGTTAAATTATTGACGTCACGATCTCAGAAACACTAGAGTGCCTTTATGACTAAAGGTCACTCCCTCACAACCCCCCCTCGAACTCCGCAGAGAAAAAGGGCTGGGCTAAATGCATGCCCAGAACTTTTTCTTGTTATAAATTTAGAGCCGTAATAAAACACAGTGATGGGTGAAATTTAACGCCGAAACATAACTTTTAAAATATTAACTTTAACCCATCACAACCAAAAAAAAACTCAGTTTGCCTCAAATAATCACATATCCAATCCAACCATTCTTCTATCTTACAAATAGCCTCCGTAAAACTTCCAAAAACTCGTAAAACTTTCAAAACTAATTACTTCTTCTCTCAAAACAACCCACTCCACTGGGAGTGCTAAAATTTCTCAAAACACTAACCTTCCGAAATTTTCCTCAATATTGCAATGCAACTATAACTTTACCCAAAAATTTCTCCATAACTTTTAATATACTAGAATTCGCACCAAGTCCCAAAAACCCAATGCGCAAAAATTTTCCTCATCCAGATTCATCTAGAATTACATTTACTTCATACTAAAATAATTCTGCTACTACGTAATACCTACATCCCCATTAGCCAATGAACTAACTCCCAAACTTCTTCAGACTTAACTCCACTTGAACAATAATTGGGGCACATACGTACAGCGGCATATCGCTGTGCTTATGCAACAATCAAAAAATATCAAAAATTTACAAAATGACGTCATCAATCTCTTCATCTGTATTAACTAAAAGAAAAATAGCAGAATCAATACATAACAAAAGGTATACTTCCCTGCAAGAAAATCACATTAACATTCAATTTTAATACAATACAATTTCAAATTCAAATGCAGCTTAAAACTTCGCAACTTGCGGAAACCATTCTCAACTAAAGTACAAAACGCAACTCATAAAACACGAACGATAAGAAGAAAGTTAATTCATTAAATGTTAGTATAAGAGATAGAAACGCGTGTCAAGGACTTCTTGACCGCAAAACACGTGCGCGCCTGAACCGCGGCGCGTGTACTGTTGAGGAAAAATGTTTTGGCTAAATTTTAATTTTGTCCACCAGATGGCGGGATTGTTTGTCCACCAGATGGCAGGATAGTCTTGGCCACCAGGTGGCAGTCTGGTTGCTTTTGATGGTTTTTGAGTAGTTGATTGTTTTTTTTTGGTTAGGGAGTGTTAGATGGAATACTGTGTAGTTTGAAGGTTGTACTTACTCTTGGTGGCTGGATTTTGGAAAGATGTTGACAATCATGGTTCTAATCTTGTACTGTGTATTTTTTTCTTTCAGTTTTTTGTGTCTTGTCAAGCAGGCAAGCAAATAAACTAAATTTCAGCTGATTTATTAGTAGTCAGTAATGAGTTTGTTTTATTTTGATCCTGACCTCTGTTTAACATGGTAGCAGAGCAATGTGGTTGGGTGTGAACTGCTTATTTAGTAAAGATTGTTTACATTTTCAGTTAGGCTTAATGAAAATATGCTATTAGGTTTAGTGATGTTTATTATATATGACTGTATGCTTTATTATGAATTTTGCAAGAATTATTTAGCATATTATGCAAATTAAATATAGGAAATTGTTTTCAAGAGACTTTTGTTTGCTTTTGAAGTCTTAAATTATTTATTTCTGGGACTTAGTTTTTTTGACAACATGGCTGACACTGAAGATTATTTCAGTCAAATAGGTCATAAAGCTATTCCTGTTCTATCTAATGCAAATTATCACTCATGGAAAGATAGATTGGAGTCTTTATTGCAATTATCTGGGTGCAAGAAATTTATTGTTGATCCAGAACCTGTATTGTCTGCTGATGCTACAGAAGCAGATAAGGATAGATTTGAAACTAGGAAAGACAGAGCTTTAGGACTGATGAAAACTTATATGGATAGTAGCCAGGTTGCTATTTTAGATGGAATTGAGTCTCCTTTAAAAGCTTGGCAGAAAATAAGAGATACATATTGTCCCAGGTCTCGTGCAAGGATAGCTGAACTTGGAAGAGAATTTATTTTATTGAAGCCAGAAGAGGATGAACATATTGGTGTTTTTATTGCTAGAGTGAAAAAGGTAGTCAAAGATTTAGCTGATGCTGGGAAAATTGTTGATGATGCTGAAATAGCATTTCAATTAATTGCTTTTCTTCCTGAGACTTATGAAAATATAGTAACTAAGTTGTATGCATTAGAAGATAAGAAATTTACTTCTGCTGAAGTGGAAACAGAATTATTAACTGAATATGGACGTTTAGAGAGCAAAAAGAAATTGGAAGAGTTTAGTCAATTGGATAAAACATTTTTAGTACAAGGAGCGAAAAGAAATGAATTAACTAATCTTAAAAAGCAAAATAAGCAGAGGGAAATAAAAATAGTTTGTTATCGATGCAACAACATCGGTCATTTTGCTAGAAATTGTAAAGTTAATTTAAATAAGGAACAAAAGCAGCGAAAGTTTGGAAATTATAAGAAGAATGAGAAATCACAATCTCAAAAACAGTCTTTATTTTATGTCTCAGAAATGGAAACTGTTCATGTAGCTAATGTTGAAGAGAATCTAGATATTTTCACATGGGATTCAGCTGCAACTTGTCATGTTTTAAATTCAAAGAAATTTTTCCAATCTTATAAGCCTTTAGAGAAAGTATTTATTAAGTTTGGCCCTCACCCTACTCAAGTTATAGGAATTGGAGATGCTGTTGTGAATGTTTATTCTAATAAGGTGTTACATACTATCACTCTTAAAAATGCACTTCATGTTCCATCAGTCCAAAGAAATTTAGTATCCGGAAAGAAGATGGATGATGCTGGATTTACATTTAGAGGAGGACATGGAATAATAAAATTTTATTATCCTGATGGAGCACCATTTATAACAGCAAAGAAAGATAAAAACTTCTTTGTTTTTCATGGTTATTGTGCAAAACCATTGGAGGACAATAGCATTTATGAATCTCATTGTCAATTGGATATGAATCATGAACGTTTTGGTCATTTTAGTAACCGGATAATAAGAAAGATGATTGTTGAAAATAAAGTTACTGGTGTTAGAGATACTCAATTCAAAGAAAATGTTGATTGTGAAAGTTGTAGTTTATCAAAGTCAAAGAGAGCAAGTCATTTGCCTATGGATAAAGTTAGATCTACTGAAGTTTTGCAGTTAGTACATTCGGATTTGTGGGGTCCTGCAAAAATACGGTCAATAGGAAATGCTTTATATTTCCTCACATTTATTGATGATTTTAGTAGGAGAGCATTTATCTATCCGTTGAAAGATAAGAAGAATGTTTTTGAAACATTTTTACGTTTTAAAGCAATGGCAGAACGTCAAACAGGAAAGAAGTTGAGAGCACTTAGAACAGATAATGGCCTGGAATATTTATCGAATATTTTTCAAAATGCATTGGAAAAAGAAGGGATACGGCATGAAAGAACAAATGTTTTTACCCCTGAAATGAACGGAGTTTCAGAACGTTACAACAGAACTATTATGGAAGGTGTCTTAGCTTATTTGCATAGTGCAAAGCTGCCTTCGAATATGTGGGCTGAATTAGCGATGACAGTAAATCATTTGAAAAATAGAGTTCTTCATTCAACTACCAATGAAACCCCTTATTTCCGATGGTTTGGTAGAAAACCTAATGTTGGCTATTTTAAAAGAATTGGATGTACCGCTTATGTGAATATTCCTAAACAGAAACGACATAAGTTACAGCCAAAAGCAAAAATAGGTGTTCTAGTTGGATATGCCATCTATACAAGAGGTTATCGCATTTGGTATCCCAAGGAAGGAAGAATTGAAGAAACTAAAAGTGTGAAGTTCAATGAAAAGTTATTGGAGATGGATAGGAGATCAGTCAACAAGATAGATAATCAAATGTTGGAATGGTTAAAATTAGCTTTATCTGAAGACTTCTCAGAAGCAAATAGTTGTCCCATAAACAAATCAAATAGAGTTGAAAATCTTGAATTGGAGAATTGTGAGAAGCAACAATCTCCTGTGAAAGAAATAGCAAGAATGTTTGAAAAAATGAACACAGATGCATCAAAGCCAATAACATTTACTAGAAAAGAAGTTACCCGTAGATCTGGAAAATCTAAAGGAAGAGTTGATGTTTATTATTATCCTTCTACAGGAGAGCCAAAAATTAGGAGTAGAAATCAAATGGAAAAATACTGTGCGGAAAAATCATTAACTTATGACCCAAAAGATTTTAATTGGAATCAAAGTCATGGAACAGATGTTAGAGAAACTGAAGTTTCATCAGCTTCGGATGAAGATAGTGGATCTTCGAATGTTGATAGTTCAAAAGAAAAGGAACATTCTATTAATATCCTAAAAGAGATGGGTGATTTTCAAGTTTTTCTTACTGATAATATTGAAATTCCTCAGCATTATTATCATGCACAAATTTCACCTCAGAAAAAGAATGGGATCAAGCAATGAATGACGAGATTAAATCATTTGAGCAGAGGAAAGTGTGGAAGTTAGTTCCTCCTCCTGAAGATGGAAAGATCATAATAGGTACAAAGTGGGTTTATAATATCAAAAGAGATACTTCTGGTAAGATTAAAAAATTTAAGGCTAGATTAGTGATTTTAGGTAACCACCAACGACCAGGTTATGACTTTGAAGATGTATTCAGTCCAGTGGTAAGTTTTACTGTTATTAGAGCTTTTGTTATGTATTTAGTTGTTATTCATAAATGGTTAGTTTCCCAACTTGATGTTAATAGTGCTTATCTTTATGGTAAATTAAAAGAAGAAATTTATGTAAGACAACCTGTTGGTTTCATTAATCAAGAGAAGAAAAATAATGTTTATAAGTTATTACGTGCAATATATGGACTTCGTCAGTCAGGACGCATGTGGTTCCAAGAAATGGATGAAAAATTTGTAAGTGTAGGTTTTTCTAAGTTTAAAAGTACTAACTGTGTGTATAATTATGAAAATGATGCTATAATCTTAGTGTATGTTGATGATTTATTTATATTTGCCAAGACCCAATTAGTATTGAATAAAGTAAAAGCTTTAATTGGTTCATTGTTTGAAGTTAAAGAACTTGGTAAATTAAATATGGTGTTAGGTGTACAATTTGATATGGATGATAATGGTATTAGAATGCATCAACGAAATTATATCGATAGAGTAGTAAATTTTTTTAAACCAAATTTGATGGTCAAGCCTTCCGTACCCTTATCCCCTGGTATTGAGTTAGGAGATAAAGATTGCCCAACAACTGAACAGGACAGATCTGTCATGAAAAGAATTCCTTATAAAAATTTGCTTGGCTCTTTGATGTTTATTGCAACACGGTCTAGACCAGATATCAGTTACTCATTGTGTAAATTATCGCAGTTTAATCAAAATCCTGGTATAAATCACTGGAAAGCTTTGCTACAAGTTTTGAAATATGTTGCTGTTACAAAGAACTTAGTTGTCAAATATGAGAATGATGAAACTTTAAATGGATTGATAGGATATTCAGACAGTGACTTTGCAAACTGTAAAGATACTAGAAAGAGTGTTACAGGTTTCATTATTTACTTGAATGGTGTACCAATATCATGGAAGTCAAAGAAACAAAATTGTGTTGCTAAATCTGCTATGGAGGCAGAATATATTGCTATGTCTGAATTGTGTAGTGAGCTCATATGGTTAGACAGAATTCTGAGAGAATGCAACTTTGAGAACTTACCTATTCCTGTTATCTATTGTGACTCTAAAAGTGCTATAGACTATTCAAAGAACAATATTGAAAATAGTGCAAATAAACATATAGATGTTAAGTATCATTTTGTAAAAGATCATATTTTGAAAGGTCATGTAACTGTGTTACGAATAGATTCATATTCTAATATTGCTGACATCTTTACAAAGCCATTACCCAAGAGTTCGTTTTTGAAATTTCGCGATTCCATTCTGGGGTAATTTCTTGTTTTAGGAAAATTTAACCAAAATGGGGGAGCATTGTTGAGGAAAAATGTTTTGGCTAAATTTTAATTTTGTCCACCAGATGGCGGGATTGTTTGTCCACCAGATGGCAGGATAGTCTTGGCCACCAGGTGGCAGTCTGGTTGCTTTTGATGGTTTTTGAGTAGTTGATTGTTTTTTTTTGGTTAGGGAGTGTTAGATGGAATACTGTGTAGTTTGAAGGTTGTACTTACTCTTGGTGGCTGGATTTTGGAAAGATGTTGACAATCATGGTTCTAATCTTGTACTGTGTATTTTTTTCTTTCAGTTTTTTGTGTCTTGTCAAGCAGGCAAGCAAATAAACTAAATTTCAGCTGATTTATTAGTAGTCAGTAATGAGTTTGTTTTATTTTGATCCTGACCTCTGTTTAACATACAAAATAACCCAAACTACTATCTGTATTTTCTGAAAATTTAAACATACATTAACATACATTTTATAACACATGAACAATATAACAATATAATAACATTTTAAACAAATAACATAACCATTTAACAATAGATCCAGAATTTTTAAAAGCAGTTAAGACCAAAATTTCCAACATACATAAAACTAACAATTTTGCAAACAAATTTTGAACACAATTAAGCACTAAACGTGAGTCCGTCAAAAAATTCCAAAAATGGCCAAAAGTACAAAACAGTCTCTCTGCTTTCTATTCCTTCACATTGCTACCACATATATGCACTCTAATAGAAATTTAATAAAGAACATTATCACCCAATCATAGAGACGATTCACTGCTTGCAGGCTTCATACTGCAAGATGGCTGTCTCCTCCTGTCCCAGAAGGCTTGTACGAAGGATCTCTCGTCATCAGAACTGTACGGTGACGCCACAGTTGACTGTCGTGCCTGCAGCCTGGTTCTGAATGGATGCCGTGGGATACTCGTAGGTTCCACTCGACGACTCTGCTCTGGCCGGTTCGCTGGGTTCACTCCATGGTGAGGTTCACACTGTTGTTGCCGGTAATCTGAGAGTTGTCTCCTCTTTCTAGACGCACCCGAAGTTACCGAAGATCCAAGGCCACGTTTCTTTCCGGACCTACGTTGTTTCTTGTTAGGCAAAGATTCGGCATTTAAAGTTCGCTTAACAGTTTTACGAGTGTCCAAACGAAATCTTTTCTGGGGATTAATCACTGAAGATGGTGAACTATTAGATAATTTATGTTTGTAAGATTGTTGTCTAATAGATGGAGGAACTGGACAATTTATAATTTTTTGTCTTTTATGATACACAGAGTCCGATGTATTTGACACAGTTCTCTTATTTTTATTATACTTTGCTCTCGGATTGCTAGGCTTTCGACTTTCAATAACAGTCTTTGGAGCTGTTTGACCAAATTTTCTTCTTGAATATTGATGAAAAGAATTAGACGAAGAAGTGCTGGACTCGGGACACTCATTGGATCGGGAATTTCGCGAAACACCACTCGACATATGAGAACCTTCACTACCATTTTCTCTAAACTTATACACTCTAACCTGATCCAGATTAACAGTCATTCTTTCACCATTGACATCAACAATCAAATTATTATTCCGAACTTCTAAAACCTCGAACGGACCTACAAACTTCGGACCAAACTTAGCTACTCTCCTTTGACGACTTGAACTTAACCAATGCTTTTCTACTAACACAAAATCTCCAACTTTCACTTCTAACTCCCTTCTACGCATATTATAATACTGAGCTTGCTTTTCTTGCGCTTTTCCCATTTGAACCTGAGCTTCCTTAACCAACCTCTCAATATCCTGACACATGTACTGACTTTCCGCATCTGACACCATAACTAACCTTTGGAATGGAGTAATAACTTTTCTACCCAAAAACAATTCAGCAGGCGTTTTCCCCGTTGACTCGTGAACTGCCGTACGAAGTGCGTACGCAAAATGCTGAAGAAACTGGTCCCAATTTACATGATGAGAACCAACATAAGAAGAAATCATTTGAATTAATGTACGATTTACACGTTCAGCCATATTAGACTGAGTAAGTTCCTTACCGTCCTCAGTCTGCAACTTTTCACACAAAGACTTAAAAATATTGAATATAAAATCATAACGAAATGGTTTACTAGCAACTAGTGCGTCAAAACCAATATGAACTTCATTCGTTAAACTCGGTTTATCTGAAAAAACTTTACCAAAATCGACTAAAGACTTATTAAACTCCACCTTCTTCGTTTCACTTAACCCCGACTCCTCCAAATTAACTGACACTGAAACAGGCTCTTTCTTACTCACATTCTCATCATTATTCACGATTAACGACTTTTTAAAGAAATCCAAACTAATTCCTCTATCCCTCATATAATCCACACCAACTATACAATGCACTGTTAATCCATCTAACACACAAAACTCCCAACATGTCTTAACCGAACGAATTTCAACTTCCAATTCCACTGAACCTTTATTATCGCAAGCTACTCCCTGTGCTGACTGAACCACCAGACTTGACCTTTTCAACTTCTTATACGAAAAATATTTCCGATAACAATCAAAAGAAATGAACGACTTATCTGCCCCTGTATCGAAGACACTTTCAACGACAATACCATCTAACACAATTAACACTTCAGGTAACTCAACCGGATTAATAGTTATTTTATTTAAACTCCCAGAAGGCTTTTTCGATTTGACCTGTGACTGCATACCTTCCGAAATACAGTCACTTACCAGTTTAACTGACCCGATCTCCTCACACCACTCCTTTGCACTGATCTACCTTCAAAATTCTCATCCGAAGTTAATCTCCTTACTTGCGAAGAAACATTCCTGTCCCGTACTCCCCCACTACGATTATAACCACTATTCTGCCTATTTCCATGCATATTTCTCTCACCACTTCTAAAATTATTAGCACCACCACCATTCCTATTACCATTACTCGTATTCGACATATTACGACTGCTCTATATTTTCAACTAAATCAGCATAATTGCGAGTGGAAGTCTTTAAAAAAATGTAATGTGGAAGACTTGATTGAAGACAAAGCAGATTCAGCAAACTTTAGTTTATTCCAAAACAGTCATGATGATTATATACAGATGAGAAAAAAGTAAGCATAGCTTATGCTTAAAAATAAAATAAACTTAAAACATTTCAATTACTCCTTTAAGCCATTAATGAACAAAACTGCAGCAGCTGCTAAACCAACAATAATGGCTAGCAAGATGAAGGCGAAAATACATCGAACACAGCTGTCTTTATATACAAACAGAACTCTACTTCACAGATGTTGCCATTCACAATTCAAAGAGAAAAACCAACGTAGAATCGCCATTGGTTGATCCGACGAAACCCCTTTCCGAACACACCGCCGATCGAGTTTCCTGAACGGACGTGAACAGTTCAATCACCAGTGATTCAATAAATCACGGCACTGGAACACTCAAAAGTCACGTATTATTGTCTCGGCATGCCGGCAGTTCGGCTGAAATGCAATGGCGATTCAACGAAGTTTTTATTACACTGGAGAGGGTAAAACTAAAGTATGTCATGTTCTGTTTATTTTGACTTAACTTTAAACTTATTTTTAACCAACATGACAACAACGACCAAATCCATCACTTCTATTACGCACATTACTATCCGGAAATCGCTGTCCCCCTCTCACAAAATTACGTTCCCCCTCATTTCTCAAATTACCATCCGTGACAGGTCTCTGCCGAGGGTTACGCAAATCCCGTTGATCCGAGCTATGCCAAGACTCATACTTCGATAATATCTGGTGCATTTCTGCAAAATTCTTCGGTGCTCTAACTTCAATAAAGTCCTGTATATTTGGATTAAAAAGAGGAAAGACAATGTCCAACAATTCCTCAAATGTAATATCCAAATCTAATTTATTTTTTAGTTCCAGCTTACGAAGATAAAATTTTGACGCCGACTCATATATATTCTGCTTATTACAATAGAACTCTTTTCTCAAAATACTTTTATCTTTAACGGGAGGAAATGCCTTCTTTAACTCAATTACAGTTAGTTCAAATCTTTTCGCTTCCTCAGTAATCAAAAACTTTCCTATATTTTCTAACCACAAAAGTGCTTCGCCCTTTAACGAGCATTTAAGCACTACGTACCTGTTTTTCTCAGGTATATTATTGAACAAAATATAATCATCTAATTTCACTAAAAATTCACTAATATCACCCTCACCGGTGAAATACACCCGTGGCACAATCTCAAAATGTCCGACATTTCGTTGGGCGCCATTTGTGACGGTATATTCATGCTGGGTGTCATTTGTAACGTTATATGCAGACATACTCAGGAATTTAGGTTAAAACAACACAGTTTATTAAAATGATAAGGGCTAAAGGAAAGTGGAGCCAGTCTATAATTTCACTCACTGAGAACACTATGAAAAGCTAAATCATACTCACAGGCTTCGGTCTAGCTCAGCCGGGGCACCGTCTAACACTTGACACTATTTCCTGGCTGATCTACTAAACAAATCTTAATTTCACAGCCCGTGGCTGTGGATATTTCTTTATTTGCTCAAATAATCAAAACGGAACGATTCTAAACTTTCTTACCAAGGCCGGATCTTTAATCCACTATCTGAACTCCTTTTCGCTTTACTGGAGGCCGTAGCTATTCTCTAATCGTCAGCACCTTACTAAACAATCATCAACTTCGTTGTCCAATGGCGGAACACACACAGAGGCTGCTGGCTGCTGGCTACTGCCAGGAACACACAGACGCTGGCTGCTGGCTAAGGCCAGAAACACACAGACGCTGGCTGCTGGCTGAGGCCAGAAACACACCCACCACAAACTCACACCCAAGCTTTTATACGCGACAAACTGAGATACTTCTCATTAACATAATACTAATAACCGCGAGCTAACTGCGGAATTCGAAAGAGCACACACACTCTAGAAAGTTAAAGTAAAAGAGAGGATAGATGTCACTTTTACGCCTACAAAATGTTAAATTATTGACGTCACGATCTCAGAAACACTAGAGTGCCTTTATGACTAAAGGTCACTCCCTCACAACGAGTTTATTTTGGGATTGTTTGGAAATAACGATTTTATTTCGGGATCGTCTGGTGAAAATTGCGGCTTGATTTTGTGATTGTTTAATGAAAATCGTCTTTTTTCCGGTGATCAATGAATTAGAATCGCAGTTTTGCCAGTGATTATTTTATGAAAATCACAGATTTTTAAAAATTAAAAAACTTGAAATTCTGCCGTTTGTCGAAAAAGTGATCCTTGTATATATAACGACCGAAATAAGAATTTTGAAATTCCTTCCTGCAATCCTGTGACGAATTTCTCAATTGTTTTTCACAAGAGTGACTGACAAATTTTGCAATGATTCTGCCACTGATTGACGGATTATTCGCGTTATTTTTCTCGCGGAAATGACAAAATCGTGATATTCTTCCCACGACCGAATGACAAATTTTATGATTTTTACCGCTCGAATGATTATTGAATTTCGCATTTTTATCTTGCCACAGATTGACCAAATTCACTTTCTTTTCAGTGTCCGACAGAAAAGTTTTGCAATTCTTGCCTGTGAACGATATACTGATTTCGTAACCATTTTTCCACGATAGAGTGACGAAATTTAGAATTTTTTCCCCTGCAAATGAGAGACAAATTTGGCCCTGCTGCAGAATTTTTTTCTGCAGTCTGCAACACATGTAAAAACTTAAAAAACAGTCTGCAGACTAATCCCTCGCATTACATTATTTGCACTCAAACCTTCAAGTATTTGTCATAGACATAAAAGAAAAGTATACTTTAAAAAAGAAGTTGCCTTTGTTCTCAGAATTTTTAATGCCTCATACATTGTCCTAAAGAGGGGAGGGAGGCTCCTCTTTGACAAAATTTGCGGTTTTTTAACGATCTTTTGACGAAATTTGCATTTTTTTCACGATCTATTGACGAAAACTACCGTTTTCTTGCGATCTTTTGAAAAAATTTGCCATTTTTTCGCGATCTCTTGAAGAAATTTGCAGTTTTTTCGGGATTTTTTAACGAAAACTGCCGTTTTTTTCGCGATTTTTTGAAGACGTTTGCCTTTTTTTGCTAACTTTTGAAGAAATGTTACGCTTTTCCGTGATTTTTTGATGAAATTTGCCGTTTTTTCGCGATTTAACGAAGAAATTCGCTGTTTCATGATCATTTTATGAAACTGCGACTGCCGTTTTTTCGCGTTCCTTCGAAGAAATTTGCCATTTTTTCGTGATTCTTTGACGAAAACTGACGTTTTTTCGTTATCTTTTGAAGAAATTTTTTTTTTTTTTTTTCAGATATTTTGAAGAAATTTGCCATTTTTTCGGGTTTTTTTAAACAAAATTTGTCGTTTTTCGCAATTGAGAAAATTTACCGTTTTTTCGCGATCTTTGGACGAAATTCGCGTGTTTTTTGCGATCTATGTCGAAATAGATTTATTTTCGAAGACTGTCGAAATTCGCGATACATTGTATGTCCGAATTTTTGGATTTCGGACCGAAATTTTATAATTTTTGCTACATTTTTAACAGTTGAAAAATAAGTCTGCGAACCTTCCCAAGAGTCTGCGACGTACGTCGCAGTGTTGCGCCGATTCTGCTCCCGGGAAATTCGGTATATTTTATTCCGCGACTAAGTTTCACTATAGTTTCACGGAATTTCATGGTTTCATCCTAAGACAGATTAACATAATCCATGATTTTCCGCCGGTTTCCGACTAAAAATTTTTGCGATATTTACCCGCGAACAGTTAACAAATTTCGAGATTTTCCTGCGACAAACTGACAAGTTTTTCGATGTTTCCTCACGACAAATTGTTGAATTTCGCGATGTTTTTCCCACTGTCAGATGAGGAAAGTTACGATCTTTTTCCTGCGATCGATCGATGGGTAAGGAACATTTTTAAAAAAAAGCGAAAAAAGAGACTAAATCTGAAAAATATAGACTAAAAGAGACAAATGCAAAAAAATAGCGAGAAAAGCGAGTTTAGCGACTCGCTCCGAGGCCTGAACAAATTACTCAAAAAAGATGTCGTATTTTTGTAAAATTTCCATTATTGTGAACATCGTTTGAACCAAAGTCACACTTGGCTTGAAATCAAATTGTTAGGCTTTAAAAGTAAAATAAAAATCCTAATATATTTGAAATACAGTAGACTCCCTCAAATCCGCACAGCTTGGCTCCAGAGGCTATGTGGATTTTAGAATTTTGCAGATTTCTGGTCATTACTTTGTTTACATTTTTCAAACAGTCATTTGAATTTAATTAATAATGCAATCAAAACTACAATGAATGCTTACAATATAATAAAATTTTAAAATAAGTAATAAGCTAAAATAATAAAAATTTAGATAACTTTTAAAATATTAAAAGCAAAAGTCAAGTTAAAATCAATAATGTTTCATTAAATATTTACTATAAAGATCAAATGTATTTTTCTTAAATTATTCAATGAAACTTGCCTCATAAAGACAAATTACTAATTCACATCAAAATCATAAAATAAGGAAGTTTTATTTCAGGTTTAGCCAGATTTAATAACCAAAAAAGCTTGCTTAATACATAATTATATTTGGTAAGAAGATTCTGATGACTAATGATATCAGCAATATCTTTAATGTTTTCAGAAATAAATTTATTTTTCCTTCACGAAAAAAACACGAATTCTGTAATATTAATGAAAATTACAAATCAAAATATATATGAAACAGATATAAAAACAATAATATCAAATTTTGTCCGTATATCTGAGCTGAATGTTCCATTGTTTACATCCATAATACATTACATACATTGTTTACACCCATAATTATATGCGAATTTTAGAGAGTTGTGGATTTGAGTGAGCCTACTGTATATCCTAATATATAATATCCAAAAAAAATATTGAAATAAACCCTGATACACTTAAAGAAAATGTAACTTTATTTAAATAAAATTTTAGGCAAGTTTTTTTCTTATTCAGGTGCCAAATATTGCCAACAAAAATGATAAATCGTCAGATATTGTTTCAATGGATTGACTTTGAAAATGAATACTTCTTTTAAACCACTTAAAATTCCTCTCATATTTAAATTAAATATTTTTAACACTGTTATTTCATTGCATTAACTGTTATATACAACTGTTTTTCATTGCATTTTAAAGAAAATCAGTAACAGCTTTTCCATTCTGTTTATCAAGCTGTTTCTTTTAATTTCTAATGTATATATATACTATTCAATACTTTTACAAAAAGACAGGATAATATGCCATCACAAAGATAAACGCATGCCAATGGTAACCTCTTTGTCAAAAAACTGAAATTTTCATCATAATTTTATAACTAATGTCTGTAGAATGATGTACTGAAAGCCTTTTTTAAAATAATATCTATCTAATAGTGCATGTTCTATCAAAATTCTTCCAGTAAAACTTGAGCAGTAAGCAGACAGAACGAAATTTCCTTTATATATTATACATATATAGGTAGATGTTATAGTTCTCAAGGAAAGAAAAAGCTGAAAATGATTATGATATAAAAATGAACAAAAAATTCAAAGTATCCATATAAGCTAAGTTGGCTAGACTATTTTCATAAATATATAGACAGTAATAGGGAGGGATGGGACAATTTTTACAAAAATAAAATTATCAATTTGATTATAATTTTATGTTAATAAACTAATTAAATTAACAAGAAAAATGTCCCATCTCTCCCTCGTGTGAGAGAAGTGTGAGACATGCTTTTAGAACTAATGCAGAGAACTTCATCAAATTTTAGTTTCTTTTACACTAGAATATATAACATAATTAGACGCTAATTACATTTTGGCATTAACCTTGCAACAGGTGGTGCAGCTATGCTGCATTTTGCACGGTTTTTCCGATAGCTATATCTCGACAACCAACGCACAGAATTTCATCAAACTTCAGATTTTGTTACGAAATGACATATAACATAATTACACGATGATTACGTTTTGTTATAAATCCTTCAACTGATGGTGCTGCTGTGCTATATTTTACACTTTTTTTTAAAAAACTAGCTATATCTCAAGAACTAATGCACAGAATTTTATCAAACTTCAGATTCTTTTACACCATAACATAATTAGACGCTTTTTTACGTTTTGGCATAAATTGTCCAAGATATGGTGTTGCTGTGCTACGTTTTGCAAATTTTTTGTTATAACTATATCTCAAGAACTAATGGACGAAATTCCATCAAATTTCAGATTCTGTTAGGTCTTGACATCAATAGATGCTTATTAGGTTTTAGCATAAATTACCCAACATGAGGCACTACTAAGCTCATTTTCTCAAATATTAATTAAATTTTGCGTTTTAGGCGTTTTGGATACTAGAATCTCATTAGGCTAGGTCAAATGTTCGAGGAAATTCGATAGTGGGTAACTTTGGGGGCACCACTTTTTTTTTTTTTTTTTTTTTTTTATAAATATTAAAATGTACTTATGAGATAGAAGAAAGTTTTGGGATTGACACATCCAACTAGTTAAATTAGAGATAAATTCCATTTATTGTTATTCAAATAACTTTCTTAATAATTGTGTCCTGTAAAAAGCCATGTCCCAAGAACAAATTTTGATTTTTAAACCCTATTTTTTTTTTCCTATATGTATCGTTTAAGTTATCTTTCAGGATATTTTTTATGTCTTTGTAGTCTTTATATTATCCCTATATACTTTAAATATTTTTTTTCATTTTATAAGAAAAATTCATGTGTCCCTTAATTTTTGTCCCCTGTGTTACCGCCACCTTTTTCTTAATATTAAAATAAGAATTTGCAACCTAAATGTTGTTAACAGTAGTCATTCATGTACTTTTAGAATTAGAATTTATCCTAGGTAGTCATTTTCCTCATTTGTTAAATTTTGAAGAATATTATCTAAGTAAAAGTGATTTTTGAAAGTGGGTGTGTTTTTTGTGTGTCTCCTGTGTTACTATTGATTTATTTCGATTAATTATTGTCTGAGCGAAGCGAAGTCTTTATACTCAGAGATACGTAAAGATATTAAAATTCAAAAAAATTCTTTCGTCAAGCAAATCTCAAAAAGTAGTTGTCGGATTTTGATTCTGTTTGTACCAATAGGTACCTATGAAGGTAATCTGGTGAATGCACTACATACGAAAAATTAGTTCCAAATAGTTTAAAAGTTATATTAAAAAAACTGATAAAAAAGCACAATTTATTTGCATACGTCACAGAAACTTGGTGTGCGTCATTTTTCATCGACTTGATATTTTCATAGACAACCGAACCAAAACACATGGAGTAAATAGTAATTGTCTGAGCGTAGCGAAGTCTTATACTCAGAGTACGTAACGATATTAAAAATAAAAAAAATTCTTTCGTCAAGCAAATCTCAAAAAGTACTTGTCGGATTTAGATTCTGTTTGTACCAGATGGTACCTATGAAGGTAACCTCGAGAATGCGAATGCACCTACTTTCAAAAATTAATTCCAAATAGTTTAAAAGTTATACTAAAAAAACTGATAAAAAAAGCACAATTTATTTGCATACGTCACAGAAATTTGATGTACGTCACTTTTCACCCGCTGGATGTTTTCGTTAAATTCCAGAATTCGAGCACATGGAGAAAAGAAAATACGCATGCAATTTTTATTTACTTAAAATAAAACTAAATGAAATAAAAAAAATTGGAAAGGAAATCTATTTTATTATTATTATTTATTTATATATTTAAAACAAAAAAGCCATAATACTTAGTAACTTAGCATTTGAGATTTTGCGGTAATCTTTATAATAACATTTTTTAATTCCCATTAGCATTTTATATATTTCACGCGCGCAGATTGGAAACAATTATTTCGTTTTTAAATAAAATACGTGCTTGACATGCGTTCTTTAGATATTACTTTTAATCATATATTATATTGTTATATTTTTTACATAGATTACTTAAAATTATTTCTCATTAAGCAATGTGTCTTCCCCTGCGATTATTGCGTGATTGCACTTATTTTTTTTTGGTTAAATTTTATGAAAACGTAAATATGCCACAGATGTCATATGCTTTCTAAGTTGGCGCGATTGCAACAAAATGGCGATTGAATGTCTCACATGGTAAACCATTTATTTTGTTTCATCAATCTATTTAAAAAAGAAACAACAGTGGAAGCAATAAGTAAACAGTTATAAATAATAAATAGAATAAAATACATAAATAACACAATAAACCATAAATATTAACATTTAGAGCAATATTCAAAACTTCCACCAAATCAAAGTTTTTGCCAATTTGCGGGAGAAAAAATCGCGCCACGTAGTGCGTATGTGACTTTCGTACAATATGTATATGTAAAAATAAGCATAAACGTTTATCAGGTTTATTTATGCGGCTGATCATCTATTTGCAACAAATCTCACTTTTTGACTCCAAACTGGAGTGCCAAGGTAAAGGTAATGTTAGAAAAGTACTATTAGGGCAGGTATATCATATATGCATCGGATTTGGGGCAAATTTGGCGAAATCTTTTTAATATTAGTTACATATATATTTTTCAATTATTTTCTATTATTTTAAAAGGGAAATAACAATAAATAAAAACACGATTAATTAATAAATATTGAAAAAAAACTATATATATATATATATACAGGGTGTCCGAAAAGTCTGGAAACGGTCGAATAACTCGAGAAATACATATGAGATTGAAAAACGAAAATATGCGTATTAAATATTTTTAAATAAGCTACTCAGTGATACCAAATTTGACCTTTGCAACCGACCCCCTGGGGGTCAGAGGGGGGTCCAACTTTGAAATCTTAAATTATAACCCCCATTTTTTATTACAGATTCGGATTCTACGGACAAAAATACGTAACTTTTGTATTTGATGTTTATTTCGAATCCTCGTTTATCACGGTGTAATTGAGCATATAAAATCGATACATATTTCGGCTTTTCCAACGGGATTTTCCCTAATCGAAACTAATTGGGGAGAATTTATGACATCAAATTCCTCGTCTTTTGCAATAATAGCATTTCCTGAAAATCACCTGTGCCGATTATTTCGGTAGTGCTACACAGTTAAAAATTTGATCCATTTGCTGTAGCGTCACTCCACAGCTTTTATAGAATATCTCTTTCATGACCAATGAGAATGTTCCATAACACAGTAAAGTACACTGTAAAAAAATTGACCCTTTTGCTGCATCGTCACTCCACCGCTTTTATAGAAAACGATTACTTTACTGTGTTATGGAGCATTCTCATTGGTCACAAAAGAGATATTCTATAATAGCTGTGGAGTGACGCTGCAGCAAATGGGTCAAATTTTTAACAGTGTAGCACTATTGAAATAATCGCCACGGGCGATTTTCAGGAAACGCTAGTCCTACAAAAGACGAGGAATTTGACGTCAAAAATTCTGCCCAATCAGTTTCGATTAGGGAAAATCCCGTTGGAAAAGCGGGAATATGTATCGATTTAATATGCTCGATTACACCGTGATAAACAAAGATTTGAAATAAACATCAAATACAAAAGTTGCGTATTTTTGTCCGTAGAATCCGAATCTGCAATAAAAAATGGGGGTTATAATTTAAGATTTCAAAGTTGGACCCCCTCTGACCCCCAGGGGGTCGGTTTCAAAGGTCAAATTTGGTATCACAGAGTAGCTTATTTAAAAATATTTAACACGTATACTTACGTTTTTCAATCTCATATGTATTTCTCGAGTTATTCCGCCGTTTCCAGACTTTTCGGACACCCTGTATATATATATTAAGTAAATAAACAATTTATTAATAAATAAACAACAATAGCAGGGTTACTAAGCCATGCAAAATAATGTTATTTGTGGTGTTGAAAAAAGTTCGTTGGGTGTGCGTTGTGTCATTAATAAAGTTCGTTAGCGTGATCGATAGTGGAACTTTAATTTAATGTAAGAAAATAAAATAAACTGGAATAATCTTACTTGAAAATACGATGACTGTGGAAATGAAGACAGAAGACCATGTACAAAGAAGATACAAACTTGTTGAAGAGAATAACATCTTCTTTATTTTATTCTTTTGTTAGGATGACAACATAGAAATTTACTTTGGTCACCAGAACCTTTGAAGACCATGTATTATAAGAATGTTGCATGAATTCATCAAACTGTAATATCACATTCATGGAAAGGCAGCAAGGCATAATTAATTTAGAATGAACACGGGAAAAACTTGTAAAGATTCCATATCCGGCGGAATTATAATATGAATTCTTCTTGCGATTCGCCGTTCGCACACGGCGCGCGGCCGGCAAAGCCAGCGGGCTAACGTTTCAATTTACATCCCCTTACGATATCATCAAACTTAATTCTGATTTAAAAATTAACCGCGTTTACTATTTAAATGTATTCTACGGGGAATCCAAAAGTAAAAAGAAACAAAGTTTAAATTGATTAGAGAATTAATATTTCGTCATTATCTTAAAGAGCAAATTGAAAAAAAGGCATTTGAAAAGAATTATTTAATTCGTTCTACGCGCTTAGCAGAACGCCCTTACGTGACGAAGTCGGCGCAATATGGGTGTGGTGAAGGAGTGTCAGCGCCCACAGTGACGTCATCATAATACATCGCGGCGCAGATGCGAGAGGACAAGTAGCGCGCGATCGTAAACTAAAAATACAGAATTAAATTTAAGGAAAACTCGCTGCTTAAATGAAGAAAAGAATAAAAAAAGATACGATAAACTAAACACTGTGAGATTCATCTCACATTACCCCCAAAGACCGAACAAAATTTTGTAAGACCAGGGATGTAAAAGGTGAAACGAAGAAGACCTTTTACAGAAAATGGGATGACAAAATTTTGAAATGCCAGCCTGAAAAAAAAATCAATTAAAAGCCAATTTAAACGATTTTCATAGTTAAGATCAATGTCGAAGTGCTGCTAAAAAGGAAGGACCGGTGACCAAAAGTGAGAGAGAGAAAGAATATACATTGCATAGAGTACATTCATAGGTCAAAAAGTATACAATATATTAAGTATACAGTAAAATGCCAAAAATATAGTAATGGCAAAATTTTCATGTGATCTCAAAAAATTATCATATTTGACAAATAATAAATGTTAACACATTTTAAGTTAACAGACAAAAGTGAGATCATTGACTAGTCATAATTTAAATATTTATGGTACCAAATAACAGAATTAAACTTCTGAAAAGATTGCAAATACAGGAGCAACAAAAAGTCAAAAAAATCTTGTGGGTTTGACTTTTGCCTAGGACTTTAAAAATTTATATATGATATAAAATAGAGTATTTTCTATAACTCTAATATTAAATTCAACTGGCCATATATTAATTCAAATTTCATAAAAATAATGACATCATTTGTGTACACATTAAAATTTCACTCAATTAAAATAAACAACCAACAACATGTGAGATAAATTGAGCAACTGAGTCGTGCACTACTCAATCACACAAAGTACCCCACAGCAAAAAGTCGTCACTTCAATCAAAAGATCTGTCATGACAAAGGTTTAAAACATATTAATAGTCATACTTATTTATTAGGCCTATACACTTATAAGAATTCTTAAACTATAAACTTTACATATACCATGGTTTTCTTTCAAAATGAGGGAATGGTGATCACCAAAAAAATAAACTACTTTCATATACATAAAAGTAACAATTTGACACAATCGAGAAATATATATTTATGTTTAATTACCATACCATGTACCAGGAATCACTTAAAAATGTTTTGTAGAATCATTATGGGAAAAAAAGGAAGAATTATGTATTATACAAATAAATCTATTGAGATTCGATAACGGGCTTACAATTATGTTAATAGTCTCCACCCAATCACTAGAAATCATTAACAATGCTGTAAACAAAAAATTATACACATGTAAACACAAAGTTCACAACTATTTCAATGATTACCCCATAAACCATCAACATATCTGGGAACACAAATAGATACACATATATACATAAATATTTACACATATAAATAACATATTACATATTTTTCAAATATTTTTTTTTAAATTCCGATCACATAATGCAAAAGTTTTTTTGGCTGTATAAACTGATAGATGCACACAGTTTCATGTGACTTTCATCTCTTAAGGCTCCTGCGGCTGTATGCAGAAACACAGTTACCATCCAAAGCAATTATGGACAAGAATATATCAAAAAAAATAAGTATACTGTTCGGTAATATGATTTGAAATGGTACACTGGTATAACTAAACATTGTAGACATACAGAATCAGAACTGTCAGGCTGCTGTTACAGAAAGAGATACAAAAATGAACTTTGAACAGATGATTATTTATAATCATCTGTTGATTATTATTTATAATCATAAGATATTATCATTTTCTTTCTCTCTACATGATAACAGCATTAACTGGAAGTATGGAACACATTTAAAAATTATAGATATGTATACATACATTTTTAAGTCATAATCAGGTTGTTTAAGTCATGAAACACTTTATTAATTCACTAGATGAGTTAAAAATATGTATAAATGCGCTGGTAAAAAGTTCATCTAGAGTTGTGCTTTCTTTTGTATACTATTTGTATACATAATATGCTCTTAAAAGATCATATCTAAATTTTCATATATTTTAAAAACAAAAATAATCCAATAGCTAAATAATTCTTTTAGCCACAAAAAATCATCCAAAATTTTGAATTCAATAAGATTAATCGTACATTTATGAATCAAAATTTATAAAGTTGCAAAAGTAAAGCAACATAAATCAAGAGTATCTTCTCAATATACTCTGACTGCCTAGGAAAACAATAACTTAAAATTACAAAACTAAGCTGCAATAAGAAAGCAACTAAAGTTGAAAATATTTTATCTGGTATATTCAGACAACCTAGGACTTAAATTTCATTAATACTAGTAACTCTTTGTAATGTCATAATCGAGTAAAACGTTTAAAATTACCAAACAAGTGTACCATAAAAATATTCAGCTTGAATCTTGCATAATTTAACAAAGTAAAGTTAAAATTTCTATGTTTGTAATAAAAGTTAAAACAAAAGTTACTTTTAAATTAATTTTAAAGAATTGTCAAAAATTAAAATTAAATAACTGTCAAAATCAGAAAAATATTGTAGAATAAACAGAATTAGTCTTGACATAACATGATATCCAGGAATCCTGCAAACATATTAATATAAAAACATAAAATACAGATGAATACAATCTCTTTAAGAGATTTCTGTGATCCCTGTAGAAGAAAATTAACTAAATAATGAACAAAGGTAGAACGAGAGAAAAAAAAAAAAAATAGTATAATGTACAGATGTAAAGCAGCTCTTGTTATAAACAACAAACGGTTGTAAGAGAATAGTACTGGCTGAATTAGTCAGATAGTTTATAAAAAAAATAGTTAGCGGAAGTATTTTCACCAAACTGAACATATTTATCATAACTAAGGAGCATTAAAACACACTGAAGAAGAATGTGGTACACATTGCAGGCACTAATGTTTACTTAGCAAAAACACTGAAGACATTTCACTAAAACATACCACACACCATGAAGAGTTGAAGAGTTGAAGACGAAATCTGGCGAAATTCACTGTCAGTGAATTGAAATACTTGAAATAAAAAAAATGCGCTGGTAAACATATTCACTACAGATTTCTGCTTCTTGTTTTGTATACATGATGAAAAGAGAAAAAAATATTTTCTTCCTTAAAAATATATCTTGATATAATCAATTTTAAAAAATAATTTCTTGCATAAAGTTAAAAAAATGAGGCATATCACAGATTAAATTTTAAATGCTTTGGGCTTGAAATAATATGAAAAACACTATACCTGAAAATAAATATGATCTTGAGTAATTGTGGATTCCTGCAACAAATTCCAATCATGTTCTTCAGCAAAAATTTTGCACTGTGAGATTGAATTACTACACAAGCAAAAAAATTGACTCGAAATTCATAAAAATAAAATAATGTTGCCTTCATTGCCTCTTAGAAAGCAACATGAGAATCAAGAATGACGATGATGTGGAATGCCATGCATGTTGACGAATCTGTGAAAAAGCCAAAAAAATATTTACTTCAAAGTAATTATGCATGATGAGCCACTAATACACAATTATTTGAAGTTGATCAAATTTTAGCTGCAGAAACGTCCATATGTTATTGATGAAAACAAGTTTGAGTTACACATACCTTTCATGAATGGTGCTTATAGAAAATAATTTCTTCATTAATAAAATATCTTCACAATTAATAAAAAAAAAAAATTTTGCAGAAATTTGAGAGAGAAAAAAAAATTTGAGGCATATTCAACTTTGTAGAAATTGGGTTACATAAAGAAAAGGCACTATATCAGTAACTGGCACACACAAAAAAAAAATTTAGTACTAGATATTGAGCAAAATCTTCTTGATCTTTTGCATTTTCTCTACTACAGAACAGTAAAGTTCCATAAATCTTCACAATCAGTCATTCTGCAAAAGCTATTGATTATAAACAAAAATAATAATAATAATCTTGCTTCACAAACCAACTTCGAGAAATACAGGAGAAGCTCAGCAATATATGGATAATTTACTGCATCATTACTAAAACTTCTTCATCAGACATCAAAGTAGAAAAATGAGCACAAATCTTTAAATTAAATTGTTTAAACAGGAACAAAAGAATTTTAATTGGTATGTATGAAAATAATTTTAGCACTTTCTTCACAACACCTGTATACCATTAAAGAGGCTCGAAAAATGGATTAAACTACATACTTGAGGACCACTTCATCAGGTAAACAAATGAATGAAAAGAAGTAAGTTTTCTTAATTGACATCTTTAAATGAGATATGCAGAGTAAAAATTCTTTAGTAATTAGGATGAAACATTGAATTTAAGTTTATTCCTTATTTCTTCTTAAAGTAAAAAAATAAACACAACTTGATATGGTAGAAGGACAGAAGTCTTCAAAGAAAATTATGTAGGATATAGCAACTACGAATATTTATGAAGAATCTCAGCCTCTTTGCATATCAAATGCATAAGAAAAATTTTTAGAAGAAATAATATATAAACAATATTTATCGCAGATTTCAAGGGGGAAAAAAAATTCATCTTTATATGTGAGTGCCATAATTAGACTTTAAAACCCAATATATAACTAAAAATATAACCTCTTATTAAATAAATATGTTCTTAAAAGTATGAAATTATTTTTTTTAGAACTTCAAAACTTCATTACTTTCTAAATATAGTACTGCAATCTGAATAATAAATTTCTTGTTTTTTTTTTTTTTTTTTTTTTTTTTTTTTTTTTTTTTTTTTTTTTTTAATATTTGGCATTTGGAAACAGCAAGATGAAAAAAAAAAAAAATTGTGAAGTCTTTAGAATCATAAGTACATCGATCTTTTGTAGATAGAACAACAAAAAAAATTATTTCACTTGACTAGCAGAATATAAAACCTCTTGAAATTTTATATTAAAAATAATAATTTGTAAAGCACTTGTAATTTACTTTTGTTTAATTATTAATATTGGCATTTCTCATCTCTTTTAATACTTTCAAAATTCCATCAAGAGGATTCAGTCAGGAACGCTTCTGAGATTTCAAAGAACGAAAAAAAATATTGACTTTAGGGCAAAAATATTGAATTTACGGCAATTTTTAATTCTATTTTTATGCATTGAAAAGCAATAACTTAATTGTTCTTTAGAGTCATCGGCACCAATTGTGGTGTTGCAAATGTTCGTTGGGTGTGCGTTGTGTCATTAATAAAGTTCGTTAGCATGATCGATAGTGGAACTTTAATTTAATGTAAGAAAATAAAATAAACTGGAATAATCTTACTTGAAAATACGATGACTGTGGAAATGAAGACAGAAGACCATGTACAAAGAAGATACAAACTTGTTGAAGAGAATAACATCTTCTTTATTTTATTCTTTTGTTAGGATGACAACATAGAAATTTACTTTGGTCACCAGAACCTTTGAAGACCATGTATTATAAGAATGTTGCATGAATTCATCAAACTGTAATATCACATTCATGGAAAGGCAGCAAGGCATAATTAATTTAGAATGAACACGGGAAAAACTTGTAAAGATTCCATATCCGGCGGAATTATAATATGAATTCTTCTTGCGATTCGCCGTTCGCACACGGCGCGCGGCCGGCAAAGCCAGCGGGCTAACGTTTCAATTTACATCCCCTTACGATATCATCAAACTTAATTCTGATTTAAAAATTAACCGCGTTTACTATTTAAATGTATTCTACGGGGAATCCAAAAGTAAAAAGAAACAAAGTTTAAATTGATTAGAGAATTAATATTTCGTCATTATCTTAAAGAGCAAATTGAAAAAAAGGCATTTGAAAAGAATTATTTAATTCGTTCTACGCGCTTAGCAGAACGCCCTTACGTGACGAAGTCGGCGCAATATGGGTGTGGTGAAGGAGTGTCAGCGCCCACAGTGACGTCATCATAATACATCGCGGCGCAGATGCGAGAGGACAAGTAGCGCGCGATCGTAAACTAAAAATACAGAATTAAATTTAAGGAAAACTCGCTGCTTAAATGAAGAAAAGAATAAAAAAGATACGATAAACTAAACACTGTGAGATTCATCTCACATTATTCTGGCGCCAATTATGCCATATATAAGTTCCGTGTTCTTTTTTTTTTTTTTTGGAGAGCTTTATTATTTATGTATTTATTTATTTATTTATTTGGCATTGAAGGAACCAATCTGATTTCAATCTTCAGCCTTGGGGTTGCATTTTTAATACTTACCTACAAAGTTGAAAAGTGTTTATGCATTCGGTTTCCTTGTCCATGTGGCCATACATCCGCCTAACCTCGCTCTAATATCTGTAAATATACGCTTATTTTAATGCAATTTGTAAACCTTATTAAGGTCCCCTAGGCATGTTTGGTATTGTATATGATGTATGTGAGATTGAAGTTCCTTTAAAGGGGCACCCAAAAGAATTTGATTACATTATCGTCTATGGGTAAGAAACGTTCACAGCGTATGTTAATGACATTACGCTATTGCAGATGGATTGAAACTGATATAAATCACCGAGTTTCACTACGATTACGTTATAACAGAATATTCATAGCATTTTTATTCTATTTACAGGGACACATTAAAAAAATCAGCTACAATACTGTCTTTTAGTAACACTTGTTGAAATTTGTTTAAATTTTGGCATGTGCTTTTAAATTTAACTATTTTTTTTAAGTACGTTCAAAATTATATAAATACATACCGCATGTAGTCGTCGTCTGATACGTCCCTCTGTCTGACTATCCATCAGTCTGTCCACATATAACTCCACAAAAACTACCCAACCGAAACGATTGAAATTTTAAATATGTATTTGATGCAAATTTTGTTGAGTCATTAGAAATTTTAGTAAAATTGAGTATATAGTTCAAATATAGGGTCAGTTAAAATATTCCGTTACAATACGGCCGAAGGGTTGAGATAGTTCCAAATACTTTTTAATTATAACTACCGTTGAAACATAAGGAGATTATTGTAAAATTTATGAAGTGCTCTAGAATATAAATTTTGCAGAATATGCCGCACAAAGAAAACTTATTATTCACTTACAGGATACACAAAAGACTTCCGAAACATAATGGTATGTGGAGGGGAGGGGCAGTACTTTTTTCCAATCAAGAGATTTTATCATAGAGACATTTCCTCATTTGTCATTACAGGTTTTTAAAATAATAACTTATTCGGGTAAAAATGCATAATCGAGTTCACTTTGGCGTATTTGAGCCTGCATGTTTTGCCGAAGAAATGTGTTCAGATTTCTAAATCACTTGTGATGATTCTTTGACATCTCAAAGGTTATGCAGATGAGATATTCAAATGTCATGTCGTACCTTATATTACAAGCATTGCATTTTAGCATATAAAGCATTTTATTTATTCCAAGATATTGCTCAACTTCTTGAGAATAGGTTTGAAAATAAAATAAAACTGTGTATGTAGTGGCCAGCATGCACGATCCATTTAAATCGAATTAATTATATCTAGAACACACAGTTAAACGACGCATTGCATTCCTTTGTTGCCGTTTTCGGAATTTTTATGTATCACTTTTTAAAGAGAGAATTCCCTAAATTCCTATCGAGAACCTCATCGCATCAATAGAAATCAGATGTAGATATTATACTTTTATATATATTAACTATTATGTATTAATTATTTAAGGGGTCCATGCACCATATAAACCATTCCCTTTTTCTATTCAACATTCATGATTTGTGCCATTTTTAGGTCCTAAAATTGCTGCTGTGTCTGTTTATGTTTTTGATGTAATTTCAAAGAGCTCAAATTCCGATACAAGTTATTTTAGTATTTTATTATCTGTATTACTTTTAACGCATTGCGTATTACCAAATTTATACCCAAGCATGGGTGTTTTGCATAAATTGCTTTTCCAATTTTTAACCGTGTATATGAATTTATATAGACTATTTTGTAACTCAATATTTTACTTTGGCCATTTTCGTCATTTGAACTTGTGGCAGTATATGGTCAATTAAAGGTAGCATGTTATTATTTTTTCTTTTACTTTTTGCAAAATATTGTTAAATCTATGTTCTCAGCAATATCGCTCAGACTAATCCCTCTGAGGGAAGTCCTAGTTAATTTTCTAGTTTATTGGCATTTAAATTGTAAGTCTTAGTTAAAAGAATATATTCCATCTAACTTTACATTGTTTCTGTGAAAATAGTAATACATAGGTGATAATTTATTTCATTTTGTCTCCTGTGTTACTAGTCCCCTGTGTTACCATGATATTGGTAACCATGTTGTTAAGGGACAAAAAACCCAAGTTTAAAAATGAAATGCATCAGAATATCCTGTTTTTTAATGCATTTGTTGGTCTATATGAGAAATACATTTTTAATTAATACATAAGTACACTTTTAAGATTGTCAAATATTTTATGTTCAAATAGGATGTCCCCTTTGTTACTGACATTTCCTTTATCAGAACAATAGAAAAAAACTTTCTTATGAATCAGTTTTATAATATGCACTGGCTAATATGTATAAATAAGTTTTACTATAATTTTATTATATTAGAGTAATTTTTACCAAGTTATATAAAGTTTTATACAGGAAGAATACAAAAAAGGGTAACACGGGGGACATAATATGCCTATATCATGAAAAAATATATACATAAACAAAAAACTATATGGCACTGAAAAAGAGCATTTATATCAAAGTGTTAATATTGTAAAAACAATTCTCTATTTTAATAAGAAAAAATGAGAAGATTATTTAAAATACGGTAACACAGGGGACATTTTTCAGCCAATGTGTCTGTGTTTCTAAGTGTAGTGATAAATATTTTTAAAAAAAGTGTGCTGCTGATATGCAATTTCTACTCTTGAATATGTATACAACCCTCTCAAAGATATTTTTATTTCATTTTAAATGAAAAAAGTTTTGAAAAAAAAATTTCTCAAAAGGGACCTTTATTTTTGGAATGACCCAAATAAGAACTAAAGCTTATTCTAAACCAGCAAAAGCCGTGCTTTATTTGCATTCGGGAAGCATTATTTCATAAGATAATTATTTTAAAGTAACATTTTTTATATTATTTTTGCATCTTTATTAAGCAAAAATATTATCTCATGTTTTGGCGCATTTAAATTTTAGAAATGTAAATTCAGCCAAATAACTAAGAGTTTCCTTGGAATTGTTTTATTTTTGATATATGGCTGGTATAAATAAAAATATTTTCAAGGCAAAATCTTACAAAATATTTTTTTAATTTTTAACTAAAAGTTTTAAAGATGTTTTTACATTTTCCAATAGCCTCTGGTGTTTTCTCAAATGGACAATCATAGGTATGTTTTCAATCTTTGTAACTCACATCAAATAATCTTTGGTAGCAATCTTAGAATAATACATTCAAAGAAGGTTATTTCTTTAAAATCCTTTTTTTTTTTTTTTTTTTTTTTTTTGAAAAACATTTGAAATCTGCTTTCATTGATACTAAGAACTATTAACTACAAATTTTTTCATTCTAATTTCTTTTTTTTCCTGCATACCAGCATATGAAAATTTTTGATATTGTAGAATCTCTCATAAGGAAATTTTCTATTAAATGCTAAACCTTGAAGAGTTTTCACACTCGACAGCACTACGTACGTAAAGCCAACTGATGTCTCTTTATCCCTAATATCTACTACTGCTTTATTTAATGTCAAACCTTGGGATTTATGAATTGTAACCGCAAAAGCTAATTGCAAAGGAAATTGTTTTTTTGAGCAATTTATATTTCCATTTTTCCAGAATTTAGTTATCGGTGGAATCGGAATGCAGCCATAAGTTGAATGACTATAGGTTTCAAATTTAACCATGATTATTCGCGGCATATGGTCTGGTGGCCCATGATTTTTTTCATAAATAATGTCTGCAACATAACCTAAATCCTTGTTTACTAAACCTTTTTCGGTCCACAGAATAGAACGCAACATTACTTTAGACCCAAATGATAAACTTAGAAATGGTTCAAGTCCATTTGTCACTTCAGAGTCGGACAACTTTGCTTTGGTACAATTATGAAGAGCTAGAATAAAGGCAATGGGTTGATGCATTTCTTTTAATTTTTATATTCTTTTAAGTCTTTATTCGTTGAAAACAGCCTAATTGCATCTTTAAATAAATGCTGCTCGCTTTTTGAAAGAGATTGTAAGCTTCGATTCATTAATATTTCATAGTCTTTCAATAGTACATTCTCCATCGCTAATTTGATCAAGTATGCTGTAAAATATTTGTTGAGTTTCATCTTGCCGGAAGGATGATGACAAAAAAATATTGCGAATAGTTGAAGAAAATAACAATTGTCCTTCCAAAAGAAATTCACTTCCTTGATTTTTGTCATTATAAAGAAGCCTGTCATTTACTGGAGGTAGTTGTTTGATATCTCCAAATAAATATAGGAATATTCCACCAAAAGGTTCATCTTGTTTCAATGGCACAGCACTATGCAATCGAAAATCTATTTTTCGTAAAAGACTGCACCCAATCATACTTATTTCATCTATAATTATGAATTCAAAATTTCAAAACTCCTCTTGAAGTTGACCAAGCGAATATGGACTAAGATCTCTTAGCTTTTGATTTAGTTCCAATAAAAGTTTTGAATGAATTGTTGATCCATTTATATTGATTGCAGCAACACCAGTTGGTGCAAGCAATTGAAAAGAAGATGGACCAAATGTTTCATTTAATCGAACAGTGAAGTAATGTATTGAAGTACTTTTTCCAGAACCTGCTTTTCCTTGGACAACAATTCTTTTTAATTGGCATTTCTTGCCTATGACCTTGCAAGAAATTGAGCTGTTCTTCAAAAATATCGTTCATACCATCGAATCATAACGTCAATACCAAATATAAGAATTAATTTTACTTGTTTTATGATTCTTTTGTTGCCCCTTTACCAAAGTAAATACCTAAATAAATAAATCATAATATAATTCTTCTAAAATCTATAAGTATAAACTGCGTAAATAATTTTGGCAGAATAATGAAAAAATTTTTTTATTTAATATATTAATCATGATTCTATCTATAATTACTAACCCCATGGTTTATTTTCCTTCTTAAAATAAAAAGATATGGGTTCATTTTTTTATTTGCAAATGATTTTGGCAGAATAATGAAAAAATATTTTATTTAATTAATCACGATTCTACCTATAATTACTAACCCCATAGTTTATTTTCTTTCTGAAAATAAAAAGATATGGGTTCAATTTTTTACATGCAAAAATGCGTCCATAATAGAAACACATGTAGAATAAATAAATTATTAAAATATTTTTTAAAGGTTATTCTATAAAAAAAATAACATTGCGCAAATCTACAAATCATAATTTATTCTTATATTTAATTTCAAGTCGAAATACTGAATAGTTTTTTTATAAAGAGTATGACAAAATGTAACTTGAGTGGCCTAGTAGAGGATTCGTTTTGCTCATCCTAATAAATGATAATTTAGAAAATATTTCAAAACTTTTATCCCCAATTCATACGTTTATTTCAGTATTCATTTGAAGTTTTAGGTTTTTTAGAAAACATCTTCAGCTTAAATTTACCATTGTGACTACGTTACCATTACGTCTACCATCTCTCTAGGGCTAGAGGCACAAGCATATATACCTATTAGTGCTTGCGATGGGATACGTATAGCAGCTATACGTTTTAACGATATACATATATCCGTATAATACGTTTCTCTGCTATACGGATACCTTAAAATATACGTTTAAACCTATCCAGATACGTAAAGGGCGTATCAATTAAACGTATATTTAAGAATACGTATATTTAATGTATACGTATATTCCACGTATCGTATCTAATTTAAATAGTGGACTTCATCAGTCTTATGTCATTGAATGGAGAATAATTTGGAAATCGGTGGCATTACGAAAGGAATCAGCATAGTATGTCTTATACATAGAGATTGAGCAATTAAAAGCGTATATTTTTTTATAACAGTTAGCAAAATATCACAGAAGATCAGACTCCTGATTGGCCAATCTCGTTTCACTTATAGTGAAATATCTATCTGGATTCCGAACAAGATCTTGTTATTTTCCTTTATAAATCAAACAAATTACATTCAATTTATCCTCTTGTTATTTTCTTTTATGCTTTTTTCCTGTAGTTTGATGAAAATCTGTGCTTCTTGAAAATTCTTGAGATAGAGCTATTGCAGAAATCATAAAAAAGACAGCATAGTAGCGTAACATGTTGAACGATTTACACACAAAAATAATCAGCACCAATTTCTGTCAGGGACTACCTGAATATATAGGGGTGACTGGGGCACATGTGAACAGTTCACATAAACATAGCTTTTTCTCATAACCGAGTTAATTTCTATAAGCAAAACTACTCAATATAGTAAACAGAACTTTTTTTATGCATGGTATTTTCTTTAAAATTACCTTTATAGTTCTTCTTATTTTTCTTAAAAGTTTTATGAATTAAAAAAAAAAAACTTAATATGTGTCCCAACGAATGGGCAGTTGTAAATACACAAGGGAAACATGTGAACGCAAGGAAAAATTATTTTTTGACATGTTTTTTATTATCTTTTTCATATGTTACCATGATCATTAGTTGTATTATCTGTTGAATTCACCATAAAGAAAAATATATGTATATTTATTTAGTTTCTGAGTGATATGTTTAAGCAAAATATTACAAACTAAAAATAAATAGATTTTATGGCTTAGATAATTGATAAAATATGGTTGCAATAAAATAAAAATTAAAGAAGTAAACTTGAGAAAATAATTAAAGAATTTGCTTAGGCCTTTTTGTTTGAGGTAGATTTTAGGTAGGGAGCATGATAAAAAAATTGTTTTCCATTTATAAGCTTCCTCTAAATTTAATTTCTTTTGATTTTAAAAGAAAGCGGGGAGGGGAGTCAATAATGGAGATTTCACAGTAGTTATAAGTTTAAAAATTTTATTTTCTTAAAATATGTATCTATTTTCAAAGCCCCAAATAACATAGCTGTTTTTAGAAATGGAAGTAAACTAATACTACAAGTTTGCAACAAATGAAATAGAAAGATTTGCAAAGTTGGTAAACGTAATATTTTTTGCATTAATGATGCATAAAAAAGAGTATTAAAAACCGTTAAATAAAATAATATATAACATTTATTGCATTTTAGAAAGTATTAAATTTATTTAAATTACAATTGAACATAAACGAGCTTGCTGCTTTTTATGTATTTGCTGACAGATGTGTTTGTAGAAGTTTCTATACAAAATCAACTTTATATGACAGAAATGTCTTATTATTTCAATAAAATTATAAATAATGGAGCTAGCACTATTTTCACAAAGTTAACTGAAAGAAACAGAATCACAGAATGATTATTGGAGAATTTAACGACGTGTTCAGATCGTGGAAAATAGCAATGTTGTTATATGCACCATTTTCACATGTGCCCAAGCCTCCCCCATATACGTTTCTTATTTCTGTGTATTAGATCTTGAGATAGAGCGCCGACAAAATTCATGTCACATACAGACAGACAAAGTCACAGACTCACAGACAGATATTTTGTAAAAACATGATTTTTGGACTCTCTTATCCTTAAACTTGTAAATCCATCAAAAGTATTCCCGAATCCAATACTTTCTTCTTCTGAAGATACAAGAAAATATAAAAAACTAAGTACTGCGCCACAGATCTTCCAAAGATTAGTTTGATTCTACCCACAAGTAATGTAAGACATTTTATAATAAATAACTTAGTTTTTTGGGGAAAAAAAATCTAAACTGAGGAAGTATTAAGATTTTTTTTTAAGTACCTGCATAACAAGTAGTAGTTAAGTAAACAAATCATAGTTCTTTGAACAAAGAATCGCGATGAGGATACTCTACTAGATATTTCTCAACGTCTCTAATCCGCAGAAAACACTGAAACATCAAATTTCATACACTGAACGAAAAACATTTAAACATTTATGCGTTTAACCGATTGGATAAGATCCGTATATACGATATACCGTATATGCTGTTTTGTGTAATACGTATAACAGCCGATGCCGTATTATACGTATAGCAAATCTGTATTTCGTATAATACGTATACTCGTATAAACGTATAATCGGGAGCTCTAATACCTGTATTGAAGCAGGGACCATTAATTTAAATTTTAATTACCATTAATTTTTAAAGATCAAATTAATTTGGTATTTTCTATTATTCCATAGAAATGAAAAAAAAAAAAAAATTTCAAACGATTTTTTAGAAAGTTTGTTGTTTTTGCCAATCCCAGGTGGTAGTAGCACCGGCATAAAATGTAGCCTGTGTAGGATCATAGACTGTCTGTAGGCTAGCCCTGGATATAGGTCAAGGTGCCAATCAGTACATTAGCAATATGTATTGAATCACCAATGCTCTTGACATACAGTGCCAGACCAATGTTTCTGTTAGTTTTTGATTGAGGCAATTGATTAGACCTTTGATTGATGTCATTTGTTAGTCCGAGAGGATGGATTTGTTAGTGAAAGGTGGTTGAACAAGTTCCTGAAAAGATCTGAAAAAGCTGTGAAATCATAAAAAACTGGTGGAACCAGAGAGAGCAGTAGAGATTAATCTTAAAAATGATACATTAAAAATTGGCAAATATTTACAATCTAAAAAAGTGCATAGAAAAGTAATGGAATCAGATTACCTATAGAGTTCATGAAATTACCCAAATTTTTGTTGATAGCTGACAATATGGACTGAGCTTTACTGGTGCCTTATATTCTGAATCCATTCAAAACGATTACTAGGCAAAGTAGTTAATAGAATGTATAATTATATTGTCTGAAATCAAGCTAAGCTCAACAATGCAAAACAAACATAAACCATGGTAATAAAGTACAACATTAATTTAGTCAGGTTGTTGAAGAATTTATGTGGCTAAATATTTCTGAAACAAATTTTTAGTACATGGTTGAATCGTATATGCTTAAGGTTTTTGGTTTACTTGGAGATTTGATCTTATCAAAAACTCCTGGAATAAAATTTGGTCCACACTTTGTACTGAACAGACACCTCAGGTTCTTGCTTTTTATCACATCAGCCTGTAACATATAGTCACAAACCCAAATTTTTAAACTGGTTATGAATGATTGAAATATGGAATATGTTAAAATGCTTTTTTCCCCCTGATTAGTTTTAAGGCACTAGTAAAGCTGAGTCCACATTTTCAGCTATCAACAAAAATTTGAGTAATTTCATGAGCTTTACAGATAATCTGATTCCATTACTTTTCTACATTGAAAATACTTGCCAATTTGTTACTGTATCTTTTTTTTTTTTTATTTAGCTCTACTTTTTTCTCTGGTTTCACAAATTTTTTGTATGATTTTAAATTTATTTTTACTCATGATATCTATTTCCATGACCAAGCAATACAAATCTCAAAACGAAGGATGACAGAAGCATAAAGACAGATAATAAAAAATTAATGGAGAAAACAAGTTTTGATAGACCCAAAAAGAGGCGAGTCAAAAAGGTAAAGACCTTGCACAAAAACAAAGTTATAAATTGAGAATTAGGTAATAGAAAGTCTGGGAGTATTAAGGGAGGCTAAAATTCTCCATGAATTGTATAGAGCCAATGTTTGTGCATATAATCAATAAAAATAGGGATTTTTTGTGACTGGTCATCAAAGATCACAATTTAATTGTCTTATTGATGCAAATTTTAATTTTCTGCGATTGATCAAAAAAAACTTTTTTATGACAAATTAATTGAGTTTTTTTTTTCTTTCTTGCAGATGATTGACAAAAATCCCAATCTTTAACAACGGGTTTTTGAAAAATTGTGAGTTTCGCTATCATTATGCCACTGTGAAAAGGTACACCTGCTGATCTACCACTATGCACAAAATTTAATACAATAAAATAACAAACAGAGAAGAAAAAAGAAATTAAAAAATTAAAGAGTTTTAAAGATCTTAAGCAATGCGTACACAGTGGTGAGAGGTGAAATTTAAGATGAAATTTACATGATTGATTATTTATAGTTAGAATAACGTAACAAATAGAACAGAATTAAAAAAAAAAAAAAAAAAAAAAAAGTTAAGGATTTTAAACTTTGAATACTGTGGTGAGGAAGAGGAAAATTTTGGAAAAAGGTGTGTGTGTGTGTGGGGGGGGGGATGTATTTAAATAACATTTTTAAAAACCAGAAATTCACTGAAACAAAGAAGATGTTTCACCTTTAACTAAAAAGAGAAAATTAAAGACTTTTTGTAAATTTTGCATACAAATAAACATTTTCAAAGACCAAAAATTAATTTTAAAATATTTAAGAAATTTTGAAGATTGTATGAATCCTAGCAACAGTTAGAAATATTTAAAAAACCACTGAATCATAAATTATCCATTATGCTATTTATTTAATTTGCCTAACATAACAATCTGAAAATGTGATGTAAAAATGAAAACATTTTATTCTTTTTTAAACATTTAAATATAAATAATTATTACAGCGGAAATTTTTTAAATCTGAATTTATAAATATACCAGGGATGCCACTCAGAAAGTAGCAAAAAAGAGGAAATTATGTGTAATGTAAAATTTACGACATTTTTCACAACTTTATGTGCGAATTTTGAAAATTATATTGTTTATAATAAACTAAATAAAGAATTGCAGCTTTTCTTTTGTTGTAAACTTTTAATTTATAAGACATTATTATTAATTTATAATTATTATTATTAATTAGAATTTATAACTTTTAATTTATAATTTATATTATTAATGATTTTTCTTTAGTTCACAGTATTTTACATCAATTAAGGTAACCCAGCAGCAGGTTCAGTGAAGAATTTTATGTATTGCATCATTTTAAACCAATTCAAGTAACCCAGCAATAGATTCAATGATTATTCCACGAGTGAATAGCAAAATTTTGCAGGTTTTCTATTTGACGAAAATAACTGTTTTATTTCATGATCGCTTGGCGAAAATCGCCATTTTATTTAGCGATCGTTTGGCAAAAATCGCCGTTTCACATCATGATCGTTTGATGAAAATCATCGTTCCACATCGTGATCTTTTGACAAAAATCGTCATTTCACATTGCGATCGTTTCAGAAAAATCACCGCTTCGTTTCGCGATCGTTTGATGGAAATCGCCGTTTCATATCGCGATCGTATGACAAAAATCGTCGTTTTACATTGCGATTGTTTGACGAAAATCGCTGTTTTATTTGGCGATCGTTTGACGAAAATAGCCGTTTCATATCATGATCGCTTGACGAAAATCATCGTTCCACATCACGATCATTTGACGAAAATCGTCGTTTCACATCACGATCATTTGACAAAAATCATCGTTTCACATCGCGATCCTTTGACAAAAATCGCCGTTTCACAAAAATCACCATTTCGTTTCGCGATCGTTTGACGAAAATCGCCGTTTTATATCGCGATCGTTTGACGAAAATCGCCGTTTTATTTAGCGATCGTTTGACAAAAATCGCTGTTTCACATTGCGATCGTTTCAAGAAAACCACCGTTTCATTTCGCGGCCGTTTGATGAAAATTGCTGCTTTATATCGCGACTGTTTGATGAAAATAACCGCTTTTTTCGATTTTTTAAACGAAAATCGATGTTATATTTCGCGATCGCTTGACGTATTGTATGCCTGTTGTATTTCGCGATCGTTTGATGGAAAAGGCTGTTTTATTTCACGATTGTTCGACGAAAATAGTTATTTTATCTCGTGATCGCTTAACGAAAATTGCCAATTCTTAAAAATTAAAAAAAGCGGAAATCTGCCAAAAGGCGGAAAAGTGGCATCCCTGATATACTTAACATCCACAACTTAAAAAAAAAATTAAAATAATAAATTACTTTGCAATTTGAACATAATTTCCAGGAAATACCCCACTTAGTCCTGTTCTTAGTGAAGTTCCTTTAAACCAACCATCTTGACACTTCTCACTAACAGTATATAACTCTCCTTTACGAAGTTCTAACTCATCTTCTTTAAGTGGTCGATAAGTATATAAAGCTAAGTAACTGAAAATATAAAGGAAATATGAAACCATAAATTAAAAAATATGAGTACTTCCTTGCTATAGCAGCTTCTGATAAGAAATTGCTAAATGAATTTAGATGAATCACCAAATGATGTGACATATGTGTATATGATTAAATTATAGTCATAAGACATTAACATGGTTATAAGATGTATGACATATATATATGTGTAAAACTTACTTTGATATTGTCAGTTCAGATGCTATGTGTAGTTGTGGATTAAATGATCTTGTGACAACAGGGCTTAGAATTAAGCCAATTTCATCACCAACCAAAAATAAACTTGTGTTAATGTGAACCATTTCTATCATAAAATTAATTCAAATTTCAGGTTTAAAATTATAATGTAAAGTTGAGAAACTAATTTAACAGGCACAAATAAATTAAAAGTTGAAAAGATACTAGAAATTTTAATTTAAAAATATTTTTGAAAAGGTTTTCTTATTGTCATCTCTTTTGTGTATGTGTACACTATATTGCCATTGATTATGGGACACTTGCGATTTTAGACATTTTACTAAATATCTAGAAAAATACATGAGGAATCATCTCGAAACTCTTAGTGTATAAATATAATAGTATACGTCATACATCTCCGTGAAGATTTTTTACCGAAACTCCATAGGGGACCCTCAACAAATTAAAAAAGAATGAATATCTTTTGAATAACCCTGTCAAAACTAATGTAGCAAAAGCACTCAAACTCTAGATTATGATTGAATGCCTTATTGTAATACACTGTGTTCATTTTTATGCAAATAGCATGCATACTCGCAGAGTAATTAAGGTTTTTATAAAAATGGCCCCAAATTTTTCTAAGTTTTTCCCTTATAATTTTCAGAGTTCTTAATATAAAATAATATTTTTTTCAGAAAATATGACAAACAACATTGCACACAGTACCCTGTAATCAGAATTAAAAAATAATAAAAATTGTATGAAAAATGAGTAGGTTTACTAAATAATTTTTTACTGCGCATGCGTCAAAGATATCAAAATTTCATTTGCATATTATGTTAGCTAAATGTATAGAGCAACTTTTGTAAAAGTCTCAAAATTATAGCTTGAAAATTCTGAAAGTAATCGTCTATAGAAAAAGGACAAAATCCGTTGTTTCCAAAATGAAGCAAAAAAATGAGGGATTTTATCCAAAAGTAGTCGTAACATCCCGTATTGTGTATTCTATATTGACACTAATCAATGAATATATGGATACAACCCCTCTTGTTTTTGCTTCATTTTGAGAATAACGGATTTTCAACTTATTCAATTGACGATTATTTTCAGAATTTTCAAGTTATGATTTTGTGACTTTCACAAAAGTTGCTCTATACATTTAGCTAACATAATATGCAAATGAAATTTTGATATCGTTGACGCATGCGCAGTAAAACATAATTTAGTAAACCAACTCATTTTGTATAAAATTTTCATTATTTTTTAATTCTGATTACAGGGTACTGTGTGCAATGTTGTTTGTCATATTTTCTGAAAAAAAAAAATATTATTTTATATTAAGAACTCCGAAAATTATAAGGAAAAAACTTGGAAAAATTTGGGACCACTTTTATAAAAACCTTAATTACTCTGCGAGTATGCATGCTATTTGCATAAAAATGAACAAGGCATATTACAATAAGGCATTCAATCATAATCTAGAGTTTGAGTGGTTTTGCTTCATTAGTTTTGACAGGGTTATTCATCATTCTTTTTTAATTTGTTGACGGTCCCCTATGGAGTTTCGGGAAAAAATCTTCACGGAGATGCATGACTTATACTATTATATTTATACACTAAGAGTTTCGAGATGATTCCTCATGTATTTTTTTAGATATTTAGTAAAATGTCTAAAATCGCAAGTGTCCCATAATCAATGGCAATATAGTGTATATATATATGGGTCATTTTCAAAAAACTTGTACATTCTATGTCCCCCAACTTTAAGAATTTTTAATAACTAAAATAAAAGTTTTAAAAATAAAATTTAAGTATTTACATTACTTGTCTGACTGTTTAGAGTAAATGTGGGCTAAATATTACCAGAAATTAAAAATAATATTAGTGTAGTTATGGTTTCAATGTGTCAGCTATAGCTAAAATTCTATGTCCCCTCTTCCCTTCTTACTTTTTCAACTGCTATAAAATTATAAATCAATTGTCAAAAGTGTTAATTTTTTCACTTGTGACAATTGTTGTATGTCTTATCTGTAGCATAGACCATATAATATATTTTTTAAAACTTGTTCTTTTATAAAAATGGAACAATTTATTGTTGTTCCCAGATTTTTTCCCCTCTGTTACTTCCACTCTGTTACCATATTTATTGTAATAAATTATTACTACTAAGTGTTCAACACAAGGTTCTGCAGTTCTTTGAACAGTCTATTTTTAGATGAGGCCACCATTTTTTAAATTATTAAGTTATTTTCACCGTGGTGTTGAAGTAAAGCATTTACAAGATAAGGATGTTTTATTCAGTTTCCCCTCTGTTACCAACTTATTTATGTGAAATTTATTTTTTTAATACTTTTATAAAATTTTAACCATAAGATCAAATGGTGCTTCTTAAATAAACAGGCTTAGTTTTTCTTGTTTTTAATTCACTTTGTGCTGATAAAATTATTTGTAGTTTTTTCCCCTCTGTTACCATGCTTATGGTAACAGAGTGGAACAAAGTGTAACAGAGTAAAAAACTACTAAAAAAAAAACAAGTTTATTTAAACATTGTTCTTGAAGGCTGCACATTCTCGTTTCATGTTCTTAGAACATAATTAAAAAGTATGCATTTTTCTTTTTAAATATAAAATAGTAGTTTTGTGGTGAGCTAGTTGCCATAAACATTAGGCTTTAATTTTCGCAAACGAAATGCTTCTTTAATTGTAGTCATTTATATTTATGAATCAATACTACTTATTTATGAAAAAATAATGCAGCGTGAAATACCATTATTTTCGAATATTAATTTTTGCAAAAGCCTTTAATTCTTGCTTGGTCTGTTTCAAATTTTAGAATATCTTATAACACATAATAAAAATCTATTAAAGAAGAAAAGATAATTATTTAAGTAGAAAAGAATTTATAAAAAAAGATAAACCGCGTCAAATACTACTATTTTCAAATAGTAATTTTTGTAAAAATCGTTATTTCTTAGGTTAAAGCGTCATCCAGTGGCACGCGAATTTGTTAAAATTTGAAAATCTAAGGTGAGCTGTTATAAATTGAAACACAGATTATAACATATGATAAAAATTTATAAAAACAATGCCATGTGAAATACCAGTATTTTCGAATAGTAGTTTTTTTGCAAATATCTTAAATTCTACCATGATCTGTTGGAAACATTGAAACTTCATGATAGCTTATAACACATAATAAAAAGTTATATAAAAAAATTGCCTGGTCTAATCCCACTATTTTTTAATAGTATTTTTTGCAAAAATCTTAAATTCTTGCTTTAAAGCACCACTACCTCGACTAATATATGATGAGATTTTTAAAAAAAACTAAGCAGTGTGTTTGTCATAGCACATGATATAAATTTACAAAAGAGAATGCCCCGTCAAATACCACTATTTTCCAATAGTAATTTTTGTAAAAATTTTAAATTCTTGCTGGATATGTTTAAAACATTAATATCGTATACAATACATGATATAAACTTATAAAAAAATATGCCACATCAAATATCACTCCACTATCAATCAGCGTTCCCTTCGGCTACTTTTTTTCCACTCTGTTACCATCAATTTAAGTTGGTTTATTTCACTAAAAACTTTATCAATCATCATTTTGAATAATTAATTATGTAACTTTAACATTTAATTTATGTAATATTTTTTATAATTTAACTGAAAAAATGTGAATGCACATTTAATTAAAACTTATGATTTTTCCAAAAAAGTAACAGAGAGGAAATTCTTTGTACTTTACAAAAATAAAAATAATCATAACAAAACAACAGTTAGTATTTTCTGAAAGTAGCAATCATGTAATTAAAGGAAATGTGATATTTACTGCTTTAGGTGTTTTATTTTTTTAAATAAAAATTTTTGACTGTTGGTAACAGAGGGGGACATTTTAGTGTTGCAAAGTTCATACTTTATTTTTTATTTGACGTTCCAAATCAAAAAGTGAACTACTGTCTTCAGTTTTATATACAAGAAATGTTTTAGTATCATCTAACATTTTTATTAGTTGCATTTAAAATTTTTTTTTTTTTTTTTTTTTTTTTTTTTTTTTTTTTTTTTTGGTGAACAATTTTCCAAATGTACAAGTTTTTTGAAAATGACCCATATATATATATGAATGACATTTTTTATGTATGTATTAACTTGGTGTAATCATAATTGCAAGGATCACTATAAGAAGGAAGTACCAAAATTATGAATAATATATGCATATAATAATATATGCATATTATGGAAATCATGTAAATTCATCACAGAAATATTTTTTAAATATTTCCATTAAACTTAAAACTCAATATGCTTATAGAAAATCATATCTATTTATAAAAAAAGAAAATCCCACAATAAAGTTAATCCAGTTTAACTAATTAAATTAGTATTGATAAATAGATGGTAGTAACTTATTTCTAAACAATACAATTTTAGAATAAATAAAACTTTATAATAATTACAATGTTGGGACAGGAACATGAGTAGAAGGTTGAGCTGAACTGCTAGCTCTTGCAGGAGTATGTGTGGTTTTAGCATTGTCAGAAGATATCATAGGAGATGTCAAAGAGTTGTTTTCTTCTTGACTGCTTTGGGGTGGTGTTTGAGCTCCAGCAATTGACTCAGCTCGCTATAAGATTGTCAAAATAAACAAAATGTTAGTAAAATTAAACAATTATATTAAAAAAAAAAATCAGTTTTTTTTGTGGAGGGGGGGGGGAATTGTTTTTTTATTTTTAAGCCTTTGTAGGTTGGTAAATTAAAGACATTTTATAAACACAAGATTAAAATTCTCCAGCCCTTTCCTAACTATAAATAAGCAATATCATAAATAGACTAAATAGCGAGTCTGCATCCCCACTCCCACCACACGAAGTGGGATTCTTACCAGGATAGCAAAAATAATTTTTGATAATCTTAAAATGGTAACTACTACTTCTACAGTGATTTTGAATTATGCATATTTTTTGCTGTTTGTCAAGTTATATAAAATTCCTAAAAAGTAAAACATTTTATGACAAAATGGCTAACTACTTCCACAATATGAAATTTATAAATAAATGTGACTATTAAAAAATTAGATATTAAAAACACAGATATAATGTATTAAATATTTTATTATGCTCAGTTTACATTTTCAATAAATCTTGCCAAAAAGCTATAACGGGTATTGCAACACTACGATTTTGCGGAAGAGAATAATTTCTATTGAGGATTTCAGACTGCCATCGTGTCATCTGAGTGAAAAACAATAGAAGTGATTTAATATAATAAAGGAACTAATTTTTGTTTTTAAAATTTGTTCTGCAAATTACATTTTTGTTTAGTTATTTAATACTTATAAATTTTTCAATAGTGTTAAACAATTTAATATTAAACACAGTTAAATTTTAATAAATGTAAATATCACTAGTATTAATATAATTTTACATAATTATTACAAAATATAGATATATAATGTTATTGTATGCTACTAGCTAATGAAACTATTCATTTGCAGTTTTTATAATTTATGTAAGTACTAACAATTATAATTAGATTAATTAAGACGTAAAAGCAAAGATTATGTTTTTAATTAGAGGGTTTATTGTTTTGAGACCCTAAAACTGTTAGTAACTATTCAGTATTTGAATGCCGAGGAGAAAAAAGTAAATCACATTTAAATTAAAAAAAGTATACTTAAAAACATTTTCTTTACACTATAATAAATAACATATAATAATTAAATTATGGAGATATAAATTGAGACTTTGAACTTCATTATTATGCATTGAAAAATCAACAAAAACTGCACCATTGTGGCACATATATTTTTCCCAACAAAATTTTAAAATGTCATTTTCACCATCACAAAATTTAATATAACCTTCCTTTTTACTATAATGTCTTTTTTATTTACTGAAGACCTAGGCCTATGAGATTAACTTTTCAATCTCAGTATCAGCAGAAATTAAAATAAAAAAATATATATATTGAAAAACACTAAAAAAAATTTTTTTTAACGTGGTATTTAAATTTTAATACTGAACTTTACTAACATTCAAAGCAATAACAAATAATTTTATGAGAAAAAAGTTAAAATACCTGAGATACAAGAGGAGGTGTTACTGAAGCTACAGATGAAAACACTGGACCTGGACTAGGTGTAGATCTGGACTTAACAACAACTGAACTATCATGCTGGGATTCACCTTGTGTTTGATGCTCATCAACACACGCTTTTCCTCCTGCAGAAGACACAGCTGATTGGGACTGTCTATGGTGGGAACTGCTAGCATGGTGTTGGCTGTCATAAGAAGTTCCAGGATATGCTGAGATACTCTGCTGCATTCCCAATGAATTATTATGGACAGGGGACGTAAATGCTGAAGATGAATAGGGTGTGTTCATACCTGATGATACAGATGGAGTTAAGCCAGAACTGGATTCTTGATATTGAGGACTTTGCGATACATTAACAATGCCTATATGGAATAAGAAAATTCTTTTAAACGTTTATGATAATCATGTATGTAGAATATCACAACATTAAAAGGTTATATTATACACAGCAAATGCAAAAAACACATGTTTCTAAAGAATGCGTAAAAAGATAAATTATATTTATGGCAGAACAGGTAATAAATTTTACAATAATCAGCATAAAACAATATAGAATATTTTGTTATAATTTCATCTCTTCTTACAGTATATTTATCTTATAAAAATACATAATAAACATATAATATATATACATATATACAGGGGTGGGAAATTTTCGAAAATTTTCACCGGCCAGGGATTTATTTTACCAGCCAGCAAAATACAATATACAGTTGAAAATAGTTAAGACAAAATTAAAAAAACTGAAGAAACAGTTAATTATTATTACTACAATGCATTTTCATATTTTTGTTCTATAAAAATAAGAAATATATACAAGAGAAAAAATATTAGTATTATAGCGTAGAATTTAGTATAATATTTATATTACAAAAGTTTCAAAATATAGGGAACTAATAAAAATAAATAAATAAATAAATACAGATTCTGGCATCTTTACAGTTTGAAAAAAAACTTAAAACTTCACTCGCCCTGAAGGAAAATTTACTCCCCAGTGGCGAGTACAATGATGCAATTCCCCAGCCCTGTATATATATAAATTCATTCAAAAAAAAAAGAGAATTTATGAACACAGAAATTATATTAAATTATTTCCAAACAAGTTTTCATTCGCCAGTTGTTTCTTCAGTGGCAGAAACATCGCGACATGGTGACAGTCATGGACAAGAAAAGTCTTTTGCGGACAGTTTTTCTCTGCACTAATGAAATCTATTTAAAAAATTGTCTGCAACTTTAAGACTTTTTTCCACATGAAAAAAAAACCACTAATTTTGGCAAAAGATCATTAAAAAAATGAGATTATCACCAAAAAATCGGGGAGAAATGTGAATTACATCAAAACATTGTGGTACAAATGCAAAATTTGTTCAACTGTGGAAAAAGCACAAATTTCCTCGAAAAATTGTGAAAAAATGTAAAATTCGTCAAAAAAAAAAAAAAAAAAAAAAAAAAAAAAAAAAAAATAGAGGAAAAAAAGCTAATTTCATCAAATAATAGTGGGGAAAATGGAAATTTAGTTAAATTGCACAAAAAATGAAAGTTTCATCAAAGAATCATGAATAAACAGCAGTTTTCTCCAAAAGATTATGAATATACAGCAATGTCTGTCAATAGATCGCGAAAAAAGGGTAAAATTCGCCAAAAGATTAAAAAGAAAAAAACAAAAAAAAAAAAAACAAGTTTTGTTTAGGGGATGCAAGAAAAGACTGCTGCAGGATTGGATTTTTCTGTTCCAAAAACCGATTTTCATGCTCCAAAATTGTTATTTTGCTGGTATGGTATCCAAAACAGATTTTCCTGTTCCACATTTTTCAGAAGAAATGGAACCCCTGTGATTGTAAAAAGGCGGAAATTAAAATTCCTTTAGTACAAGTTTGTACACCACCCTAGCCAAATTATTAATTTGAAAATTTTCTGTGTTAAAAATTTTGAAAGCATACTTAACAATGCAGTACATACCCAACTCCAACAAGTACAAATCAACTCTTTTCAAAAATCCTACAAGTTAGATGATTAAAAAAGATACGCAAAATTAATGAGAATGCATCATGCTTAGTATGTTTAAAAAAGGGATAAATTCCTAGTTTAAATGTATTATTTATTCATTAAAATTACATGCAAAATTTGCAGACAGATTATGAAATTTTAAAAGCTTGTTACAGACAGCTACAAAACTTTCTGCCTCTGGAATTGTTTCTTTTATGCTCATTTGCAAAAATATTCAGAGTTCTCCCAGGTAGTTTCAGGAAGCTGCTGCAGATCACCTGCTCCTTGGTTTACAAAATAGTACCCTTCTTGTTCATTATCCAAAAAATTAACACCTTTCTTGCTTCTCTTTTGCAGTGCTCTTTTTCTTTTTGCATTAAAAAATTTGCTTGCATCGTAAAAATTGACTCAATGTTGATTAAAAAAAAAAAAAATAAAAAAAAAAAAGGCCCTTTTTTTACTAGCCCCACCAAGTGACTGAGAGTATTGCTCTCGAAGCTTTTAGACAGGAGGTGCTGGGTTTGAATACAATATACCAGATGAAAATACCAGAAACAAACAAGTACAAAAAATTTCCTGTATTTTCCTGATTTTTTAGGATATTTTCAAAATTCCCTGCATTTTCCTTGTTTTTGGAGGAGAATTTAAAGTTCCCTGTGTTTTCCTGGTGACATGGCAACCCTGTAAACATTTTAAGATTTTATTTTGAGAACTAAAAACCTAATAAAGCCCTAAAGCAATGTCTCAAATACCAAGGCAGGCAAGTTTTTCCTAAAGTGGCAAAAATGCATTTAATTTATGGAAATATAACTTTTACAAATTTCAATAAGATTTGATTTTCTCTCCCTTTTCTCTTTGATTTTCTCTCTTTAGAACAATCAATGGATTATTAAACATTATCATATTTGAATAGTTTTTACTAAAATATCTTGTTATTTTATTCCATGGATAGATATGGGAATGATCAGAAATTTGAGGAAAAGCAGCGAGAGAAAAAGCAATTTCCCCCCTTATTTTTTTTAATTAATTTTTCCAATTGGAAAAATTAAAATTTCATTAATAAACTGATATTAAAAATTTCATAATTTTTTTCATGTTTAGAGTTTACATAAAAACATTAAGCATTTTCTTTTTTTTAACAGATAGATTAATCTGCAAGATCAAAAAGAATTTGCAAGGTTGCTGCCTTGCTGCACAGTTTCTGCTATGAGAATCTTCATTATTATATATATGAGATAAAAATATCTTCAACAATGAAACCTGACAAACTCAAAAGGTTTATTTAATCAATATTCAGTATGAAAAAAAGCAAAAAAAAAAAAAAAAATAAATAAATAAATAAAATAAAATAAATAAATAAATAAAAAATAAAAAAAATACACAAGAAGCTTAAAAATGTGCAAAGCATGAGGCAACTGCTTGTGTGGAAAAAGTCTAGAAAATAATAACACAAAGAGAGATGTTTAGATTTTCACAGTTTGGATATTAACAGAAAGTTAAAAAGCTATCCAGGGTTGAATGAAAGGTTTATATGAGAAACCTAAGTGATTTCTTACATGTATATTTACCAATGTGCAAACTGTGTGTTTTATCTTTATATATAAAAATCTTCTGTGCGTGTGTATGTAACTAAACTCCTCCTAAACGACTGGACCGATTTTAATGAAATTTTGTGTGTGCGTTCCAGTGGATTCGAGAATGGTTTAGATTCACATTTCATCGAAATTGATTCAGTACTTTTTTAGTAATTAGGCAAAAACTAATAGTTAGTGATTTTTCGCTAATTAAAGTGCTATAAATATAAAAGAAAGTCTGGATTTCGTATTAATCACAGCACAAAAATATCTACCGAACCAAAAATCTTGAAGATTGTGGTAAAAATACTTCTTATAACATCGAGTGCCGCTAAGAAGGGATTTCCGAAACTCCCCCCCCCCCCCTAAGGAGAGTAAAAAAAAGAACGAACTTAAAAAAAATTCCTTTAAAATCGGCTTTTGTAGATATTTTTCAATTGATAACATTTTTTGTGTGTATTTTTTCATTCTGAATCGAATGGTGCTAAGCAAATTCGTTTAAATCCAGTAGTTCGTGAGATAATTCATATTTTCCTAATTTGCCGCTGTCTTCGGCGCAAAAACCTGAAATTTTTAATCCTTATCTATATATATAAAAGAAAGTCAGGATTTCGTTTTAATCACAGCACAAAAAATTCTACCGAACCAAAAATCTTGAAAATTGGGGTAAAAATACTTCTTATAACATTGAGTGCCGCTAAGAAGGGATTTTCGAAAATTCCATCCGTAAGAGGAGTAGAAAAAAGAGCGAACTTAAAAAAAAATTCCTTTAAAATCGGCTTTTGTAGATATTTTTAAACTGTTAACATATTTTACTGCATTTTTTCATTCTGAATGGAATGGTACTAAGCAAATTCGTTTAAATCCAGTAGTTCGTGAGATAATTTCCCTAATTTAGCGACGTCTTCGGCGCAAAAACCTGAAATTTTGAATCCTTATCTTCATATATATAAATCTTCTGTGTGTGTGTATGTCACTGAACTCCTCCTAAACGACTGGACCAATTTTAATGGAATTTTGCGTGTGTTCCAGTGGATTCGAGAATGGTTTAGATTCACATTTCATCGAAATTGATTTAGTACTATTTTAGTAACTAGGCAAAAACTAATAGTTAGGGATTTTTCGCTAATTAAAAGTGTTGAATAAGTTCGATGAATAGAGTGCGGACGGAATGCCCGAGCGGTCTAAGGCGCCAGATATAAGCTCTGCTTCTCGAAGAAAGAGATCACGTGTTCGAACCCCACTCCTGTCAAACGTGTATGCTTTACAGTAATATAGCCTGTATTATAATTTTGATAAACTGACTGCAGAAAATCGTTAACTTTTAACAAAAAAGAGAAAAATAAACTTTTCTATCAAAAATTGAACCAACTTCAAAAAATAGTGAAGAGTGAAAAATAATTTCCTTACATAATTGTAATAAGAAATTAAATTAAGAGCGTAGTGTTTATCGTGCGTATTACTATATTGAAGTACATTTATTTGATTTTCTGGTGTCGGTGCCAGGAAGGACGACAACGTTTGTCGGGTCCGCTAGTATTATTAATATAATTGAATTTTCATGACCTATACTTGCTCTCCTAAACAATTAATGTTGTATGTATGTGAATAATATTATAGTACATATTTGTATATTCATAAATATAAATATCAGACATCACATAGAAATTTCATTTGAGCCTTTCATTCGGTCACGGACAGCTTTTTCAACTTTTTGTTGATATCAAAACCATGGAACTTCAACCATCTTTCTTGATATTATTTTTAACCTTTTTCCACACAAGCAATTGCCTTTTATCTTGCACTTTTTTGACACTTTAAATCTTGTGCATTTTATTTTATGTAATATTGTATATTGATTAATTAAACAATTGAGCCTATCAAGCTGCATTGTTGATAATATTTATTAAATTTTGTAGGATTAATTGTTTAATACCTAAATATTCGCTCAAGTTACAGCTATAAATGAATTTACCTATCAATTTTTCAAATATTTGCAGCATTTATCAGTTAGATAATCAAATACAGATCTTGGAAATTCAATAACATTAATAATATAGTACACAATCTGCAATATTTGTAAATCTATACTAATAAAAGAACAAATCGCTCTGTCTGTCTGTGTGTGATGGCTAGCAAAATCTACAGCATGTATGAAGCTCAAACTTTTTGTGAAGTTAGTCCAAGGTCTTTTCTGATGTACCTAAAGCTCAGAATCAGCGTTAGAATTCCTAAAAAAAGTCACTGGTCCTAAGGACCAGTAAGCATGAGAATTTACTGGTCCTGCAGACATCATCACTGGTCCGCTATATAAAATTCTATTAAATAATTTTAACACTTAGAGTGGCCTCCCCCCCCCTCCTTGAAAAATGAACCAATCTTACTTTGCATTAATCCAAATTTTTCAGCATAATACAATGTAAAATTATAATTTGCTAAAAATTAAAAAGAGAAATTTTCTGTACTTTTTAAAGAATAAATGTGCAAGATACAAATTTAATTATAAAATAATGCTTATTTAAGTGTAGAAGATAACAAGTACCACTATTGTTTGCATTTCTTTTAAAATGGAGCAAGACAAAGACAAGTTTATTGAAAAAGACATTTTTGCTGAAAAAAAGGATATTTTTGTTAAGTAAATGGGTACTTTGCTTAATGAAATGGTGCTTTCAGGAGTCACACTCACTCAGAAAGATTTGGAGCAATAAAATCAGATTGGGAAGCAGGAAAATCAGTTTTTGGAGCAGCAACAACAATTTTTAAGCAGGAAAATTAGTTTTTAAAACAGAAAAATTCTCTCCCGGCATTCACTATTCTTTCCGTTCTTTTTTGTCGAAATTTCCGCCTTTTCGCGTTATTTTGACGAAATCTTTTGTCTTTTCCAGATTTATTGACGAAATATACCATTTTTCGCGATATTTTGTTTCAAAATTTCCTGTTTTATCGCGATTTTTTGACGAAATTTTACCGTTTTTTTGCGGTCTTTTGAAGAAATCTACTTTTTTTTGGGTTTTAGGATGAAATTAGCTGTTTTTTCGAGATTTTTTGACAATATTTGCCAGAAATTAGTCGTTATTTAGCACTCTTTTAACAAAATTGGTCGTTTTTTGTGATATTTTTTTTTTCAAATTTTGTCGTTTTATCGCGATTTTTGGGCAAAATTTGTCGTATTTTCATGATTTTTTGAAGAAATCTGCCTTTTTTTTGCAATTTTTTGAAGGAATCTGCCCTTATTTCGCTATTTTTTGAAAAAATCTGCCGTTTTTCGCGGTTTTTTGAAGAAATCTGCTTTATGTTTCGGGTTTGAAATGAAATTAGCCATTTTTTCGAGAATTGTTTAACATAATTTGCCCAAAATTAGTCGTTATTTCGCGATTTTTTAACGAAATTTGCCGTTTTTTCGCGATCCTTTAACGAAATTACGCGTCTTGTGGCACGCGTAAGAACTATTTTTTTTTGCGTCCCATCGCCGATTTTTTGCGTATTTTACACGCTATAGAGCGTCCGCGGCATCGCTGAAAAAAAAATCTTATGTGCGATCGGTTGTTGTTTTCTCAGGGCCTGCAAAGGCACTGGTCCTGCGGACCACTAAATTTTTCAGATTAGTGGTCCGATTGAATTATCGGTAGTCTCGGACCAGTGGACCATCAAGGATTTCGAACGCGGAGAATTTTAATTTTTTGATTAGTTTCCGAGATATTATTTACGAAGCACAATTCACTCTCATCAGCAAGTCACTAAATAGTTGATTAAGATAGCTGAATAGTCAATAAATAGTTGAATAATAGTTAAGATAGTTAAAAAGTTGATTAAGATTAAAAACAATGATAACTTGATATTTTAAAAATTTATAATGAATATATTTAATTTATTTTAATTTTATAGTAAATATTGCATTAATGCATGATATGGCAATATTTAATCATATTTCAAATGTACACACTAAAAAATAATAATTAATATTTTTTTTTTTTTTTTTTTTTTTTTTTTTTTTTTTTTGGCATATGTAAGTTTTATTGATTTTCTACTATTGCCTGTATATTTTTTTAATTAATTTTATTAAAATTACCTTATGTTTCCATTAATTCACATAAAATATACTTTATTCAATATTAGTTACTTTAAATTATTAGGATGAGCGAAGCGAATCCTCTACTAGGCCACTCAAATGACATTTTGTCGTACACTTTACAAAAAAAGTATACAGTATTTTGATTTGAAATTAAACACAAATATAAATTATGATATGTAGATTTGCAGAATATTATTATTATTTTTTTTTTTTTTTACAGAAATACTTTTCAAAAAATTATTATTTTATTTATTTTATATGTTTTTCCATTACAGATGCATTTTTTCAAATAAAAAGTGAAACACCTACGTTTTCAGAAGAAAAACTTAAATCATGGAGTCAATAAGTATAGCTAGAATCACCATTAAATAAATAAATAAAAATGTATTTTCATTATTCTGACAAAAATATCTCAAAAACTGCTTTCAGATTTTCAAACTATGCTCATTCCTTTTAACTATGTACAGTTTCACGATTTCTTTTATAAAATTTATAAAATACTTTAAGAAAATTATAGCATATTTTTAATGAATTAAAATTTGTGAAAATTCCCTTATTTACATTCAATTATAAAAGTATTTTTCTGTATTAGGAATTCGAATACACAATTTATTCTTATTTTGTTAAATCATTTATGCAGACGATATTTATGAATTTAAAAAGAATTACATTTTTTTTTGAGTGTGTGTGAAGTGGTAATAAAAGAATTGTAAACAAATAAAATTAATTAACATTTTGCATAATTCTACTTCGAAAATATTTTTATTTATACCAGTCTTATATCATAAATAAAAAATCTGAGAAAATTCTTAGTTATTTGATTGAATTTACATTTTAAAATAAAATTAAAATGCGCCGAGACATAAAATTACATTTTGCGTAATAAAGATGCAAAAGTAATTTAAAAAATATATTATTACTTTCAAATATTTATCTTATAGCATAATACTTCGCGAATCCAAACAAAGCATGGCTTTTGCTAGTATTAATATTTTCCCCCCTTACATTATACAACCCTTAACAGTCTGCAAGCTCATTAACTGTAAGTAAATTGAGTATGCAGTTTTGTGTTTTTTCAACATGTTGGCTGCTTAGTACAATGTAAGTTTTTCTCATTTCAATTTTTGTTTTAATGGTGATAACATTTTATGCACATCTATTTCAGTATTTGATTCAGTTTATATGTGGTTTTACATGTCCTGATTTATTGACTTACACATTTTTTAGTTACAATTAATCGGCAATGATGAGAAAATTATGCATTAAGACATTTTCCTGATTTCTACCTCAGAAATTAATTTTTTGTGACTGTGTGGTATTGCCCTTGAAAACGAGCCATGTACCACAATCTCCAATTTTATTTGTAATTGTTTTACTGTTGTCGATTCCATTTGATAGTCTTGACATGTTTAAGTTTGTTATAGGGGCCATCCATAAATGATGTCACATTTTTAGGGTTTCGTTCATCTGACAAAACCCTTTCGTCTCTGTCCTCTGTCTGTCTCACAGAGTCTGTACACAAAAACTATACAAGTCAGAGCGTTCAAATTTTGTGTACCTATTGCTAAATACCTCGTCACACAACAAATCATAAAAGTTTGAAAAAGACTTATATTAATTAAAATATTTATTTTAATATCATCAGTTCATTTTTTGTTGTTTTCTCTTCTAATTGTTGCCAAAGTTTAAATAGATATAAAAATTATTATGTATCTAACACAAATTAATGGATTAATAAATCACGTGAAAAACGTGTATTTGTTTTCCTTTTACTAATTAATTCTTGAATTGTAATTTTTCCCACAGCAAACCATGTGATATGAAAAGAAAGATTTTTTTTAGTAGGATTTGATAATAGCAGTACAATTTTCTTTAATTATTGATTTTTACAAATTTGGTACTTCCACGTGTGGATGTTATTTCATGTACTGGTTCATAAAATCTAAATAAAGCGAGACCACAACTTTCCAATTATAACTTATAGAAAATATACTTTTTGGCACAGATAATTAACGAGAATTTATTAAAATTAGGAAAACTAAATGATCACTTTTACACTTTGACATAGTTTAAAACTCATTGCACAAATTTTATAAATGTAAGATAAAATGAATTTTTGTTGGGGGGGACGCAATGTTGTCGTTTTTCTTTAGATAAGCGTGTTTACTGAAATTTAAATACTTTTTTTTTTTTTCTGAACATTAATGTAAATATTATTCTTTAACATTAAATATTTGTAAAAGTGTAAAATTCAGGGGGAGCAGAGAGTCATCCAAGAAGGGACTATTTTCTAAATTTTGTTAAGTTTGGAAAAACTAAAGAATCAATTGCTTTAAACTTTGACACATAGTTTATAACACATAATAAGAATAAGGATAAATTTTTTTGAAAGAGGTATTAAACGAAACCTTCTGTGCGATCTGTGATCACACTTGTTTCCATATTTTTGACACCCTCCCCCCCTTTGTCACAGCGTGTCACACTTCACTTTACCCCCTTCCTTCTCTTGTCATATGTCACGCTATATTATATAAACATATACTTGCAGTTCAGAAACAAAGTGCTACATTATAGATCACATTTCAAATTTTATTTTTAAACTTTAACTGTGTTTTAATGATATTTATGAGCTCAACAATAAAAATGATGCATATTTAGCATGAAATAAGGTTTACAACAATAACAGCAAAAAAAAAAAAAAAAAAAAAAAAAAAATATTAATATAGAATAGTAATAAAATATTAACATCAAAGAGCAATTGAAAACAGCAGTATTTTGGTATTTGAAATGGAATTTAACATATTTGGCTTTAAATCTTATCTAATATTTTAATTTTAAAATAACTTTATACTTCATAATTTAATCTACTGAATATTAAAGCTTTTATTTTAACCAAAATGTGTGATGTCACGTTTCTTCCTACCCCCTTATCACAAACTATCACAATTTCATGACCCCCCCCCCCCCCCTTGAAGTATGACATCATTTATGGACGGCCCAATATTGGTTATTCTATATTCGTTTAACAAATTGATTCGTTGTACAGTAGACTCCCTCAAATCTGCAAAGCTTGGGACCAGGGGTTGTGCAGATTTTAGAATTTTGCAGATTTCTGGTCATTGATTTGTTTACATTTTTGAAACATTAATTTCATTGGTAGTTAAGCCTTATAATGAATGCATATAATAAATTCAAACATTAAAATAATTAAGTAAAATATTTAAATAAATAATAGTTAAAAAGCAAGTAATTATTACAAAAAAAGTTAAGTAAAATAAAATTATAGAAAAATATTAAAAATAAAGTAGATAATTAAGATATAATACGAAATATAAATAATGATGAGGAAAAATCAATCTTTTTTTATAAAGAAAAATATTTGCCTTTGTAAATAAACAAACAAACAAAAAAAGCTTGATTAATTTTAAAATATTCATTTTATACAACAAAAATTATCCTGCCCCCTCGAATTACAAACACTACCAAATGGTCATTGAAAGTTACATTATGTTGGGACTATGATACGATAATGATTATTTAAATTAAATATTGATCATCCTAGTTAGTAAACCAGATGTAGATCCTAAATTAGTTTCGTAACTAGCAGGGATAAGAAAATAGTAATAGTAATCTTGCACATTTATTTTTTAAAAAAGTAAAGAAAAGTTCTCTTAATAGTTTTTAAAAAATTAATATTGGCCTTAATTATTTATACATTATTATTAAAACAATAATTATTGCATTAAATTTTTCTTTTGCAAATGAACAAGTTCAATTTTTGCATCTAAAAATATGACTTATTAGTGGGGACCCACTTTTGTAAAAAAGGGACCCAGAATTTTTTAAGTCCTGGCTCCCTGGAACTCAGGAATTTTCAAGTCCAGTGGCATCACTGTACAAAAATAATCCATTTTAAACATTCTTGATTAACAGATTGAAAAATAGCAGTAAATCATGATTATTAGTTTAATACATACTAGTTGTAGGAGTTTGAGCTGTAATAAAATGAGCATCTGTAGAAGGAGCAAGTGGCGGTAAAATCCTTGATGATGATGAAGATTGTGCACTGCAATACAATTAAAATAATTATTAATAAGCATTAATAACAAAATATTTTATTTTTTCAAGGAGAATAGTTTTTATTTTAACTAATCACAAAGAGAAAACTACAGACAAACAGAATGAAGGACTGAAATCCACTGATTCTTCGCTCAATCATTTAACATTCACCAAGAGTAACCATGGAAACAAATGCTTGCTTATTCACATCTTTGTAGTCTGCATGTCTGTCAACTGCTGCAGTTGTGCGCAATAGTATATCATGTGAAAAACTGGTGAAACCAGAGAGAAAAATAGAGCCTGATCTAAAAAATGTTACGGCAAAAATCGGCAAATATTCGCAATCCAAAAATAAGTTTATAGAAAAGAAATGGAATCAAATTATCTGTATCAACTGAAATTACTCAAATTTTTGTTGATAGCTGAAAATGTAGTTTTACTGGTGCCTTAAAATCAATTAGCAAGAAAGAGGCATTTTTAACATTCTATATTCCAATCATCTATACTAAACAGCTTAAAAATTTGGGTTCATAACTATAGGTTATTATAGGCTGATGTGAAAAAGAACGAGAACCTGAGAGTTCCGTTTAGTACAAAATGTGGATCAAATTCCATTCCAGGCAAAATTGTTTGATTTAAACCAAATAGTTTTTTTTTTCCCGTTTTCTCCCCCCCACCCCCCACCCCCTCAACGTTTTCATTTACACATTACTTAAAAATGCAAAATCCAAGTTATTCAAAAGCTACAAGAAAAGCTTTAGAAAAATGATGAATTAATAAATTTGTAAAATAAACATTTTTAATCATTCCAACTTTTCTTATAAGCTATAAATCTACATAGCAAAGTAACTAATTTTTCTAAAATTAGCTGGTTAGAAAAAGTTTCTTTCTCTCTCTCTCTTTTTAAGGCTTTTATACTTAAAAATAGCCAGAATGGCAGATTCAAACTAAAAGTACTTTTAATATCTAAATTGCTTGATTAGTTAAGATTAGTGATGGGCGTATCTCGAAAATTTCCCAATCAATAAAAATCGTAATCTTAAAAAAGCACAATCGATAAAGTCATCAATTAATTTAGAGAATCTACAATAGAGATGTTTTACAATCGATAATTAAAATCTTTGTTATTACATCTTTAAAAAGCATAATTTAGTAAATACATGTTAACTGAAAAAAAATGGATTAAAAAAACAACAACAAACCAAAAGGATGCTATAATGGAGCCACAATAGTAGAAAAGTCATTTAAAGGCTTTCCTTGGTTGCAAAAAGTTCTAAAGTCGCGAGCAGTAAAATAGCCAAAGACAAAATAATCAAAAGCTCCCCTAGTAGAAAGAACATGAACTAAAAGGATACTAAAAGTGATCAAAATCTTTTATTGATTTTTGTACATCATTTGAAATACGTTCTACAAGTTCCCCGTTATTAAAAGACTTTATTGAAATACATTAAATGGACCACCTGAGGGGCAAAGTGGTGGAGGAGCAATGAAAGTGCATAATATGAATAAATGGTCATAAGGCTTTCCAACAATATATCACATGAGTGTCTGTTAAATTTATTAAAAAGCTTCCCGCGGGGCAAAGTGAGGGGGGATGAGAGTGAGAGGTATATAAAATAAAATGGTAATTACAGAGCTTTCCAATGATATATCACAAAAGAGGTGTCAACAAAAGATATAAAAATGCTCCCCTTAGAATTCCAACTATTACAACACCCAGAATACAGTCAGCTCTCCCTGTTTGTGAATTTTTAATGTATTATAAATTATGCATTGGAAGTCTCCATAAAAAAAAATCCGATCTGAATTCACAAAAATGAAATGATTTCAAAAAAGTTTGAAAACTGCTTCGATAAGGAGGCCAAATTGAGGAAAGGAGCAGAAAGATTCATAATATGAAGAATGGTCCGAAAATTTTCCGATGATACGTCATATGACGAATCCATAAAAAGTTTCAAATTTACTCCTCACTACTCCATTTATTTCTCTTCCTTGAATACATCCAGAAATCACGCAACCTCGCTTTAAATTGTTTATATTTAATAAAATATATTTATCAAAGGGGTCCATCAAAAAACCACATCTAAAATTAAATTCATTCTCAAAATAGCTATGATTTAAAAAATTTACCCCCTCATCGCTCCCCTCCCCTCTGCTGAAATTCAACCCTGGGAGGAGAAACGTTCATAATATGAAAGAGTGGTGCGAAAAACATTCCGATAATCACATGAAGGGTCCAAAAAAAGTTTGAAATTTACTCCTCACCTGCAGGTTTACTTTTTCTTAACAGAATACACCTGGAAAATACACATCCCCTATTTTAAAATGTTTATAATTAGTAATTTTTATTACAAGATTCCATCGAGAAACCACTTTAAATGATATTTATTCTCAAAATAGCTAGGATTTAAAAAATTCACCCTCCCCCCACCCTGTTGCTTACCCCTCCGGCCTCCTGAAATTAAACTGCAAGAAGGGAAAAGGCCATAATATGAAAGAATATTCCAAAATCTTTCTTGTGACATACCACATGACGGGTCCAAAAAAAGTCTGAAATTCACCCATCACCCGTAGTCGTAAGTTTACTTTTTCTTCCCAGAATGCACTTGGAAATCATGCAGACCCTATTTTAAACTTTTGTATTTAATAAATAATATTTACCGGAGCGCTCCATCTACAAACCACATCAAAATTTATATTTATTGTCGAAAGGACTACAATTTAAAATATTTACTCCCTCATAGCTCCCCCCCCCCTCCTGAAATTAAACTCCAGGAGGAAAAGGGTTCATAATATGAAAGAGTAGTTCAAAATCTTTCCTATGACTTATCACATGTCAGGTCTAAAGAAAGTTTTAAATTTACTTCTCACCGGTGGCGGTGCATTTACTTTTTTCTCACATAATACACCCAGAAATAACGCAGCTCCCACTTTAAAGTTTTTGTATTTAATAAATAATATTTACCGAAGTGCTCTATCTGAAAATCATACCTAAAATGAAATTTATTGTCAAAATAGCTACGATTTAAAAAATTCACCCCCTTATTGCCCCCCCCCCCCAACCTGAAATTCAACTTTAGGAGGAGAAAGATTCATAACATGAAAAAGAGATGCAAAAACTTTCTGATGATATATATATATATATATATATAACATGACAAATAATAATAATAATAATAAAAAAAAGAAATGTGAAATTTATATGTCACCTGTGGATTCAATCATTTTTCCCAGAATACACCTAAAAATGACACAGCACTCATTTTAAAATCTTTATATTTAATGAATAATATTTACCGGAGAGTTCCATAAAAAAAAAAATCTACTTGTAAAATGATATTTATTATCGAAATAGCTGCACTTTAAAAAATTCACCCCCTTATTGCTCCTCCTCCCTTTCCTGAAATTCAACTCAGAAGAGAAAGATTCATAACATGAAAAAGAGGTGCGAAAACTTCTGATGATATATATATATATATATATATATATATATATATATATATATATACACAACATGACGCATTTAAAAAAAAAAAAAAGTGAAATTTATATATCACCCATGGATTTACTCATTTTTCCCAGAATACACCTAAAAATGACGCAACCCACTTTAAAACTTTACATTTAATGAATAATATTTACCGGAGAGTTAAAAAAAAAAAAAAAAAAAAAAAAAATCCACATCAAAAATAACATGTTTTGTCGAAATGGCTACAATTTAAAAAATACACCCCCCTCCCCTCATCACTCTCCCCTCCTCCGCCCCCCTTAAAATTCAACTGCAAAAGGAGAAAGATTCATAATGTGAAAGAATGGTTAAAAGAGCTTTCGTAATACGCCTCTCATTGCAGCAAATCTCATCTCGATAAAGTCAGACTTCTCGAGACACTCGTTGGTTTGCGATGAAAATTTTACCTCGATGAGATTTCAGTTTTATCAAAGGACTTTAGCTTGGCAATGAATTTCTACCTCGATAAAATCGGTTTGGTTTCCCGATGAAAACCTTTTTCGATAACGATGATTTTCGATCTCGCTGAGAATAGAGATGAGAAAGTTTATCGAGGAGAGTTTTGTCGATGAAGCTTTGTGAAATGAAAGGTTTATCGAGAAGCGAGGTACAGAAAGAAGCATGAGAATATGACAATAACTTGTGAAATAAAGACCTAATTTTCAAAGTTTCTCGTATTTTAGTCTTACCATGCTGTCAAGTACCTGGAACCCTCCAATAAATATTATTTATTTAAAAAAAATTTCAAAGAGGGGGCTGGAGAGAGGACGAACATACGTTTAAAACTGTAGTGATTTCTACAATACCTATCAATTTAAGTGTGGTTTTTTCATCGAACCATTCGGTAAACATTATTTATCAAATGTAAAAACAATAAAGTGCCTGGAAATTGGGGGGAAAGGGTGGATTCACGGGGCAGGGGAGGGGGACAATTTTCACTTTTTTAAACTCGTCATGTTGTATATCATCTTGAAGATCTTGGATTACTCTTTCATATTATGATGCTTTCTTCCCCCTCACCCCCCTCCGAATTTGGTTCCCACGGTTGGGGGCAGTTTTCGAAGCTTTTTGCATTTTTATCATTTTAGATCGAATTTTTGAAGTGAAAACGTCTTTAGGCGCACTGGGCATTTTTTTGAGATGGGAAAAAATATTACACTCGTTACATTGTTACCATAACCTAGGCACATTGTTTTAAAGTTCCCTCTTTGAGGGCCTCTTCCACGGGAGAGGAGCTTGACCCCCACCCCTCGCTGGTTATTCACCGACATAATTTTGCTCATTTCTTCACTTCATTTCAATTTATAAAAGGCTATAACTTTGCTTCTATAAGAGGCTACAGCAGAGAGAAAAATTATAGCATAGCTAACTTTTCTTCAACGCTCTTTTTGCAGTTTTCCCCCATAGCACAGGTTTTTTTTTTTTTTTTTTGGGGGGGGGGTCTCATTTTTTGATGTAATATGTTTATTGAAAGTTTATGCTTCATGCATTACCAATTTAGCATAAAAAGTTTCTCCCGTCATTCTGGGGCACATTACAGACCCATAATGGGTAGAAATTTAAATTTCTCAAACTTCTTCGAAGTCTTCGCCAAATCGGCATCTGAAAAACATCATGCCAATGTGGTGTGTGTATGACATCTGTATCAAACATTGTTCACCACTGCTGGGACTCTAGCCTCCTTTCGCATGTAGGCATTAATTTACTGCTGGTACTTGGCCCTTGTATTTCCTGCACAATAAAATATTTCCTGATGATTAAAAAAATACACACGTAATTGTTCAAGATTTCACTTCTATTGGCAATCCCAAAATGCCACTATTTAACGGAGCCTGCAGTAAATAAATATATATGGAATTTAGAAAAGCAGGAAGTTGTTGTTTGGCCTGTGACCACTTATTGATCTTATGCACCTTGAACTTATATATTACCCCCCTTCACTTTGCTACCTTGGGGGAGGGGCAGTTTTCAAAATTTAATGTTAGATTCGAGATTACGTTCGGTTGGAGATTTTTTTTTTTTGTTTGTTTGTTTGTTTACAAGATCTTGCTGTGCGTGCACACCGCGTTTGGTATATGATGCCGTATACAACAAGGACCCAGTTCGAGATTTCATATTACAAAATTGCATATAAATTAAAGACACCAATGAAACAGACATGCTACAGGCTCAGCAAGAAAAAGGCTGAACTTTCACGGCCTCACATACTTTTAGCAAAATCTGCATTTTTCTGAAATTTTTTTTAACGAAATTATTGTTTTTCTGCAACCAACTGACGAAATTCGCACTTTTTCTCCCACAGCCTTTTTAATAAAATTTGCATTTCTCCAAAATCCTTTAGCGAAATTTGCGCTTTTTCGTCAAAATTTACATATTTTCCACGATCTTTCCTCAACATATGCGTATTTTCCACGATCTTTCGTCAACATATGTGTATTTTCTACGACCTTTTGCCAAAATATGCGTATTTTCCGTGATCTTATGACAAAATTTGCATATTTTCCGTGATCTTTCGTCAAAATTTGCATATTTTCAGCGATTTTTCGGAAAATTTTGCCTATTTTCCGCGATTTTTCGTCAACATATGCGTATTTTCTGTGATCTTTCGTCAACATATGTGTATTTTCCACGATCTTTCGTCAACATATGTGTATTTTCCATGATCTTTCGTCAACATATGCGTATTTTTCGCGATCTTACATCAAAATTTGCATATTTTCCGCAATCTTCCGTCAAAATATGCATATTTTCCGTGATCTTATGTCAAAATTTGCATATTTTCCGTGATCTTATGTCAAAATTTGCATATTTTCCGTAATCTTTCGTCAAAATATGCGTATTTTCTGCGATTTTTCGTAAAAATTTGCATATTTTCCACAATCTTTCATCAAAATTTGTATATTTTTTGTGATCTTTCGTCAAAATTTATGTGGTTTCCGCGATCTTTTGTTGACATATGCGTATTTTCTGCGATGTTTCGTTAAAATTTCCGTATTTTCCACGATCTTTCATCAAAATTTGGGTATTTTATGCGATTTTTCTACAAAATTGGAGCATTTTTCGCGATCTTTCGATAAAATATGATTATTTATCATGATTATTTGACAAAATTAGAGTATTTTTCTGCAACCTGTTCACAAAAGTTGTGTTTTCCCAGCAATTTTTTGACGAAAATCGCGTCTTGTTCGTGATCATTTAACAAAAATAGTGTTTTTTTCTCGCGATCCTCTGAAGAAAATAGTATTTTTTCTGCGATTGTTTGAAGATTTGATAGTTTTTTTTTTCAATCCTTTGGAGAAATTTGCGTTTTTTCTGCAATCCGTTGAAGAAATTTTCTTAATTTAGCGCGTCTGACTCGCATTTTTGTTGTATTTCATCGTTACCCCCCCCCCTCTGTTTATCTAAATTTGAATATATTAGTTTATATCAACTAGAACATTAAGAAAAGAAACTAATACAATAATCATAAAGCAGAACTGCAAACACAGATTCCATTGTTCAGAATTGAATAAAATGATATCAACATGTAAAAGAGTACTTTTGGAGCAGGAATTGATTTTTGGGGGACTGTTTTTATTCTTGCAATAAAAAACAAAGAATTGTGAAACAGAAATTCAATGAAAAGTGATATGCACTGTGGAATGTCAGGAATTCCTTTATTAATTCTATTCTACTTTTAACTAAAATTTAAACTGAAACAAATGATATTTGCTTGTATTAGTCATAATCCTATTTTTGTAGCTTGTAATAAGGAGAAAAATCTTAAGCTTAATGATGAACATTTCTTAATGTGCAGTGTTCATTTTAATTGGGCTTTTATTAACAGAGTTGGACTGATTAAAAAAGGATAGATAATATATACATCATTATTATTCAAGGTAAATTTTTACCAATGCAATAAAAAAGAAAAAATATAAATAACTATTCAATTAATGATAAAATTTAAAAAGATATACTCACTTTGAAGAAAGTTTCATGACTGCTCTTGCGGCTGCATTCATCTGAAAAAATATCAGTAATAAAATAATGAAGCTAATAAAATATTTAAAACATGCCACAATAAATTGGATATGCAGACAGATTTTTTATGTTTATGCTCTAATATTTAAAAATAATAAAACAAACTTCTCATAATTACTTTTTATATTTTTACCTTGTATAAGTGAATAAAATAAAAATAAAAAATGATATCAAATCTCATCTACAAAAATGTTTATTTTAGTAATAAACTTAAAAAAACATACATTCAGCATATTTCAGGGATGCCACTCAGAAAATAGCAAAAAAGAGGAAATTATGCGTAAAGTAAAATTTACGACATTTTTCACAACTTTATGTGTGATTTTTGAAAATTATATTGTTTATAATAAACTAAACAAAGAATTACAGCTTTTCTTTTGTTGTAAACTTTTAATTTATAAGAGTAAGTTAGAATGATTTTTCTTTAGTTCACAGTATTTTACATCAATTAAGGTAACCCAGCAGCAGGTTCAGTGAAGAATTTTATATATCGCATCATTTTAAACCAATTCAAGTAACCCAGCAATCGATTCAATGATTATTCCACGAGTGAATAGCAAAATTTTGCAGGTTGTTTTTTTTATTTGATGAAAATAACTGTTTTATTTCATGATCGTTTGGCGAAAATCGCCGTTTTATTTAGTGATCGTTTGACGAAAATCGCCGTTTCACATCATGATCGTTTGATGAAAATCATCGTTCCACATTGTGATCTTTTGACAAAAATCGCCGTTTCACATTGCGATCGTTTCAGAAAAATCACCGCTTCATTTCGCGATAGTTTGACGAAAATCGCCGTTTCATATCGCGATCGTTCGACGAAAATCGTCGTTTTACATCGCGATTGTTTGACGAAAATAGCCGTTTCATATCATGATCGCGTGACGAAAATCATCATTCCACATCGCGATCGTTTGACGAAAATCGCCGTTTCACATCATGATCATTTGACAAAAATCATCGTTTCACATCGCGATCCTTTGACAAAAATCACCGTTTCGTTTTGCGATCGTTTGACGAAAATCGCAGTTTTATTTAGCGATCGTTTGACAAAAATCGCCGTTTCACATTGCGATCGTTTCAAGAAAATCACAGTTTTGTTTCGCGACCGTTTGATGAAAATTGCTGCTTTATATCGCGATCGTTTGATGAAAATTGCTGCTTTATATCACGACCGTTTAATGAAAATCGCTGCTTTATATCGCGACTGTTTGATGAAAATAGCCGCTATTTTCGATCTTTTAACGAAAATCGATGTTATATTTCGTGATCGCTTGACGAAAATGGCTGTTGTATTTCGCGATTGTTTGATGGAAAAAGCTGTTTTATCTCGCGATCGTTCGATGAAAATCGTTATTTTCTCTCGTGATCGCTTAACGAAAATCGCGAATTCTTAAAAATTAAAAAAAGCGGAAATCCGCCAAAAGGCGGAAAAGTGGCATCCCTGATATTTGTTAAACGAAAAAAATGTTTTATGTTAGCAAGATGCAAGTGATAAATGGCCAATTATTGCTTCCATTGGCATCATTAATATTGCATTCATTTCATTTAAAATATAAATTCTTATATTCATTTCATTTAATGTAAACAACCTTAATTTAGAATACAAACAATGAATATATTTAAAATATGAAAAAAGGGAAAACTTAAAACTATTACAATCCAAAACACTTATTTCAACATCAAACATTTTATAAAAAATAAGCCTGCTATAGGCGAGGGAAAAAAAAAAAAAAACTATTGGGGAGGTTTGTGTTGACATTAAAAACCGTATTCTCATCACTGAACACCCATTAAAATATTTATCCTATATTCACTCAGTTTATTTTATTCAGTTACTTCATTTAGTTAAATACTCTTTTACTTTATCCAGTTTTTTTCTTTCATTTTATCCAATATCTTTATTTACTTTATTAACTTATATTTACCTTCTATTATAAAATATTTCTTTATGTTTTTAACTTCTTAAATTAATTACCATTCATTATGTTTTTAAAGTTTCATCAATATCACATGAATTCATCTTCCAACATAGTCTATTTTATTTTCGATTGATGCAAAATTGCTTAGCTTCTCGCTGTTATGCTGCACTGTCAGAAATATTTGTCTTTATACACTACATTTTGCCTCATTCTCGAACAAATAATTTCTGTACTCCTTAAAGAGGTTATTTTTCTGTGAATCGTTCCTGCAAGTTTGAAGAAGAAGAAATTCCGTTTATTCCCCGCACGCATGCGCATTTGTCTTTTTCTTCTCTGTGTCGGCACATGCGCCACAAGTTTGACGAAATATTAAAAGATTAGCATAATATATCATCAAAAATGGGTAAGTACTTATTTCAGAATTTGATTTTAATCATTTCTATGTTTTCATTTTATAACTGTTAAATTATTAGGCATGTCTTTGGCACATGTCATAGATCTTTTTTATTATCTACACTGTGAAAAAAAGGAGCATTATTGCATTTAAATTGAAGTTATGAAATGCTAAATATACTTTAAATCCACACTATTTTCTGTAATAGCTCCGTTAAAAGTGTAAAAATAATCTCAGCATGATGGTATTTTATTCTTTAGTCGCAATTATTCCAATAAAACATCAAATTTTGCGTAAGAATAAACTCGGAATGGTGATATTCTATTCTACAATCGAAATTATTGATATGTAACGGTGCAAAGAAATCAATTTTCTGTTTTGATTAGAATCGTATGTTTGCAGACGACAGACGCCATTTTACTTCCGCATTTAATCATCGTTCCAAACTTTCCAATGGCAGGTGAAAAAGCAAACATAATGTAAGCAATATTATTATTATTCTTTGTAGATTTTTGACGTAAGACTATTTAAAATTAAATTTTTATTTATGTTGGGAAATGTAACTATGGGGATTTATTATTAATTAATATTGATAAATTAAATATTGTTGAAAGATTAATATAATATGAAAAAAGTGGAATATCATACTTATAACTATTAATAAAAAAATATTTTTAAAAGAAATTCCTTAAGGGGGTTCATTACTGGCACATCTACCTTATAACCAAGATGGAAATAGTGGACTAGGCCTGTCAATGTAATTTTATTTAAATGAGACGGGGACACCACATTAAAAAGAACGAGCTGGTCGCTTACCTCTTTGGGTGGCATGGAAACAGCGACAAATTTTATTTTAATATTAAAAAAAAATAAAGTAAATATGCCAATAATAGGCACTATTGACACTTTCCAAATATTTTTTATTTATAAAAAAATAACAATTAAAAATTCTGTTTTTATTATTTTTAATTTTTTATTGCATGTTTTATAATCTGGTTTATTGTTGAAAATATTAATCTAATTATCGGTCCAGACTTTTTTTTTTTTTTTTTTTTAGAATCCTGTTTTTGTAAAATTGTGAAAAATATAATTATAATTTTGTAAATTTGAAATGATCCATCCATTCGGGTTTTTGTTTAAATTTTTCAAAAGAAATATATGTGTGTAAAATTAATATATTTTCTTTATATGTGTAAAAGTAATGATTAGTTTTTAGTTTTTAGCTATCAAATTTGAGAAAGGTTCAGTTTAGAGATGGAAATCTTTTGTCAAAAGCCTATTTTCAGGACAAAGAATTTTATAAAGGGTGCTGTTTTGAGATTTAAAAAGTTTTGTGAAGGGTCTTTTAAAGGACCCAATTTCTCCCTAAACAAATCACTTAGAAAGCAGATAGTAAAGTTCAGTTCTCAAAAGCATAGGAAAAGAAGATGCTCATGGGGTGTAAGCCCTTCTTTTTCAAATAAAAACAATTTTTAATTCACAGGAGTTCTTAAAAATCTATTACTGTCAATTTTCAATATTTTATTCATCATCTATGACAAAACAACTCTGTATGCAACAAATTACTATTAACTTTATTAATTACATTGATTGTAGCTTTGAAACTATTAAATATTAAAAATTATTATGTTCTATTAATGTTATCATAAAGGGAAATATTTATGATTTATATCTACATATTATTCATATTTTTATTAGTTAAATAAGTTAAAGGAGAATTAGCCTATGTTGTATATTAATATAAGTGAAAATGTTTTCAGTGTTTTTAGAAAATGTGTATTCTTTGTTTGATGAATATTCATCTTATAAATTGAATAATATTTGACGAATATTGATCTATTTTTATCGTATTTTTATATAAAAATTTTTAATGATTAAAAAACAGTAATAATCTTTGGAGGATTTGGAAAATTGTTTTCTTTCTTTTCATTTGAACACACATTTCTCCGTCTATCCTGATCACGTGACTCGCGGCTTCATTTTCGCTTCCAGGCCTTAGTAAGAGAGCTATGCATTTGCTCAAAAAACAGAAAATCCCCCCCCCCCTAAAACGAAGCAAAAAAAACGGACTTCCATCAAAAGACAAATTTTCTCTTGCAACGAAGGAAAACATGACGGACATTCCTTCAGAAGACGGAAAATCCCCCCCCCCCCACCCCCCTAAAACAGAGAAAAACATAACGGACGTTCCTTCAAAAAACAGAAAAATTTCTTCCCTAAAACGGAGAAAATAATAACGGACTTCCATCAAAAGACGGAAACTTTCTCTCTTTTAAAAAATTAAAACATGACGGACGCTCCTTCAAAAAACAGAAAAATTTCTTCCTGCGACGGAAAATAAAAAGACGGATATCCGTCCTTTTACAGAAATTTGCTGGCAGCACTGCTGCCAGTACTTTTTCTGTGAATTGACGGAAGTTTTTTTGAGAGTGTGTAGTTCCTGTATTAAACAGAAAATGTCAATGTGTGTAGGGAGCATTAGTGATCATTGTCATGTTATGTTTCTCCATGCTTCTTTCTAGAAGCTAGTTGAAGGCTCGATTGACATGCATGGATGCCTTATTCCAGCATGTTCTTTAGAATAAACTGTTTTGCTTGCTGGTGTTTTTCATCACTTTTATTTTCTTTATGTATCAGGAAGGTTCGAGTGGTTCTGTTTGTTTTTATTATTTCATCATGATTTTCAATTAATTTAATATTTGCTTAAGATTAGGGATGCAACAGATATCCGGCATATCCGACTGATTTTTCAATATCCGAAATATCATCGGATATCTGAATCACAATCACTGGATATCCGACTTCTCTATCGGATATCCGGCAGAATGCAATAAACCAAATATATATTAATAACAGTAATCGTTTGATCCCAAACAATGCGAAAAACTTTTGTTTATAATGCAAAAGATGAAATATTATTATAAGTTCCCTATCGATGAATAAAAGATAATTCTCAAAAGTTTAAAGAATTGCCAGCTTTCCAACTATTTATATTTAAACTCTAACAAATTTAAAAGTTTACGTTTATATCTTTTAGAAAATTGCATCTACTTTCAGATTGTAAAACAAAATTTGAAGTCAAAATAGCAAATGAAGCTTTTGTGCAAAAATGTATAAAGATAAAAAACCAACATTGAGAAATGCACAAATAATGCATGAAAAGAATAGAAAACAGCTGTTTCGAATCTACTATCGAGATTCTTTTGTTATGTTGATTATTTTGGGTCTAAAATAATTTAAAATTATATAATAATAATAATAATAGGTTATTTTATTTAAATAATTGAGTTTTGCTTGCTAATAGGATATATCTCTTTTTATCAAATAATTTACAAATTACTCCATATAATATCTGGTAAATATATTTAATGTTTAATAATATTTTAATATTTTTGAGGGGTTTTTGTTGTGTCGGCAAGGCGCCGGTTGATACATCGATATTCCCTCGAAAGATATTTAAAATAAATGTGAAATTCTGATTTAAAATAATAATAATAATAAAAAAAAAGGTTTGTTTTGGAAGTTTTTAGTAATGTGTATTTTGAAAATATACAAAGATATTTCATACTTCAATATTTCGAGACGCACGTGGTCCGGACATTGAATAATGTATTCATACACGGCAGGTGTCCGATATTTTGAAGGACAATATGGTTTTCTTTTCATAAAAAATTTTTGATAACAAAGAAAAATTGTAAACGGCAATGCCGTTCTTTTGTTAAAAAAAAAAAAAGAGAAATTTTGTTGAACAACCCAAATAACTAACATACATGTCGGACATCAAGTGGATTATTTTGCCTACGCGATGGAAATGAAGTGATGCGGCACGGAGATAAAAAGGGAGACAGAGGAAGATCGCGAGGCTGTTGGAGAGTTTGGCAAGTGACGAGAAGACCAGCGACTTCGGGCTTCATTGCGATACGGCGGCTGTGGAAGGAGCGAACGGAGGTCTGGAATTCGGCGAACATCGAGGAGAAGGTGTGCTGCCTGAACGAAAGTTACGACTAAGAGGATGTCGGATGCTAGAGAGATTCACCATTATCTTCCTGATGCGATTGTCCATTTTTTCAAGGTTTTGATGGTGTTACTATAATGTAATTTAAGGTACCATTATTTTTCTTTCTTCCCCGGGGTTGTAAAGCATATGCATATTATTAGCACATGTAAATGCTAGTATTATTGTTGTAATCTTTAATGTTAATTTAATTCTCATTTAATATTTAAATAAAATATAAGTTATAATTTATTCCATGATTTAAGTCATTATTTACCTTTTCCCACAGCAGCTTAATTTCCTTTAGAATGATTTTTGAATATGCAAATGAGGTTATTTAATAATTACTATACAATCCGACTTTTGATATGATAATTGAAGATTTATTTAAATTTAGTTTATTTTTATGTTGAAGTTCGGTAGAATATATTTTATTCTACCACGTGTTCGTGTCTACCCATCTTAATTTGGGGATCGACACAACACTTCATCAGTATAAGACTCAGCATGCTAGAAAAAGCTAAGTTGAGCAAAGCGACAGGGAAGCACAGTCTTATATGCCTATTACGAGGAGCAAATGGTAATAGATTCGAAACAGCTGTTTGCTAACTTACATGCATTTCTAAACATTGGTTTTCTATCTTCAAAAAATTTTAAGTTGTTTATTAAACTGTGATTTTACTAATTTTCTTTCTTTCTTTTAATTTAAACAATGGGTTAATTGGTTTTTAAGTTACACAACTAAACAAACCTATTTTTAATTTCTTCTATCTTTCAAAGAAGAAATTATTGTAATAAATTTTTTTTTGACGAATTTGCGTGTTTTAGGGATCAAATATCCCCAAAAACATGTTTATTCAAAACATCCGTCTGTCCCAGTGTCGCCATCATACTATCAAAAAGTGTATGAAGTTATGCATAGAATGATCCAAATATTTTGTACATATTTTTGACTGTAACCAGCAGGTTCTCCCTTCAATATGGAAACATTTCGCTGTAAGGCAGTGCTGTAATTGCAATTTTTGTGCCATTTTCATTGTTCTAATATCAAATACTGTATGAAGTTATGCATAGAATTGAACCAAATTTCTTTGGATACATTTCTGGGAATGACTGTCTGGTCTTCCTTCAACTTGAAAATAGTTTGCCCAAAGATGGTACTGTAATAATGATATTTGTAAAATAATTTTGATTTTTCATAATCCTTACAGAGAATTGGCGGTTCGTGCAGCGATGCGATTCCTCTTTCTTTCTAAAGAAAGAGGAATTGCATTTTCTTTCTTCCTCAATCTTTCTAAAATTGGCTATTCGCAAACAACTGATGTATAACAGAACAGAAAAGAATATTGATTTTAATAAATATCATGATCAAGATTAACTCATTCTTAATCTAATTAACTGACTGCAGCAAAAATTCTAGATGAAAATAAAAGTTGGTATAGTACTGAACTAATAATATTGAAGTAGTATTAAAACAGTTGACTCTCTCTACAATGAAACTCTATCCAGCAAATTTCTCTATTTAACAAATTTTTTGTAGGAACGGTCAATTTTTTTCATAATTACATTAAAAATAATCTACATATAGTGAAATATATATCTCCATTTAACGAATTTTTTTCAAAAATGGTTTTTTATGTTCTGAAAACGCTTCAAGTTATTTGTAGAGTAAATTTTTTTCATTGATTTCTCGTTTATAAGTCATAGTTACATAGCATCCTCTACCTTATTCCTCATGTCTAAAAAAAGGCATTTAACCCCCCCCCCCCCCCAAAAAAAAACAAACTATTTTTGCATGGTTATACTTGACTTTGTTTTAGCCAAGGTGAGCTTGCGTTCTTGGAAAAGAGTGAAACATTTGCTTGCTATTGGAACGATTTGCAATAATCACAAAGCATCCTAAAAGATAAAACTATTCCGTTATCGTCTTGAAAGTGGTGTTTATTTCTTGATTTGGATAGTAAGTCAGCAATAAGGAAGGGGTGAGGGGGCAATTGCAGAAAAGGTTGTTTTTTTCAGCAGGTTTTCATCTATCTAAACTAACTCTCATTGCATTTAGAGTTTATGTTTGTTGTTTGTGGCGTCTTGAAATGTTTTTTGTTGCGAGAGATCATTTGAATGAAGAATTGTTATTAAACGTCATCTATGCTGGTGTTATCTTCTACTGCATCTGCATAAAAACTCCTTTGGGATAAGCATAATGCTTTCTTATAAAGTACAAAATTTTTTGCCGTTTTCTATTCAACGAATTTTTTGACTGAACGATGGATTTCATTATGTAGAGACTCGACTGTATTTGTAAATATTTTTTTAAACATTCAGATATATGGAATAGAAGAGAGTTTTGGGATTGGTGCATCCAACTAGTTATTTTCATGATTTTATTATAAATATTTAAAATTAACAGTTTTTTTTTTTTTTTTTTTTTTTTTTTTTGCTTATAAATTTGAAAGGGATTTAACTTAAAGTAAAATTAAATGTAGCTTAAGGTAAAACAGTATTAAATAATTAAAACATGAAAAAAATCATTAAGTAAACCCATGTTTGGAAATAACTCTTCAACCATTGGTATATTCGTAAGCCTTTTTATGTTTACATTATAAATGGAAGCTATGTATTTCTTTGTGAAATTACAATTGTAAAATAAACATATTGATAAATGTGTAAAATTTGTTCTATAAATTATCTGCATTTCATTGTACAAATTATTAGCAATTATCAGCATTTCATTGTAATTATTAGCCATTATCAGCATTTCATTGACAAATAAGCAGAATATTTAAATGTTTGAAGTAAATTTTTTATTCAATATTATTAATATACACATACAGAGCTTGAACTTTGGTATGAGATGGCTGGATTCATGCCTTAAAAAATCTTATGGCCAAGACATTCCTGATGCCAAAAAAAAAAAAAAAATCCCTTTTTGAATTTTTTTATTTCTTTTGTTAAATGGCGATCAAATCTCAGGACTGACTGACTATTTTTGTGATATTTTCCGCTATCAATTGGCAAATCTCACAGTTTTCTCTTACGGCAATTATACAAAATTCATGATTGTTTTTTTGCATTTGATTGAAAAACTTTGCAATTTTTCTCACAATTTTCTCGCTTGCTCACCTCGAAAACTTTTGAAACTTTTTTCTCGAGACCGATTGCCAAATTTCACAATTTTTTTCTCTCAACTGAATGTGACAAATTTAGCTATTTTATTCTGCGACTGATTGGAAAATTTCCCTTTTTGTTTTAGTGACATTCTGCTGAAATTAATAATTATTTTCCTGTGTCCAGCTGAAAAATTTGTGTTTTTTCTCTGTTACCTGCTGATGATTTTCATGATATTTGCTTGTGACAGGCTAACAAATTTCACAATATTTTACTGTAAATGACTGATGAATTTCGCTATATTTTCCCACTGCCCAAGTTCCCTCAAACTTAAAAATTTTTCAGACCAATTTTAAAAATTTATTTTTGCCATGGTGGACAAAATCAGCAATATTTTCTATGGCCGATTTCCGTATTTTGTGAATTTCTTTTTCTAATTTATTTTGTCTCTTTTGCCGAAACAAGAAATTTCTAAAAGGGCAGTAATGGTCACTAGAGTCTGAGCTCTATCTAATTAGCCTGGAATCAGCATTAAACAAAATGAGATTAGATCTTGTGTTGCACATTGGAAAAAAAACATGTTTTTGTTTTTTTTTACAATCAATGGTTCAGCATTAGATTTTTTTTCATTTTTCGAATTTATCATCGCACATTTTGTAATCAATGGCCTTGATAATCATACTTCTTTTTTCATTTAAAAGATAATCTTTCAAACGATGTTTCTGTTTGGATTCGGTTTTTTTTCCACATCTGATATTTTGCATCTGCCCATTTTGTAACTTTTTATTTTCTTCTTTATTAAAAATGACATTTATTTCCTATTCAAATAAAAATTCTTCTAAATTTGAAGAATTTCGTAAAAAAATAATAATAAATAAATAAATAAATAAATAAAATGAGGACATCCATTGTCCAAAGCAAGATGTTTAAATGTTTCAGTAAAAACATTATTTTTATGATGATCAAAACATGACTCATGTAATAAGAGTCACATACTACATATGTCATGGATTTCCTGGACCAATAATAAACAAAATAAAATGCAAACCACAAGGTCCATTCTCAACCGATAACATCAACCGTTTTCCAAATGATTGAAAAAAAAAAAAAAAAAGGCAAACTTTAAGGAAACACATTTAGAAACAATAAATAGTTTATGTGCATAGTTCACAGAAATTAGGACATGACCTTTTTAAATAAACCATTTCTCATGGAATAGAAGAAACCTACTGATTATGCCCTTTTCAGAATTTCATATGGGTTTAAAATTCCATTGCATAGAAGAACATAATTCAATTAGCTAAAATGTCAGAAATTACAGTATTGACGATAATTGCACTAAGTGGTATGCAATCACCGGAGGATATTGACAATACAATCATCTAAATGTATTATTCTTGCAAGTAAATTAATGCCTATCAGATTTTACAAAAATAAATAAATAAATAAAATAAAATAAAAATAAAAAAGTAACTTACAAAAGATTCTAAACCACACAAAATCGAATAAAATTTAAATTAAAATATTCATTTAGCAACTCAATTATTAATTGTTCATAACACTGAATGAAAATTGAAAAATAGATTTGATATATATAAGGCTTGATTCTTTTCGTTTGTTTTAATTAAAATAGACATTTTGGATAATTATCTTGAGTTGTTGATTTAAATTATTTTAATGGAATTTTGTCATGCTGGTATAAATTAGATATTTAAATGGCATGTAAAAAATAATAGTTTTTTTTTTTCTTTTTTCTCATATAGTTTAACACCCCTGCATTTACAAATGTTATGAGGAAAACTCTCTCTGCCTGGGAAAACCTGAATTTCAAGCCCTGATAGTCAAAGATATATAGTTTCTGTAAATTATATTCCAATACGTTTAAAAGTTGCAATGGTGTGTGAAACATGTTTGCAATTTATTATTTGAGAATGCATTGCATAAAGAAATAAACAAACATTCACCATAACTAAAAATATATTCAGTACCGGATATCCAGCAGGCAAATCGGATACCGGATATCCGGTATCCGACAAGATCAGTATCCGGTGCATCCCTACTTAAGATGCTTTTCAAGGATTTCCAATATGTGTTCCATAAGTTGTTCTGAGAAACTAAGTTGACTTGTTGTAAAGGAAGGACTTTTTGTTTTCATGAGAAACAATTTTAATGACAAGCTAATTCTTGTGCTTGGACAAGACTACATTTCTACATTTAAAATTTTGAACTTGACTTCATTACTATATTGAGACTTTGTCAAGGTGTCATGATGTTTTTAGAGCAACCAAAATAACCGTTTTTGATATCTTCATTAAATGTTTTTCTTGATATGCTGATCAGCTGTGAGGCTTGGAAGTTTGATGAAGAAGGTGTGCTAATCTTCTATGTCTTTGTGATTTTTAAGATTCTTCATTGAATGGAAGAAACATTTTTGACGAAGTGTGTAAACAAGCTAGAGTGTTTGTCAAGACATTTTAGCCCTTAGAAGTTTTAGTGGAGTCCTAAATTATCAAAAAATTGATAACGATATATATACACAGCCCCTAAAATGATGTTGAGAAATATAACGGTAACTTTATAATTTTATATTTATTGTTTGTTTTGACTAAGTTTAACAAATCATTTGTGTTTTTAATATGTCTCTCGTTTTTAATATATCTGTCTTTATTTTCACCACATAGAAACTATTTTATTTTTCAGGTATTTATTTTTCTGATTTTTTTTTTCTTTAGTTTAGACTAAACATATTTTGAACAGATTTTATTTCCTGGGTTTCCAAATCAGCTTTTTGCCTTCATTGCATGCTTTATGCATTCTGTTACCCATTTAACTCCTAAGCACTATTTATACAGTATTTAATAATTTACACCCAACTAATATAAAAATAATAATTAAAACAATGCGAGAGTCTTTAAGAGAAATTATTTTTTTTACATCTTGTCAAAGGAAGAAAATCAGTTTAAAGACCCATATGCATAAATAAATACATAAAAATAATTTATAATTGTTTAAGAATTGAAAAGAACAAAGAAACTGAAATCTAATGATGTGATAAATCATGATTTACAAACCTTTGTACTATAATTTGCTTATTTGAACTTTTAAAAATTTTCTGGGCGCCAGCTCTTCCAGTAGTTTTTTTAAAACAAAATTTGCAGTTTTTTTGCAATTTTTTGATGAAAATGAAATTTAAGTTTTTTGCTATGTCTTGATGAAATATGCCAGTTTTACTGCGATATTTCAACAAAATTTGCAGTATAATTGCAATGTTTTGAAGAAATTTGCAGTTTTATCATGTCTTAATAAAATTTACAGTCCCCCCCCCCCCAATCTTTTGAGGAAGTGAGCCCTTTTTTTATGTCAAAAATTGCCATTTTTTTTTATAGATCTATTCAAGTACAGTGATTTTGTTTGAAAATTTTTTAATTTAAGCGTAAACTTGGCTCACTTCAATTTTTTTTTTTTTTTTTTTTTTTTGGAAACATGCTCAACTGGCTTTAATTATTTATGCATTATTACTAAAACAATAATTATTACATTTAATTTTTCTTTTGCAAATGAACAAGTTCAATGTTTGAGTCTAAAAATATGACTTATTACTTAAGACCCGCTTTTGTAAAAAAGGGACCCAGAATTTTAGAAGTCTTGGGTCCCCGGGACCCAGGATTTTTTAAGTCCAGCGGCATCACCTGCTTTGTTTAAAGTCAGCATTGACTTGATTTTGCTCAATCCCAAAACAATTTAAGACATTTAACACATTTATTGTCAATAAAACTGTTGAATTATATAAACTCTTAATTTAAGTTTCAGCAGCAAATATATTAATTTAAAAAATATAACTACAATTACATAAATTTCAAATTTCTTAAGTTTAAATAAAAAAATAAAAAAATCCCATTCAATTCACATTTTATTATTCATGAACATTTTATTATAAGATTCTATTTTAAATCATTAAAGTTTCTATGAAGAATTTCTTTTAAATGAAATAATTTGCTTTATAATGTAGCTTTTGAAATTACTCACTTCAACAAATGAAATTGGGAAGATGCCAATTCGATCTCTTAATTTTCCTTCAGCCCAATGGTCATCTATCCTTCGAATAACAGTCAGAATATCTCCCTGTTAAATAAATAAAATATTTAAAAATAAACTGAAAAAACAGAACATATTAAACACAAAGCCAAAACAGATAATACACAATCAACAACTTATTGTAAAATATTAATCGGGCAATTATGAAAATATCAGGACATTGTGAAAAAATTACAAGGTAAAAATGATAATTTTTTTAACAACTTGTAATGACTAAAGTTTTTTCGTATCATCTCATTTTCTAGAATGTAATATGGCACATGAGATTTAAGATTTATATGAGGTGACAATGGACATGAGATTTAAGAATTATATGAGGTGACAATGAGAAATTATTAAATGAATTTCACAGTACCAAAAAAGTCAACACTGGTTATAATGTACCAGTGAAATAACATATTTTCAGGGGTGGGGAATTTTCGAAAAATTTCACCAGCCAGGGATTTATTTTACCAGCCAGCAAAATAAAATATACAGTTGAAAATAGTCAAGATAAAATTTAAACAACTGAAAAAACAGTTAATTACTATTACTACAATGCATTTTCATATTTTTGTTCGATAAAAATAAGAAATATATACAAGAGAAAAAATATTAGTACTATAGCGTAGAATTTAGTACAATATTTATATTACAAAAGTTGCAAAATATAGAGAACTAATAAAAATAAATAAATAAATAAAGATTCTAGCATCTTTACAGTTTGAAGTTTGAAAAAATAACTTAAAACTTCAGTCGCCCTGAAGGAAAATTTACTCGCCAGTGGCGAGTACAACAGGGATGAAAGTGCACTTAAGCCATTTTGTAGCAGCTTTGGAGCAGCAAAAATCGAATTTTGGAGCTGCAAAAGTCCGATTTTCTAGCAGTAAATATCGGATTTTGTAGCAGCAAAAATATAATTTTGTAGCAATAAAAGCTGTTTTAGGAGCAGATTGAAATATTCTAATGCTAATAAACTCTTAACAATTACAATAATTGCTATCTTAAAAAATATTTTTACACTTGAAAGAATAAATAGATTAAATTTCTCCACACATTTCAGACCTTTTGATGAAATTTGTGGTTTTTCGCTATCATTTAACATAATTCACGCTTTTTCACAATCTTTTGACCCTGTTTGTTCGTTTTTTAAATAGATTTGATGAATTTTTACGACTTTTTGATGGAATTTGCATGATCTTTAAAAAAATTAACGCTTTTTTTTCACGATCTTTTGACCGTATTTTGTTCTTTTTATGACGAACTTAGATATCCTTTGATAAAATTCGCAGGTTTTTTTTGGACGAAATACGCTTGTTTTTCAGAATCCCTTACAGAAATTTGCAATTTTTTTTCACCATCTTTTACAGAAATGAATGTTTTTTAACTATCTTTTGACTGTGTTTTATTCTTTTTTTTTTATATATTAACGATTCTTTACCAAAACTCACGTTTTTCTCGCGATCTTTTGATGAAATTCGAGTGTTTTTGATGATTTTTTGATAAAATTTGCGTGTTTTTCGTGATCTATTGATAAAATTTTAGTGTTTTACACTATATATTGACGAAATTCAAGTACTCTTTGCGATCCTTCAATTAAAATTTGCGTGTTTATCACTTTTTTTTTTCCCCGGGACATCCCCCGGAACAAGGAATCCTCCCACCCGGAAATTGAGATTTTGGGTTTTCAATGGTCAGAAAGTGCAATTTCCTCCTCTATTATGTCCCCCCCCCCTGAAGATTCAGAAGTCCCTGCCGGAGAAAAGTGTCTGAATTCAATACTGTTTTGACTGCATTTTGTTCATTTTTTAACGAAATAGCAATTTTTGACAAAATTGTACTTTTTTTATTTTGTAATTGTTTGACAAACATGTAACGGATCTTCGTACGCGCTTTCATTCTGCTTTCGGTTTTGCCGTCTATCAGCAGAATTCGCCGAGGAGAGAAATAATTCACCGCCGACACGGGAAAGACACAGAACAGGAAGATACTTAATTTACAGAAAATATGTACAATACATAAGAGGCCAACCCCCATTGGTTGGGAATAAACATATTACAGCAGCTCTCGTTCGTCAGCCCAACGCGCACGCTGAACGTCATATGACGTCCCGCTCCGAACTCTGTGATCGGCTGTGATTAAAATGAACTTAGGTTGACTCGAGGAAAAAACAACTTGCGTCGATCCATGATAAAACTCCGCAAAACATCGCGTGTTTTTAGAGACCGAATTCGCATGTTTTTCAAAAATTTTCGCCGAAATTTGTGCATTTTTAGAGATTTTTATCAATGTTTCTTTGTTTTTTGACGAAATTAACAGCCTAAAAAAAGTTATTTGTTGTTGTTTCCTGGATCGACGAAATCGCGCTAAACTTCATTTTGGCACTAAATGCCTTTTGGCGCAGGTTTGGCGCAGAAAAGCGGTTTCGACGCAGTCTGGCACAGGTCTTACATCCCTGAGTACAATGATGTAATTCCCCAGCCCTGCATATTTTTGCTTATAATGTATCCAGATACTTGGCCCCAAATGAAATCCTATATAATGTAATGATATACAACTTCGGTTATAACAGATTATGCAAAAGCCTTAATCTGGCAATAATATACATTTTAGATTCAAACGAAAAGCAAAATCAGGATGTCAAACGTGAATTTCTGGTTTAGAAATCAATAAACAACCTTTGATGTTTATCCTAGTGAACTCAAAACAGGGCCGTAACCAGCGAGACATGCCAGGGGGGGCTCTGAAAATTTTCTGGGGGGCTAACATTTTTTAACAATCCATATCTTAAGCAAACTAAATATAGCAAAAACTGATAAAATGGACCTGCCTATAGTGTATAGAGTGTAAAACCTCTCTATAACGGAATTTTTCTATAAGGAAATTAATAAATGCAAAATACTTTATGATCATCGGAAAATAAATACTTTTTTTTTAAATAAAAAATAAAACCTTTTTGAAAAACTACTGCAATGTTTAAAATGTTATTTTTACACAATATATTTAATAAGAAATTAAATTAAGAGAATGCGTATTTACCATGCGTATGCTTATATTTATTTTTGTATACATTAATTTGACTTTTTGGTGTCTATGCAAGTCCAGCCAAGTTCAATATAAGTGTCCAATAGATGCATATCCAATTATCTAAGAAATTTTTTCTGATTTAATATTTAGTTTAAAAATTTTAATCTTACCATTTTTGTAACATTTTATCTCACGTGTTTAAATGTATATTTTCAAGTAAGATTAACAACTATAACTATGGTTAGTATAAAATAATGCGTTTGTACTGGACATTAATGGGAGGAAAAGGGGGCAACCAAACACACAGATTTTAAAATATGGGATTCTAAGTTAGAGTTGATTGATTTAAAATTAAATTTATTTTCGCAATGTTTTTGGTGAATTTTTTTATAATTTTTAAAGGACAATTATTCTTTGTCTTGGTTAGATTGGCGCCGACTCCAAAAATCAAATTAATGTACATAAATATTAATAATACACATGGTAAATACAATGCTCTTAATTTAATGTCTTATTAATTACAGTCGAGTCTCTATATAACGAAATCCACCATTCCAGTAAAAAATTCGTTATATAGAGAAATTCGATATATAGAGAATGATCTTAAAAATCGTATTTAATGTGTGAAATTTGAAAAAATATTATTTTTGATCTTTTGAATTAAGAATTTGAAATGTTTAAAAGTAAATATTAACATAACATTTTATTTCTTAATTATTTAAGCTGTTTCAAAAAAGAGAACAGACATTTATTTGAAAATTTAATGAAAATCAAATAAGGAAGACTTGCATTAATTTCAGACGAAAAAATATGTAATTTTTTGTTGTTTTAATTTTAAAGTTGTTACGCTCTCAAAAAGAAATGCTCGAATTTTAGCAAGGAATGAAAAATTGTAGTTAACATTTCCCTCCATTTGAAGCAGGGTTGGCAAGGTTTAAACCAAATGGTTTTTTTTATCAAAAAAACCAATTGGTTTTTTTAGAAGAAATCTAACGACATTTTCTTTTTTTTCTTTTTAATTTATGTGTTTCAGATTATTGGGCATAAATAATTTCTACTTTTAACACTTTATTTCAGTAATAAGCATTAGACATATTGGGTTTAGGTCTTTTTTTATGCATAGGATTAAATCAATTGGTTTTTTCTATTAAAAAAAAGCAATTCGTTTTTTAGAAAAAAATCTAATGACATTTTTTTTCTTTATAATTTACAAGTTTAAAATTATCAGATATAAATAATTTCTATCGTTTTTTAGAAGAAATCTAATGACATTTTCTTTCTTTCTTTAAAATCTACGAGTTTCAGATTATTGGATATAAATAATTTTTACTTTTAACACTTTATTTCAGCAATAAGCATTAGATATATTGGGTTTACGTCATTTTTTTTATGCATAGGATTAAAATCAGTACACATTGGTGAACATATCTATTGCTCTAAAGATAAAACTTCAAACATGCGAATTGATTAAAGATAATATAAATTCAATATTTAATATAAAATATTTTAATTTTTTTAATAATGAAGATTATTTAATGTAATTAATAATGTATCACAATGATCTTTTAGATTTTGCACAACCTGTAAAAGAAATTTTTCTTTTGGGAGATTATCTTGAGGAATTAAAAGCAAAGACTGGTTGCTAGTTATAGCATTTTAATAATAATTTCTTTCCCCTCTATCTATTGAATCTAACGACTAAAAATTTTAACTTCAAATTGTCACTCAGAAAGAAAGAATCCTAAGAAGTACTTGTAATTTATTATTTGAATAATTGTGGAAAAGAATATTTATCAAACTACATCCAAATGTTTATTATTAGAAATCAAAAGTTTGTTTATAAAAATTTACAGGGCATCAATGGTTCACTGTGTAGAACAGTTAAAACTTTCAACACAAGACTGTTTGCTAAAAGTGTTTAAATTAAAAAATGAATTTTTTCAATTTTCAGCATAAATTCATTATAATTATTAAATTTAAATTATTTTAAATGAAGTTACACTACTTATAAACCAATAATGTCTGTTTTTATCAGTAAATATGCATGTATGTGTAATAAGAAAGGATGTTTTAAAAAAACCCGGTTTAAACCAAAAAAACCTGGTTTAAACCAAAAAAACCGGGTTTTTTGGTTTTTTTCGAAAAAACCTGGTTTTTTTCCAACCCTGATTTGAAGGAATCTCTTATGTGTCTCTCATTGATTCCTCTCTTACATGTGTATCAATCCAATTGGCTCTATTTTGAGAAGGATGTGGAAAAGTGTGTGGGAAGTGGGATGAATTCGTTGGATTTAAAGAACAAGGAGACAAGTAATATATAAAAAAAACTCAGCACTGACGATAAATCAAAAATAAGTGATGGAAAATTGATTCCATATGATTTCGAAGCTTTTTAAAACTGAATAAATTAAGACCAATTTATGAAAAAATTCGTTATATGGAGATAGATATTTCGCTATATAGAGAATGTTTTTAATGTAATCATGCGAAAAGGGGACCGTTCCCACTAAAAATTCGTTATATAGAGAAAATCGATGTATGGAATTTCGTTATAGAGAGACTCGACTGTATTATGAAAAATACTTTGCAATAGTTTTTGAAATCTGTTTTCTTTTTGATAAAAAAAAAAAAAAAAAAGTTTATTTTTTTAGTTAAAAATTAAGTTTTTTTTGCATATGTTACGGTAGAAATTACATACTTAATGAAACTTAATTTATTATTCTTATTTTAATTTCCTACTTTCAATGTCTTTAACTAACGGCAAATCATAATTTATTAAATTTTATTAATATTTTATTTTCTAATACTCTAATTATTTATTAATATTTCATACATCAAATAATTGCAGATATTTTTGCCGTAATCTTATAATAAACTTAACTTTAATCATTTTTTTTTTTTTTTTTTTTGCTTAATTTTTCTATTGTTATATGACAAATTGAAAAAAAAATTTTTTTTTTTTCATTTAACACACAAACAAAAAAATACAATAAGAAAATAACTAAAAATAAAATAAACTTTTTTTTTTCTAATGTACACCCTTGTAACCCATAACATGAAATAATTACTAAATTTTTTTTATTCCACGTGTATAAATTGACATTTTTTATCTTTTTAATTTTCAAACGTTCTAGTTTTCAAGTGATATTTCATCGTTAACTAAATATACTGATAAATACGTATTGTCAACGAGCAAACCATTAAAATTTAGAAACATGGGTTTTTAATGACTATGTCTTAGTCAAGATTTTGAACATCGCTTGACTAATTATCGGTCAACTTGGACACCATGTGTCCATTTCCATTCATTCTGTGTAAGATCGTTGCTTTGAAAATATAACGATGTACCAACACATGTGGTGACCAGTCAGTGCATCTGGACTTAATTTTTTTCAGGAGAAAGAAATGTTCCTTTAAAGTGTGTTTCGAGAAATGCATTATACCGCTAGCAAGATAACAGAAAACAACTAATCTAATAAGGTTCCGAATACAAAATTCTTGGCCTGTTCCCATTTTATTCAAGGCAGTTAAAAGATCTAAAAAATTTCTCTTACTTTATTTTTTTTTATTTATTATTATTATTATTTTTTTTTTTTTTTTTTGAAAAAAGTTAAAATATGGATTTTGTTAAAAAAAAAAAAGTAGAAAGTAGAAAGTAAAGAAATCGTTAGAGGAGGCTCTAGAGGACGCTAGGGGGGGGCTCAGCCCCACCTGCCCCCTGTCTGGTTACGGGCCTGACTCAAAATAACTTTTCTTTGAAGAAACAAACATTCTAGCTTGATCTTCTAGTAGTTAATGTCATTGATTATTGTTCAATTTTTTCAGCAGCTAGGGAGAACAAAAGGGAGGCTGAGTATTTTTAGAAATGCTTGATAAAGGGTGGGGGATTTCAAGGTAGAAAAGATGTGAAGTTTTGTTGAAGAATGAAGTGCAACCGCTTTGGAAACAAAAATGGAAGATTAATGTATGTGATCATTTTAACCTCACTTGGATATAGTAAAGTTCATTATGAAAATCTTAAAGTGTGATTACAGGCCTAGGACCGCTGAGTCACTCTTAAAAATGAGAGAAAAGAGACTAAATTGCAGGAAAAAGAGACTAAAAGAGACCAAAATTTTAAAAAAGAGACTAAAAGGAGACCAAATAAAAAACATTTTTTTTCTCTTCACTTAAATATTTTTGGTATACAGACAAGCACTATAAGATTTAACACAATCTGCGGAATACATTTTCAATGCATTTCAGTCGGTTTTGAAATAATTGCAAATATTGTTGATTGGTTGCAGAAAAATATCCAAATGACCACGGGGTCAAAATCATGAAATTCCAGGAAATATAGTGAAATTCATCAAATTGTCTCAAAAAACAAATCACAAAATTTGTCGCATGATCTCGGGAAAAAAAATTCTCGAAATTAGTCAAATGCCTTAAAAAAAAAATCACGATATTAGTCAAATGGATCTTGTGTTAAACATCATAAAATTCATCAAATGGGTTTTGAAGAGAGGGATGAATCACAAAATTCATTAAATGATTGAGAAATTCTAAGAGCAATCATACAAATAATTGCAGAGGTGGCAAGTTTCAATAAAAGTTATCAATAATCATGGGGGGAGGGGCAAATTTTTAAAAGTAAATTCTTTTTTTCCGCAATCTCTTGGCGAAATTGGCGCGTTTTTCACGATCTCTTGGGGAATTTTGCGACTTTACGCGATGTTTGGACGAAAATTGAGGGCTTCTAGAGATCTTTTGAAGAAATTTGAGCGTTTTTTAATGAAATGAGCACGTTTAAAACGATTTTTTGACGAAATGTGAGCGTTTTTCGCGATCTTTTGACGAAATGTGTTCTTTTTTCGCGATGTTTGTACTAAATTTGGAAGGCTTTTCGTGATCTTTTGACGAAATGTGCACGTTTTTTGCGATGTTTGGACGAAATTTGCGGGCTTTTCGCGATCTTTCGACGAAATGTGCACGTTTTAAGCATTTTTTGACGAAATATGTGCATTTTTCGCGATCTTTTGACTAAATATGTGCATTTTCGCGATCTTTTGACGAAATGTGCGCGTTTTTCGCGATCGCTTGGAGAGATGTGAGACTTTTTGCGATGTTTGGACGAAATCTGTGGGCTTTTCGCGATCTTTTGATGAAATTTGCGTAATTTTTTTTACGAAATATGCGTGTTTTAAGTGATTTTTTGACAAAATATGTGCGTTTTTTGCGATCTTTTGAGAAATGTGCGCATTTTTCGCGATATTTTAAGTAAATTCTCGCTTTTACGCGAATCTTTGACAAAATTAGGCTTTTTTACGCAAGCCATGGATAAAATTTGCATTTTTACATTATATTTGGAGTAATTTCGCACGTTTCGGCTATCTTTTGGCTAAATTTGTGCTTTTTATACGATCTTTTGACGAAATTTTGCGTTTTCCGGGATCCTACATCGAAATTTGCGTTTTTTTTCAAGCGATCTTTGATGAAGTTCGCGATTTTTTTTTATCCGCAATTTTTATCCGATGTCCGTAACGCCGTAACTTTTGTTGCACATCCGTAATAATTACGGACAAATCGTAATACTTGGCACCTCTGTAATTGCTAATTTCGTCGAAGGTCACGGAAATAAATAGTGACATTTATCAACTAGTCGCCAGAAAAATAACGAATTTCGTAGAATAAAGCCATAAAAAAATCAAGGATGCCTGTCAATGGGTTACATTAAAATGTGCAAAAATCAGTTGCAGTATAAAACAGTGAAATTTGTGAAATTATCTCAGGAAAAGAATGGCGAAATTTATCAAATGGTGTTGGTGAAAAAAGTAAAATCAGGGGTTGTACTGGTGCCAAGTAATATTTCACACAAACTTTCTTGGATATTTTAGGACACATTTAACTGACATACTACATTTCCTTCTACGACCATTTGACGAAATTAACGATCCCCCCACCCCCCCCGCTACCAATTGCCGCAAATTAATATGAAAATTGTGATTTTTCCACACTATTGCTTACGGAAGTACACTATTTTTCTTCCACGATTGTTCGCTGACATTTGCAATTTTTTTTCAGTAAAATTTGCGATTTTTTTTTTTTTTTTTTTTTTTTTTTTTTTTTTTTTTTTTTTTTTTGGGGGGGGGGGGGGGGAATTTGCAATTTTTTTGCCATTGTTTGCAGAAATTTACTATTTTTCTGTGTTTATATAACAAAACTCGTGATTTTTTTCCTGCGATCATTTGCAAAATCGCACAGAAAAAAATCGCGATTGCAAAGAAAAACTAGTTGTTGGAGGCCACCATAATACTTACCCATCATACATCTGCATAATATAAAATGTGAAAATAAAACATGTGTAACTTATTTATAAAATGCATTGCAATTCCAAAATAAAAATTTTAACGCATATTTAAATAGTTTTAGTATACATAGTAATGATTTATTAATGAATTGCTGATGAGCCAATTTCGACAAATTATATAAAACGCCAAAATACTCAAGTAATACCGGATTGCGTAAAAGAAATATCCTTATAACTCCAAAAATAATAATCGTATTAACTAGCAATTTACTGCGTCGGATGAAGCGTCTCATTTCCAAATAAAATGTATCTTTGAATTCAAATTTGAATGAAATACAGGGTCATGAAAAATCATAGAATGTGAAAAACAGGATTGCACGTATCTCAGCAACTAATAATCCGATCGATTTCGTTCTTTATGCAAAATTTGTGTTATTTTATTGCCTTTTATATTCACTCCTTAAAATAATAAATTTCGAAAATTTTTATATACGTTTCATCAGAATGAATTTTTCGAGAGTCTGAAAAAAATCGTTCCGGATAATCGAGGTTACTGATATTAAATAGGCTTCGTCCCATTCTTAAATACTAAGTACATACAAAATTTCAAGTCTCTATCTCAATTTGTTCGGGAGATAGAGCGGTTACAGACAGACAGACACACACACAGACGGACGGACGGCAATTTTTTTTTTCTAAAAATATGTTTTTCGGAATCTCCAGTATCTGAAACGTGTAAATCCGTCAAAATTTTTTTTTCGATTTTCAAAACGATTGCAAGACTTACCCTATACTACGTATGATGAGTAAGTAAAAAATCACGAATTTTGAAAAATGATCGATTGTCAAAATTCGCGATTTTTTTTGTCCGATCATGAAAAAATTGAATTTCGGCAAATAAATGCGAAAGAATTTTGAATTTCGCCAATCGATCGCCAAAAAATCGCGAATTTTGGCAAATGATCGCGGAAAATATGACAAATTTTATCATATAAACGCAGAAAAAAGCAAATTTCTAAAACAATGGTGCAAAAAATTATCATTTACTGTAGTTTGGTAAACGATCGCAGAAAAAAATCGCAAATTTTGATTACCGATCGCGTAAAGAAATCGCAAATCCTTTCACGAAATTTGCATTTCTCTACGATTATTTTTTCCGTGCGCAAAATCGTACAATCGTATTGTTCATTAGTATAACCGTACACTTTGAACAAAATCCGTACATTGTACTCTTCTGTACATTGTAATACTGGCCATATCATATAAGTTGGCATCTATGAATATCCTTTTCGATTTTACGATCTTTTGACGAAAGCTCGGTCTTATTTCGGGATCGTTTGACGCAAATCTCGGGAGTTTTTTTTTTTTTCCCCAGCTTTCGTATGGCGGAAATCACAAGTTTATTTCGGGATTGTTTGGAAATAACAACGATTTTATTTCGGGATCGTCTGGTGAAAATCGTGGCTTGATTTCACGATTGCTCAATGAAAATCGTCTTTTTTCCGGTGATCAATTAATTCGAATAGCAGTTTTGCCAGTGATCATTCTATAAAAATTGCAGATTCTTAAAAATTAAAAAACGTGAAATTCTGCTGTTTGTCGAAAAAGTGATCCCTGTATATGTAACAACCGAAATAAGAATTTTGAGATTCCTTCCTGCAATCCTCTGACGAATTTCTCAATTGTTTTTCACACGATCGACTGACAAATTTTGCAATGATTTTGCCACTGATTTACGGATTATATGCTTTTTTTCACACAAAAATGACAAAATCGTGATATTCTTCCCGCGATTGAATGACGAAGTTTATGATTTTTACCCCTCGAATGATTATTGAATTTCGCGTTTTTATCTTGCCACAGATTGACCAAATTCACTTTCTTTTCAGTGTCCGACAGAAAAGTTCTGCGATTCTTGCTCGCAAACGATATACTAATTACGAAACCATTTTTCCAGGATAGAGTGACGAAATTTAGAATTTTTTCCCCTGCAAAAGAGAGACAAATTTGGCAATGCAGCAGAATTTTTTTCTGCAGTCTGCAACACATATAAAAACTTAAACAATCTGCAGGCTAATCCCTCACATTAAATTATTTGCACTCAAACCTTCAAGTATTTGTCATAGACATAAAAGAAATATACACTTTAAAAAAGAAGTTGCCTTTGTTCTCAGAATTTTTAACGCCTCATACATTGTCTTAAAGAGGGGGGGGCTTCTCTTTGACAAAATTTGCGGGGGTTTTTCACAATCTTTTGACGAAATTTGCTTTTTTTCGCGATCTATTGACGAAAACTGCTGTTTTCTTGCGATCTTCTCTAAGAAATTTGCCATTTTTTCGCGATCTCTTGAAGAAATTTGCCGTTTTTTCGTGATTTTTTAACGAAAACTGCCATTTTTTGCAATTTTTTGAAGATGTTTGCCTTTTTTTGCTAACTTTAGGAAGAAATGTTGCATTTTCCTGTGATTTTTTGATGAAATTTGCCGTTTTTTCACGATTTTTCAGAGAAATTCGCTATTGTTTTGTGATCATATTACGAAACTGCCGTTTTTTCGCATTCTTTTGAAGAAATTTACTTTCTTTCACGACCTTTTGAAGAAATTTGCTATTTTTTTTCGGGATTCTTTGACGAAAACTCACGTTTTTTTCGTGATCTTTTGAAGAAATTTGCCATTTTTTTCGGGTTTTTTTGTAACGAAATTTGCTGTTTTTTGCAATTTATTGAGAAAATTTGCCATTTTTTCGTGATTTTTTGACGAGAACTGCCGTTTTTTCGTGATCTTTTGAAGAAACTTGGCGGTTTTTTACGATGTTTTGAATTTTTTTTGAGGAAATTTGTCATTTTTTCGCGATATATGACGAAATTGATTTCTTTTCGAAGACTGTCGAAATTCGCGATACATTTTATTTCCGAATTTTTGGATTTAGGAAATTTTTAACAGTTGAAAAATAGCCTGTGGACCTTCCTAAGAGTCTGTGACGTGCGTCGCAGCGTTGCGCCGATTCTGCTCCCGGGAAATTTGGTATACTCACTTTGGTAGTTTCACTATAGTTCCACGCAATTTCATGGTTTCATCCTAAGACAGATTAACATAATCCATGATTTTCCGCCGGTTTCTGACTGAAAAATTTTGCGATTTTTACCCGCGAACAGTAAACAAATTTCGAGATTTTCCTGCGACAAACTGACAAGTTTTAAGATATTTCCTCACGACAAATTGTTGAATTTTGCGATGTTTTTCCCGCTACTAAATGAGGAAAGTTATCTTTTTCCTGCGATCGATCGATGGGTAAGGAACAATTAAAAAAAAAAAAAAAAAAAAAAGTGAAAAAGGAGACTAAATCTGAAAAATATAGACTAAAAGAGACAAATGCAAAAAAATAGCGAGAAAAGCGAGTTTAGCGACTCGCTCCAAGGCCTGTGATTATTTTTAATTCACATGAACAGGCTATAACTCATATGAATAGGCTAAATTCCATCTGCATTTAATAATAATTACATATACACTATATACAGCCAAAGGCGACCGGCCACTTGTGATTTTTGACGTTTTCATAAGGAATTATGCTGAAACTCCAGGCGTGTAAACATAATAGTGCAGGTTATACATTACCGGGAAGATTCTATCCCAAAACCTCATAGGTAGATCGTCTAAAATTGAAAAAGAAAAAATATTTTGGATAACCCTGTCCAAACTAATGCTGCAAAATGTTTCAAGCTGTAGATAATATTTAATTGGCTTATTGTAATAAACTGTGTTAATTCTTATGTGGTAGCATGTATACTCGCAGAGAAATTAAGGTTTTTATTAAAAAAGTCCCAAATTTTGCCAAGTCTTTTGCTTATAATTTGCAGAATTCGTAATATAAAAAAATTTTGTTCAGAAAATATGAAAAACAACATTGTGCACAATATTCTGTAATCAGAATTTAAAAACAAAAATTGTATAAAAAATGAGCTGATTTTTTAAATGATGTTTCACATGCGTGAATGCAATCAAAATAAAATTTGCATAATATGTTTGCTAAATGTATAGAGCAGCTTGTATGAGTGTCTCAAAAACATAGCTTGAAAATTCTGAAAATTATTGTCGATAGAATAAGCTCAAAATCTGTTGTTTCCAGAATGAAACAAAAAGATTAAGGGATATATTAAAGATTAAAATTCCTGGTCGCAACTGGTCACACTGAGACTAAATATTAAAAAAATTGGTGACTTTATGTTATGTATCTGATCGCCAAAATGGCAATCAATCATTTCCAAAAATTAAAAATCTGTCATAAATCCACCCCCGTGTGGTGACCGGTTAGAATTGTCCCACTGTAGCTCATGCATGTCGCAAGAGGTGACTAAAATGACCCTCAATACCAAGGTGTGTGGTACCGTGCTGAGGGAATGAGTGGCATATGGGGTAGATGATGTCATTAACGGTCCCCTCGAGGAACCAGTCGGAACCTCGTTGACTGTACGCCTTGCACCTGTACAGGGAGGCTATGCAGGTGTGGACCTTTTGTTCCTCCCAGTTCTCCGGTCCATTTATGGATTAAAAAAACTTAAAAAATCAAAAAGAAAAAAATATGTATATACGGTTGGGTTCTCCCTTGGGAGGTACCCAATCAGCTAGTGAAACCGCTTCTTTGAAGCCGGGTCCTAGCACCAAGGAGGAAACCAGCAACCTTACTGCTGTTAGAAGCGGCGATGCGAGCAGTAACTTGCAACACACTAACACTGCAGTCGGGGTGCAGGGAGTAGAGATGGGAATGGTCAGAAAAAAAACGGAAAAATTGGGAAAAAAAACGGTTTTTTTCCGAAGGCTTATTTTTCAATTTTTCCAAACTGGAAAAATTGAAATTTCATTTATGAAATAATATAGTGAAAATTTTGTAATAGCTACATTCTCATACTTTTTATTTTATTTATTTTTGTGTTGAGTGTCTCACATGAAAATTTTAATGTGGGTAATCTGATCTCTGAGCAGAAATCTGTTTGAGATGACTTGAAAGGATCCTTCACATTTTTTTCTTGTTTGAAACACAAGACACTTTGCAAAATTTCTCTTGAAAATAGACATTTCAGAAAATGTTTAATCAACAAATTGAATCTTTGGCAAGTGCAGTGATTGAAGAAAAAAAAATCTCATGCCATACAGCAGCTGAATCTTATTAAGTTGCATATATGTATGTAAATAACCTTATTAAAAATTTCTAAATAGGAACCTATATATAGTAATAATTTCTTATTCAAAAATTCTGAATATATTTTGTACAAGTATATACAAAAAGTTCACAATTTCACAAAAACTTGATTACATGAAAAAAATCTAGATATGTAATTAAATGCAACTTCTCTTTTTAAAAATTAATTCATGTGTAAAATTATTGCAATAATATGCAGACTAATGGAAATGATAAAATTAAAAATTCAACATAAATTTTTGAAGTTTTTTACAACTTTTATTACTTTAATCTATCTTTTCAAGAAGTAAGTATTGAATTCGTGAAAAATTTGACTTCCAATTTTCAGCATATTTAAATGTTTTAGAAGATCCTGAACATGTTTTAATGGTTTTTTGAAAATATCTGCCACTCTGTGAGTCTGTATGTGACAAATTTTAAGGGCACTCTATCTCAAGAACTGATGCACATAATTTCACAAAACTTTAGATTCAGTTACACCTTCATATAAACTCGTTTATTAATGTATATCGCCAAACCGATGGCGCTGCTATGCTGCATTATTCATAATTTCCACAATAGTTCTATCTCAAACTAATGTATGTATTTTTATAAAATTTCATATTAAGTAAATCGTTGACATAACCTCGTGCTCATTACTTTTTGGTGTAAATTGAACAGATGATGCTGCTATGCTGCATTATTCATGATTATCGCAATAGCTTTGCCTCAAGGACGATTTTTTTAAAAATGAAACTACAGCTTCAGGCAGTTTCTGATATATATTAATGCTGCTTAGTTTTTGGTGTAAATTGCCCTATAGGTGGCACTACTATGCTGCATTTTTCAACATTTCATTATAGCTGATTAATTGAATGTTTTTTCAAGGTGTTGAATCTAAAATTGACCTCCATAATGTACAGTAATGTTGCAAAAACATGGGCAGTTTTTGCATTAGAAAAGTACAACTGCGATGAAAAAAAAAACCCCATATTTTATTACAAGTAACTATGTTCAAAATTACACTTTCCCTCTTGATTAGACTTTGAATTTTTGTAGTTTTCTAAAGCGCAGTAGAAGTTTATCTCTGTATGTGACAGCTTTTGTTAATTCCTCAAATAGAGAGCATTTTTTCTATTTGTAGTGTTCTGTTTTCATAACTTTTGAGTTCCACTCATAGTAATATAAAACTACCATGTGGAAACATTATTGAATATGGTTTTTCTTACTCAAGAATAGAATACCAGATTTCAGGGTAAAAAGAAAAGAATTAAATTTAATTAAACTTAATATATATATATATATATATATATGGTTTTAGTGAGTAAAAATCTAACAGTCAATAAATCCTACACTATTTATTAGTTGCAGACCTGAATAAGCCAAAGTAAAACTTAGTTTTCTTTGAATTTAGATTATAAAACTAAATCAAAAATTTTTTGAGTTGAGATTGGAAAGCTATACCAAAACTAAACATATTTTATAAAGGAAATAAAATTATAATTTTAAGAAAAAAAGTAATAATGTAAAAATATACATTTTTTAAACAAACAATGGACTTTTTGAATACTGATATTCATAATAATGACAAAACTGCAATAATTTCTTTAAACTAGTATCATTTACTTAAAAACTATACTTATGTAAATGGAATGCATAATTTATTTCATTCCAAACTGCAGACATATTGGCTCAGGTTTTTACATTAGGTCAATTGGTAGTTAAACATGTAACTGAAAAATCATTTCAACAGAGATATGATATAACAAATAATAGCGTTTAATAAAAATTCTTAGGCTGTTGAAAAAAAAAACTAAACTTTTAAAAGCAGGCTTTGCTACTTTCTTTTTATTTTGTAATATAAAGTGAAAATAATTTTCATTTAATATATATAAATGGGAAAGAAATGTTTATTATTTAATATTCTCTAAGAAAATATAATTTATTTGGGAGAAACAGTCATGAAAAATCAATTTTTCCAAAAAAAAAAACCAGTAAAAAACCGGTTTTTTTCCGCCACTTATATTTTTCCGGAAAATTTACATCTCTAGCAGGGAGTACTTACAAAAACTCAAAAGCGCAAAGCAGCTAAGAAGAAAGAGCAAAGAGCCGCAGCTGAATTAACTGAGGAAGAGAAGGTAGGGGGAGCCAAAAGACTTAGGTCTGAGGTTTCAACTCCTTCTCCTGCTCAAGCAGCATTGACGAAAAGACCGGCCACAATCTTTTGCACAGGCTGTAAAGGCAGTCAAGATGGCTATTGTAAAGGAATCTTTTCCTTCCCAGAAGCTATCCGATAAGGACCTTGAGTGCATCCAGATGGAAATCCTAAAGCAGATGGATCTGATTCCTTCTGGGGATTTTATGCCCAGAATTCAGAGATCTGCTTTGCAGGCTGGATCCCTAATCAACTTTTGTGACGATACTAAAACTGGGGACTGGTTGAAAAAGGTCTTTGATGTCAACAACAAGGTGATTGGTGACACAGTACTCAAAGTCATGAGTGCTAGTGAGCTACCAAAGCCTGTGAAGGTTGCATTCAAGACCAGAGATGTGTACACAAAGGAGCCTAACTTGTTGCTGAAGCGGATAAACCGGTTAAACCCTGAGTTGAAGTCGGAAGAATGGCATGTTCTCCACAAAGTGGTAGAACCACATTCTATACGATGGATCTTTGAGGTTGACCGGGAGGATGCTGAAGCGATTAGGCAGGCAAACTTTGGTGCATACACAGGCCTGGACAGGGGAACATTTAAAATCATAAGTGATCCCAATGTGAAGGAGAAGGAGTGTTTGGCTGAAACACAGGCAACCTCCTCTCAGGTAAGTGATTCAGATACTCTTTCTGATAGGGATAGTGAATGACTTAAAATTAATGAATTAAAATCGATACCAGTTCTGAAGGAACCCTTCAATCAAACTCACCCTTATCTATTGATGAGATTGAGGTGGAGTTGCAAGATTTGAATAAAAAGGATCAACAGCTTAAACCCTTGCCTGATGCAGATGGGAAGGGTAATGCTCAAGTATCTCTAGAGATATTCAATGGTTGCCAAGCAACACAAGACTACATACATACACTTTGGAGAATAATGTTTAGTCATTTGGGGAACATTTAGCTGGTCCAAAGTATGAATTTTAGCAAGATAATGCATCGATTCATACTGCATACTAAACAAAAACTTCGTTTAACTTTGAAAATACTACTGATCTCAACTGGCCGGCATGTAGCCCCGATGCGGACCCAATCAAAAACCTTTGTGACATCATATCGCGTAAAGTTTGTGCAAATTTTTGCTATACTTTTCTGTTAATGAGCTTCGAGTTGCTGTTTAACGTGTTTGGTACAAAATAGACTCCCAAGTGATGCAGCATTTAGTTTCTTCGATGGAAAATCACATTCTTGCAATAATTGCAGACAATGTGTGTGCCGCTCGATTTTAATTTGTAGTTATTTTTCTGTAAATATACAGATTGTCTATATTTTTGCCACAATGTTAATTTCATTTTTTTGTCATTATATATTTTGTAAAATGTAAAATTTAAAATTTATTGTTTTTGAATAAAGGATAAGTAACAAGTAATGTATGACAGATGAATTACAAAAATTCGTTACATACTTCTCAATATAAAAGCGTAATCGATCATTGTCTAAACTTTTGTGGAGCACTGTATTTTGCCGCCGTTAATTGATGAAATTTACGATTTTTTCCTGCGACATATCACAAAAATTTCAAATTTTTTCCAGTTCTAAATTGACGAAATTCGCGGGACACACTTTAACCCATCGCGGGCCACAGGTTGTGCATTTCTACTGCAAAACATTATTTCAAGTGGAAGTAACTATCATTTAGCTGTCATTTTAGCATCTGTTTTCAATTAAGCTTAACATGGTGTTTATATAAGGTCAATGCTCAGATCAGAGTGGTTCTCCCCGGAACCGTTCCTACACTATTCTCTCGTGGCATTTTATTATAAGTAGATAACAGACAATGTTTAAATTCATTTTGAAAATATATATTACAAAATAACTTACTTTCCCAAATGTCAAACAATCTTTTTCTTCACTACTGCTGATTTGAAAATCATACAAAGCTTTACACTGTGGCACATGAGTAGGGATTGGGACAACAACTTGAACAAAACTAGCTGGAACAAATCCAGATTTACCACCCAGCTCACCATAAAACCAGTTCTGATCAACTCTTTTACGCAGAATAATTACATCACCTTTTTTAAAAGTAAGATCACTGAAAAATAATTAGGTACAATTCATTAAGTACATTTATTTACATAAAAACTACAGATACCACTAAATATACAATATTTAGCATAATTTAAATAAACATTAAATATGAAAGAACTTTTGAACTGTCAATAAACTGTGGCAATAATTTCAAATTTTTTAAACAGAAAATATTGATATGTTACCCTATCAAATGCATCTTCCATCAACCATCATACATTTTATTTTGACAGTTCTTCATTAATATTATTTGAAAATAAAATTGAAGATTTATTTACAGGTAAGTTATAGAAAATAGCTTAAAATATGTTTTTACATAAAAATCTGCTTTGATGTATATCTTTAACCCTTATACAAATAGTGGGAATACACTTTCTACTACATTTTTATTCAAAACATGTGAAACTGTACTAGAATTTTTGGTAAAACAATTTGCTTTTTTATAATGCATGCAATGAAAAATTTTTTTTCCAAATCAATTTGTTTATAGAACCTAGTGGCAGTCAATCATTTTAATATTTAAGCCACTGAATTAATTTGCCTGGGTCAGGGTTACAGGAATTTATAAAATCTAAATTATTTAGAAATAAATGCAAATTAAAATATACCAGGTGGCCCCAAATTCATAGGCTAAATTGTAAAGAGGTATATATATACAAATATACAAGCAATTTCGGTATAGCAATGTAAGACCAGATATCAAAATAAATATTTTATTGACATAATTATTACAGTAAGTGCTCAAATGTGCTACCACCTCTATTGATGCAAACTTGGTAACATCTAGCAAGTGATTGGCATATCCTTTCAAAGGTTCCAGATGTCTCATCTATGAGACACCAGTTGAATCTGATGAGAATCTCATTGCAAGGCTTTCAGTCATTACTCAAATGTTCAAGAAACACTTAAAATTCACAAAAAAGGTACGCCAACTACTTGCTATATGCAGACAGTGGCAACATATAGTAAGTAATGAGAACTTATATTGATAAAATGCTCATTTTCATTTCCTCCCCATTTTTTGTTTTTCACAAAATCTTTTTATATATGACTTCACATCGATTTACTAAAATTACTTTTTTTATGTGTACTTAATATTCCCTTACAGTTTGGCTCATGAATTCAGGGATACCCTGTATAGATGCATGCAGAATAAAGAATGAAAACTTATTTATTGGTAAGTGGTTCTAATTGCATATTACAAACATTTATAAACTATACATTCCTTCAAAATTTTTGTAAAGGTCTTTCTGAAACTTAAAAGGTTAATAACAGCATTAAAACCTTAAGTGCTACATCGAATTGGAAAAAAATTAACAAAATGCTTTTCGAAAAACTCAAAATTAAAAGTTTGATTTACAAAAAAATTATATATATATATCGTATTTACTCGTGTATAGGGCGTACACATGTATAAGGCGCACCATAAATTTGATACGCTAGTGCAGAATGACTAAATGAATTTCAGTATAAAAAAAAAAAAATCGAAACAAACATTACACCAGACCAGAAAACAAGAGGAAAATGCATTTTAAGACTTCGGGTTGTAAGAGAATGACGGGAAATAAGTGACGGTAAAGAGAACTGCTAATACAACAATGCTTGGACAATGTTATCAGCTCTGTTGTATAAAAAACTGCAAGGAATGAAATAAATATGCAATAATACTTCAATTAAATAACATTTTCCGAGTTTTAATATCTTCTTTGAATAATTTCTTGTTTCATATGTATATCGTTCAACTGCATACTACAGTAAAAAAAATTATTCCGTGTATAAGGTGCACCAAGGAGTTTTGCCCTAATTTTTTGGGAAAAAAGTGTGCCTTATATAGAGATGGGAATGCTCAGAAAAAACCGGAAAAATTGGGAAAAAAAACAGTTTTTTTCGGTTTTTTTCCGAAGGCTTATTTTTCAATTTTTCCGAACTGGAAAAATTGAAATTTCATTTATGAAATAATGTAGTGAAAATTTTGTAATAGCTACGTTCTCATACTTTTTATTTTATTTATTTTTATGTTGAGTGTCCCACATGAAAACTTTAATGTGGGTAATCTGATCTCTGAGCAGAAATCTGAGAAGACTTGAAAGGATCCTTCTTATTTTTTTCTTGTTTGAAACACAAGACCCTTCGCAAAATTTCTCTTGAAATTAGACATTTCAGAAAAAAGTTTAATCTACAAATTGAATCTTTCGCAAATGTAGTGATTGAAGAAAAAAAAATCTCATGCCATATAGCAGCTGAATCTTATCAAGTTGTATAAATGCATAAATAACCTTATTAAAAATGTCTAAATAGGACTCTAAAAATAGTAATAATTTCTTATTCACAAATTCTGAATACATTTTGTATAAGTATATATACAAGAAATTCACAATTCACAAAAACAGGATTACATGAAAAAAAATCTAGATATATAATTAAATGCAAGTTCTCTTTTTAAAAATTAATTCATGTGCAAAATTATTTCAATAATATGCCGATTAATAGAAATGATAAAATTAAAAATTTTACATAAAATTTGAAGCATGCATTTATTACTTTTTTTCTATCTTTTCAAGAAGTAAGTACTGAATTCGTGAAAATTTTGACTTCCACTTTTTTGGTGTATTTAAACGTTTTAGAAGGTCCTAAACACGATTTGATAGTTTTTGGAAAATATCTGTCACTCTGTGAGTCTGTATGGGACAAAAATTTTATGGGCACTCGATCTCAAGAACTGGTGCACATAATTTCACAAAACTTTAGATTCAGTTACACCTTGATATAAACTCGAGATGTTTAGTTATTAGTGTATATCGCCCAACTAATGGCGCTGCTATGCTGCATTATTCGTAATTTCCACAATAGTTCTATCTCAAGAATTAATGTATGTATTTTCATAAAACTTCAGATTAAGTTAATCTTTGATATAACTTTGTGCACATTACTTTTTGGTGTAAATTGCTCAACAGATGACGCTGCTGTGCTGCATTATTCATGATTATCTCAATAGCCCTATCTCAAGGACTAAAGGACGATTTTTTTTATCAAACTACAGCTTCAGACTGTTACTGATATATATTAATGTTGTTTAGTTTTTGGTGTAAATTGCTATAGGACAAAATTGGGAAATTTCATCAGTGGCCACTGGCCAGTAAGACTAGTTTTTCAAGTAGCCACTTTGTTTAAACTAGTGGCTACTTTTTTATTTAAAAATACTAAACAGTCAAATTTCTATAAGTATTAATCTAAAGCAGAATAGCCCAAATAAATATGTTACTAAAATGTATTGGAACCTAAAAAAGTAGAATCTTTAATGAAATGTAAGTAAATTGTATTGTCTCCTTGTAAAAAAGTGGCCAGAAGGTGGCTGCTGATAGACAATTTTTCACTGGCCACTTTTTCCCGTGTACTGGCCCTGTGGCCGGAGGCTAGTGTTTATTTTGCCCTTTATAAATTGCCCTATAGGTGGCACTACTATGCTGCATTTTTCAAGATTTTGTTATAGCTGATTAACTGAATGTGTTTTCAAGGTATTGATTCTAAAATTGACCTCCATTTTACCTCCATAATGTACAGTAATGTTGCAAAAACATGGGCAGTTTGCATTAGAAAAGTACAACTGCGATGAAAAAAAACCCATATTTTATTATAAGTAACTATGTTCCAAATTATACATTTCCTCTTGATTAATCTTTGAATTTTTGTAGTTTTTTAAAGCAAACTAGAAGTTTATCTCTGTATGTAACTGCTTTTGTTAATTCCTTAAATAGCAAACATTTTCTATTTGTAGTGTTCTGTTTTCACAACTTTTGAGTTCCATTCTCAGAAATATGAAATTACCATATGGAAACATTATTGAATATGGTTTCTTACTCAAGAATAGAATACCAGATTTCAGGATAAAAAGAAAAATATTATGTTTAATTAAACTTAAAAAAAATATATATATATTTTTATGGTTTCACTGCGTAAAAATCCAACAGACAATAAATCCTATGCTATTTTTTAGTTGCAGACCTGAGTAAGCCAAACTAAAACTTAGTTTTGTTTGAATTTAGATTATAAAACTAAATCAAAACTTTGAGTTGAGATTGGAAAGCTATACCAAAACTAAACATTTTTTAAAGGAAATAAAATTATAATTGTAAGAAAAAAGTGCAATAATGTAAAAATATACATTTAAAAAAAAAAAACAATGGAGTTTTTTGAATACTGACATTGATAATAATGACAAAACTGCAACAATTTCTTTAAACTAGCATCATTTACTTAAAAACTATACTTGTGTAAATGGAATGCATAATTTATTTCATTCCAAACTGCAGACATATTGGCTCAGGTTCTTACATTAGGTCAATTTGTAGTTAAACATGTAACTGAAAAATCATTTCAACAGAGATATGATATAACAAACAATAGTGTTTTAAAAATTCTTAGGCTGTGCGAAAAAAAAAAAAAAACTAAACTTTTAAAAGCAGGCTCTGCTATTTTCTTTTTATTTTGTAATATAAAGTGAAAATAATTTTCATTTAATACAAATAAATGGGAAAAATGTTTATTATTTAATATTCTCTAAGAAAATATAATTTATTTGGGAGAAACAGTCATGAAAAATCAATTTTTCCAATTTTTCTGTTTTTTTCCGAAAAAAAAACCCGGTAAAAAACCAGTTTTTTTCCGCCACTTATATTTTTCCGGAAAATTTACATCTCTAGCCTTATACATGAGTAAATACGGTATATATATATTAATAATAATAATTATGTCATATTTTGTTATATAGCTTAAAAAGATCTTGATAAATACTGTAAAATGACATACTTGCATTTATTTAGCTTAAGAACCCATAGTCACTTAAAGAGGCCTGCATGATAATGTTAAGTCTACGGGAGTATTATTTTCAAATATCTCACACACACAAAAAAAAAAATCATGTAAAAATGTTAATTTTTTTTTGCATAGGTTAGCTGAGGAGATCTACAACCAGACTAATTTTTACTTTTTAGATTTTGGTTTCAGAATCTTCTTAAAAAAATTCCTTTAAATTTTTGAACCGGTTCTGAAATTGAAACTATCATAATATTAAATATATACAGTAAAACCTCTAAATAACGGACACCTCGGGAGCGCGAATATTGTCCGCTATTGGGAAAACCTAAGAGACTAAAAAATTGCTAAGAAATGCTTAATGTTTCATTAATTGACTTTTATATGTCCAAAAATCTCTATATGATTAATCAGAAATGAAAAGTATTTTTTAAGCAATAAACTGAAGTAAAACTTTGCATACCTTTATCCACTGTTTATTGCATTCTTACAAAAATCTGTTACAAATATTTGTTTTTGCTTGCTATTACAAGTAATTTCTCTTTCAATGTGAAGTTGTAATTCTGTAGGTAATTTTAATCCTTCCGAACTATCTTTTATTTTTACAAAAAAATTATGTAACTGGAACTGCTCACTGTATTTTGCCACTTCTTTCGATGGTGTTTGGTGTATTTTTGTCGGCTGATTATCTACACTAGGGATATAGGCCCAGGGGGGGATCTTTCTAAGGGAACCTAACCCGTATTTATGCAAGGTTCGAAGAAAACCACGAAAACTCTGAACGGTTAGGCCGACAGCCGCGATTGGGCTCGAACCCAGCACCTGTCATCTACCAGTTGAGAGGTCATCAATATTAATGAAAATTTTGGCAGTTTCTTCATTCTTGATATATTTCATTAATTCACTTATTTCGCTTAATTCTCCACTTGTGTCGAAAATATATGTTTCTTTTTTTTTATTGTTATAAATGTAAAGCCTGAATAAAATCCAAATTGTAGCATCAACAGCATTAACTAGTTTTAGGCAATTTTCAAGTATATTCATAGAATCTTTAAAAGAATTCAGCATAATAAAAGCTCTATACCAGGCTTTAAAATTTTACATTACGCCTTGATCAAGTGGATGGCACACTGAAGTTATGTTTGGGGGAAAAACATAATTGTAACATTGTCGAATTTCAAATGCTTTGGATGAGAACTTGATTCCCAGCCCACCCTGTACATTTATCTGTGATTAAAAAAATTGTGATACATTACCTTGATAAATTTAGAGACTTTACTTTTTTCCATTTATTTTTCTCGTTAAAAAATATTTTTTAATCTTTTATTGCCAAAATTATTGTCCGCTATTCGGAATGTCCGTTATTCAGAGGTTAAACATACAAAATTTTTAGTTTTGGGAGTGGGGATTAAAAAACTGTCCGCTATTCGGGAGTGTCCGTTATGGAGGTTTTACTGTATAACCAAAATCCAAAGGTAAAAACTAGCCTAGTTGTAGATCGCCCTCAGCTATACTATGAAAAAAAATTCCATGTAAAAATATTAAAATTTGAGCAAGTTATTTGAAAATAATGCTCCCATAGACTTAATATTATAATCTGGGTCTTTTTGAGTGACCTCAAGTAGAATCTATCTATCTATCTATATATACAGTGGTGGCCAAAAGTGTGGACATTTTTTGAAAGTTTCATGTTTTTCAACTTTGTGTGCTGGTAGAATATATTAATTTTGACTTAAATACAAATGTTTATATATCAAATTGAAGGCAATTTAATGTAGAATTTAATAACAAAAACAGTATTACAATATCTGTATTACAAAAAAAGTTATGCAACTAATAGTAAGATCTATCTTAGATTTGCATTTTTTTAAAGTGATACTTACACAATCAATACTTCGTAGGATAACCCTTATTTTTTAAGACAGCTTCACAACGTCTTTTCATCGAGTAAACGAGTGTTTGCAATTCATGTTTCGTAATCACATGGTGCCAAGAATCAATTATAGATTCAATAAGTTGTCTTTTATTGGATGGACGTTTTTCTCGTACAAGAATTTTCAAACGTCGCCACAAATTTTCAATTGGATTGAGATCAGGGCTGTTTCCTGGCCATGGTAATATATCTATGCCTTTATTTTGAAACCATGCTTTGCATACTTTTGCTGTGTGGCATGGAGCTGAATCCTGCTGAAAAATAAATGGTGCTTTGTTGGGGAAGAGATCCCTGATGGAAGGTATCAATTTTGGTTCCAGGACAGTTTCTATGTATTTTTTGCCATTCAGGATGCCATCAATCACTTGAATTCGGCCTACACCATCTGCAGACATACATGCCCAAATCATGACACTTGTCGGGTTTTTTGTAGTTGCTTCAATGCAATCAGGATGAAGTGCTTCACCTACTCTACGTCTCACATATTTTCTACCATCACTACCAAAGAGCGATATTTTAGTCTCATCGCTCCAGATTACTTGCCTCCATTGATTTTCTGACCATTTAATGTATTTTTTTGCCCACTTAACTCGTTTTTCGCGTTGCTTTTGATTTAAATATGGTTTTTTCCTTGGAATTCTAGCTTGAAGTCCAAATCCTGATAATCTTCTTCTTATCGTTCTTGAACTTACTGCAATACCTGCTGCATTCATTTCACATCTAATGGCGTCTGATGATTTTTTTCTATCTTGAAGGCATAGCCGTTTAATTTTTCTATCGGCAGTAGCATTTGTGCATTTTTTTCTGCCTGATTTGGCCTTATTTTCCACTGATTTCGTTTTTTCATAACGTAAACAGAACTTTCGTACACCAGAACAAGTCACTGAACCGCCAACTTGTCTTGCAATTTCAGCATAAGAGAGGCCATTTTCTCTCAATATGACAATTCGGCTTCTTTTTGTAAGTGTCCAGTCAGTTCTTCTTGTTGGTGACATTGTTTAAAATTAGTTTAATTAAAAAAAAGCACTTAAACTATTCAAAAACAGCAATACTCTATTTAATTGCACTAGTATGCGTCATTCCATAAAATATTTCCACAATAATAACTCCTTTACTATCCAAATAACCTAAACTATAGTTACAGACATTTGATTGGTCCTCAGAACAGTGTTTGTGATTGGCCAGTACGCTTTTATTAGAAAAACCGTCATTATTCAAAACGATTTGTGTTTGTTTGTTCTACTTAAATGAGCATAACTTTTTTTGTAATACAGATATTGTAATACTGTTTTTGTTATTAAATTCTACATTAAATTGCCTTCAATTTGATATATAAACATTTGTATTTAAGTCAAAATTAATATATTCTACCAGCACACAAAGTTGAAAAACATGAAACTTTCAAAAAATGTCCACACTTTTGGCCACCACTGTATATATATATATTACACTAAAGTATGTGGCACAGAAATTGTGATTATTTGTTATTGCTTAATGGCAACGATCAAATAAAACCAATCTCAAATCTGGTTTGTTTACATTTCACAGTTCCAAGTTTCTCTCTTTCGCTGCAATTATGTAACTTCATAAAATTGTTAGAAATGCCCGTAAAAGATCTTGGCGAATGCTTGAAAGTGAAGAAGCTGCTCCATTAAGAAAAGAAAATCGAAAAAAATTGAATTGAGAATGGTGTCAATCACAGAGTATAAACGATTGCCAAAACAGGCTTAATAACCGTCACATGGCCAAACGCAAACACATTGCTTCTGAAATTCTTCAAACTAGCTGCCCTTGGCAACCTGTTTGATCTCCCTTAAATGTATAATACGCATTAAATCATTGTTTTAATTCATAATTTATTTTAATTGCTCAATTTTTTGCCAAATTAGAAAATTATACTAGAGAAATAAACATTGATGTCATATGCACCACATTTGCATGATTGCAACAAAATGGCAATTACAGTGGCTCACAAAAGTGTTCGTACACTTTAAAAATTTGTACTAAAGAAATTTTCATGAAACTAAATTCGTATATGAAGTCGAGAAATTTTTTATATTATCTCCAAGTTATTCTAAATAACACACAACCTTTTTGTTTAACATTAAGAGATTTTTTTTTTAAATCTAAAAATGAAAACGGAAGATGCCACAGAAAGAAGACGCCACAAAAGTCTTCGTACACAGAAACATTTCTGGATAATTTCATTATTAACTAGTTGGATGTGTCAATCCCAAAACTTTCTTCTATCTCATAAGTACATTTTAATATTTAAAAGAAAAACGTGGTGACCCCAAAGTTACCCACTATCGCATTTCTTCGAACATTTGACCTATCCTAATGAGATTCTGGTATCCAAAAAGCCTAAAACGCAAAATTTAATTAATATTCTGATAAAATGAGCTTAGTAGTGCCTCATGTTGGGTAATTTCTACTAAAACCTAATAAGCATCTATTTATGTCAAGACCTAACAGAATCTGAAATTTGATGGAATTTCCTCCATTAGTTCTTGAGATATAGTTATAACAAAAAATTTGCAAAACGTAGCACAGCAACACCATATCTTGGACAATTTATGCCAAAACATAAAAAAGCGTCTAATTATGTTATGGTGTAAAAGAATCTGAAGTTTGATGAAATTCTGTGCATTAGTTCTTGAGATATAGCTAGTTTAAAAAAAGGTGTAAAATATAGCACAGCAGCACCATCAGTTGAATGATTTATAACAAAATGTAATCATTGTGTAATTATTTATATGTCATTTTGTAACAAAATCTCAAGTTTGATGAAATTCTGTGCGTTGGTTGTTGAGATATAGCTATCGGAAAAATTGTGCAAAATGCAGCATAGCTGCATCACCTGTTGCAAGGTTAATACCAAAATGTAATCAGCGTCTAATTATGATATATATTCTAGTGTAACAGAATCTAAAATTTGATGAAGTTCTCTGCATTAGTTCTTGAGATATAGCTATCGCAAAAAACGTGCAAAATGTAGCATAGCAGCGCCACCTATAGGGCAGTTCACACAAAAACCTTATCAGCGGCTATGTATTTCAAGGTATCTTGGAATCTGAAGTTTGGTGAAATTCTGTCCATTAGTTCTTGACATATAGCTATCATGAAAAACGTGGCATAGCAGCGCCACCTGCTGGCCAATTTACACCAAAACTTAATCAGCGTCTATGTATATCAAGAAGTCACAGAATCTGAAGTTTGGTGAAATTCTGTGCATTAGTTCTTAAGATGTAGCAATCTTGAAAATCATGAAAAAAGTAGTATAGCAGCGCCACCTGCAGGCTAATTTTCACCAAAAACCAATAGGCACTAATTTATATCAAGGTCTAACTGAATATAAAATTTTATTAAATTTCGAGCATTAGTTCTTGAGATAGAGCGCCCACAAATTTTTTGTCACAGACAGACAGACACACAGACAGACAGACAGACAGACATTTTCTAAAAACAGTCAAAACGTGTTCAGGACCTTCTAAAACGTATAAATCCGTCGAAAACCGGAAGTCGAAAATTTTCATGAATCCAATACTTTCTTCTTGTAAAGATAGAAGAAAGTAAAAATATTGTTTGTCGCTTTATTTTTATTTTTGCATTGTACTGACATTTAAAATATCGCTTGGCTTTATATTTTGCAGAATTGGTCCGTAATATTATATTTATTAATTAAAAATGGTTTGTAATCGTAATGTCACGACTAATAGCGTTTGAAATTAGTTATTTTTCTTCATAATAGTAGTAAATCAATTCGAAATATTGCAAAATTAGTTAATTTATTCCATTCTATGGTAAAGAATGCGATAAAAGGCTTTGTAGAAAAAAATGGATTGAAAACAGGGTAAAAAATGGATTGAAATAGGTATGAAAAGGTCGTTAATCTAAGTTAACGCAATGAGATCAAATACTTACAATTAGAAAAGTCTTAAAAAATCCGCGTTTAAGTGCTATAAAAGTTGCTACAGAATTTAATGAAACAGTTTCTACTTCATTTTCACCTGAAACTGTTCCACGAGTGGTAAGCCCAGCTGCATTATATAGGTATTCTGCCCGTAGAAAAAATTTTGTTAGGGCGAAAAACAGAAAGCTTAGGCTTTCTTTAACAAAATCAATGATAAATAAACCCGAATCGTATTAAAATAATGTTTTATTTACAGATGAAATCTAGTATGCCATTCTTGGTTCAATGCATGCATAATACTATGGAGAAAAAAAAATTAAGAATTTAATTCAAAGAACTTAGTTGGAACAGTTAAGCATGGCAGTGGAGTTGTCCTTGTGTGAGGGTGCATATCAGCATCAGGCTTAGGTAATTTGGTATATATTGATAGCATAATAAATCACGATCTTTGTTCCAATATTTTAAAAGGCAATTTAAAATTATCAGGCCAATATATGGGTAACAGATACAACTTTGTTTTTTATCAGGATAATTATGCAAGGCACATGGCTTTCAACGTTAGACTCTGGCGTCTTTATAATTGTTCACAAGTTCTGAAAACATCACCTCAATTGCTGAATTTAAACCCAGTAAAACATATTTGGAGATAACTGGAAGTTAGAACACAAAAACACAGCATTGAAACAAAAAGCGAAGTAAAAACAGCAATGTTCGATGAAGGCATCAACTTTCATGCAGAAATTACAAAAACACTAATTAAATCTACTCTCAGGTGTTTGAAAAACTTTTGTGGGTGCTAAATAATATCCTATTAAGTACAACTTTAGAGAAATATTACAATATTTACAAATATACAGCGATTTTTTAAAAGTGTATGAAGACTTTTGTGAGGTAAATTTTTTGTTATTTTTTGATTAGTGATTTTTTCAAAATAAAGTTTTGCTATGTTTTCAAAATATTTTATGTAATTTTGTAATGAGTCATAGATCTTACTCTTAAATAACCATTCTAAATTATTAATTTTAATTAATTGATAGAGCCCTATTTCATTGAAATTCCTAAGTGTACGAACACTTTTGTGAGCCACTGTATATGCCTCACATAATAACTGGGCTATTGTTGTTTATTTACTTTTATTTTCTTTTTTTAAAATGATTTAAATAGTTTTTTCTATAATTATTAAATTTTTTATGTATTATTATTTCATTTTTAAAATAAAAGAAAATAGTTAAAAAAAATATATACAACTGGTATATTTGAAAACAAAGTTTTCACCAAATTGACGTCAGAAAAAAATTTACCTATATCGCCAAATATTGTACCAGTGGCATTGTTTCATATTTCATTAATTTCATTTAAAATACACTAGCAAAGGCCATGCTTTGTTTGGATTGCAAAGGATTATTTCATAAGATAAGTATTTGAAAGAAACAATACTTTTTCATATTCTTTATTACGGAAAAACATTATTGACGTATTTTAATTTTAGATATGTAAATTCAGCCAAATTCCATAAATTGTTTTTAAATAGCAAACAAATTAAAAATAACACTAATAGTAATTACTTCTTACTAATATTATATGTTTCATTATGTTCAATTCTCATCCTTTAAATTTGAATAACACTTTATATAGCGAATTTAACAATTAACTTTATTTGTTCACATTATTTTGTTGCCACTTTAAAAAAAATATATAATCATAATGTAATTTTTTAAAAAGCTTAAGTATCGTTTGCAAAAATGATTTTACATAATAAGAATAAATTGTGCACTTGAATTCTTAATAAGGAAAATACTTTTATATTTGAATGTAAATAGTTAAATTTTCACAAATTTCAATTCATTAAAAGTATGTTATAATTTTCATGAAAAAGATATTTTAAAAATTTCATTAAAAAAATCATGAAACTATTATATGATTAAAAGAAATGACCACCAAAATATATGCCATTTCCAACTAACCTTAATAAAGTATCTTTTAAAATGTATATTTTCCTCTCAAATAACACACATTTTTGCCGACCCAGTGGCGTGGTTGGTAGCATCAGCTCCTCCCACACCGCTGGACCCTGGTTCGAGTCCAGCTAGCGGCATGGGTGTTTGTGTTGTCCCTGTTATGTGTATTAAAATGTATGTACTGTATTTTCTGTAATAATAAAGTGTTATGTATTTGTTTCTGTGCATTATGGATCATTCGAGGTAACAGCCATTGTCGCTATAGACCTCAAAGCATTGTTCACTCAAACTCAAATTTTTAATATAAGAAAGTTATGTTCTTTTACGGTTTGAAGTATGAATTATGCAGTTATTTCCAATAGTCTAAATATAAAAAGTCGTCATATTCATCTGCCTTTCATTCATTATATTTCAATATGACGTTAAAAAAAAATACATCAAGCTATTTATTTCATTTTCAGTTTTTACATGGAAATCTTAGTTAGAAAGTTATTGTAATTTTTCTTAAATTTGTCTAACTATTTTATATTCATTTTTCACATGGAAATATTTCAATTTTAATCCAGGGGTGATTCTGTATGAAAATTTTTTTTCGGAATTTCGCATCGCATTTTCGGAAATCGGCGGGGGGTCGTAAGTCCCCCCCTCCAGCGATTTTCGGACAAAATCGGCGTTTTCCCGCTATCTTCAGACGAAATCAGCAATATTTTAGCAAAATCGGCGATTTATTGCGATCTTTTGCCGAAATCGGCGGTTTTTCCGCGATCTTTTGACGAATTCGGCGTTTTTCCATGTTTTTTTTAAGTGAAATCGTTTCTTCGACGATCTTTAGACAAAAGTTACATTTTTACGCTATTTTTTCTCGAAAACGGCGATTTATTCCCACAATCTTTTGACGAAATCTGCTTTTTTTCCGTGATCTTTTGATGAAATCTGCGTATTTTTCAAATATTCTTTTGACAAAATATTTTTAAGCGATCTTTAATCGAAAACTGCGTTTTTTCCCGCAATCTATTAATGAAATCGGCGTTTTCCCGCGGTCTTCAGACGAAATCAACGTTTTATCTGCGATATTTGCTGAAATTGCCGTTTTTTCCGCGATCCGCACAGGAAATTCGCGTTTTTTATCGATCTTTTGACAAAGTTCGTTTACATAAACATTCACGAAATCGTCGTTTTTCCACGAAATATTGACGAAATGTATGCTATTTCGGCGATCCTTTCACGAAATTTGCATTTCTACGTAATTGTTTTTTCCGCGCGCAAAACGGTACAAGTTGGCAACTATGCGGAACTGATAACCCAATTTCAAATTTTCGGAAGAGGATGCCTTAAATTTTCGGAAATTTCGGAATTTTCGGACGAGAATCACCCCTGTTTTAATCTTTGAAGGTTATTGAGATATTTTGGCGTAATAATTAAAATGAAATTTATTTTTTTAATTATCATGATTCTACCTATAATTACTGACTCATGATTTTTTTTTTCTTCTCAAAATATATCAGGGTTGCCACTCTAATCTTGAAAATAAAAAATCCCTGTGCTTTCCCTGTACTGTAACGCGTTTATTCTATGTTGAGTGTGCAAAAATATATGCGTGTATGTATGTCAGTTAACCACCTTGTAATTTACCATTACCCAATTAATTGAGAAAATATAATACATTATACAATATGAGCAAATAAAAAAATTCTTTAAAATTATTACACTTATTATTAAATCCCCCATTTTACATTAATAATAATAAAAACAGTACAGTAATACTCAAGCATTCAGCTAAAAAATACTTTGAAATATTTACCACTCAACTGCAAAAAAAAAGGTGTTGAAGACAATATTGCAGCAAATTTTCTGTAACTTTTTTGTTTTTTGCAATCTTAAGACAAAAATTGCTTTTTTTTTTTTTCTTTTCTTTTTTTTTTAAACGGCAATTTTTGTCATAATTTTGTCAACGGCAATTTTTGATGAAAGATGCCGATGTTTTCGTCAATGAAAATCGCTGGGTTTTTTTTGTTTTTTTTTTGTATGAAAACCATGTTTTTTTTCTCGCTTCAATGAAGAAAATTGCTGCTTTTTCGTGACTTTATGACGAAAATTAGTTTTTTTCGCAGCCTTTTGATAAAAATCGCCGTTTTTCAACGATCTCTTGACAAGAACAGCATTTTTTGTGATATTTTGACGAAAACATAATTTTTTTCAATATTTTGCCGAAAATCGCGTCTTTTTGGCGATCTTGGGATCCTTTGACAAAAATTGCATTTTCCTCCCAATCTTTTGGAGAAAATCGCATTTTTCACTCAATATTTTGACAAAATTGCATTTGCTTTCGCGTTCTTTTCACGAAATTTTTTTTTTCATGCAATCTTTTGATATAAAAAAAAAAAAAATCAGAAAAACGGAGAATGACAAAAAAGTGGAAAATCGTGGATGAATCTCATGCCTGTTTTGAACTGACGCAATGGGAGAAACTGAAAAGAAAGAAAAAAGGGAAGGAACACTATGCGCAGTCGCAGATGGATGCCATGAGAGGAGGTGCTGTGTGGATTCAACTATTCGCATGGCAAAGAAGGGGTGTAGGCAGAAACATGGAAGAGCAGCTTAAAGTGAATTTTTGCACTGCTTTTCCGGGGTTTTCTTTCTTCCGCAAAGAGGATTTTATTTTGAAAGCAGAAAAAAAAAAAAAATATGTTTGCATATAACAGGAAAAATTTCCCTGTTTTCCAGATTTTTTCAAAATTCCCTGGATTTTCCCTGTTTTGAGAGGGGATTTTGAAATTCCCTGTGTTTTCCCGGTGGCGTGGCAACCCTGTATATGTGTTAAATTTTTTATTTGCAAAAATGAGTCCATAATAGAAAAACATGTAAATTTAATTAAAATAATTATTTTAAGGTTATTCTATAAAAAAAATAATACTGTGCATATCAACAGATCATGATTTATTTTTATGTTTAATTTCAAGTTAAAAAAAAACACTGAATAGTTTTTTTGTAAAGTGTACGACAAAATGTAATTAGTGTAGCCTCGTAGAGGGTTCGCTTTGCTCATCCTAATAACTTTAACTTGAAACTAAAACATATAAAATTCGTGACTTTTATTTATTTTTTTAAGTAAAAAGAATAGGAAAGAAAGAGAAATAATGGGTACTAGTACTTGGTTATCCCGTCAACCAAAAAACTATTGCCAAATTACAAGATTAAATGCTAATAATGGTTGACCGAGAATGTCATATTCAATGATATTAGGCACAAAATACATGTTTAAAACATAAAGTAATTTTTATTTCAACTTTTTATTTGCATTTTTATGAAGATTGTACTAATTTACTTGTTCTTTCGTTATTTAAAATAAAAATTATGTCAATATGCAAAATATGGCTATTACTTTGGCGATTTGTATAATTTGGCAAAATTGTTCGATGGGATAACTAAATAGTACCAGATAATGTTTTGAAGCTTTGGAAACGCAGCAAAAGAACAAAACATAAACAAACCTAATTCACCACTGCCTAAATCCTGCCAAAGGACTTTTACACAATAACCAATAAGAAGTGTTTTATTTGGGTGTTGCCATTAAACATTTAACAAATAATCGTGATTTCTGTGTCACGTACGGCAGCGTAATATATACATATATATACAGTAGACTCCCTCAAATCTGCACTCCTAAAATCCACAACTCTCTAAACTCCGCACATATTTTACGGATGTAAACAATGAAACATTCAGTTCAGATGTAGGTGCAAAAATTGATTTTTTCAGTTTTATATCAATTCCATACATTTTTTAATTTATAATTTTTGTTAAGGTTATTGAATTCATGTTTTTCATGAAGAAAGAATAATTTATTTCTGAAAAAATAAAGATATTGCTAATATCATTGATGTATTAATCAAGCTTTATTAGTCATTAACTCTGGCTAAACCTTAAATAAAGTCATTATTTTATGATCCTGATGTAAATTAGTAATGTACCTTTATGAGGCAAGTTTCATTGAATAATTTAGGGAAAACACATTTCCTCTTTTATAATGAATATTTAATTGTACATTATTGATTATTAACTTGATCTTTCCTTTTAGTACAGTAAAACCCCGATAATTCGGATTAATTGGGACCAGACCCAATCCGGATTATTGAAAATCTGGATTATCCGGAGAATAAGAAAAAAATGAAATAAAATAATACATACGTACAGAAAATCACCTTTATGTTTAACTTATTGATTATTTATAGACAGTAAAAATGTTTACTTTGTAATAAAAAAGTTTATTATTTTTTGCTGTGCCAGTTTTCTATACCTTTTGTGAGCCGTACGGTCAGCATTTGCTTGAGCATAAGTAGTTCGTTGGGTGTAGTTTAAATAAGAAAGCTTAAGGTATTCTTCCGAAACGATTTCAGAAAAAAGTTTTTTTTTTCATTCAGAATACGACGATCAAACAAGTTTATGCTATGGAAATTAACCAAATCGTTTCTCAATCGCTTGACCAAACCGATCCGGATTATCCGGAGATCCGGATTTACGGGGTCCGGATTTGCGGGGTTCTACTGTATATTAATCATTTTAAAAAATATCTAAATTTTTATTATTTTTGTTTATTACTTTTTTTAATATTTTAGTATATTGTATACATTCATTATACTTTTGATTTTATTATTAATTCCATTGAAATTATTTTTAAAAAAAATGTAAACAAAGCAATGACCAGAAATCCGCAAAATTCTAAAATCTGCAAAACCTCCGGTCCCAAGCTGTGTGGATTTGAGGGAGTCTACTGTATATAAAACTGGTATTCGAAAACGAGGTTTTCACCAAATTGACATCTGAAAAAAAATCATGCCAATGTGGAGTACGAATCGCTGTTCTATCTCCCAAAACATTCGGACATCTTTGTGTTGCTTGAACTATGGCGACTATCAAATGTAGAAGAGTTCTGAAGCTTGGAGACCATATTCATAGACGAACCACATTTATTGACATGACAAAATAACATACGGTCACATTAACACAGAAGTTGTACACATTTACATAAATATTATTATTATTGTTCCACAAGAACAATACTTCTTCGCGACACATGAAGAGAGCTTTTTCGACTTCCTCCAATCACACCTCGGCCACGACTGCTCGCACGCAGTTCTCTTTTTCGTCGAGGGCGTGCCACTTGGCAAGAGTGTCTCTTATTTGGTGACGCCAACCATTGTTTTTTAAAAAAAAGGTCAAAGTTTGAATTGTGGAACCTTACATGTCCCTCCGTAAAGAGCACATAGTTTTCCTTAGAGACTATGCTGCTAAGGACTGTTTTTAGCATATTCCACAAAAGCATATTTCACACAACTGTAAGTAAGTTTTTTTTTTTTTTTTTTAGTTAATTTTCAAAAACCATAGAGTAAAAAATTTTTTAGCATATTTCACAAACGTAAAAGAAGAACTCGTTCGCTAGCCCAACATTTAATACTTCAATGAACCAATATAAATTATATGTATATACAATAATATTAATACTAATAAGTAGATACAATATGAAATATTCAACATGAAATATTATAATGAATAACAATTACTTTATATGTTTCCCTAGGGGAACCTGGAAAGTGCATCAACATTACCAAGTTTGCTTCCTTTCCTATAAGTAATTTTCAGGTTGTATCTTTGGAATGCTAAAGCCCACCGTGCTAGTTTGGCACCATGTGGCAAGCCCTGGGTAAGGTAAGAAAGAGGATTATGATCTGAAATCACTTCAACTTGCGATCCGAAGATCCAAGTATCAAATTTTTGAAGCGCAGCTAAAACGCTGTAAGCCTCTCTTTCTATAGTAGACACCTGATCTGGCATGGGGTAAGCTTTTTGCTGTAAAAAGCTATAGGATGCTCCTTCCCATTTTCATCTAACTGTGATAAACACGCTCCAACGGCCGTAGCGGAAGCATTGGTATAAAGCTGAAAGGGTTTTTCAAATTGTGGAGTATATAAAGATGGCATTTTAACTAATTGTTCCTTTAGTTTTTGGAAAGCTTCTTCTTCTAACTTTCCCCAGGGGATATCTTTGGGAACTTTCTTTTTCGTCAGATTAGTCAAAGGTAACACAAAAATTCGGAATGTAGTCTCTATAATAACTTGCTATCCCCAAAACCGTTCTCAATTCTTTCTTGTTAGTAGGTGCCGCTAATTTCTTCATAGCTTCCACCTTTTCGGGATCCGGGGCATGTCTTCCTGACCCAACTATATGCCCTAAAAATTTTACTTCTTTCTTTCCAAAATCGCATTTTTCTAAATTAACAGTAAGACCTACTTCACGAAGAGTTTGTAAAACTGCACTAATATGTTTCAAATGGTCTGCCCATGTTTTTGAGAAAATTGCAACATCATCAATGTAGGACCGACAGTAATCTTTATGCGAAATCAGAACTTTATCCATTGACTTTTGAAAGGAGCTAGCAGCATTCTTCAGGCTGAATGGCATGACTCTCCATTGGTAATGGCCAGAGCGAGTTACGAAGGCAGTATAATGTTTGCACTCTTCTTTTATGGGAATCTGCCAATATCCCTTAGTAAGGTCAAGATTATTTGTGCTTTCCCTATTTCTTACAGCAGTTCATTAGCATGTTTCATGGGGTAAGCATTTGGAATAGTAAAACTGTTTAGTAGTGTGAAGTCAACACACAACTGCACGCTGCCACCCTTTTTAGCAATGCACACTAACGGATGGGCTCATTCACTATCGCTTTGTTCAATGAGTCCAGTTTCTAGTAGCTCTCGAATTTGACGATCTACTTCATTTTGGAGGGCTATAGGAATTCGATACGGTCGAAGTCTTTTCGGTGAACAATCAGGTATTTCATCCTGTTTTATTTATTTTATTTTTGGGGGAGAAGTGGGGGGGGGGGGGGGAGAGGGTCAGAGTGAAATCATATATGCAAATATTATAATAGTTCTGAAATTAAAGACTATTTTTAATTGATACTTTTGATGCAATGTTTTACACAGCAATCTTAGCTAACAAACATGGCAAGCTAATGTTTAATTTGCCATTCAATTGCAAAAAAGTTGCTGAAAACAATATTAAAGCAAATATTTTCAGCAATTCTTTCACAAAATTTGCATTTTTCCGTGATCATCTGTCAAAAATCTCATTTTTTTCTCGCGATATTTTGACGAAAATCGCGATTTTTTCGCGATATTTTGTGTGAATCCGCGTTTTTCTCGCGATATTTTGACGGAATCTGCGTTTTTCTCGCGATATCTTGACCGAATCCACGTTTTTCTCGCAATATCTTGACCGAATCCGCGTTTTTCTCGCGATGTTTTGACCGAATCTGCGTTTTTCTCGCGATGTTTTGACGGAATCCGCGTTTTTCTCGCGATGTTTTGACAGAATCCGCGTTTTTCTCGCGATGTTTTGACAGAATCCGCATTATTCACGAGGCATTTTGACAAAAATAGCCTTTTTTCACGACCTTTCGACGAAGAGTGCGTTTTTTTCCCGCCATCTTTTGATGAAGATAAAGTTTTTTTTCCCGCGATCTTGATGGGAACATCAAACTTGTTCTCATTGCCTCCATAAACTTACCTTTTGCATACTTCATTTCAACCTAAATTAATAGTTCCCTAGTTCCTTTGTTTACATAATATTTATTACAACAGTATTCAAAATTCACTTTTACTTTTATTAAATTACTTAAATATATTAATTACTTACCTTTTTCTAAGTTATTTCCACTCGTTAAATATCTTTTAATTCATGTTTTATCTAAAATAAACTTCGTTAATTTCATCGTACTTTATCCGCGTGTTTTGCTTTCTTGTAGCATCGAACGATACGATTATTTTAATCGATCGGCAGTCTTTGTCCCGCCAGATGGCAGCATACGTCTCTTTTAATCGAACTTAATCGATTTATCGTTTTTGATATGCAAATATCAAAAACGATATCGGCCGTTCATTGGCTTACGTTAGCACGTGCTGTTTCGGCCAGAATATATATGCTCTGCGATGTCAAGACAGTTTCGCCTTTCTCTGTTCCTTCACTATGAAGGACGCGATGTATCAAGAAACTTGAACGCACGAAAAGTTACCGTCGTTCATGGAGTTTGTGTTTAGTTAGTATGAATGATTTTAATCTATTTTAATTGTGTTTTTCCGAATCTTTTATTGATATCATCTTTGTTAAAACGCTGCTAGTTTTTCTGCTGTCATGAAGTTTATCAAAGTGTGTAAGTTCACTTTCATGCTGTTTCATCTGAAGTCATAAATAAAAGAGGTGTTGATGTCAACTTTGAACTCTGTTTTAATTTTAACACGTTCTACACTCCTTTGTCAGACCAGCTTTCACTGTGTTCATCTCTGTTTAATTTAAACTCACTTTTTATGTCACTAACTTAGAGTTAGTTGACAAATTATGGGTTATGGACAAATAAGAAGTGTCCATAACTGAAGATAGTAATTGATGTGCTTCATTTCAAGTTTATTTTTCTTTGAAGATTCAGTTTAAGTTGGACTTTGATTTATTTTTATGATTTGAATTATGACTTCATTTACAGAACATAATTAGCTTTCTCTGCATATTTTATTTGAACTTTTTGAGTTCTGGACTATATATTTTGACTTTATGAAGAATTTGATTTACGTTTTTGAACTCTTATTTTTGAACTTTATTAAGCCATATTTTTATGATTTGAACTTTGAATAAGAAATGAGGTTCATCAATTAAGATCGTTTTTTTTTGAAAAAGTAGGGGGGCAGGTGAAGAAAAGTGTAAAATTGGTGTTTTCCTGAAATTTTTTTTTTCTTTTGAAGAATAATGGCGACAACGTCAATTGCAATTGAAAAGCTGAATTCCAGTAATTATGGAACTTGGTCTTGTGACATTAAGTATTTATTACTGGAAAAGGGAATTTGGGAGATAATTGAAGACGAAACTCCAATTCCAGAAGTTAGCACGACTGTCACAATTGACGCTGTGAATGCGGTTAAAGCTAAACATAACCAAGTCCAGTCCCTTATCTACTTGAATATAGAACCAGAGTTTAAGCGAATAATAGATGATTGCACAGATCCGATAACAGCCTGGAAGCGGTTAAAAGATAATTTTCACCCGGATACAAGAGCACATCATATGGCTTTGTTTTCTGAGCTAATGGAGAGTAGAATCAAAAGCGACGAAAGTATAAATCTCTTTGCAACACGATTAAAGAAAATTTTTTTGAATGTCAAGGCAATTGATAAGAACTTTTCTGAAAATTATTTAACTTATCAATTTTTAAGGTACCTGCCTACCTATTTCGACAGTTGTGTCCAGCATCTCTTGAGAAGGGAAGATAACTCTTTTAAGTTTGATTTAATCATAACAGAAGTAGTGGCTGAGGAGGCAAGATTGAAATTGCGTGATTTGGACAACAGTAAGAAAATAGCTACATTAAATATTCAATCTGAAGTTCCTGTTTCCCCTTCTACGTCTAAAAAGCAGTCGTCACGTAAATTTAAAAGTAAAAAATGCTGGTTCTGTGGCCGTTCAGGTCACTTATATGCAAAATGTTTTGAGAGGAAGAAGTCGCACTTTTGTCGTGCCTCATCATCCAGAGATAAATTTCCTTCTCGTCGTTCCAGTAGCACATCTTCAAGATCAACTAGCCCTGATGTTTCCTATCGACGGCAGAGTAGCAGCGGCAGCAGTGGAGTTCCGAACCCGAACCGAAGAGAGTCCTCGTCCAGCCAGTCCAGAAGGAGGTTCCAGAATCGCCATCGTTCCAGACCTGCTCAGTCACCCGAAAGCTATTTTGATGATGCAAATTATAGTGACTCTTCATGTAAGTCATTTTTTATTTCCCAAGCTAGTATTAGTACTTGTGTTAACAGTAAAACTTGGGTCTTTGATACGGGTGCAAGCCACCATTTTAGTCATGACAGAAGTTTGTTCACTAAATTTGAACCTTTAAATGATAAATTGTCAGTAGCTGTAAAAGATGTTTTGTTCCCAATAATTGGAAAGGGTGAAATTAAACTGAGATTTGGTCAAAGAATTTTTACTTTAACGAATGTAATGTATTCTCCTCAATTACGTAGAAATTTGATATCTGGGCCCCAATTGGACTTATGTGGTTTATCTTTTCATGGAGGTAGAAAGGGGGTGAACATCTGCAGGGGGGACAACTTTCTGTTTAGAGCCTCGCTCAAAAATAGGGTGTATAAACTTTTTCCTAAGATTCCTAAATCTAATTCTGTATGTTTTGAAATTTCAGCAGCCAACAAAATTGACCCTATGGTTCAGTGGCACTGTCGCTGTGGTCATATAAGTCAATCAATCCTAACTAATACCAGCCGCCAGCAAGTGTTAGGGGTATGCCTAATTTAAAAGAGACATCTTTGGTCTGTGAGCCTTGTAAACGTGGCAAATTTCGCAGCGTGTCCCACAAATCATCTAAGACCATTCGTTCCACGAGGCCGTTAGAGCTTTTATACGCTGACCTCTGGGGTCCGTGTCATTCTGTGGGTCGGAATGGTGAACGCTATTTTCTCTCAATCATTGATGATTTTTCTAGACGTGTCTCCGTATACCCAATTAAATTAAAGTCTGAAGTTTTTAATATTACTAAAAATCACATTTTAAGAGCAGAAAATTTCCTCAATCTTAAAGTTAAAAATTTTAGGTTTAATAATGGTTCAGAATTTAAAAACTATGAATTTGAAATTTTTTTTGAGAGTAAAGGCATTCATCATGAATTTACTAATGTTTATACCCCACAGCAAAACGGAGTCGCAGAACGTTTCATGGCAACCACTGCAGATGGCATCAGAACCTTATTAATTGAAAGCCAATTAGACCCGAGTTTTTGGCCAGAGGCTTTAAAATATTTTGTCTACAATTGGAACAGGGTATGTCCTAAACTTTTAAATAAAACTCCTTTTGAATTATACACTAAAAGGAAGCCGTCAGTCCGACACCTCAGGCCTTTTGGTATTGTGTCATATGTGGGCGTGCCTAGTCAGAAAAGACAAATTACATCCCAAGGCTAGGTGCGGCTACATGGTAGGCTATGCCTTCAGGACCAGAGGATATAGGATCTGGCTTCCCGATACTAATGAAATCATAGAAACATCTAACGTAACTTTTGATGAATTGCGTTGTGGCTTGGGGTGCAGTGGAGCTGCACTGGGCACCGAGGATTATGCCCTCTTTTCTCACGATGGTGGAGTAAATCCAGAAAGCACTGGTGGAGTAGCATCTGGTTTGACTCCAGATCCTCCCAGTGAACTACCTCGTGAGGAAGAGGAGGACATGGAATCGGAGTCCAGTGTGTTAGATCAGCCTTCCACTAACCCCCAACTTAGAGAGGTTAGATGGGAAAGGAGGCCTATTGCTCATAAAACTGGGAATAGGACTGACATCTACTATTTTGAAGAAGGTAGCACCCAGCGTCTCAGGTCTCACAACGAAGTTGAGCAGTATTGTAAAAATAATAATGTTTTTAAACCTGAACTTTTTGATTTTTCTGCTTCTAATAAATATGCTGGTTTAGTCCCTGTCCCATCCGTTTCATCTAATTCTGATAGTTTTTCTGATAATTCCGACTCATCATCTAATTCTGATAGTTTTTCTGATAATTCCGACTCAGAATCTGATTCAGTAACATCAAATTATGCATGCCCTTCCGCATGACTAGGCGTTGTGGATGATATTCCCAGAACGTACAAGCAAGCTTGCAGGTCCGATAAGAGTGCGATCTGACGGAAAGCAATGGAGCAAGAAATCCAGATGATGAGAAACAGGAAGGTGTGGCATTTGACTGATTTACCTGTCCACGTTACTCCAGTAGGTTGCCGGTGGGTTTACACAGCAAAAAGGGATGAATTTGGAAGGATTGCCCGTTATAAAGCACGGCTTGTTGCCCAGGGCTTTAAACAAGTGAAGGGAGTCTCTTATGAAGACACCTTCAGCCCTGTGGTCAATTTCGGGGTAATCCGGTTCTTTTTCTCCCTTCTTGTCTCGTGTAGCGGGTGGTCACACACTCAGTGTGACGTAACCTGCGCCTACTTGTATGCACCTTTGAGAGAAGACGTGTATATGCTTCAACCTCCTGGTTTCGTAATCCCTGGAAAAGAGCACCAAGTTTGCAAGCTAGATCGGGCTCTTTATGGCCTGCATCAAAGCAGAAGGGAATGGTTTTACGAGATACATGAGGTTCTTTTAAAGTTGGGTTTCAGAAAATTGTCTTGTAATTGCGCATATATTTTTGGGTCTGGGGTAGTTTTGCTTTTGTATGTTGACGATATAGTGATTTTCGGGAAACGTCAGCATCTTATTGATAGGGCTTTATCCTTGCTAAAGAAGGAATTTGACATTAAAGTTTTGGGCAGAACTAGTAAACTTTTAGGAGTAGAATTTGAGGAGACCGATCAAGGTTTATTTCTACATCAAAGTAATTACATTACTGAAGTTTGTCAAAGGTTCTGTAATTTTAAAATTCCGCATGCATCTTTACCAATTAGCAAGGGTGTTGTCTTTTCTCGATCCAATTGTCCTACTTCAGATTCCGAAAAAGAATTTATGTCTCATCTTCCCTACAGGAGTATTTTAGGATGTCTTTCTTTTATTGCTAACCGGACTCGACCAGACATATGCTATACAGTAAATATTTTATCACAATTTCAGTCCAATCCTGGCCTTGTTCACTGGGATGGCCTTTTAAGACTTTTGGGTTATGTTAAAGATACCAGTCATTATAAATTAAAGCTTTCTTGCAGTTCCAATTTTCTTTCTATTTTTTCAGATGCTGACTTCGCAGCTAATCGTGACGATCGGACTTCGATCGGTGGCCAAATAGTCATGATAGACAAAGCTCCCGTCGACTGGCGCACTTTTAAAGAAAAGTGCATCAGCTTATCGACCATGGAGTCGGAATTTGTCGCAATGACTGAGGCCGTCAAGAACTGGTCTGGTTCGATCGAATACGCCGTGAATGTCAGAAATTCAATATTTTTCCCGATAATGATAATAAAGCAATTATGTTGGTTGATAACCAGGCTGCAATTGATTTTGTAAAATCTCCTGTAGAAAATTATAAATCTAAACATATAGACGTCAAGTTATTTTTTATTAGGGACCTGTTTTAAAAAGGGGAATTTACTTTGAGGCATGTTTGCAGTAAGTCCAATCTTGCAGATGTTTTCACTAAACCCTTGACCAAATATGAATTGTTAAAGTTTGTAAATTCAATTTTTGTAACTTAAGTTACATTTTTTCATGTAAACTTTTTATGCGTACCATTTTTCTTTGTTAATCTTTTTGTATTGTTGGTATTTTCTGAAATTGCAGCACATTGTTTTAACTATTATGTCACTATTGAATGCAAATTGTTTTAGCTAAATTTGCTTGCACATTGTTTTAGCTAAATTTTGATCGTACATTGTTTTAATAATTGCGCTTTGTAAATGGCATATATACGTGCATGTGCATATTTTCAATTTTTCATAACCAACAGTATATATTTTCCCTCCATATCCTTGATCATTAGTTCTTGTGGTAACCATTTCCGTAGTCTTGTTCAGCCTATGGTACCTACGGTTTGTTCATCCTGCGGATGGTATTAAATCTAATGCAGTTTATTTAAAATCTTTAATTTCATTTTATTAACATATTTTTCTTACTTCCAGGCATCTAGAATCACCATTTTTGTGTATGCTTGCATTCTGTTCCGGGCAGAAGACTGAGTGATGATGGATAACTGAGATTTATATTCTTTTTTGATGGATATCAAGGATGAGATTGACCAAAAAGCAAAAAAGCTGAAAACTGCGTGAACGACTTTTGAGCAATGACAGGAATGTCAATCGCAACAAATATAATTGTATTAATATAAATAAACAATTTAGCTTTTGGTAAATTAAATTAAAAGAAAATTATTAACGTGAATTGCAGAAATTATATCTACTCTAATGAAAATTTAGTTTATAAAGATACAGTACATTAATAAAACCCTGTTATTGGCATGAATATTTTTTTTATTGAAATTTTCTAACAGTAAGACACTTTTGGTTAAGTATTAGGGGGGAAAAAAAATAGAAATTTTCTTTGTTTTTTAGCTTTGCTCTTGCATAAGGTAAATTTCTTTCTCCTGCTTTTTTCTTGGATATTACACATTAAAGATATCTAGTGATGTCGCTGGACTTTAAAAATCCTAGGTCTCCAGGACCCAGAACTTAAATTCTGGGTCTCTTTTTTACAAAAGTGGGTCCTCACTGATAAGTCATTTTTAGATGCAAAACTTGAACTTGTTCATTTGGAAAAGAAGACTGAAATGCAATATTTTTTGTTTTAACAATAATTAATGAATAATTAAAATCAATATTATTTTTTAAAACTATTGAGAAAAATTTCATTTATTTAAAAAAAAAAAAATGTGCAAGATACAAATTTAATTATAAATTAATGCTTATTTGAGTATAAAAGATAACATGTATCACTATTGTTTGCATTTCTTTTTAAAAAGGGCAAGACTGATTTATTGAAAAAAACATTTTTGTTGAAAAAAAAAGGATACTTTTGTTGAATATAAGAGTACTTTTTGTTCAATGAATAGGTGTTTTCAGAAGTCACATTCATTCAGAAAGATTTAGAGGTGTCAAAAATGGATTTTGGAGCAGGAAAGTCTGAATTTGGAGTGGCAAAAAAATAATTTTGAAAATTAATTTTTTGGTTAGTTTTTTTCAGAGTTCCTATGATGAAATTTTTAGTTTTAACATTATCTCTTCGTGAAATCTGTCATTTATTGGAATCTTTTGGCAAAATTTAAAGTTTTTTTTTTTTTCAAAAATTTGCCATTTTTGGCGAACATTTTGACGAAGTCTGCCGTTTTTTCGCGATCGTTTAACGAAATCTGCCGTTTTTTCGCGATCGTTTGACGAAATAAACCGGTTTATTGCGATCGTTTGACGATATCTACCGATTTATCCAGATTTTTTGACAAAAGTTGTGATTTTTCGCAAAACATTTGGCGAAATTCGCCGTTTTATCGCGATTTTTGGACGAAAATTGTCTTTTTATCGCGATTTTTGGCAAAATCTGCCGTTTTTTCGGTATTTTGTGACGAAATTCACCATTCTTTCGCGAATCTTTTGACAAAATTGGCCAGAAATTAATCTTTTTTTGGCGATCTTTTAAGGAAATTTGCCGTTTTTTCGCGATTTTTTGACGAAATTACGCGTTCTGTATTTTTTGGTAAATCAGAAAATTTGAAATTTAAAAATAACAAAAAAGCTGAAAACCGCGGATCCGCGGAAGAATCTCATCCCTGGGATATGTAAGACAGGTGATGGAAGCAAGGTATGGTGTAATCACCAGGTTTGAAAGTTGCCGTCGTCTTTTGTCATGTTCCAAATTCTGGATGCTGTAGTGGAAGTGCTCTCACCATAAGTTATAATCTTCAAAGTTTTCATGGACTTAATAAATTTTTTTTTGAATAAAGTTTCAAATTTTATGATGATCAAGGGTACTCATCGATGGAGGAAGATTTGTTATGTAATTTTCCAAATTGGAAATTGCAATGTGTTTTTGGTACGTATTTAAATACTAAAACTTTTGTAATTCTAAAATGTATTTCACATTGTATTGTAAAATTTATACTGTGTGAAAGAAAAGAGTTGTGAGTGATTGTGGAGATGAGGAGATCTTCTTGAAATTTAAATTTTTGGATCATTTTTTTCTTGTTAGGAAAATCTAAAAGTTTTGATTCTTTTAGAATCTTTTTGAGAATTTGATAGTTAAATTGTTTATCGTTAAATTTTGATAGAATTAAATTTAAAAATTAGTTATACATGTTTTTAATTTTTTTTAAATGTTTTTACTTATAGTAACATAATTTTTTTTTTTGGCCTTGGGATTTCTTTTATTAAAGAGCTTTATTCTGTATACAGATAGCTCTTATTATATAAAGCAATGAGAGGGGGGGCATTGATGGGAACATCAAACTTGTTCTCATTGCCTCCATAAACTTACCTTTTGCATACTTCATTTCAACCTAAATTAATAGTTCCCTAGTTCCTTTGTTTACATAATATTTATTACAACAGTATTCAAAATTCACTTTTACTTTTATTAAATTACTTAAATATATTAATTACTTACCTTTTTCTAAGTTATTTCCACTCGTTAAATATCTTTTAATTCATGTTTTATCTAAAATAAACTTTGTTAATTTCATCGTACTTTATTCGCGTGTTTTGCTTTCTTGTAGCATCGAACGATACGATTATTTTAATCGATCGGCAATCTTTTTCCCGCCAGATGGCAGCATACGTCTCTTTTAATCGAACTTAATCGATTTATCGTTTTTGATATTTGCATATCAAAAACGATATCGGCCGTTCATTGGCTTACATTAGCACGTGCCGTTTCGGCCAGAATATATATGCTCTGCAATGTCAAGACAGTTCGCCTTTCTCCGTTCCTTCGCTATGAAGGGCGCGATGTATCAAGAAACTTGAACGCACGAAAAGTTACCGTCGTTCATTGAGTTTGTGTTTAGTTAGTATGAATGATTTTAATCTATTTTAATTGTGCTTTTCCGAATCTTTTATTGATATCACCTTTGTTAAAACGCTGCTAGTTTTTCTGCTGTCATGAAGTTTATCAAAGTGTGTAAGTTCACTTTCATGCTGTTTCATCTGAAGCAGGCACGTAGCCAGGGAGGGGGCTAAGGGGGCTGAAGCCCCTCCCGAAACTTTGAAAATACAAAATTATCTGTATGATAAAAAATAAATTTTGTTTGTTTTTATCTTCCATTACATTTAAATCAATTGCATTTTTAGCTGTAAAAATACCCATTTATTAAATTACAGTTACACTAATCCTTCATTGTATCGGTTATTTAGACATATTGTTTTTTTAATAGGTATGTATCACTAAAAATATAAATTCTTTTAAAAAAATAATTTTTACTGTCTTTATGCGCAATAAAATTCGATTAAGTGTAATTTCTTATCATTAATTTGATTAAGAAAAATTAAGTATAATACGCATACGGCATAAGAAAGGTCACGAAAAATTAGGAAAATTATTTTCTACATGTTTCAGTCATTGGAAAAAAAATTTTCTTAAAACATATACAATTAGATTATCACAAACCTTATGTTATTTTAACAAACAAACTCTAGATTTTTTCAGGAAAATAGAAATGGAATTATTTCATTGTTGAGTTTTCAAAGAACTCCAAGAAAAGAAGAAATTAGAGAAGATCTTGAACTAATACTTGAAACAATCTTATTTTGTGCAGAATAAAATAGCCACTGACCACAATGACGATCCTCTATAGAGAAATTGGTATAAAAAAGACTAGTTAAGAGTTCTTTTAAGTTTTGAGCAAAGTCTGGAGCGAATGATTTGAAACGAGACATTATAAATATCTATAGAAATGCTATTTATTTCACCCCAGAAACTCAGAATGAAATCAAATATTCAGGGATACAGTTACCGAAGTATTAATTATCAAAATACATATTGCGATCTGTTTTAGCTTAACTGCTGTTGAAATTATGGACATTTCAAGCACAGAACAGCTTGCTATTTGTGTTAGATATGTGAACTATTAAAAAATTCACAAAACCCAGTAATTCGGATTTTTTTTCACGTGTTATTCCAATAAATGTCTCAAAAATTCAAGAAAAGTAATTTTACAACATTGTGATGAACTATGTCTTGGCATGTATAAATGTGTCGCATAGGCGTATGACAAAGTAGCCAATAAGTTTGGTCATGTTAGCGGGGTTCATTCTAGAATTCTTCAGAATATCTAAAAATTAGATATGTCTTCTGTGAAAACCATTGGTTAAATCGTGCCTGTTTCCAACAACATGCTGATTCCCTTCATTCGAAAGTATCATGCATGGACTTGTTAAAGCAGCGACAAAAGCTTTTAAAAATCACCTGAAGACAAATTTAGCGCTTCAAGAAGCAATTGCATCATATATCCTAGAAAACAAAATAATATAACTTTTCCGCATTTGTGATACAAATTTTATCGAGAGGCATGAAAGCATATTGACTTTTGTTGAGCTACTTAAATACATTGTATTAGCTCAGAAAATATTTCGAAAAACACATGAAAAATTTCTTCAATAACTGGAGTTTTTTTTTTTTTTTTTTTTTTTTTTTTTTTTTTTTTTTTTTTTGGCAGTCAGGGAGAAAAAATCATTTTCTCATAAGCTTGTCTGTTTATCAGAAGGTTTTCTGTTTGACAGTCATAGTGAGTTCTTCAAAAAAAAAAAAAAAAAAAAAAAAAAAAAAAGTGATATAATATTGACTGTAACCCATGCTAAAGATGCCTAATTGTTTTACATAAATATGCAGAAAAATGAAGTAAAAATCTTTTGTGAGATTTTATTGTACATCAAAACTTCGGGAAAACATCTTCCAAACTGAAATAAAGATCCCAAGACTGATATTTAGACAGGCAACAGATACAAACCCTCAAATTACATCCACTGACAAGTATTACAATATCACGGTCTTATTTCTCCATATAGAAAGTCTTATTCAAAATTTAAATTATCAATTAATTTCGAATGAAGACATTCTAAGAGATTCCCAGTTACATCTTCCAGGATGTGCTTCACTGGAAAAAGCAAGTAAATTACAGAATCTGATGCAATATTTTCAGGATAAAGTGTCAATGTAACAAGTGAAAGCTGAATATGAATTAGGGTGCAAACAAATTGCTAATGTTGACACCAACATAGGGGTTTTAAAAGTTTTCGTACTGTAATATGACGTATTACGATAAAATCAAACACTTGCTGACAGCTACAATTGAAAGCCGAGTAACAAAAGTCAGTGCTGAAATATATTTTTCGGCAAAGAAAATAATTAAATCTGACTCGAAGCGTTATGGTCGATGACAGACTGAGTAGTTTTTCCATGATTTCCATTCCTTGGAAAATTACAGAAACTCTTGATAAGTCAATCAGCATCATGGCTAAGACGAAATTATGATGATTGCTTCTGTTGCACTAGTAAATAGTGTTGAATTCAGGGAGTCGCCCAGGAGGGAAACATTCCCCCCTCCCACGGAGAAAGGAGATGTTCCATCTCGGAAAAATAGTGATTTTGTGTTTTCAATCGTCAAAAAGTGCAATTCCCCCCCCCCCCCCCTCGGAGCCCCAAAAATCCCTATCAGAGAAAAGTGCCTGAATTCAACACTGCTAGTAAATTTATTTTACTACGAGTGTCATTTATAATTATTATACACAGAGAATGTGAAATACAAACATAATTTTTATGATTACATATGGCTGTAGCAATTAATTTTTTTTTTCAAAAAAATAATGCATGTAATTTATTTCATTTATGGATCTATAGTTTCAAGACCTCGCACTCGTAATGTCAGATTCTCGCACGTTAATATTAATTCTATGTTTTAAATCAATACATATTATTTGTTTGCATTTCAATATTTTACAACGTTTTTCTTCATAGGATAGGGGAGAGGGGAGCACATTTGAAAATTTTTTTAAAAAATTAGTACATTTCTTATTTGGATTATATTTTTTGCATTTTAAGTACTACATAATAAAAACAGTGCATTTCTTCATCATATGAACCAGAAATTAAAAGTTTTCTATCTTATACTATAATGTGAGCAAAAATTGTGTGTGTGTGTGTGTCTGTGTGGGTAAATTTTATCTCAAAAACGGCTCTAACGATTTTCGCAAAAATTTGGATTTTACCATTTTCGGGCACGAGAAGACCATTGGGCTAGGTCCCATGTTCGGGAAAATTCGATTACTGGGTCATTTTGGGTCATAATGGGTCAGGATAAAGCTATTTATATCTAGAGAACGGCTGGATCGATTTTAAGGAAATTTTGTACCCAATCGTTTTTTGGTACGAGAAAACTATTGGGCTGGGTCACATGTTCGAAAAATTTCGATTAGTGGGTCATTATGGGTCAAGCCATTTTTATCTAAAAAACGGCTCTAACGATTTTGACCAAATTTTATATTGTATCGCTTTGGATTACAAGAAGACCATTGGGTTAGGTAACATGTTCGAGAAAATTCGGTTAGTGGGTCATTTTTGGGGTCATTGTGGGTCATGCTATTTTTATCTAGAGATTTTCTCCCGCAATTTTGATTAAAAATTGCATTCTATGGTTTTCGGGCACAAGAGAAACATTGGGCTAGGTTACATGTTCGAGAAAAAATTTTAATGGGTCATATTGGGTCATTAAGGGTCTGGGTCAAGCTATTTATATTTAAAGAACGGCGCGATCGATTATAACGAAATTTTGTATGTAACAGTTTTTTGACATGAGAAAACTAATGGGCTAAATCACATGTTTGAGTGATTTCGACTATAAGGGTCATTTGTGGGTCATGATGGGTCATAATGGATCATATCAAGCTATATCTAAAGAACAGGTGGATCGATTTTAACAAAATTTTGTATACAACATTTTTTGGCACGAGAAAATCATTGGGCTAGGTCTCATGTTCGAGAAATTTCGATTAATGGGTCATAAAGGGTCATAAAGGGTCTGGGTCAAGCTATTTATATTTAAAGATCGGTAGACTCAGTCTTAATGATATTTTGTATGTAAAAGTCTTTTGACACGAGAAAACTAATGGGCTATCTCACATGTTTGAGAGATTTCGATTATAAGAGTCATTTATGGGTCATGTCAAGCTATATCTAAAGAACATATGGATCAATTTTAACGAAATTTTGTATACAACATTTTTTTGGCACGAGAAAATCATTGGGCTAGGTCACATGATCGAGAAATTTCGATTAATGGGTCATAAAGGGTCTGGGTCAAGCTATTTATATTTAAAGAACGGCAGGATCGAGTTTAACGAAATTTTGTGTGTAACAATATTTGTACACAAGAAAAATAATGGGCTAAGTCACATGTTCGAGAGATTTCGATTATAAAGGTCATTTGTGGATCATGATGGGTCATGGTCAAGCTATATCTAAAGAACGGGTGAATCGGTTTTAGCGAAATTTTATATACAGCATATTTTTGGCACGAGTAAATCATTGGGTTAGGTTACATGTTCGAGAATGTTTGATCAGTGGGTCACTTTTGGGTTATTCTAATTTTATCAAGACAATGTCTGGCGCAATTTTGACTAAATTTTATATTCTATCGTTTTTGGACACAAGAAAATCATTGGGTTAGGTCAGATGTTTGAGAAAATTCGATTAATGAGTCATTTTGGGTCATAATGGGTCAAGGTACCTACCTAAAAATTGGCTCAATCGATTTTATCTAAATTTTGTATCTAAAGTTTTTCGGCGCGCAAAAATTATTGAGCTAGGTCACATTTTCGAGTGATTTCGATATAAGGTCATTTGTGGGTCATGCTAAGTTTATCTAGAAAATTGTTCCCACCATTTTCAGTATACTTTCTATTATATCGTTTTCGGGCAAGAGAAAACCATTGAGCTGGGACACATGCTCGTAAAAATTCAATTAGTGGGTCGTTTTAGGTCTTAATGGGTTCGGGTCATTCTAATTATATATAACAACGACTCAATCAATTTTACCTAAATTTTGCAACAAAACGTCTTTTGTAACGAGAAGACTATTGGGCTGAGTTGCATATTAAATAAAATTATATTAGTGGGTCATATCGCTTCATTGCTGAATGCTGTCAAGCTAATTTTACTTAAGAAATGGCTTAAACGACTTTGATTCATTTCATACTCTACTATTTTTGATTACCTGAAGACCATTGAGCTAAGTCACATGTTTGATCATATTTGATTAGCGGATCATTTGGGTAATAAGGGTCAGGATCACGAGACTATGGCAAAAGCCAATAAGTTGGCGATATTTGACAAAATACTGGCTAAATTTGGCCGAAAAATAGACTATTAAGATTACGAAATCAAAACACGTATTTGACACCAAACGAAAGAATGCGACAAAATTTGGCTATATCTGGCAAAAAATATTGTGTTTCAGAATGTGAAGAAATTTCTTATACATTCTTAATAGTATTCGAGATGCATAGATAAACTAATCAGAGTCGAGCTAAAAAAGCGATTTGGATAGATGTCCCTTCGTTGTAAATTTTAAAATAAAGTAAAATTTATGAACATGTGCATACAAACATAGTTTTCTTATTGATTTTTTTTATAAATAATATTATTATTAATAACATGTTTTACAGTAATAATACAGAGTGAATGATACAGGGAAAATACTATATCGAGTTGAACACAAAGTTAATTTTGACCGAGCTGAGCTCGGTCATACGTGCTAGTATAAATTAAAAAAATTGTGTGGATTTAAAAAGCTGAAATATTTCTGCTCAAACCTGTCCCATGTAGGGGTATTTTTGAACAGGTAAGGGGCACCTTTGAACAAATGAGTAAAATATGAAAAATATTGAGAGTTTTTATAAAACGCTGCATACGTTTCAGAAATATAAAGTAATACGGATAAAATTTAATAACTACATTTTATTGAAACTAATAATTTTTCTATAATTTAACCAAACTTAAATCCATCAAAGCTGATGTCAAAAATCATTGTTGAAACAACACAAAATGTCTCTCCAGTTATGTTTGTTTGAGAAAACTGTTTTAAAATATCCTTTTAATACACCAATATGATATCTGATGCTTCTGGAAAATTAGAATTCTTCATTCACACTTTTTATGAAAAAACTTTATTTAAATTCTGTTTTATCTAGTACGAAAGTACTAGTAATTCTGTAGTTTGGGAAAGAGTAAATGAAAGAGTATAGGCTTTATTAGACAAACCTACTAAACCATGAATCATTATTGTGTATCAGAATTTTGCGGGTATCAAATAAATGAATGCCATCATCAATTTAGGTTTGAAACTTCCAATCTCTGATACATCCAGAGATGATTGTAATACATGTTTGGAGTAAATAAGGATTGTTAACAGTATAAGTTCATGTTGTTTGATATTCTTAATTAACCTCTTTTCATATAGAAAAAATTCCAAAAATTGTAACATTTAGTTACATCAACAACTCTTTACTTGATGTTCAATGGTGCCCCATCACATGGAGTTCAACATTACAACGGTTTACTTAATTCGGCTGATGAATTTGAATAAAACAAAACTTATAAACTAAAGATTACATCTTTATTTAAGTGCTGAACAATAAATCAAAATTTTAGGGATACAAAATTTTTAACAAAAATCTTACAACGTTATTTTCTTAAGTTTAGATTCAAGAGGGAGAAAAATATATATCTTGCTTAGATAGTATTGTGCATACAAAATGGATGAGCTTTGTATACTTATTGCACTGAAGCAATAGTAATGTATTGCCATGGACATTTTTAGAAAATAATTTATTTGAAGGAAAATATTTAGTGTTCAAAGGTGCCCCCAGTTCAAATGTGCCCCCCTCTCCCCTACTTGAGGCTCATCTCAAACATTGTTAGTTTGTGCTTTTTAAGTTTCGCAGAAAATTTTTCCTAAAAACTCTCCGGTTTCCAAATCGGTTTGGAAAGTGGAAATGCTCTTAAAAGTTAAAAATTGCAACAGAAATTGAAAAAATTAACTATGAAATAACAATATTTGACATAGTTAACAAGTATTCTATGTAGAAACACACATTAGGATAAGCCTAGATTATTTTTAAATTTTTTACTGAATATTATTCAAATTACTTTTGTAAGAATAGAAAAAATTCCAAAATTGAGCCCCTCCCGAAAGAAAATCCTGGCTACGGGCCTGATCTGAAGTCATAAATAAAAGAGGTCTTAATGTCAACTTTGAACTCTGTTTTAATTTTAACACGTTCTACACTCCTTTGCCAGACCAGCTTTCACTGTGTTCATCTCTGTTTAATTTAAACTCACTTTTTATGTCACTAACTTAGAGTTAGTTGACAGATCTTTTGACGGAAATCGCAGTTTTTCTTGCGATATTTTGACGGAATCCGCGTGTCTCTCGCAATGCCTTGACAAAAACAGCGTTTTTCTTGCTATGTTTTGACGAAAATTGCATTTTTTCGCAACATTTAGGGGAAAACCGTGTTTTCCTCGCGACATTTTGACAAAAAAAACATTTTTTCATGAATTCTCAACGAAAATAGCGTTTTTTCCGCAATCTTTCGACGAAAATCGCATTTTTATTCCACGATATTTTGGGGAAAAATTTCGTTTTTTCCACGGTCCTTTGAAGACAAAAAATCAGAAAAGCGAAAAATTACAAAAAAGCGGAAAACCGCGTATCCGCGTAAGAATCTCATGCCTGTATATGTATATTTTGTTTGTTTTCTTAAAATACCATCAATATAATTTTAATTTTTTTTTCTTTAATCACCCTGCATACAGGAACGAAATTGCAAAAAAAAAAAAAAAATTCTTTCTACCAAGAGTATAATTTTTTGGAAACCATTCAAAATTCATAAATAAATTTTCCTTTATTCATTTCTTATAAGACTCTATATACGTTTATATTATTGAAATCATAACGTCGGTTGCATTACAAGAGAGAAAGAAAAAAAAAAAAAATTCATAAAAGAATTCTTTCATAACACTAGTTTCGATTTACCAGACTTAGACAATAAATGCAAAAAAAAAAAAAAAAAAAAAAAAAAAAAAAAAAAAATATGTACATATATATTATCCAATCTATAACAATAACAATTGAACACAACCAATGGTACTCCGTTGCAAAAACCAAACAATAATTATTTTATTTTACCCTTTTAACACTTCTGAAATAAAAATTCCTATTCCAGCCATTTGTTCCAAATTACTTCATAAGTAACACAAACAAAAAAAATCATTTTCGAGAACAATATTTCGTAATTGTCAAATGGATAATATTCTAAAATACAATTTATCGATTAAACAAAAACAGATTTTTTTTTAAATTTAATGATCATGAAAGATATTTTTCATTTGCACAGAAAATAATAACACAGAACCTACTATTCTCAATTCTTTTTATTTCATTTTTCATCCACTAGAAGAGAAAAGAAATTTTTTTTTTTTAAATTTATTATGTTTTTCTGTATAATATCTATATAGGATTACCTGTATATATGTGGTATATGTGGTTTGTGTATAACATCTGTACCACATAAACATTATTCAATCTTTAAATGCACTCCAGGGCTTGAATTTCAGGGTGGGATGGCGGGATTCGCACCCAAAATTTTGAAATCCTGTCCCAAAAAATATCGTAGGCGGGAGACTCCCGCCCAAAAAAAAATCACAAATTTTACGAAAAATTTTGCATTTTGAAATTACGATTAGCTCTCACTTTTTTTGCGAGTTTTGTGATATTTTCGTGCGACTGAATGACATATTTTACAAGTTTGCAAAAGATAGTTGGAATTCACACTATTTTCCAGCAACCAATCGTCAAGTTTTGCAATTTTTTTTCCCGCGATCAATTGACAAGTTTCGTGCGATTTACCGACATTAGAATGGAGTAATTCAGTTTCAATTTTTCCAAAAAATGAACGTATTCGATTCCAAAAGTTATGAAACATCGTTTATCAACCCTGAAATTTAGATAGTTATGCCCGAATTTCCGGGCTAATTACCGACTTTTCATAGCTTTTGAATCGAGTTGAATTGCATATATTCACAATCAATTTCATCAATCGTTCGCAGAAAATTTTGTTTGATTATCGCAATAAAAACGCCAATTTTTCAAAGAATCGCAAATAAACTAGACTTTACTTAAAAGATTTCAATAAAACACGAATTTCTTTAAAAAAAAAAAAAAAAAAAAAAAATCGCTGAATAAACACGAATTTTGGAAAGGATTGTGAAATAAACGCCAATTTCGTGAAAATCATCGCGGAATAAATATGAATTTTGTGAAAGGATCGCCATATAAACAGCGTCGTGTGAAAGGGGGCAGTGGTGGTGGTGGTGGTGGGGGGGGGGGGGGGGGTCGCCTCAGGTGCAGAAACTTAGGGGCGCCGATTTTCTACTACCAACATCATTTTTGTCCAGAAAAAAAAAAAAAAAAAAAAAAAAAAAAAAAAAACCCACTAAATTGAAACTTTGTCCCAAGGGCTTCGCACATCCCTGCACATGAACTCAAATTTATCAAAATGCCGCTTAAAAAAAACGTGAATTTCATGAAAGAATCTTGAAATAAATGTGAATTTCATTAAAAAATCGTAAAAAAATGCTATTTTTTTAAAAGGATCGCGGGAAAGCGCCAAATTTATCAAAGGGTTCTTCAGGGATGATTCTAAGTAAGAACTTTTTCGAAATTTGCAGTAAATTTTCTGAAAAATTACAATAGATTGTGTGAAAGGGGGGGGGGGGGGGGTACTTACTTTTCACTGTGTGTTTTTTTCGCAACCCTTTGACGAAGTTTGCGTTTTTTTCGTGATCTTTCGACGAAACTTTTTAGATTTTTTGATAAAATGTACGAATTTTTCACCGTATGTTTGACTAAATTTGTGGTTTTTTCACAGTCCTTGGATGAAATTTGCGGGGTTTTTTGCAATTTTTTGACAAAATTTGTGGATTTTTTGGATGAAATTTGCGTTTTTTTGCAATTTGTGTTTTCTCGCTAGTTTTTTTACGATATTTTATTTTTTCTGTGATCTCTACTCGAAAATTCCGTTTTTTGCAAATCTTTGATGAAATTTCTGTTTTTTATTCACTATTTCTTTCTTCGCTGATTTTCTTTCACGAAATTCATGGTATTTTTCACGATCTTCAGACGGGATTTGAGTTTTTCCCAATTATCTAACGAAATTCGCGTTTTCTCCGCAAACCTCTTACGATATTTACTATTTTTCTGCGAACGATTTGTGAAATTGATTTTTTGGGGGGCGATGATTTGTCGAAATTCATGGTATGTTTTTTGTCTAAATTTCCGGATTGATGACTCTTTATTTATTTATTTATTTATTTATTTATTTCGAACCGAAAACTTATGATTTTTGGAAAATACAGAACAGAATCGTCTTTGTATCGCTTAATGAATGCAAAATTCGTCAAAGATCGCTTAATAAATACGAATTGTCACAGAATCGTGTAAAGCATGAAAATTTCAACAATGCATCGCGGAAAAAAATATGAATTTCGTCAAAAGGTCGTTAATAAACGCTAATTTAGTCAAAAAGCTGCTAAAAAACGAAAATTTCATTGAAGAATCGCAAAAAAGATGTGAATTTCGTCAGAGAGCTGCCGAATAAATGCGAATCTAGTCAAAAGGCTGCTAAACAAAATGCAAATTTCATTACAGAATCACAAAAAAATGTCAATTTCGTCAGAAAATGCAGCCGTATAGAAAACAACACACACACAAATATATCTGTTTATTGTTATAGGTATAATTTTTAATCGGAAATAATATATACTGAGCTAACTTTTGAAAAATTAGATTAATCCGAACCCAACTTGCAGCAATCTACACTCAACCTAAAATCAACCTGAACCAAAAACAGAGTTTATTAGACTTGAAACAAAAGTAATTAAGGAATTTATCCCTTTGAAAACTAAACAGACTATATAAAATCTTGACTTTTTTAAAATAAAAAACACATTTTGCATAATTATTCTGAGTTGTTGATAAAAAATGCTTCAGTGGTATTTTGTCATGTCTGTATTTGTGTATTTTTTTAAATAGCACACAAAATAACAGTAGGTTTTAAAGATTTTTTTTTTCTTACTCCCAAACAGCTAAACTCCCCTCCATTTATAAATGTTGGGAGGGAGTCTCCCCTCCTCTGGAAAACTGAATTTCAAGCCCTGCACTCTAGTGTTATATTTCCCAATGAGAATCGCAATACAGTTTCTGCCTGAGCAACACCGGGCAGGTTAGCCAGTCTTAACCCCCTAACCGCCTAGCAAAAGGGCAAAATTGTAATGTTTTCTCTGTAATTTATTTTAAATGTTAATAAAAGAAGGATTTTCTAACATGGTATAATTTTTTTGTTATATATATGTTTATAAACCTTGAAACTACCAATCATAACTTAATTTCTTTAAACTGGATTATATTTGTGGAATTATATTAAATTTAAATAAAGTTTCAATTGCAGTGAAACCTGTAGCCCAGTGAATGGATATATCAGGTCGCGGCAGTGGGAAGATTAATTAAAAGACATACTCAGTGCAGGGTTAGAAATTGGGAATATTAAGTAAGGCGTCAAATGACGCCTACAATTCTTTTTCTAGGTGCCAAACAACATTTCATGGTTGCAATTTTATGTTTCATCACATTTTCTCATTTCTTTTCGCAACCATATTAACAATAATATTGTTTCTATATTTTTATGTGTTAAGGCAGGGGGAAGTGTATGCATTATTCACTTTATATCTTTGTCTTAATCACTAAGCTAAAATAAAAGCTAACTTCCTATAAAATTAAAACCTGATTAAACTACAATATATGGATCCTAGAAAAATGTTTAATTATTTTTATAAAACTAATGTGAATACAAAAATTAAACATGCAAACAAAGAATACAAAAATTAACACACAAACAAAGAATACAAAAATTAAAAATACTAAAAAAATTAAATTGGGAAATTAAAATCATGATATTTAGTTTTTTAAAATCAGGTCTCCTAACTTGAACATGCATTGCATCAGAGTGTAAGAAATTAAAGACCTTTTCAGCATTGAAATCTTAAATTAAGGTCCATATAATTTTAGGGATGTGGGTTTAAGGTCAGTTTATCATTCATTGCGTAAAGTGAATATAGCTTAGAGGTGATTGATAAATGTAAAGGTGTCTTTAACACATGCTACTGTCTATATCTTATAGAAAACAGCTGTTCAACGAAAATTGTTTTATTGCAATTTTTTGACGAATTGTGTCATTTTTTGAAAAAATTAGTCTTTTTCATGATTTTCTGAAAAATTTTTTTTTTTTTTTTTTTTTTTTTTTTTTGGATTTTTTAACGATATTTGCGATTTTTAGACATAGCCATTTTTTCGGGAATTTTTGACAAAATGTGTCACTTTTGAAAAAAATTAGTCGTTTTTAATGATTTTTTAAAAGAAATGATTAGTTCTTTTGCGATCTTTTAACGACATTCGCCTTTTTTACGATCCTCAGACGAAACTTGGACTTTTTTTGCAATCTTTTGACAAAATCGGCCATTTTTGGGGAGTTTTTGAAGAAATTTGCCTTTTTTTTACGTTTTGACAAAATCTGCCCTTTTTTTTTGTTTTATCGCAATTTTTTGACAAAATGTGTCATTCCTAAAAGAAATTAGTCATTTTATATGATTTTTTTTTTTTGAAGAAATTAATAGTTTTTTGTGATTTTTTAACGATATTTGCCATTTTTAGGGATCCATATATGAAACTCGGGCTTTTTCACAATCTTTTAACGAATTCGACCGTTTTTTCGTAAATTTTTGACGAAATTTGCCGTTTTCTGAGACTTTTTGACGAAAAATGCCATTTTTTTTTTTGACGAAAATTTTCGTTACATCGCAATATTTTGACAAAATGTGTCATTTTTGAAAGAAATTAGTCGTTTTTCATTTAAGAAATGGTATTTTTGTGAATTTTTATCAAGATTTTCGATTCTTACATAAAATTTGGGCTTTTTTTCATAATCTTTTGACAAATTGGTCGTATTTTTGCAATTTTTTGACGAAATCTGCCATTTTATCCATAAAAATTTTCGTTTTATCGCAATTTTTTGATGAAATGTGTCATTTTTTGAAGAAATTGTCGGTTTTCATGATTTTTTTGGAGAAATTTATAGATTTTTAGTGATCTTTTAACGAAATTTGTCATTTTTTGCGATCTTTAGACTAAACTCAGGACTTTTTTCACAATTTTTTTGACAAAATCGGGCAGTTTTTTGGGAATTTTCGACAAAACTTGACATTTTTTGTGAATTTTTGACGAAATTATGTGTGATACGGACACGTAAGAGCTATTTTTTATTTTTTTGCATTCTGTCTCTGATATTTTGTGTAATTTACATGCTATAGCGCATTTCTTAAACAAAAGTTAAAGTAAAGAATAAACTAGGCATCATATTTGACGACTAGGTATAATTTTGTGATTGCCAAATGCAATCATTTAGTTGCATTTGGCGACAAACGACCGCTAATTTCTAACCCTGACTCAGTGATATGGGAAACTTACTACTCACTTGGTAGATATTTATTTTTTGTGTAAGTAGACTCTCTCAAATCCACACAGCTTTAGACGAGAAGTTGTGTGGATTTTAAATTTTGCAATTCCTGGTCATTATTTTGTTTATTTTTAAGAAGTAATTTCAATATAATAATGCAATCAAAATTATAATAGATGCTTGCAATAATATAAAATATTAAAATAATTAATAAACTAAAATAATAAAAATTAAAATAATTTTAACAATGATAAAATTATTAAAAGCTCAATTAAGTAATAATGTATAATTAAATATGCATAATAAAGATTAGATACATTTGTCTTGATTTATTCAATGAAACTAGTCTCATAAAAGGTACCTTACTAATTCACAACAATTTCAGATTTAGTCAGACTATATATGCTCATAAATCTGTTTATGTATCGAAAACAGGTGAACAACTACTTTGGTTTTATTCATGTTTAGAAGTTTTGTTTAAACCAAAATCAACCAAACTTCAGTTCAAACTGAAACACATATTTCATAAAATTGTATTCTTATATCTCAAATGCTGCACCTAATTTGAAAAAAATATCTCAGTTAATGCCTTCAAAAATCGGTACTATACTCACGTTGACCAATAAAGTACAGTAGACTCCCTCAAATACGCACAACTTGGGACCAGAGGTTTTGCGGATTTCTGGTCATTGCTTTGTTTACATTTTTTAAAAAGTAATTTGAATGTAATTAATAATTGAATCAAAAGTATAATGAATGCTTACAATATGCTAAAATATTAAAATAAGTAATAAACTAAAATAATAAAAAATTAGGTAGTTTTTAAAATGATAAAAATACTAAAAGCAAAGGTCAAATTAATAACACAGGTCTGCAATGGTTTTCCTTTTTGAAATCTGAGTATAGTTTCTGATGTGCTGATTACGAGAAAAATAATAAAAAAATTCCATCATGTCAGGATTTTTTGATATTGAATATTTAAGATTTTGCTGAAAAATGTTTGAGCATGTCTACATTTTAAAATTTATAAAACGTCATTAAATTAATTCAGCTTAATTTTTATTGCATTTAATTAGTGTAAGGTGACATAGAAATTACTTCAAAACAGTAATTTGTTAATTACTACATAATAAGTATAAGTAATTCACATTAACCATGTTGAAAATTGGTCATTTTGGCTTGATTTAGTAATGAGCTCATTAATACATAATGATTAGGTAATATAACCTAATTGTTGTAAATATTAGTTGAAAAGAGTGTAATAAAGATAAACCAAAGGGTTTTTGTATAAGTACCCGCACTGATTTAGAAAATTAACAGTTGAAGTGCGCATCTTGCAACATAACCTTTAAAATGTCATCGCGAAGCTGTTTAAATTCTCCGAATTGTTTTTGTTATATTTGTGGGAAATTTATGGTGAAAAATCAACGAAACAGCATTACAGACTTTGTAAAAAATATTTACAAAAGTTATTTTGGATACGTTTTAAGTAACCAAGACAAAACTTGGACACCTCATAAAATTTGTACGACTTGCTTATTAGAACTTCGTAAATGGTCAAAAGGACAGAAAAATAGCTTCAAAATCGTTTCACCTATGCTATGGAGAGAGCCTAAAAACCATGTTAAAGATTGCTACTTTTGTTGTTGTGACATAACTGGATACAATTCTAAAAATAAAAGGGACATAAACTATCCAAACGTCTCATCAGATACACCTGCGATTTTCGGCGATTCAAAAATGGTGCAGCCCCCGTTTCCGACTATACAAATTGAAGATTCTGACTGTGATACAGATGAGCAGTATGTATACCAATCTGATCCTGAATTTCAAGTAGATTCTAACGAGTGTCAGCTCTTTTCCAAGTCACATTTAAACAACTTGACAAGAGATTTGAATCTCCCCAAAGAAGCAGAGGAACTTCTCGGATCGCGATTAAAAGAAAGAAATATTCTTGCACCTGGTACTTCATTTTCATGGTACCGTCACAGAGAAAAAGATTTTCTTCCATTCTTCGTTGAAGATCAAGATTTAGTGTACTGTAAAGATATTCCAGGCTTGACGAAAATGTACGACATTGAATACGATCCTAATTAGTGGAGATTGTTACTTCCCAGAAAATCTAGGAGCCGTTAGCGAAGAACAAGGCGGAAGATTTCACCAAGATTTGAAAGAGCTAGAAGTACGGTATCAAGGAAGTTGGAATACTAGCATGATGGGCAGACTACTGCTGGTTGTTGAAGCGGGACGATCCAAACCAGAAATTTAACCGAAAATTGTACAACCGAAGCTTCCAGGAAAAAAAGATCAGGTTCCACAAATAAAATTTACATGTAATTTAGATCAGTAATAGGGTCATTCTTCAGCTAACGTTAATTTTGGAGATTAGAAAAACAGAAATATTTTTTTTAAATAAAAATAATTTTAATGGTAGATTGTGATTACACTTACCTTTTACTTTCTAACTAATCCACCCGTCAAGATCATAGAATAATATTTGTCATCAAAATTAAATATTTAAAAATCATGCGTCTACGGACATGACAAATTTTATCACGGACATGATGAAACAAAAACACATTTCAACTTATATTTATACAATGTTAGAAAAATCTTTTTTTTTACTTGATTATAAGAAATATGGTTTTATTTTAGATAATCAGCTGGTATTTATGAAATATTTAGACAATTTTAGAATTTACCTGCTGAAATTTTTAAATTCTGCACATATTTTAAAATTCATTAAAACTGGTATTAAAAAAATATTGATAGTGATTATTTATGCAGTTGGTGTAGATAAAATATGCACTATATTACATTTTTCAACTAGACAAATGTCATCTTCATCAGGAAATATGAAATTGTCTTCCCCAGATTTCCTTAAAAATTTAACTTCAAGTCCAACTCTTGAATAGTTACTACTATTCCTACATAATGCTTGACCATCTTTTTTTGCCTGAATTTGATTACAACATAGTTACTTTCTTTAATTAGAAGTTGAGAATCATCTTCATCACCACACACATATATATATATATAAGGTTTTTTAACAAGATCTTGGAAAAAAATAGATCTGTTTCAATTTTGATTTGATTAATGATACAGTGAGATCATTAGTTTTGAGAATGACATAATATGCAGATAAGACTTTTAGCTTTGATAATGTTTGCAGTACTTGTACATCATCATATTTTGTGGGCTTGGAAATGCATGGAGAGTCAACGGAAATCTGGGATTGCATTATTCATTCTATATTCACCCATTCACTATTGATTCTATAATTATTTATTCCTGTTCAATTTCTTTTCATTTGAGTTAAATGGACATCAATATTGAGAATGTCAGTTTCTCGTGCCACAATGTTATCAGCTTGCCTTTTGAGGCACTCCCCAATGTCATCTGAGCAATCTTTCCCATAGCTTTTGAAAACTGCTAGTGATGATTATTAACATTGAACTCTTTTGTTAAAAATTTTACAGCTAACATTTTTCTGTTTTAATATTGAGTGGTAGATCGATCACTCAAGAAATGTATTTTTTCTAAGTTTAAAATAATCGCCTTGATTTCCAACAAAACAGGTCGTAAATGAGCACAAATTACTGAGACAATATGTGTACAATCTTCAGACAAAGTATAGAATGGTTTAGTCTTTAAAACTCCTTCTACATCACAATGATACAAGATAGAAGTGTATATGTAATGAAACCTCCATGACCCTCCAAAATGAAACAACTGTATTCCCTCACTAAATTTGCAATTATAATTTTCTGAAGAGTGTACAACGTAAAAGTATAAGTTAATAATATTGAAGTAGTTATGCTATAAGTTGACTTAAAATTTATAAGTTTGATTATTTAAAAATAAACGTGCTTCAGCTTTGAAAAAAAAATAACCTTTTTTATAGTTATAGAGTTGTTTCTCTCAAAAACTAATCCAATATTGAAGATTGCTCGTCTTTTAATATAAGAATACACAACTAAAAGAATATATATATATATATATATATATATATATATTCACAATAGTAAGCTGTAAAATAAATAATTTGCTTGTCACAGTGATGAAATTGTAAATTTTTGAGTAAAATAAATAAATAAATGAGTAATAAACATTTAAATGGTTTTTACTATGTTTCTATAAGTATTTAATTTGTTAAATTATAAAAAAATTAATAAGATAAAACCTATGTTTCCAAATCAAAACTTGTTATCATGTCCATTACTTGAACATCATGTCTGTGCACCAGCTGCAACCATGGAAATGATGTCCATGGACATGATGAAAATTGATTTAAACTGCTTTAAAATCATGTGTATCAACACCAGAACATAAAAACAATCAAAATGAGCTTTAGACAGCTTTTTCTTTATTTTTGATAAAAAATAATAATTAAAAAATATTATATGCTTATATGTGCTTGTCCACAGATATGATGGCATGATCTTTACAAAACTAAACATTTTACTTTTAATAGCAAATAATTAAAATATTTTAACAGACAAATAATTTGTCACTTCATAAATCATTCAAAAATGGCTAAACATTTTCTTTTCCAATCAATTTTGACTGATGCTATCACTTGTTGGTCTTTTTGGAAACAATTAAAAATTTGTCCACATACATGATGCTTTTTTGTGGGACACACAACTTTTATTAAATAAATAAATATTTTTAAGAGAAAAAAATTATTTAATAATTTTATCCTCTTTTTAATTGCTTTATAAACAAGAAAAATAAGTTTGAATGCATAATTTTTTTAATCATACATTTATAACCCAGAAAAAAAAGTAAAAAGTTACGGTAGGACAGTTCACGGACATGATTTGTCATGTTCTGTGGGCACATAATTTCAGTAAAAAAAATATTTTTTTGAAAAATGAACATTATGTAGTGTCAAGATGAACTTTCTAACTATCAATTATATCAAAAAAATATAAACTCTTATGTAAAATAAAACAAAAATTACATGGGACAAAGATTTTAACGTTTTGTGGAGAATGACCCAATAAGTTGTTATTATATTTTAGTTGTTTTTTATGTTAAAAGTAATGTACTTTTTTAAATATATATATTTTTATGTGAAAACTTGTGTTTTTTTTTCTATTTTCTATATCTTTTTTGAAAATTCTGAAGGTGATGAAAAAAAACTAAGTACATATTCATAATAAGCGCACCAAAATATTCTAGAATCAGCTCTCAAATTCTAGAGAGGAAGTTATGATTCTCAATTTGCAGGCCTGTGTAATCAACAATGTACAATTAAATATTCATTATAGAGATGAAATGTGTTTTTCTTAAATTATTCAATGAAACTTGCCTCATAAAGGTACATGACTAATTCACATCAAGATCATAAAATAATGAAGCTTTATTTCAGGTTTAGCCAGACTTAATAACTAAAAAAGCTTGATTCATACATAAATATATTTGGTAAGATTGTGATTACCAATGATATCAGCAATATCTTTATTTTTCCAGAAATAAATTATTCTTTCTTCATGAAAAAACATGAATTCAATAGCCTTAACAAAAATTACAAATTAAAAAATATATGGAATTGGTATAACATTAAAAAAGTCGAATTTTGCACCTACATCTGAACTGAATGTTTCATTGTTTACATCCGTAAAATATGTGTGGATTTTAGGAGTGCAGATTTGAGGGAGTCTACTGTATCGCCAAACTATAATAACTACCAGTAAATAGCTGGTCATATATGTTACATTCATTTGACATTAAACATGTTACATATTTTTTGTTATGTCTTTAACTGATTTGTAATTCGATTTTTTATTTGTATTTTTAGTGATATTTCAGTAATTTAATTGTTCACTCATTATTTAAAATAAAAATTATGCTAATTTGTATAACTTGGCGAGTTGTTTGCCAATTTATATGCTGAGACTATAATACACAGAGCTGCGGCTTTTTGGATACCAGTATTATAATACAGAAAATATTCTGTTATTTAATTGGAACATTTCGCCGATTGAACAAAACCAGATTTTCTCTAAGATAATAGTGGTATGGAAAAAGCCGGAGACTTGGCAACTCTGAATACAGGGTTCCCAGCAAAATTTGTTCGGCAATTTCCATGACTTTCCATGATTTTCCATGACCAAATCTCAAAAAATTCCATGACCAATCGCGAATACGCAAAGTCTACTTTGAAAGTATTAAAATTTAAAATTATGTATTAATTAGTACAATTAATTTAAGAATATATTTTTAAATCTTTACAAAGATTTTTTAAAAGTAACATAAAACTTAATAACAAACAATGTATTAAAAAAAAGATTCTGATTAAATAATTAAACATTTATATAAAATGAAGCTTTATTTTCGATAAACTTTTGAACATCTGAATATTAATATATTTTACTTTGATCACTTGAATATTAATGTACTAATATCTACAGTGCTTTTCTTTTCTTTTCTTTTCAGTGAATTTAGTTCATTTTCAATTGCTGCTTCTTCTAATTCAGCAGCTTTTCTAATTTTTATTTTTCTTTCTTGCAATTCTTTATTTTTTATTTATTTTTTTTTTTTTTTATGGTCTTTTGCTGGCTTTTTTTCATTTATTAGCTTCTTTTCTATTTTGTTCTTGTTTTCTAAATCTATTTTGTACTGTTTGTGGCTATTTTGTGTATATAAAAGGAGTTTAGAATTAATATCTATAGTTTCCACAACACCTTATTAATTAATAGCATCATAGACATGCCTCTGATTTACAAGAGTGGCTTCATGTAAATTTTCAATTAACAAAGATTTGTTAATTGAAAAGCCACTCTCTACAGAAGCATTTACATGAGAAAAAATTAGGCACAGTTTAATAATAGCTCACAATTCTGCAAATCGTTTATCTTCAGCTAAGATGTAAAAAAAAAAAAAAAAAAAAAAAAAAAAAAAAAACTTGTCGAGGCCCATTTCTCAGAACCTGATTTGCAAACAATCAAATTCCTCTTTGAGCTCTACAGTGGCTGCATCTGTCAAATTCATATACTGATGTTTTGCTTTTTCAGCAACATCAGCATTAATTCTATTTGCATTATGCAAGCACTGCAGAGCTACTTCAATCTTTCGAATACCAATTTTTGGCTTGATTATGAAAGGGTCAAAAGCTGAGATTCCTCGAACCAATGAGTATTTTAAGGGACTTTTTTCTTTAAGTTTCTCAATTACTGCAATCAAAAATTTCCTACATTCCAATCAAAATTTAGTAGCATCGATTTCATTTACTTTGGCTTCAGCAAGAAATTTTTTAGTTGCAAAGGCAACATCAATTTTTCTAGACTGGAGAAGATTTTCTAATTGACTTAAATCAATGTCAAGTAATTGTTTTGCAGTAAGCGCTGCCTTTAACTTATCACTGTTGACAAATTTCATCATCAGTTTTCTGATTAAGTCATGCAGGGCTTCATATAAGAAAGGAACAAGTGGCTTTGGACTCTGAAATCTCTTTAAAAAAGGGTCGCATTCTGAAGCTATAGTTTTAAAGAAACTTAGTTTGCACTAAATTAAATTGGCAGCTTGTATAACTGTCATAGTAGGCTTAGTTGCAACAGATTTATTATTTTGAAATTTTTTTTTACATTATCAAAAATGTCTAAAGCTCTACCCAAACACTGTGTACATTTTCTGCCGATCTAGTGCTACAAAATTTCTGAGGAAATATTTCACTGCCTGTTAGAGCTGTATATTGCACACAGTGAGAAGGAGAGTCTTTGAACAAGAAATACATATGAGTCAACAAATTGTTCAAATCCCATTTTACAATATTCAAGCCATGTTTAAAAGATCCATGGACTACATGCAGCCCACAAGTACGAGGATCAAGAATTTTTTCCCATTAGTTTGAAATATCATCTTCAAACTTATCCATTAATTTACGCAAAAAACAGTGATTTACATGGGGGCTATCCATTCAGACTTGAAGTAGTTTATAGAATGTTATTGAAGACAATCCTTCAATAAATTTTTCCATTAAATCATCAACAGTAGCTCTGCCCCCAAAAAACACTGCTTAAGTAATGGTTGAAACATGCTGTAAATTTTTATCTCAAAATCTTATTACTAAATCCATTTGTCCTTTATGGATAATTTTATTAAAGGCTTCATTGAAAGAAATCACATAATCTGTATATATCTTAAGATGGTCCATTAACTTATTCAAAAAGTATGGTGCTAAGCCCATATGAAACTAAATAAGCTACTTTGGAGCTTCCAAGTTTAAATTGCTTTGCAATGGCACTGTCTGGAAACATAATTTGGAAAACTTTAGCAATATTTGAGCATGAATTGTAATAAATTTTTTTGGTGACAACATGCATTGCCCAAAAGCACTCAGTCTTTAAAACATTATCCTTTAACAAATGCGAATTCATATTTGAAGCTGTATCACTTTAAATAATAATTATAACTAAGTTTAAGTTCAACTGAAGTTTTACAACTACCAGTTGCTTCACTAATTTCACTAACTTTTGAAGAAGTTTGGTTGCATGGCACCATCTAGTGAGAAATTATCAATAGTTGCTTCTGGAAAATTTTCAGAGGCATCATCATCTAATGAGAAAACAGAGCAACATTTTTCTGAAAATGAAATAATCTTAAATTTTAATCTTATCCTTCTAGAGTTTTCCATGACTTTTTATTAAATATTAGTAAATTCCATGACTTTTTCTACATATTTTACATTTTCCATGACTTTTCATGACTACTTTGAAATTCCATGACTTTCCAGATTTTCCATGACTTTCCATGACGCTGGGAACCCTGGAATATATTAAGTAATCATCCGTAATCAAGTTTCTGCCAGCTGGTGCATGTTAGCTAATATGACACCGAAGAGATCCAATGTCAGGATCAACAAAATTACAGTGAATTTAACATTTAAATTACAAAAATTGGTACTATACTTGATTATCCCACTGACCAAAAAACTATCACCAAACTATATTATTAACAACTAGTAATGGCTGGTTGTATGTGTCAAATTCACTTGACATTAAACAAGTTACATAATTTTGTTATGTCATCAACAGATTTTTAATTTGTATTTTAGTGACGTTTTAGTAGTTTATTTGTTCACTCATTATTTAAAATAAAAATTGTGATAATTTGTATAACTTGGCGAGTTGTTTGGCAATTTATAAAACATGGGTGTGTCACTTTCTCGGATCCATGTTCTTAAATAATTTTATCATGTAATGAAATAAAGCTTATAAAAACACAGGCACATACCCAGGTACTTTGGCTTCATAAGGATACAGAGCTTTAGCACAAGGACAAGCTTGAAGTACCTAAAAAAAAATAATTAAAGAGTATTGATGTATAACAAATAAAGCTGAATTTGAAAAAAAGAAAATTTTTGCATTAGAAATTAATAAAGAACAGGCAGGTTTCTTATCACACCTAGAGATGTAAATTTTCCGGAAAAATATAAGTGGCGGAAAAAAACTGGTTTTTTACCGGTTTTTTTTTTTTTTTTTTTTGGAAAAAAACGGAAAAATTGGAAAAATTGATTTTTCATGACTGTTTCTCCCAAATAAATTATATTTCCTTAGAGAATATTAAATAATAAACATTTTTTCCCATTTATATGTATTAAATGAAAATTATTTTCACTTTATATTACAAAATAAAAAGAAAGTAGCAAAGCCTGCTTTTAAAAGTTTAGTTTTCTTTTCCACAGCCTAAGAATTTTTATTAAATGCTATTGTTTGTTATATCATATCTCTTTTGAAATGATTTTTCAGTTACATGTTTAACTACCAATTGACCTAATGTAAAAACCTGGACCAATATGTCTGCAGTTTGGAATGAAATAAATTAGGGGAAACAAGGGAGGTTTGACCATAGGGGAGGTTTGACCCACCCTATACTTTTCATATTTAAAAATTTGTTTAGCTGATAAGTGCCAGATGGCAGCATGGTAGCAAGCAGAATAACACATTTTTTTTGTCTGTTAGCCATTTGCAGGAAGAATAAACGAGGAATCACATGTGATATCATTTTCTGGAAGAAATTTTTTTGTTGTTGTTGCAAGCTGTTCTCTCCTGTGCCATCAGTCATTAACATATATAAAAATAAGTTGAATTGTTTGTGTACTTAGATTAATATACTAAAAGGCAGTATACTAATATTTTATTTTTACTTTTTATTTTAATGTGTTTTTTACATTTTTTTCCAAAATGGCTATTAAGGGAGGTTTGACCCATGTCAATTCTGGGAGGTTTGGCCCGGGTCAAACCTCCCCATTTTGTTTAATTTGATGTTTTAACACATTTAAACTGTACTATAGAGAATTTCTAATAGAAATATTGTTCTTAATCAAATCAAATGTTCTTAATTCAAATCAAATAAACATTGTTCTTAATTCCAAATATACTGAATATAATAAAATTCAATTGAAACACTTCTTGTTTAAGCATTACTTTTATAAGTTTAAATATAAGTGAAATCTGCTTTTTTTTTTTTTTTTTTTTGCTTTGTTAGGTACAACCCATGCTTTAAATTCTTCATTTACAAGTTATCTTGTAACTTTTATTTTATATTTATATTATGAAAATTCAATAAAGTTAAACAAGAAAAAGTGTCAGGTAGGTGTAAAATAAGCAGATTTTAAAAAATAAATACATAAAGATTTGTAATTTTTGCAATTATTGCTATGAAAGGAGAGAAGCAAGTATCTCAAGTCATTTCTGCAGAACGTGGAACTTTAGTCACAATGTGCTGTGGTATCTCTGCAATTGGAACATCAATTCCACCATTTTTAGTATTTCCACGAGTTCACGTAAAAGAAATAATGACAAGGGGTGGACCTCCAGGAATGCAAGCTGCCGCTCATTCCAGTGGATGGATGACAGCAGAGAACTTTCAGTTATACCTCCATCATTTTATAAAATATAGCAAATGCAACAAAAATAACGAGGTATTGATTATTCTCGACAACCATGAGTCACACATATCAGTTGAGGGTTTGCAGCTTTGTAAAGATAATGGGATAACTTTGCTAACTTTACCACTCCATACAAGTCAAGTTGCAGCCACTTGATAGATCTGTTTTTAGTCCCTTCAAGATATTTTATAATTCTGCTGCCAGTAATTTTATGGTCACAAATCCAGGTAAACCTATCACAATATACGACATTCCAGATTTGGTTCGCAGATCATTTTCAAAGGCTTTTACTCCTGAAAACATACAAAGTGGATTTGCATGTACTGGAATCTGGCCATTCAATTCAGATATTTTTCCTGAATCTGATTTTTTTCTTCTAATGTGACAGATAGACCAAATCCGGATGTTACAAGTATGCCTTCAGCTACATCTTCTAATCCATCTACCAGTGTATTGAATCTACCATCGACATCTGCAAGTTTCACAAATCTTTCTTTTTCCTCCAATTCTAGTATTCCATCTACAAGTTCAATGAATTCACATTTTCCAGTGCAATTAGTAACACCTGAGCAGCTTCGTCCATTTCCTAAAGCAGGACCTAGAAAAGGCAGAGGTGGTAGAAATCGTACAAAGTCAAGGATTTTGACAGACACCCCTGTGAAAGCAGAAATCGAGAAAAAGCACAACTTGAAAAAAACAAAGAAAACTTCACAAAATAATAAGAAGGTTAAGAAGCAAACAAAAAAGCGTATATTAGATTTGTCTTCAGACAGTGAAACTGAACTAGAAAACTTTCATCTTTCAAGTGATGAAGATGCAGTTGATGATTTTGAAGATTCTCGAACCAACATTGAAAATGGAGATTTTGTTTTGGCAAAATTTACAACCAAATCTAGTTTACTGCATTTTATTGGTCATGTCATTGAAGAAAATGGCAATGATTTTTCGATTAATTTTCTGAAAAGGTCTGATGCATGTAGTTTCTGTTTTATTTACCCTGAAAAAGAAGATATTGCCACAGTATCAAGAAGCGATCTCACTAAGCTACCTCATCCTATGATTAGTGGAGGCACTGAAAGAGTTGCATTGAAAATAAAATTTAACTGTGATTTTTCAAAATATCAGAATCTTTACTGATTGTATCTAAATTCCTTTAATGATTTTTGTCCAGATTACTTGCTGTTTCGAATCATAAAATAAATATTTGTTGATTTCTATTCATAATTATTGCCTGTAGTTTGTAATAGTATATTTTGAACATTTAATTATTGCTGTGCAATTTTTAATAACACTCCATTCCTGTGGTGGGTCAAACCTCCCTCACAGTGGGTCAAACCTCCCTTAAGTAGGGAGGTTTGACCCGGTTTTTGAGATCTTGAAAAATCATTAATCAGAAAGATAGTTTATAATTTAAATAGAAAAAAATAGTTTAAAATGATGTCAAACATTATAAGCTATCAAATAATGTCAACATGGAAATTTTATTATGTTAAAAAAAAAATAGAAAAATGTTTTTGTAAAAAGTGGGTCAAACCACCTCCCATGTTTCCCCTATGCATTCCATTTACATAAGTATAGTTTTTAAGTAAATGATACTAGTTTAAAGAAATTATTGCAGTTTTGTCATTATTATGAATATCAGTATTCAAAAATTTCATTGTTTGTTTAAAAAATGTATATTTTTACATTATTACTTTTTTTTTCTTAGAATTATAATTTTATTTCCTTTATAAAATATGTTTAGTTTTGGTATAGCTTTCCAATCTCAACTCAAAAAAGTTTTGATTTAGTTTTATAATCTAAATTCAAACAAAACTAAGTTTTACTTTGGCTTACTCAGGTCTGCAACTAAAAAATAACGTAGGATTTATTAACTTTAAATTTTTACTCACTGAAACCAGATTTTTTTTTTTTTTTTTAGTTTAATTAAATGTAATTTTTTTTTTTTTTTTTTTTTTTTTTTTTTTAACCCTGAAATCCAATATTCTATTCTTGAGTAAGAAACCATATTCAATAATGTTTCTGCATGGTAATTTTATATTTCTAAGAATGGAACTCAAAAGTTATGAAAACAGAACACTACAAATAGAAAATGCTCACTATTTTATTTGAGGAATTAACAAAAGCAGTTACATACAGAGATAAACTTCTACTGTGCTTTAGAAAACTACAAAAATTCAAAGTCTAATCAAGAGGGAAAGTGTAATTTGGAACATAGTTACTTGTAATAAAATATGGGTTTTTTTTTTTTCATCGCAGTTGTACTTTTCTAATGCAAACTGCCCATGTTTTTGCAACATTACTGTACATTATGGAGGTCAATTTTAGATTCAACACCTTGAAAAAACATTCAATTAATCAGATATAACGAAATCTTGAAAAATGCAGTATAGTAGTGCCACCTATAGGGCAATTTGCACCAAAAACTAAACAACATTAATATATATCAGAAACTGTCTGAAGCTGTAGTTTGATTTTTAAAAAAAAATCGTCCTTGAGATGAAGTTATTGCGATAATCACGAATAATGCAGCATAGCAGCGTCATCTGTTGAGCAATTTACACCAAAAAGTAATGAGCACGAAGTTATGTCAAAGATTTACTTAATATGAAATTTTATAAAAATACATACATTAGTTTGAGATAGAACTATTGTGGAAATTATGAATAATGCAGCATAGCAGCGCCATCGGTTTGGCGATATACATTAATAACTAAACATCTCGAGTTTATATCAAGGTGTAACTGAATCTAAAATTTTGTGAAATTATGTGCATCAGTTCTTGAGATAGAGTGCCCATAAAATTTGTCACATACAGACTCACAGAGTGACAGATATTTTCCAAAAACCATCAAAACGTGTTCAGGACCTTCTAAAACGTTTAAATACACCAAAAACTGGAAGTCTAATTTTTCACGAATTCAATACTTACTTCTTGAAAAGATAGATTAATGTAATAAATGTATACTTAAAAATTTTATCATTTCCATTAATCAGCATATTATTGCAATAATTTTACACATGAATTAATTTTTAAAAAGGGAAGTTGCATGCATATCTAGATTTTTTTCATGTAATCAAGTTTTTGTGAAATTGTGAACTTTTTGTATATAGTTGTACAAAATATATTCAGAATTTTTTAATAAGAAATTATTACTATATTTAGGTTCCTATTTAGACATTTTTAATAAGGTTATTTACATACATATATGCAACTTAATAAGATTCAGCTGCTGTATGGCATGAGATTTTTTTTTTTTCTTCAATCACTGCACTTGCGAAAGATTCAATTTGTTGATTAAACTTTTTCTGAAATTTCTATTTTCAAGAGAAATTTTGCAAAGGGTCTCGTGTTTCAAACAAGAAAAAAATGTGAAGGATCCTTTCAAGTCTTACCTCAAACAGATTTCTGCTCAGAGATCAGATTACCCACATTAAAATTTTCGTGTGAGACACTCAACATAAAAATAAATAAAATAAAAAGTATGAGAATGAAGCTATTACAAAATTTTCACTATATTATTTCAGAAATGAAATTTCAATTTTTCCGAACTGGAAAAATTGAAAAATAAGCCTTCGGAAAAAAACCGAAAAAAACCAGGTTTTTTTCCGAGCATTCCCATCTCTAATCACACCACAGTAATTTAACTCATAGGGACATCAACTGCCTTTTCCTTATAAGAGAAAACAAATGAAGAAAAAACTATGTATTTAGGGAGATAAATAAATATGAAAGCTGTGCAAATTATTAATTTATATTTTCTTATTTTTAAGGTGGAATGCTCAAGAAAAAAAAAATACTATAGTTAGTACTATAAGTATTATAAGTAACTTACTTAATTCATAGTATGAATACATTCATATATGCTAGAGGCCATTGTCCAAAGTGCAGTACAGTCTAACTCCGTTATAGCGAACCTGATTTATAAGAACTCGCGGATATAACGAACAAAAATTTAGTCCTGTCGTTTTCCTATTGTATTTAATGCTATTTTATCCTCTTATAGAGAACATCCAGAGTCTTAAGAATCAGTTATAAAAACTTTTTTTCTAGTCGACCATAATTTTTTTTTTCTCATTTTTCTTTTCTGCTGATAAGAAAAAGGTTTTTGACTCCAATTTTATAAGAAAATGCATGCCACTACTAAAACATGATGCAAATTAATTATAAATCTTTATTAAAGAGTAGTTAGACCTGCATTCTTTCTCTTCTATGATAGCCATTCTGCAGGTGTGATCGCACCTACCCGTCACTTATTTCCCATTACTCTTGTCATAGCAATTGAGTAACGCACTTAAGCTAACTTATTTAACTAATAATTCGAGATACGGCAGCATTGAAAAGAATATCTTTGAAGCAAGCAATTATCAAAAGCTTTTTTGATTAAATTATACTCTCTGGAGTTCACAAGATGATGAAATAAAGGAAAATTTAAATGATAAAGTAAACAAAATAAAATGATTTTTAACACACAATTAGTGTTAGTCATCCTAAGTCTGGATAATGTGTAAAAATTTTAGTATAGTCAGGATCATTCCTTAAATTGTTTGCTCATTTATCCTAACACTTATCTGAACTAGGGTTGTTCTCGAATGTTTAGATAATCGGCACTTTACTGCATTTCTATATGTCTTCCATTTTAGTTAATTTATTTAGTATTGTGCCAGTTGAATGTAATCAATTTTTGCCAATTTAATTCATTAATGATCATGTCTAATAGAATTTACGTTTTTTTTTCCTTAATACATCATTATTGAACATAGTATATTTTATACATACATCAGGTAATTACACATATTTTGTAAACTAACATTTTTTTAACGGTTCGGATATAGCGAACAAAAACTTAGCTTCATTGAAGTTCGTTATAACTGGGTTTGACTGTACTTTAAAAACAGTTTCATTTTGTATATTATTTATTGGAATACAATTTTTACCGATAATAACATGAAAATATCTTTACTAAGCAGAGGAAGTGACATTAGATATATAGTAAGATTTCTTTTAATTGTATTGTTATTTTTGAGGCTTTTCTGCTATATCAATTATTAACTGGGTATAAAAAAATATCTGAAACATGATTTTAAATAAATCTCATAAGATTTAGTTACACTGCTTGTAAACCAATAATGTCTGTTTTTATCAGTAAATATGCATGTATATGTAATAAGAAAGGATATATTTTTTTAAAAAACCCCGGTTTAAACAAAAAAACCCAGTTTTTTGGGGTTTTCGAAAAAACCTGTTTTTTTTCTCAACCCTGGTTTTTGGTGTAAATTGCCTTATAGATGGCACTACTATGCTGCTTTTTTTCAAAAATTCATTATAGCTGATTAATTGAATGTTTTTTCAAGGTGTTGAATATAAAATTAACCTCCACTTTACCTCCATAATATACAGTAATGCTGCAAAACATGGGCAGTTAGCATCAAAAAAGTACAACTGCGATGAAAAAAAAAAAAATCCATATTTTATTACAAGTAAATACGTTCCAAATTATACTTTCCTTCTTGATTAAACTTTGAATTTTAGTAGTTTTCTAAAGCACAGTAGAAGTTTATCTCTGTGTGTAACTGCTTTTGTTAATTCCTCAAATAGCGAGCATTTTCTATTTGTAGTGTTCTGTTTTCATAACTTATGAGTTCCACTCTTAAAAATATGAAATTACCATATGGAAATATTGTTGAATATGTTTTCTTACTCAAGAATGGAATACCAGATTTCAGGATAAAAAGAAAAAAAAAAAATATGTTTAACTTAAAAAAAATATTTTCCTGATTTCAGTGAGTAAAATCTAACAGTCAATAAATCTTATGTTGTTTTTTAGTTGCAGACCTGAGTAAGCCAAACTAAAACTTAGTTTCATTTGAAATTAGATTAAAAAACTAAATCAAAACTTTTTTGAGTTGAGATTGGAAAGCTATACCAAAACTGAACATATTTTTTAAAGGAAATAAAATTATAATTGTAAGAAAAAAATGTAATATTGTAAAAATATACATTTTTTAAACAAACAATGGAATTTTTTAACACTGATATTGATAATAATGATAAAACTGCAATTATTTATTTCATTAAACTAGTATCATTTACTTAAAAACTATACTTGTGTAAATGGAATACATAATTTATTTCATTCCAAAATGTATAGGCTAAGGTTTTTACATTAGGTCAATTGGTAGTTAAATGTGTAACTGAAAAATCATTTCAATAGAGATATAACAAACAATAGCATTTAATAAAAATTTTTAGGCTGTGGGGAAAAAAAAAACTAAACTTTTATAAGCAGACTTTGCTTCTTTCTTTTTATTTTGTAATATAAAGGGAGAATAATTTTCTTTTAATACAAATTAATGGAAAAAAAATGTTAATTATTTAATATTCTCCAAGAAAATATAATTTATTTGGAAGAAACAAATCATGAAAAATCAATTTTTCTAACTTTTCTGTTTTTTCCCGAAAAAAAAAACCTGGTAAAAAACCAGTTTGTTTCCGCCACTTATATTTTTCCGGAAAATTAACATCTCTAGTTTTAACCATGGTTTAAACCAACTGGTTTTTTTAGAAGAAATCTAATGACATTTTCTCATTTTTTTTTTATAGTTTATGTATTTCAAATTACTGGATATAAATAATTTCTACTTTTAACACTTTATTTTAGTAATCAGCATTAGATATAGTGATTTTAGGTCATTTTTTTTTAAATTATAGGATTAACATCAGTATGCATTGATGAACATATCTTTTGTTCTAAAGAAAAAGCTTCAAACATGCGAATTGGTCAAAGATAAAATAGATTTAAACTATTCAATATTTAGTAAATAATATTTTAATTTTTTTTTAAAATGCACATTATTTAACGCAACTAATAGCATAACACTAAGATTTTGCTCAAGCTTGTAAAAGAAATTTTTCTTGGTTGGGGAGATTATCTTGAAGAATTAAAGTCAAAATATGAAGTCAAATAAGAGAGCATTCAAAGATTGGGTGCTAGTTACAGCATTTTAACGACAATATTTTTCTTATTATTATTTTTCCCTGTTTTCTATTGAATCTAATGACCAAATACATTGATTTCAAATTGTCACTTAAAAACAAAATCCAAAGAAGTATTTGAAACTTATTATTTGAAAAACCGTGGAAAATATTATATTTGTGAAACTACATCCAAATGTTTATTATTAGTAATCAAAAAGTTGTTTTTAAAGATTTTCAATATCAATATCTCCCTGTGTAGAGCAGTTTATTCTTTGAACAAAAAACTGTTAACACAGTTTAAATTAAAATAATGATTTTTTCAATTTTCTACATAAATTCACTGTAATTATGTAATTAAAAATATTTTTAAATAAAGTTACACTACTTATAATCCAACAATATCTATTTTTATGAATAATTATGCATGTATATATAATAACAAAAGATGTTTAGAAAAAGCCTGGTTTAAACCAAAAAAAAAACCTGGTTTAAACAAAAAAAAAAAAATAAATAAATAAAAAAATAAAATATTAAAAAAGGTTTTTTTTTTCCTACCTTGGCCAGAGGATATAAATTTCAATGTCATCACTAATCGACTAACTTTATAGTAGTGTTGGATTTTACACAGGAAAATTTTGAATAGAAATTTTATTTTATTTGTGGAATATCTATCATCTTATAAAGCAGCAATTATCAAGCAGGACGGTCGTTCTGCCAAGCCAAGCTAGAAAAAAAAATGATATGTCCGCAAACGAACAAACAACAAGAACATAACGACTGCTTAACTGCTTAATATACTCGAGACAATCTTCCCATGTTAAATCGACCAAACATGTCATTTTAAAATTTTGGATATTTAAGAAATGAAGTATCGCAGAGAAATGAAACAAAAACTAGAAGAATTTAATGATGAAAAGCTTCAATTTGAGGTCAAACTCATCTTTATAAAATAATTATTAAAAGAGATACTGGATTTTTAAAAAACCGTCGAGATACTGAAAATGATCACTATTTTCTTCGTCAAACAATTTTATTTCAATCAAGGTACAGACTTAAAAAAGGACAGAAAGAATTTTAGAATGCATTTTTGGATAGGCAATTATTCAAGCTATGTGCTTTTGTAACATTCAGTTTTAAAAAATGGAATTTTTATCCTTAAAAAGCAAAAAAATTATTTAATTAACAAATTATGCCAATTGCGATAAACCCACCAACGATCGTGCACCAGGTTTGGTATAAAAACCGTTTTTTTTTAAAAACCCAAAAAACCGTTTTTTTTGGTTTAAACCGGGTTTTTTTCCCATCATTATTTAAAAAACATTCGCAAGAAAAAAAAAATTGAGTTTTAGAAAGTCATGACCTTTTTTTTGTAATTAATGTTAAACATTCACATTGGTACTTAATTTTTTGATATAATTAAATAATTAAAGTAGGGGTGCACAACCTTTTCAAGAGAAGGGCCACTTACAAAAAAGACTGAGCAGTCGAGGGCCACATCAATAACATGGAGATAATTCGATTTCGAAGGTGATCTCTGGCCAGGGTTGCCGACTTTTAGCCAGGCCAAAAAAAGCCGGCCGGCTTTTTTTGGTTTTATCCACTTAAAAAAAGCCGGCTAAAATTGAAAAAAGCCGGCTTTTATTTTTAAAGTGTTAATTTGTATTGAATCCATATTAAATTTTGATTGATTTATTTTAAATACATTTTTAATAATTTACTAATAAAAAAGTTATAAATTTCTATTTAATTTTTCAAATAAATAAGTCTTTATAACTGCTAGGAGTCAACTGTGAAGGCATTATGTCTGAAAAATATAAATCTTGAAAAAAAAAGAAAATATACTCAAAAATGTGTTTTAAACTTCTACATTTCATACTTCTACTTATATTACACATTCTTAAGAATTATATTTAATGGAATTATGACAAAATTAGTGTTCCCTATAGCTATAAAAAGGGCAAGGTGCTATTCATTAAAAAGGGCACTACTGTATCATAAAAGGGCACTTTTTCAAGAACAAAAATTGTTATTGCCTTTAGAAAGGGAAAAAAGAAAGCAGCAAAATACATAATTTTTAAATATGATAAATCAAGTAACATTAATTTCGAATGATTTTATGATATAAAAATTAGAAATACAATTAAATTAAAACATGATTGAATAGTTTCATGTTCTTCTTCTTAAAGAAATGAAAAAATTCTATCATTTTTGGAAATTTCACACAAATTTAGAAATACTACGAAAAAAAAAATATATATTTATCAAAAATTTCTGGGTAAAATCAGAGGTGCATTTTACTACTTTTAAAAAGGGCAGGGTGCTGCACCCTTCAAAAATGGCCTAAAATGAACACTAACAAAATGAAACAGGAAGCATTCATGGAAACATTGTTACAGGTCAATATGTAAAGATTAAGTCATAAAATGAACAATGTTGAAAGAGAAATTAGGAAGGATTCAATATTTAAGGAAAGTTTAATACATAATTACATAAAATTAAACAACAAAAAATGTTCTAATAAAATTTGCTGGATTAAAATTTTAAATAGCTCTTTGTTATTTAAAAGTACATATATGCCTACTTGCATGAATGAATATATTCATGCATATGCTAATTGAGAATACTGAAATAAATTGTGAAATATAATATACTATGAAATCTGCATAATTCGAAATACTATTTTCAATAGTGAGAAATGGTGTTTTTTATATGTATGATTTTAAATGTTTATAGCGAATAAAACATGACATTTTAATAACTCTTAAAATTAGTTAAGTAATAAAACATGTAACTAAGTAACCTTTAATTTTATAAAGCAGTAAAAATGGAAAAACAAAGGTAGGATTAAAGGTCAATGTAAATCAGAAAAAACACTTGGTATGGCCATTTTATAATTTAGCTGACATATTTGCAATTCTGACTATAAACCACTAGCAACTCCATCAATGTGTTATTCTAGTATTAATGTCTTCATTATTGAAAATTTGCGTTATAACCCAATTTCTCAATGAATCATAATTAAAATCTCAATTTTTCATATTAAGAAACAAATTTATTAAACTCAATGTAAATTAAACATCATTAAAATTAGTTAAAAGACACTTAAAAATGTGTTGCTTATAATAAAAAGGCTTCACCGTATAAAAGCCAATTATGGCCAAAAAAGGCCAATTTTGGCCAAAAAAAGCCGGCTAAAATCAATAAAAGCCAGCCGGCCTGGCTTTTTTTAATTTTAGCCAGCTTTTTTGCAACCCTGTCTCTGGCGTATAATTGGATAAAATATGTTTTCAGAGAAAAGTGGGAAATACCTCTTTAGGCTTCGCTTAACCAGTCAAAATATCCACTTCAATTGGTAAGTATCTATCAGCTGTTTTTATGTTTGCGTATAACAGATATAGCAAGGATTATTCTCAAGATGTAATATTATTTCTTGACTTTATTCAGGACAGTAAGTTTTGTTTTATTAAAAGCGCTAAGTAAAAAACAAAGATAAGTGGCTGGTGCCGAAAAAAACTATGATCTTTATGAACGAAGTAGAGGGAAGGATCCGATCAATAAGATTTTTCCGCGTCTCATCACTGAAATTCCTGATTTTTTTTATGCCCGATCAACAAAATTTGCAGCTTTTTGTGCATGTCGACAAAATTATGGATTTTTATGAAAGTGATCAACAAAATTCGCAAATTTTACGAAACTGATAGAGAAAATTCAATCTTTCTGTGCCCGATCAACAAAATTTGTGACCAAAATCGATCAAGAAAAATCACAATTTTTATGAAACCGATCGACAAAATTTGCAAATTTTACAAGGCAGATCGACAAAAATATGATTTTTTACAAAGCTCAACGACGAAATTCGCGATTTTTATGAAGCTGATCGACGAAATTTGCGATTTTTACAAAGATGATCGGTGAAATTCACGATTTTTACGAAGTCAATCGACGAAATTTGCGATTTTTACAAAGATGATCGGTGAAATTCACGATTTTTACAAAGCCAATCAACGAAATTTGCGATTTTTACAAAGCTGATTGGCGATTTTTGTGATTTTTACGAAGCCGATCGACGAAATTTGCGATTTTTACAAAACTGCTCGGCAAAATTCGCGACTTTTTGGCGGCTGATCGACGAAATTATCGATTTTTACGAAGCTGATCGGCGAAATTCCCGACTTTTCTGCAACTGATCGACGAAATTATAGATTTTTAAAAAGCAGATTGTCAAAATTCGCGATTTTTCTTCGCATGATCGACAAAATCAATCAATTATCAATTTTCACGAAGCCGATCGGCGAAATTCGCGACATTTACGAAGACGATCGACGAAATTTGCAATTTTAACAAAGCTGATCGGCGATTTTTGTGATTTTTACGAAGCCGATCGACAAAATTTGCAATCTTTAAGAAGCCGATCGATGAAATTTGCGAATTTTAAGAAGCCGATCGAAAATTTTTACGAAGCTGATCGCCAAAATTCGCGACTTTACTGCGGCTGATCGACGAAATTATCATTTTTTACGAAACCGATAACCGAAATTCGCGATTTTTACGAAACTGATCGACGAAATTTGTTATTTTTCATCGCATGATTGATAAAATTCACGATTCTTCCATACCAGGTCGACAAATTTCGCGATTTTTACAGAACTTATCGACAAAATTCGCCATTTTTATAAAGCTGATTGACGTAATTTGCAACTTTTAAGAGCCTGATCGATGAAATTTGCGATTTTTGTAACGCCGATCGACGAAATTCATAATTTTATTTGAGCCTGATCGACGAAATTTGCAATTTTACCGCGTGAGATCGACTTAATTCGCAAAATTCCTGTATCCGACTGACAAAATTTGCCATTTTCGGAACCCGATCAATAAAACTCGCAATTTTTCCGTGTCTGATAGACGAAATTCTTCGCGCTTTTCCGCCTTTAACTGACGAAAACTGCATTTTTTTATGCGGCAAGATGAAATTCACGATTTTTTTTTCTTGAGAATCTCACAAAACTCACGATTGTTTCGCAGCCGATCAACGATATTTTCAATTTTTTCGCGCATTATCGCAAAATTCGTGATTTTCCAGTGCCTTACCAACGAACTTTGCAATTGTTTCGCCCCTGATCGACAAAATTTGCGATTTCTTCGTGGCCGATCAACAAAATACGCATTTTTTTCACGCGGCAAACCAAGAAAACATGCGGACTTTCCCGCAGCCAATGAGTTTAATTTGCAATTTTTTCGTGCATCTTTAACAAATCTGACGATTTTTTTCTTGGCTGATCAATGAAAATTGCGATTATCCGCGTCTGATCAACAAAATTCGCTATTTTTCCGTTCCTGATCGACAAAAGTCGCGTATTTTCCGTGTACGACCGGTTAAATTTGCTATTTTTTTCCCGAGCATCATGGGCAAAATTCGTGATTTTTTCATACCTGATGAACGAAAAGTGCGATTTTCCCACACTTGATCAATGAAATTCGCGATTTTTCCGCGCCCGATCTAAGAAACTTGGGATTCTTAAGTGACTGACGAAATTTTAAAATTTTTTGTGGTAAATTGACGAAATTTACGATTTTTATCTGCGACTTTTCCACAAAAATTGCAATTTTTTCTAGCTGTAAACTGACGAAGTTCGCGGGCCACACGTTAACCCATCGCAGGCCACTTTTGGCCCGTGAGCCACAGGTTGTGCATCCCTAAATTAAAGCATATAAAAATTATAATTAAATTACCTATAAGTTTAGCTTTCTTTAGGGAAATATTTATTGTTTGAAAAATGTTGAACTATTAATTTATTAGTATACTCATATAAGCCTTTAGATAATAATTAACGAAATAATTATTATGCAGATTGATAATGTAGAACATAATGAGGGGTAAAGAAAGATATTTCATTAAATCAACAAAAAATAAGCAGAAAACATTTTCCTATGCTTAGTTTAGAAATCATTTACTGTATCAATAATATCAACATCAACAAATGATTATTAATCTTTTACTATATATATATTTATTTAAAAAAAAACATCAATATGCATTTTTTTAATGCTAAAATAAATCACATAAGTATCAACATACTTGATTTATCAATGAGTGTAATATTTATACATATTGAGACATATGCTTTGAAAAATTACTTTTTTCTTTTTTTTTCAATAGAAAATTTATTTTTCCTAGTTAAATATATTTAGGTAAACAATTTCTTTATAAAAACAATTCTATTTATTTAATTATAATTATAAGCTTTAAATAAAAAGAATTCAAAATTAGTTTGCCATGTAGATTTATAGCTAGTAAGAAAAGATGGGCGGAATAAAAGTATTTGTCACTTAAAAAATTTATTAATTTTTTTTTTAAAAAAGAAAAAAAAATGCTGTGCTTGTAGCTTCTGCATAACTTGGATTTTGCATATTTTAATAATGTGTAAAATAAATGAAAACATTAAAAAAAAAAAAAAAGGAAAAAAAAAAAAACAGCATGGTTTTTTTTTAAAAACCACTTGGTTTAAACCATGGTTTTAACCACGGTTTAAACCAGCGTGGTTTAAACCAAACAACCCTGTCGTGCACTATCCACATTAGTGCAAATCAGTTTAGTTTAATAAATAAAACAGCATAAAAGTTAATTTTTAGAAAGATACTTAATATAAAATTAATTTTTGAGAGAAGAGATAGCTTCTAAAGTGTAGTCATCTAAAATTATTAGCATTTAAAGTTTCATTCCTAATGTAAACAAAAGTTTTGAAAAAAAAATGAGCGTGATTTTTATATAAAAAGAGAACCATGGTAAACGAATATTTGCTTTGTGTGTGAGCAAAGAATCAACATAGGTAACTCTGATGTCATTGTATGATGAAATATGATTTTACCATAACATGTTTATTTAAAGAGGGTAATCTCTGGAACTACTGAACGAATTGTAGCAACCGAACCAACTTTGTACAGTTATATTAACTAATAGTATTTTATATCATATCGATTTACGGCCATCTTTCCATATTTTACACAAATTTCTAACCAATATTTACCCCGTTATCATCCAACGATACCATATAGATTACCTACAACCAGGGTTGCAAAAAAGCCGGCTAAAATTAAAAAAAAGCCAGGCCGGTTGGCTTTTATTGATTTTAGCCGGCTTTTTTTGGCCAAAATTGGCCTTTTTAGGCCATAATTGGCTTTTATACAGTGAAGCTTTTTTATTTTATGCAACACATTTTTAAGTGCCTTTTAACTAATTTCAATGATGTTTAGTTTACTTTGAGTTTATTAAATTTATTTATTAATATGAAAAATTGGGATTTTAATTATGATTAATTATGAGAAATTGGGTTATAGCCCAAATTTTCAATAATGAAGACATTAAAACTAGAATAACACATTGATGGAGTTGCTAGTGGTTTATAGTCAGAATTGCAAATATGTCAGCTAAATTATAAAATGGCCATACCAAGTGCTTTTTCTGATTTACATTGACCTTTAATCCTACCTTTGTTTTTCCATTTTTACTGCTTTATAAAATTAAAGGTTACTTAGTTACATGTTTTATTACTTAACTAATTTTAAGAGTTATTAAAATGTCATGTTTTATTCGCTATAAACATTTAAAATCATACATATAAAAAAACACCATATCTCACTATTGAAAATAGTATTTCAAATTATGCAGATTTCATAATATATTATATTTCACAATTTATTTCAGTATTCTCAATTAGCATATGCAAGAATATATTCATTCACAAGTGGGCATATATGCACTTTTAAATAACAAAGAACTATTCAAAATTTTAATTCAACAAATTTTATTAGAACATTTTTGTTGTTTAATTTTATTTAATTATGTATTAAACTTTCCTCAAATATTGAATACTTCCTAATTTCTCTTTCAACATTGTTCATTTTATGACTTAATCTTTACATATTGACCTGTAACAATGTTTCCATGAATGCTTTGATATGTTTCATTTTGTTAGTGTTTATTCTAGGCCATTTTTGAAGGGTGCAGCACCCTGCCCTTTTTAAAACTAGTAAAATGCACCTCTGAATTTTTTTCCCGTAGTATTTCTAAATTTGTGTGCCCAAAAATGATAGAATTTTAAAATGATAGAATTTTTTCCTTTCTTTAAGAAAAAGAACATGAAACTACTCAATCATGTTTTAATGTAATTGTATTTCTAATTTTTATATCATAAAATCATTTGAAATTAATGTTACTTGATTTATCATATTTAAAAATTATGTATTTTGCTGCTTTCTTTTTTCCCTTTCTCAAGACAATAACAATTTTTTTTCTTGCAAAAGTGCCCTTTTATGATGCAGTAGTGCCCTTTTTAGTGAATAGCACCATGCCCTTTTAATATCTATAGGGAACACTAATTTTGTCATAATTCTATTAAATATAATTCTTAAGAATGTGTAATATGTAGAACTATGAAATGTAGAAGTTTAAAACACAATTTTTGAGTATATTATCTTTTTTCCAAGATTTATATATTTCAGACATAATGCCTTCACAGTTGAGTCCTAGAAGTTATAAAGACTTATTTATTTGAAAAATTAAATAGAAATTCATAACTTTTTTAGTAGCAAATTATTAAAAATGTATTAAAAATAAATCAATCCAAATTTAATATGGATTCAATACAAATTAACACTTTAAAAATAAAAGCCGGCTTTTTTCAATTTTAGCCGGCTTTTTTTTAAGTGGATAAAACCAAAAAAAGCCGTCCGGCTTTTTTTGGCCCGGCTAAAAGCCGGCAACCCTGCCTGCAACTGTACAAAACTTTTAAATTTCAACACCAGTATTTAAAATACAGAAGTGTCTGCTATCTAAATGTTTGAATAAGTAACAATTTTGCATTCTAACAACGAATTTGGGTATATTAGAATTTAATGTCAAATGCGAAAAGATGGCCTCCAAACCAATATTAATCAATTATAATCATCAATAATAAACTACAGGCATTTCATTTGCGAGAAGACAAACCAATCAGAAAATATCTTTGGCTCCATTTTCCTATAGGAATAAATGCATTCGGTTTGTCTGTTCACCTGACCGGATGGCCGTCTGTCCGCGCTCTAACTCTCGTAAATGTACTCGGATTGCCATGAAATTTTTGGACGTTATTTAGGTTTATCCTAGCTCGAACCCTATTGAAAGTGAAGTTTCTACCATGAATAATTTATTTACAGGGACAGTCAAAAGTTTTCCATTACATTACGGCCTATCGGAAAAAATTGTTTCAAATGAATTTTAACATTTATAACACTTTCCAGAAGTTTGAAAAGTGCTTATGCATTCGGTTTGTCTGTCCATCTGCCCGTCTGTTAGTTTATCTGTCTGCACTCTAACACCTGTAAATATACTCAAATTGCCCTGAAATTTTTATATGTTATTGACGTTTACCCTAGCATGAACCCTATTAAAAATAAAGTTTCTACCATGATTAGTTTATTTACAGGGAGAGTCATAAATTTTCCATTACATGATGGCCTATGGGGAAAAATCATTTCAAAGGCGTTTTAAAGATGTTACACCCTGTCAAACATATTAAAATTTACATGCATTTAAGAGGTGCACTAAAATATGCATTCTATAAAATATGCAGTGAAATGAAAATATAGTATTATTCTTCTACAGGGCCACACAAAAGAATTCCATTGGATAATGGTAAAGGGGGGAATAGTGTTCGACATTTTTAAAATATGTATAACAAAACTTATGTATGTCACTGAGACTTAATATAAATTATACGATACTGTCTTGCATAATATGAAGCACATTGCATTTGCAGAAACACACAAAATATTTCAAATAGCATATTCCTTCTAACGGACTGTATTATGTTTCCGATGATGGCTGATGGATGGATGTAATACATTTTAATTATGATATACTTATTTAAGTTTCACTAAATCTTTGGACATTATAAGGATGTGTATAAATGTTAAAGTTGATATACAGGGCTATCCAAAAGAGCTCGCCAACGTTACTGAGTATGAGCGTAAATTACTTAAAGGTGGTTCTTAAATAAGGTATACATTTTTATGCTGAACTCCATTCAATTTACAAAGAAATGTTTGCAGAATATAGATAAAATGATATACAGGGCCACACAAAGAATTGTGTACATGGACACCTATGAATGATAATTTATAACAATGTGATTTCAGTTGTTTTAAGAGTTTTAGTTTAAAATGAACTTTAGGTTCTTACTGACACGTAATAAAGGTACAAGGTGACCTATAGGGCTGAACAAAAGTTTTCAAGTATGCTTCCCATTTATCAATACAAATTGCTCAAAAAGAAATTTTAGGCTTTTTTCTTGCTAAACTAAATTTTCCCATTTTATAATATGTATATCAACAGGCTGATCAAATACAGGGCTGTTCAAAAATATTGGTATAAATATTTGGCTATATACCCTTATTTCCCTAATTAATAAAGATTTTTTAAAGATTTCATGAAGTGTTGGAAAGTGCTTCATAATCTATGCTTAACACATGGTTTTTCTTACTTGTTAAATTAGTTATGCATTTTTATGCTGAGTTATATTTAGCAAAACAAAAAGATGTTGACTGAATACAGATAAAACGATTTACAGGCCACGCAAAAAATTAGATATATGACCGTCAAAGGATGATAATTTTTGGAAGTGTGATTTTACTAGTTTAAAGAGTATTTTAGTCTGAATTAAATTTAAGTTAAATAGTAGTGTGAATGTAAAGATAGCAGATAAAATACAGGGCTGTAGAAATGTATTATTCAAGTAAGTGTCCGTGTACAGGCACAAATTGCTGAAAGAGAAATTTCAATTTATTACTCGTTTGCATGCTTAAACTAGATTTTCATATCATATCTAACTAAAATAGCAACTATAGATCTATATTTTATTTCGATTCTATGAGTTTTTTACAAAATTTTCATACCTGTACATGATAAATTACTCTAAGAAATAAATGATATACAAATACAATATACACATATATTTTGTACTTCCTACTTACACAGGCTCTACGAGAACTCATTCCAATTTAAGTGAGCAGATTATTTAAATTTTATATAATCTCTTTTTTTAAAAAAAATAAGTGATATCTACTAAAAAACACTTTTCAAAAGTAAAAAAAAAAAAAAGCCAAGCAAGGGAAAAAAAAAAAAAAGGATGAAAGTTGTGACTAAAAAATGGTCTGATATCAAATTTCCAAGCTTATATTATGGTAAATATTTAACATTTTCCATTAAAAAAATTACTATTTCTAAGTCAATGCCTTTGCATATGTTGATAGAAATCCTCTTCTCTTGTACTAAAATACATCGTAAACGTGTTTTGAAATCTCAAATGTTTTAAAGTTATGCATGATGAGCTTGGCGTCCATCTTTTCATATTTTACACAAATTTCCAAGCACCATGTTTGTAAAGGAAAGCGTAGTAAGTTTATATTAAGTACAATTTAGAACTTCTGATTTTAACTATGGACAAATAATATTTAACACGTTACCACCCAGCGATCTATTTATAGATTGTCTACAATTAAACAAAACTTTTAAATTTCAATACCAGAATTTTAGTACGGAAATGTCTGCTTAGGTAACAATCTTGAGTTTTAAACTTTAACTATGGATTTGGGTACATAGAAATTAGTATACAATATGGAAAAATGGCCGCCAAGCCCATCATGAATAATTTTAAAACATTTGAATTTTCAAAACATATTTACGATGTATTTAGTAAAAGAGAAAAGGATTTCTATCAACATATGCAAAAACATTGACTTAGAAATAGTAATTTTTTTAATGGAAAATGTTAAATATCTACCATAATATAAGCTCGGAAATTTGATATCAGACCATTTTTTAGACAACTTTCATCCTCCCCTCTTTTTTTTTTTACTTTTGAAAAGTGTTTTTTTCTAGTTTAAAACTTACTAATGAGAACTTTGATTCCCTAAATAAAAATTTAGCCAGAGAAGGAATGCCGTGTTGCCACATCTGGCTGATTTTTTATCGGGGGATTCCAAATTCTCATCAGTAAGTTCAAGAAGTAATTAAGCATAAGTTAATCAGCAAGTTCATTGTTTTATAAGATGATAGATATTCCACAAATAAAATAAAGAATACTGCCCAGTTAAAATGAAGGCATTGAGCTCACAGGCTACAAATACTAATTGCACATTAAAGCTTTATATTTTCAAGGGTTAATTCCGTTCGAAAAAAAAAATTAAGAAGGGGAAACAGCTCTCCCCTTTTCTCTTTTTTTATACTTAATCATTGAACCTCCTATACTATCAAAGACATGCTTTATCATATAAAAAATCTATATCCAAAATTCAGAGCAAATTAGATAATTCTTAATAAAAACCCATTTAGCATTTATATAATTTAAAAAGAGTTATCCCCCTCTTTTATACTTAACCATTAAACTTCCAAAACTATTCAGAGATTTGAACGAAATCTGAAAATTCTGCTTGAAAAACCCATTTATATAAATTAAGGGGGGGGACATTAGAACCCCTGTTCCCCTTATTTATACTTATTCAATGAACACCTAATAACAGTCACGGAATCGCCTCATCAGAATGATCCTAATCTAAATTTTGAACGAAAATTAATTCTGCATGAAAATCCCATTTATATCAACTAACGGGGGGGCATTAGAACCCCTGTTCCCCCTATTTATACTTATTCAATGAACACCTAATAACAGTCACGGAATCGCCTCATCAGAATGATCCTAATCTAAATTTTGAACGAAAACTTAATTCTGCATGAAAATCCCATTTATATCAACTAACGGGGGGGGGGGGGGCATTAGAACCCCTGTTCCCCCTATTTATACTTATTCAATGAACACCTAATAACAGTCACGGAATCGCCTCATCAGAATGATCCTAATCTAAATTTTGAAGGAAAACTTAATTCTGCATGAAAATCCCATTTATATCAACTAACGGGGGGGGGGCATTAGAACCCCTGTTCCCCCTATTTATACTTATTCAATGAACACCTAATAACAGTCACGGAATCGCCTCATCAGAATGATCCTAATCTAAATTTTGAAGGAAAACTTAATTCTGCATGAAAATCCCATTTATATCAACTAACGGGAGGGGGGGGGGGCATTAGAACCCCTGTTCCCCCTATTTATACTTAATCAATGAACACCTAATAACAGTCACGGAATCGCCTCATCAGAATGATCCTAATCTAAATTTTGAAAACTTAATTCTGCATGAAAATCCCATCTATATCAACTAACGGGGGGCATGAGCCCCCTGTTCCCCCTCTTATACATATCGAATGAACTCCAAAAACTAATCAGGGAAGCGCCTTGTCAGGATATACCTACATACAAAATTTCAAGTGGATCGGATATTTTTATCATGAGTTATCGCGTTACGTACATACGAACATACATACAGAACGGACGGGCACATAAGCTCTCAGGCTATGATAGCCTGTGAGCTAATAAAAGGAAATTGCTATTCAAAATTTTCCGGTGTGAATTCCACCACCAATGAGAAGTCTGTCAATTAGTGAATACATCACAATTTGTGTCTTCTGGACTTGAGTATTTCGATGACAGCAGTTTAACAGTTTTATCAGTTGATTTCTAATTTCCGAAATACCAAACCAAAGGCAGAAAATCTTTGTTCGACTGAAGCAAATAAATCTATTGCAGTAAAAAGCTAGTTGATCATTAATTTTCTAAGTTTTTTAGTATCAGCCTTTTCGTCTTTTCGGTAACATTAACAAAAATACCTTCTATTATTCTAAACGGCTGAGATCAATTATATTAAATAAAAAAAATAATAAATAAATAAATGACTGGTTCATATTTTGCTAAAATTTTAATACGCTTCAAAAGAGCACAGCACATAGTCATACAATTTTATTTTATCTCAACTTCCAGAAGTTTTTTTAAATACTAATGTGTAAATATTCAAATATTTAATATATTTCTGCTTAGATTTCTTTACTGTTGCAAGATGATTTTAGAATTTGTTTCAAAGAAAATCTGAAAGCATTTATTTATTTTTTAAACTTTACATTTATTTTACTTTTCGACAAAGCTTAAGCTTTATCTTTCTGAAAGTTGTTTGGTTATATATATTATACAAAACTAGGACTCGAAAATTCTAAAAATTTTAAGGTTCCCAGATGAAAAGTGTAAGTTCCCGGAAAAATTTATGTGTGAATATTCTAAAGAAAATTGCTGTTTTTGCGATTTTTTGATGAAATTTATCAATTTATCGCGATATTTTTACAAAACCTATTGGTTTTTCTCTAAAATCTTTTACGAAATTCATTTTTCGCATGATCTTTTGACAAATTTTGGGGCATTTTCGTGATTTTTTTGGCGAAATCTATCGTCTTTTCGGTATTTTTAAATGAAATTTGCTGTTTTTCTTGCATTAATTTACAAAATTTGTTGCTTTTCATGATTTTTTAATGAAATTCGCCATTTTTTTCGCGATTTCTTAACAAAATCTGCTGTTTTTTCATGATTTTTTTATGAAATCTGCCGTTTTATCGCGATGTTTAAATAAAACCTGCCATTTTATTACAATATTTTAACGAAAACTTATTTTCTAAATTTTTTTTACTAAATTTGCCTTTTTTTTTTGCAATTTTTGAATGAAATGTGTTGTTTTGTGCGATTTTTTGACGAATTTTGGGCCATTTTCGTGATCTTTTGGCGAAATCTTATCTTTTCGGAATTTTTTGACGAAATTTGTCACTTTTTTGTAATTTTTTTATGAAATTTGCCAGGATATTTTGACAAAATCTGCAATTTTATCATGATGTTTTAATGAAACCTGCCGTTTTTTGTGATTTTTTTTTAAAATAAAATTTGCGTTGTTTTGCGCGATCTTTTGGAAAAATCTTTTGTCTTTTAGATATTTTTTGACAAAATTAACCGTTTTTTCACGATTTCTTAACGAATTCTTTATTTGTAATTTTTTTTTTTTATAAAATCTGACGTTTTATCATGATGTTTTAACAAAACCTGCCATTTTTTCACGAAACATGTCGTTTTCCAAGATTTTTTTGATGAAATATGCTTTTTTTTGCGATCCTTTAATGAAATTTACAATTTTTACAACTATCCTTTGTTGAAATTAGGACCTTTCTTGTAATATTTTGACAAAATTACGCATCCTGTGGGCTGCTTAAGAGCTTTTTTTTGCATCCCTTCTCCGATTTTTTGCAAAATTTATGCATTATAATGTGTCCGCGGCATTGCTGGTGCATATGGCGAAATGTTAGGTTCCTGGCCGGGAGCCTGAGTGAAAAAATATACGTTCCCAGAAAGAATTTCTGGGTTCCCCAGGAACGCTATTTTTCAAGCCTTGTACAAAACTAAATTATATTAAAACACATTATTATGTTTGTTTACATCTTAAATTTATTTCAAAATAACTTAAAAGAAAAACTGATTTAAATCATGATTAAAATGAAGCTGATTAAAATGAAGCTGATTTAAATCAACGAACCCTGGCGAGGGGCCTCATTAGTTTGCCCCGGGACCTCCAAGTTTATAGTTACGGCCTTGGTGAAAAGTGGTGTTTTTATTGTATGATTTTAAATGTTGATGAGAAATAAAAAAGACTTAATTAATAGCTCTTAAAATTAATGAAACATGTAATTTAGTAATCATTGTCCTCTTTAATTTTATAAAGCAGTAAGTAGACAATCTTTCATTGACTTAAGAAAGAAGTACTGGTACTTTTATAATGTAGGGGCACAATTACTGACTTTTCTCAATAAAAATTTGTCATACAGTAAAGCATCGTTTATACGATGATCACTAATATGGCGTTTACATTTATACAACGTTTTAATGTGGTCCCAATTCATTCCTATTCATTTTAATGTAAAAATATATCTTTTATATGACGCCCAAAATCGTTTATATGTCGATTTCTCGATTTTGTATAGGTTTATTTTTTTCATTTTTCTTGTGTATTTTAAGAACGAGCAGAAGTTGACACTTATGAATGACACCAAAGAGCATGTTTAAATGCACTCCACATTATTATAAAAATGTGGGCTGGTGTTCGATTAGTCTCAAAAATCAGCTGACATGTATTAGATTACACTGGGTGGGGTCATTCCTTTTTTTCAGGGATGGTCAGCTTTCCCAACCTGTTTTAATTTGCAAATAGACTATCCTTCTAACTGTTATCACTCTTGGCGAATTTTAGTTGGCCACGCGGGGTTTTTGATCTTCGACTTTAAATGGAAAGGAAATAATGTACTGCTAATGAGGAACCTTTCAGTGAAACATAAACATAAGCAGTGATGCCGCTGGACTTGAAAAATCCTGGGTCCCGGGGACCCAGGACTTCTAAAATTGTGGGTCCTTTTTTTTACAAAAGCAGGTCCCCACTAATAATAAGTCATATTTTTATATGCAAAAATTGAACTTGTTCATTTGCAAAAGAAAAATTAAATGCAATAATTATTGTTTTAATAATAATGTATAAATAATTAAAGCCAATATAATTTTTTTAAACTATTAAGAGAAATTTTCTTTACTTTAAAAAAAAATAAATGTGCAAGATATAAATTAAATTACAAAATAACACTTATTTGAGTGCAGAAGATAACAAGTATCACTATTGTTCACATTTTTTTAAAAAGTGGTAAAGCTGATTTATTGAAAAAGACATTTTTCCTGAAAAAAGAATACTTTTGTTGAGTAAAAGGGTACTTTTTGTTTAATGAATGGGTGTTTTCAGAAGTTACATTCACTCAAAAAGATTTGGAACAAAAACAGATTGTGAAGCAGGAAAATCTGTTTTTGGAGCAGCAAAAAAAATAATTTGGAAGCAGGAGAGTTAGTTTTTTTAACAGAAAAATTCTATCCTGGCATTAACTTTTTTTTAGTGCCCCTTTGGCGAACTTTGAGTTTAAAGCGATTTTTCGAGATCTTTTGGCGAAAGTTACCGCTTTATTACGATTTTTTGATGAAAATTGCCGTTTTATAGTGATTTTTGTACGTAATTTGTTGGGGGTTTTTTGTGATTTTTTGGGAAACTTGCCTTTTTTTCAGGATATTGTAACAAAATTAGCCATTTTTTCGCGAATCTTGACGAAATTTACAGAAAATTACTTGTTATTTCGCGATTTTTTAACGAAATTTGCCTTTTTTGCGATTTTTTTGACAAAATGTGCCGTTTTTTCGCGATCTTTTGACGAAATGTGCCTTTTTTTGCAATCTTTTGATGAAGGTTACTGTTTTATCACAATTTTTGGATAAAAATTGTAATTTTTCGTGAATTTTTGGACAAAATTTGCCGTTTTATCACGATTTTTGGACGAAATTTGCCGTTTTATCACGATTTTTGGATGAAATTTGTCGTTTTTGTAACAAAATTAGCCCTTTTTTCGTGAATTTTTTGATGATATTTGACGGAAATTATTCGTTATTTTGCAATTTTTTAACGAAATTTCTTTTTTGTGATTTTTTGACGAAAAAAAATCGAACGAAGCTTATGCGTCCCGTGGGACGCATAAGCTCTATTTTTTTGCATCCCGTCGCAGATTTTTTGCATATTTTATGCGCTATAGCACGTCTGCGACATCCCTGCATAAGTGAAACATGAATAGAGGTACGCATATTTAAATTGCTTACCACCCCCCCCTTTATTGGTTATTTGTTTATTTTAGTTTGTTTATTTTACAAATTCATGCAAATCAGCACGTTAAACATTAAAATTAAGTGAAAACAAAGTTAATTCTAGTTTTGGAAGTGAAAATCGATTATACGTCGTTATCGTTTATACGACGTTTTTCGGTAGTCCCTTCAGCGTCGTATAAACGATGCTCCACTGTATATGATTGTGAAACTCTCTATGATGAACAACTTTAATCTAGATAAATACTAAAGTATGTGTTGTTTGAAACTTCAATTTTTATTTTTCATTTTACGCTATTATTGAATAATTAGCAGAAATTTTATATAAACTTTTATGTTGCATGACTAACTCAAAAAATTCTTGATTTACAATAATGAAGATTCAAATGGAAAGCAGTACATTAAAAATGCATTTTCCCTAACTACTCAAATATTTGAGATTTTTCACAACTTTTTGCTGAAATTTTTTAATTCCTTGACTTTTCCCTGATCTGTAGAATCAGGATCCCTGTTTTAATTTAGCTTGACATAATTCAGGGTACAGAAACTGAGTTGAGTGCTTTTGCCTAATGATGTAAGAAATTTAAGCAAAAGAAAAAAACAAAAGATATCTAGGACTTTAAGTTATCAAATTCTAAATTATACAAACCTGCTTTGGCACCATTCTTAGATCTGTAGCACTTGGTGTTCTTGGCAAGTTCCCCATTGGTTGAGGCAACTGTGGATGAGGAGGAGTAGGTTGTTGACATGAGGATGATTCTGAACTTCTAGGAGCAATATCTGTACTACTACCTACCTTTTTTGGCCGCACATTATTCTTTATACCCTCCAAGAGGCGAACTAATAAGATGTTACATGGAAGTTCTTCAATTTTCGCATCAACTAATATTCGACATTCAGGACATCTCAATTCTTTGTGGGAATTAAGAATTTCATGTAGACACCTTTTACAAAATGTATGTTGACAAGGTAATACTTTGCTACTGCTATCAAGTTGCTCTAAACAAACCGAACATTCAAGAAGGTCATTCAGAAATGCTTCATCCATAGTGAAACACTTCACACTCTTATCACATTTTTCAGTGTCCTTTCCCAACTCAACCATGGTAGAAATGTTATTCATTCTGAAAAGGAAAATAGTCATATTGAGCCAAAAAATTTCCTTGTAATGGAACACATATGTAATTTTTAATTAGATTAAATTAAAAAATAAAAATTATTAAATACAAAACATTTGAACAATATAAGATATCAATCAATACAAAATACAGTAGACTCTCTCAAATCCGCACATACTTTACAGATGTAAACAATGAATCATTCAGTTCAGATGTAGGTTCAAAATTTGACTTTTTTTAGTTTTATATCAATTCCATATATTTTTTAATTTGTAATTTTTGTTAAGGTTATTCAATTCATGTTTTTTCATGAAGAAAGAATAATTTATTTCTGAAAAATTAAAGATATTGCTGATATCATTGGTAATCACAATCTTACCAAATATATGTATTAATCAAGCTTTTTTAGTTATTAAGTTTGGCCAAACCTGAAATAAAGCTTCATTATTTTATGATCTTGATATAAATTAATAATGTACCTTTATGAAGCAAGGATCATTGAATAATTTAGGAAAACACATTTCATCTTTATAATGAATATTTAATTGTACATTACTGTTTATTAATTTGACCTTTGCTTTTAGTATTTTTATCATTTTAAAAAATATCTAAATTTTTATTATTTTAGTTTATTACTTATTTTAATATTTTAGCATATTGTAAACATTCATTATACTTTTGATTTCATTATTAATTACATTCAAATTACTTTAAGAAATGTAAACAAAGCAATGACCAGAAATCCGCAAAATTCTAAAATCTGCAAAACCTCTGGTCCCAAGCTGTGCGGATTTGAGGGAGTCTACTGTATTTGTATTAGTGTTGATACTAGAGAAAAAAGACGCGGGTGTGAATTTTTTAAAGAGGACACAGTATTCAAAAAGGGCAACTTGTACCTTGTTTACAAAAAATATTTTGAATTTTTTTAGAGTCTTGCCAAATGATCAATTGAATTTTGTGATTCTCTCCTTTTTCTTTCCATCAATTGACAAACTTCACGGGTATCCCCCCCCCCCCCCCCAACAGCTTATTAGTGAATTTTGGTTATGTGTCAAAAAGTTGTGTTCTCCGTAAAAAAATTAGCTGTTGAGCAACTAACAGAAATAACAATTGAAAGAAAAAGAACAGAGGTAAAGCCCTTCTTTTTTTTACTACATAAAAAAAAATTGGTACCTTCAAAGTTAATTGGCCAATTTTGTTCTAATTTCAGTCAGTTGAAATAATAAATTAGGCTGTATACCAAATTTTTATTAAAATATGATAAGTTATAAGAAAATTACAGCCACATAAAAAAAAGTCCATTATTAGACCCACTTGGAAAAAAGTTGACAAGGACATCAGTTTTTTTTTAAATCTCAAAATTACATTACATTAAAAATCAAAATAAATGACTAAAATTATTTTATTTTATAAGGAAGGTGAAAGAAGGAAAGCTAAAGAAGGTAGGAAGAAAAACTGATTACTGGACGCTGAGAGAATTTGATAAGCATTGCATTTGATAATGTTAAAAAATAGATAATTTAAAAAATATTTTCAACAACCATTGTCCCTCAGCAAAATTGAGGGAAAAATATTTATTTTAAAAGTATAATTATAATTATTATTTTACTTTTTCATGATAATACTTCTATTTATATTTTGCAATGCAGTAGACTTTTGCTCGACTTGTTTTTCTCATGTGAAATATGGATTAAATCTCGTGGCATGTTAGACATGTGAATCACAGGGTGCAAAATTTCACTGATCTAGTGACCTAGGATTGGAGGAAATTCTTCAGAATAAATATAGTTTTAAAAATCTAAAAAACACGCTTTTTAAGTACAGTAGACTCCCTCAAATCCGCAAACCAGAAATCTGCAACTCTCTAAAATCCGCACATATTTTATGGATGTAAACAATGAAACTTTCAGTTCAGATATTGGAACAAAATTTGATCTTTTTAGTTTTGTATCAATTCTATATATTTTTTAATTTGTAATTTTCTTAATAATACTCTATTCATGTTATTTTCATGAAGGAAGAATACATTTTTTGGGGAAAAATTCAAGATATTGCTGATATCACTGGTAATCACAATCTTCTTACCAAATATATTTATGCATTAATCAAGATTTTTTGGTAATTCAGCCTGGTTAAACTTGAAAAAATAATCCTTATTTTATGATTTTGATGTGAAATAGTAACGTACTTTTATAAGGCAAGTTTTATTGAATAATTTTGGAAAAGTACATTTCATCTTTAAAATGAATATTTAATCATACACTATTGATTATTAACTTGACCTTTGCTATAAGTACTTTAATCATTTTAAAAATTACCTAAATTATTATTATTTTAGTTATTACTTATTTTAAGATTTTATTATATTGTAAGCTTTCATTATATTTTCGATTGCATTATTAATTGCATTCAAACTACTGGTTAAAAAATGTAAACAAAGCAGTGACCAGAAATCTGCAAAATTCTAAAATCCGCACAACCTCTGGTCCCAAGCTTTGCGGATTTGAGGGAGTCTGCTGTATATCAAACTAAAAAGTGAAAAATAATTTGTACTATAAGCTGAAAACAAAAATAGATAAATACTATATTAGTATAAAATCATTGTTATTATAAGAATCAATAAGCAATAAATAAAATTATCGTGGAAAAAAAGCATGGGGTGCTCCATCTACCATGCTCCATCTATCAGTTCTTAAGAAGCACCCCACGCTTTTTTTCCACGATAATTTTATTTATTGCTTATTAATTGATTCTTATAATAACAATGATTTTATAGTAATATAGTATTTTTTATCTATTTTTGTTTTCAGCTTATAGTACGAATTATTTTTCACTTTTTAGTTTGATATACTTAAAAAGCGTGTTTTTTAGATTTTTAAAACTATATTTTCCACTTTTTAGTTTGATTACTTTAAAAACATGGTTTTTAGTTTTTTTAAACTATATTTATTTTTCACTTTTTAGTTTGATTACTTTAAAAGCGTGGTTTTTAGTTTTTTTAAACTATATTTATTTTTCACTTTTTAGTTTCATTACTTTAAAAGCGTGGTTTTTAGTTTTTTTAAACTATATTTATTTTAAAATTTACAACGAAAGGACATCGATCCAAATCACTTTTTTTTGGTCGATTCTAGTTAATTTAACCATGCATCTTGAATCCTATTAAGAATGTATAAAAAAAATTCTTCACATTATGAAAGAAAACATTTTTTGCCAGATATAGCCAGATTTGGAGACATTCTTTCATTTGGCACCAAATACGTGTTGTGGCTTTCGTAATCTTAATAGTCAATTTTTCGGCCGAATGTCGCCAATATTTTGTGAAATATTGCCAACTTATTGGTTGCTGCCATTTTCTCATGACCCTGACCTGTATTACCCAAAATGACCCACTAATCAAATTTGATCAAACATGTGACTTAGCTAAAAGGTCTCCAGGTAATCAAAAACAGTAGAATATGAAGTTGAATCAAAATCGTTTAAGCCGTTTCTTAGATAAAATTAGCTTGACAGCATTCATCAATAAAGCGAAATGGTCCACTAATATAATTTTGTTTAACTTGCGACTCTGCCCAATAGTCTTCTCGTGACAAAAGACGTTTCGTTACAAAATTTAGGTAAAATTGATTGAATCGTTGTTATATATAATTAGAATAACCCTAACCCATTATGATCCAAAATGACCCATTAATCGAATTTTCGCGAGCATGTGTCCTGGTCCAGTGGTTTTCTCTTGCCCGAGAATATTATAATACAAAATATAGTCAAAATGGTGAGAGACATTTTCTACATAAAATTAGCATGACCCATCAATGACCCACAAATGACCCTTATAATGAAAATCTCTCGAACATGTGATTTAGCCCATTAGTTTCCTTGTGTCTAAAAATTGTTACATACAAAATTTCGTTAAAAACGACCCAGCCGTTCTTTAAATATAAATAGCTTGACCCAGACCCTTTATGACCCATTAATCGAAATTTCTCGAAAGTGTGACCTAGCCCAATAATTTTCTTGTGCCAAAAAATGTTATATACAAAATTTCGTTAAAATCGATCCACCTGTTCTTTAGATGTAGCTTGGCATGATCCATTATGGCCCATCATGACCCACAAATTATCATTATAGTCGAAATCTCTCAAACATGTGATTTAGCCCATTAGTTTCCTCGTGTCAAAAAACAGTTCATACAAAATTTCGTTATAATCGATCACGCCGTTCTTTAAATATAAATAGCTTGACCCAGACCCTTAATGACCCATTAAAATTTTTTCTTGAACATGTAACCTAGCCTAATATTTTTCTCGTGCCCGAAAACCATAGAATGCAATTTTTAGTCAAAACTGCGTGAGAAAATCTTTAGATAAAAATAGCATGACCCACAATTATCCCAAAATGACCCACTAACCGAATTTTCTTGAACATGTTACCTAACCCAATGGTCTTCTTGTAATCCAAAACGATAAAACATAAAATTTGGTCAAAATCGTTAGAGCCGTTTTTTAGATAAAAATGGCTTGACCCATAATGACCCACTAATCGAAATTTTTTGAACATGTGACCCAGCCCGATAGTTTTCTCGTGCCAAAAAACTGTTACATACAAAATTTCGTTATAATCAATCACGCCGTTTTTTAAATATAAATAGCTTGACCCAGACCCTTAATGACCCAATATGACCCATTAAAAAATTTTCTCAAACATGTAACCTAGCCCAATATTTTTCTCGTGCCCGAAAACCATAGAATGCAATTTTTAGTCAAAACTGCGTGAGAAAATCTTTAGATAAAAATAGCATGACCCACAATGACCCCAAAATGACCCACTAACCGAATTTTCTTGAACATGTTACCTAACCCAATGGTCTTCTTGTAATCCAAAACGATAAAATATAAAATTTGGTCAAAATCGTTAGAGCCATTTTTTAGATAAAAATGGCTTGACCCATAATGACCCAAAAATGACCCACTAATCGAAATCTTTCGAACATGTGACCCAGCCCGATAGTTTTCTTGTGCCAAAAAACTGTTACATACAAAATTTCGTTATAATCGATCACGCCGTTCTTTAAATATAAATAGCTTGACCCAGACCCTTAATGACCCATTAAAAATTTTTCTCGAACATGTAACCCAGCCCAATGATTTTCTCGTTCCCGAAAACCATAGAATGCAATTTTTAGTCAAAATTGTTTGAGAAAATCTTTAGATAATAAGGAAAATCTTTAGATAATAAGGAGAGTTACAAACCCACAAGCTCACATACAGGTGAAGTTAATAAAAGCGTGTTAAAAATAGGTCACCTGAGATAATTCCAGGTCAAAAATCATCAACATCCAATTATTATAAAAACTATTAAAAAGATATTGTTCCCAGTTTCCAATTTTTTCTGGAATAAGCTCCCTATGATGGCTATACAGTAAAATGCTTAAATATATATGCACTTACAATTGAAATAATAAAAATTTTTAAGTGACCAAGAATTACTCCAAAAAGGGACAATTCTTGGTCACTTTTGACGGTAATTATTAATCAGTATCCTTTTCCATGCAAATAATGTAGTATAATATTTTTAAGACCAACTATTAAAGTAAGTAGAATCAATCTTGTAAAATTTTTATCCGTCTCATAATAATTGTGAAATAATATAGCAGACTTGGGTATAAATCTTATACTATAATGCGAGCAAAAATTGTGTGTGTGTGTGTGTGTGTGGGTAAATTTTATCTCAAAAACGGCTCTAACGATTTTCGCAAAAATTTGGATTTTACCATTTTCGGGCACGAGAAGACCATTAGGCTAGGTCCCATGTTCGGGAAAATTCGATTACTGGGTCATTTTGGGTCACAATGGGTCAGGATCAAGCTATTTATATCTAGAGAACGGCTGGATGGATTTTAAGGCAATTTTGTATCCAATCGTTTTTTGGCACAAGAAAACTATTGGGCTGGGTCACATGTTCGAAAAATTTCGATTAGTGGGTCATTTTGGGGTCATTATGGGTCAAGCCATTTTTATCTAAAAAACGGCTCTAACGATTTTGACCAAATTTTATATTGTATCATTTTGGATTACAAGAAGACCATTGGGTTAGGTAACATGTTCGAGAAAATTCGGTAAGTGGGTCATTCTTGGGGTCATTGTGGGTCATGCTATTTTTACCTAGCGATTTTCTCACGCAATTTTGACTAAAAATTGTCATTCTATGGTTTTCGGGCACGAGAAAAACATTGGGCTAGGTTACATGTTCGAGAAAAAATTTCAATGGGTCATATTGGGTCATTAAGAGTCTGGGTCAAGCTATTTATATTTAAAGAACGGCGTGATGGATTATAACGAAATTTTGTATGTAACAGTTTTTTGACATGAGAAAACTAATGGGCTAAATCACATTTTTGAGAGATTTCGACTATGAGGGTCATTTGTGGGTCATAAAGGGTCATGGTCAACCTATATCTAAAGAACAGGTGGATCGATTTTAACGAAATTTTGTATGCAACATTTTTTTGGCACGATAAAATCATTGGACTAGGTTACATGTTCGAAAAATTTCGATTAATGGGTCATTTGGGTCACTAAGAGTCCGGGTCAAGCTATTTATATTTAAAGAATGGCGTGATGGATTATAACGAAATTTTGTATGTGACAGTTTTTTGACATGAGAAAACTAATGGGCTAAATCACATGTTTGAGAGATTTCGACTATGAGAATCATTTGTGGGTCATGATGGGTCATAATGGGTCATGTGGTCAACCTATATCTAAAGAACAGGTGGATCGATTTTAACGAAATTTTGTATACAAAATTTTTTTGGCACGATAAAATCATTGGACTAGGTTACATGTTTGAAAAATTTCGATTAATGGGTCATTTTGGGTCATTAAGAGTCTGGGTCAAGCTATTTATATTTAAAGAACGGCGTGATGGATTATAACGAAATTTTGTATGTGACAGTTTTTTGACATGAGAAAACTAATGGGCTAAATCACATGTTTGAGAGATTTCGACTATGAGGGTCATTTGTGGGTCATGATGGGTCATGGTCAAACTATATCTAAAGAACAGGTGGATCGATTTTAATGAAATTTTGTATGCAACATTTTTTTGGCAGGATAAAATCATTGGACTAGGTTACATGTTCGAAAAATTTCGATTAATGGGTCATTTTGGATCATAAAGGGTCTGGGTCAAGCTATGTATAATTAAAGAACGGCAGGATCAATTTTAACGAAATTCTGTATGTAACAATTTTTAGAAACGAGAAAACTAATGGACTAAGTCACATATTCGAGAGCTTTCGATTATAAGGTCATTTGTGGGTCTTAATGGGTCAAGGTCAAGCTATATCTAAAGAATGGGTGGGTCGATTTTAACGAAATTTTGTATACAACATATTTTTGGCATGAGAAAATCATTGGGGTAGGTCACATGTTCGAGAAATTTGGGCCACTTTTGGGTCATTCTAATTTTATCTTGACAACGTTTCGCTCAATTTTGATTAAATTTTGTATTTTATCGTTTTCGGTCACAAGAAAATCATTGGGTTAGGACAGATTTTTGTGAAAATTCGATCAATGGGTCATTTTGGATTATAAGGGGTTAGGGTCAAACCAACTATATCTAAAAAACAGCTCAATCGATTTTATCTAAATTTTGTATATGTTTTTCGGCATGCTAAAACTAAAGAGCTAGGCCACACGTTTAAGAGATTTCGATTATAAGGGTCATTTGTTGGTCATGATGGGTCATGCTAATTTTATATAGAAAATGGTACTCACCATTTTGACTATACTTTGTATTATATCGTTTTTGAGCAAGAGAAAACCATTTGGCTTGGACACATGCTCGCGAAAATTCTATTAGTGGGTCATTTTGGGTCTTAATGAGCTAGGGTCATTCTAATTATATACAATAACGACTCAATTTCACCTAAATTTTGAAACAAAACGTTTTTTGTCACGAGAAGACTATTGGGCTGAGTCGCATATGTTAAACAAAATTATATTAGTGGGTCATTTCGCTTCATTGCTGAATGCTGCCAAGCTAATTTTACCTAAAAAATGGCTTGAACGATTTTAATTCAATTTTATATTCTACTGTTTTTGATTACCTGAAGACGATTGAGCTATGTCACATGCTTGATCAAATTTGATTAGTGGCTCATTTTGGGTAATACGGGTCAGGGTCACGAGAATATGGCAAAAGCCAATAACTTGGTGATATTTGACAAAATATTGGCGACATATGGCCAAAAAATCGACTATAAAAATTACGAAAACCAAAACACGTATTTGGAGCCAAATGAAAGAATGCCTCCAAATTTGGCTATATCTAGCAAAAAATATTGTCTTTCAGAATGTAAAGAATTTTTTTATACATTCGTAAGAGGATTCGAGATGCATGGTTAAACCAATCAGAGTCGAGCTAAAAAAGTGATTTAGATCGATGTCCTTTCGTTGTAAAATTTAAAATAAAATAAAATTTAAAAATATGCGCATAAAAACACAGTTTTCTTATTGTTTTTCTAAATAATACTATTATAAAGATGTTTTACAGTAATAATACAGAGTTAATGATACAGTGAAAATACTATATCGAGTTGAACACAAAGTTAATTTTGACCGAGCTATGCTCGGTCTCCCCTGCTAGTACAAGGTTATTTGAGGTGCAAAAACAAAAAGATCTTGTACATTTTACAAAACATTAATTAGCCAAAGTATTTTTATGCATTTTTAACTAAGCAGTATTACTTCTTTATCTATTGTGAATGTATTAATTACCTTACAAATTTACTGGCTCATAAAATATAAGACTGAATATGTTTATGTTTTCAATTTTATCTCGTTTAGGCCAACTGAAGTTTCTGGTTCATTTTTCAAGAAATTTTACACAAACTTCAATACAAATCTATAATATAATATACAGCATAACAATTAAGTTCTTTTATTGAATTATGTAAATTTTTAAGCACCATTTTGGCATTTTGCAATGAGATAGAATTTCTTTCTAATAATTGTTCTGTTAGAGTGAGAGTCCCCAGATCACTTACTGTTTTCCTTGTTTACAGTTACACTTAAAGGGCAACGCTTTAAATTTATGGTTAAAAAAAGTTGTAAGACAATAGTTTTTAGGATGTACATTTATAATAATAGATAAAATATCATTATATAAATATTGTAAAATTACATTATTAAGCACTCACCAGGAATAAAATCATAAATATGGGATTAATTTGACTTGCTCATATTAAAGTGTTTTAATATACTAGAGAAAAAATTTAATTCACTTATGACTATGATATTCCATAGTTAAAATAAAATAAAATTTTAACAATGAGACAAATCTTTGTAAAATAACGAAAAAATTAAGGTGAATGATGTTTTGCAGAAATTTGAATCATTTTTTTTTCTCTTTTCAATAATAAATTTCAACTAATTGAATAATTATATCATGTATTTCAAAGCAAAGGTTTCAAAGTATATTTCAGATTTCTCACAGTTTAATAAATTGATATTTTGATAATGAAAACGGAAATTACCAAGAATTATTTCAAACTCCGTGACTAAAAATTATCCTGGATGACCCATTTTATAAAAAACGACAATTAACTAAAATGTGATGAACAGTGTGGTTACAGTTAATTTTATAGTTAATGACCAAAGAATTAATCAACAGTTAAAAGTATACTATATATGACAATAAAAAGGGATTAACTTATAAGAAAAACAAAGACCAGGAATTACCCCAGTTACATGGGACAATATTTGATTAACTTATCTGTAAATTATTTAAAACAGTACAAGAAATTCCAAGGCTGGGTCATTCCATGTCAAATAAACCAGTGACCAGTGGCGCAGCCAGAGGGGGGGTTTTGGGGTTAAAACCCCTCCCAGAGCTAAGAAAGATCGCTATAATTGCCGCTTATATGAATCAAAAACCAAACTTAATATTTAAACATTTTGGCGTATTTCGGAATCCGCTGCATTATTGAATCAGCGGATTCCGAATAATCCGCTAATAAATTAATAAATAATATAAAATGAAAAATAAAATGATTCAATAAAATGAATAAAATTCAATAAAATGAATTAAATAAAATGATTAAATGAATAAATGAATGATAAATGAATTAAATGAATAAATGAATGATAAATGAATTAAATAAAATAATTCAATAAAATGAATTAAATAAAATGATTCAATTAAATGGCAAAAATTGTACTTAAAACTCTGAAAGTGCACATTACATGGATTAGTTAAATAAAAATTGGTTATTTAAACTAAATCACTTTTCTGAGACGTATTATGCTAAAAGAATGATGATTTCCTGCCACACAGATGCTCTTCTAGTTTAAATATTATACAGTGAATATTCTAATTTGTACTGATTCTATTAACCGGTGATTCAAATAACTGGCGAAAACCATTATCAGAAACTCAAAACCCCCCCTAGAACCGAATTCTGGCTGCGCCACTGCCAGTGACTCAACCTGACCCTTTCCAATTTCAATGAAACTGCTAGGGATCATTCTCTATGATCAGGGCTTGAAATTCAATTTTCCAGAGGAGGGGAGTCTCCCTCCCAACATTTATAAATGGAGGGGAATTGAGCTGTTTGGGGAGAAAAAAAAATCTTTAAAACCTACTGTTATTTTATGTGCTATTTAAAGAGTTACACAAATACAGACATGATAAAATACCACTGAAGCAATTTTTATCAATATCTCAGAATAACAGGCATAAGATTTCAAAAAGTAAAAAGAGGAAAAGCGTGTAAACCAGAAAATGAGAAACTATTTTAAATAACAAATGTGTAAAACAATTAGGAAGCTTATTTTATTCACAAAAAAAATTGTCGATACTTTTGTTTAAATGTTTAAATCCTGTTTAATTTAATTTTTTTGGGGGGGGAGGGGAAGAAGAAGTCAGAGTGAATCCATTTATGCAAATATTATAAATAGTTCTGAAATTAAAGTTTCTATTCTAAGTTCATACTTCTGACACAATGTTTTACACAGCAATTTTAGCTAGTTGTTCAATTTAAATTTTAACATGTTTTCACTTAAAACATCAATTAACAAATATGGCAAGCTAATGTTTAATTTGCAAAAAAGTTGTTGAAAACAATAGTACAGCAAATTTTCTGCAATTCTATCACGAAATTAGTATTTTTTCTGCGATCTTTTGCCGAAAATCGTGTTTTCTTGCGATCTTTTGATGAAAATCACGGTTTTCTCAAGATCTTTTGATGAAAATCACAGTTTATCGTGATCTTTTGGCGAAAATTACGGGTTTCTTGCGATCTTATGACCAAATCTGCATTTTTCTTGTGATATTTTGAAGGAGTCTGCGTATTTCTCGTGATATTTTGACAGAATCTGCGTCATCTCGTGATATTTTGACGAAAATAGCATTTTTTCGTGATCTTTTGACGAAAATGGCTCTTGTTTTCATGAGATTTTTCGACGAAAATTGTATTTTAATTCCGTAATATTTTGACGAAAATTGATTTTTTTCGCAATCTTTTGACGCAATCAGCGTTTTTCACGCGATATTTTGACTGAGTCTGCGTTTTTCTTGCAATATTTTTACGATATTTGTTGAAAGCCCCGTTTGTCTCTCTTTTTTTTTTTTTTTTTTTAAATGAAAATTGCATTTTTGCGATCTTTCGGGGAGAATTGTGATTTTTTTTTTTTTTTTTTGCAACCTTCCGACGAAAATCGCGTTTTTATTCCACAATATTTTGATTAAAATGGCCTTTTTTTCGCGATCCTTGAAAATATAAAAAATCGAAAACGCGGAAAATGACAAAAAAGCAAAAAGTCTCATCCCCACCCCCCCCTTCGCGATTCTTTGAGAAAATGACATTTCTATCACAATAATCTAAAGAAATTTTCTGCGTTTCCATTTACTATGAATGATTGATGTTGATGAAATTGATTGTCAAAATATGCAATTGAGCTCGGCTCAAAAGCTGTGAAAAATCTGTTATTAGCCCGGAAATTTGGACATAACTATCCGAATTTCCAGGCTGATAAACGATGTTTCATAACTTTTGGAATCGAGTGCGTTAATTTTTTGGAGAATTTGAAAGGTAATTACTTCGTTCTCTCGACGAAAAATCGCACGAAACTTGTCAATCGATCACAGAAAAAATGTGAAATTCGACATTGGTTGCGTAAAATTATCTTGAATACCAATGATTTATCGCAGTAAAAAACTTGCACGAAAGTATCACAAAATTCACAAAAAGATCGTGAGAGTTAATCGTAGTTTCAAAATTCAAAATTTTTCGGAACTTTGGGATTTATTTTGGGCGGGAGCCTCCTGCCTATGATATTTTTTTGGGCGGGATTTCAAAATTTCAGGCACGAACCCCGCCATCCCACCCTGAAGTTCAAGCCCTGATGATGATATAAATTAGAACATATTTTTATTTTTTGTTTATCGCTTTAAATTTTTATATAATTATTAAAATTTTGAAAAATCATCATTTTTTGACTTGCATAAATATTTTCAATTTTGAATTTCTCAAGTTCTATCAAACATAGAAAATTTTATGACCGCTCATTTCAAAGAGGAGTTTACAAGGTTTAATTTGATATGCAAGTTGACTATGTATAGTTAAAATAAATAAAATTTAAATTTTTTTTAATTTAAAATTTGAAAATTTTTTAGAGAGTCATTTTTAAAAATTTGAAAAAATTGTGTGTTTGTTGTCATATTATAAGCTTTAAATTCTGAAATTTTTGGAGTGGGATCTCAATGGGATCAGGAGTTATTATATAAAAGCAAAAATTACCATAAAAATAGCAATTTAATTATGTCTAATTTGTTGTTTATTTATGATTTGTATGGTAATATTCAGCTTTTATTTTATAACTCCTGATCCCATTGGGATCCCACTCTAAAAATTTCAGAATTTAAAGCTTATAATATTACAACAAACATAAAATTTTTTTCAAAATTTTAAAAAATGACTATCTAAAAATTTTTCAAATTAAACTATTTTTTTTATTTTAATTATACATAGTCGACTTGCATATCTAATTAAACCTTATAAACTCCTCTTTGAAATGAGTAGTCATAAAATTTTCTAGAAATTCATAATTGAAAATATTTATGCAAGTCAAAAAATGATGATTTTTCAAAATTTAAATAATTAATTGTATACAAATTTAAAGCGATAAACAAAAAATAAAAATATGCTCTAATTTATATCATCATAGAGAATGATCTCTAGCAGTTTCATTGAAATCGGAAATGGTCAGGTTGAATATTGAATTTTTTTTGTTGATTTGACATGGAATGACCCGGCTATTTATATTACTAACTAAATTAGTTTATAATTGAACTAAGTAGAAAGGCAAGAAAAATATTTAAAATTTAAATTGTGACAAAAGCCTCCGTAAATATGTACCATATTTGAGATCAATGTTATTTTACAAAATTTTAGCACGCAGTTTCAAAACATTTTTCTTCCTCAAACTAAATAAGTAGTAATTGTACAATTAAATGATAAATTTTAAAGAAGATAGTTTAGAATATCTACAATCTTTTTCATTTTGATGAGGACATTTTTAAACACTGAAAATTAGTGTGACCAACAATTACCCCGAAAAATTGTTGATTAGGAATTATCCCAGGCAACCATATACAATTGATTTCGATTTCAACAATGCATAACACTGACTGAGATAAAAAAATATTCAACTCATAAAATTATCTGTATGGTGACTTTCACAAAATCAATTTCAGAATATGTGTCATATATACTTGCATGTCAGTTTTAACTAAATGTTGCCATATTGATATATTTAAATAGAACTACCAAAAATTACAATTTAAAATGAAATTCAAAGTTTAAATTTATTAAAATTGTTTAAAGCTCAAAACTAGTCCAATTGATCATTGGCAATTCAGCTTTGTTGCTATGGAAGCAAACTTCTTATATTGAAATTTAAAACTGTATCATTCTTCATCTGGCTTTTATTTTTTAATACACATTAAATGTATGAAAAATATTTTTTTCAGTGATAAATAACTGCAGCAATAGGCAATATATAGGGTAGATGTACAGTAATGGACTGTCTTCCAGTAATGGACCGTTTCATAGTTTTTGGTTTATAAAAAAATAATAGTTAAGTTTTTATTAATTTTTTCTAAAGACCCCTTTGCATGCTTTATAATCTAGATTATATTTCTACACTTTTCACCAAAGCAATTAGAAAGCAGAAAATTAAATTCCACGGTATCACTTTTTTATTAAAAATATTAATGAACATGCTGACTTTACTTAATTTATATCTTCTTTATTTTCTTTTAAAAATTAAATGTTTTTATTTGGATAGTAATTTCATAAACACAAATAGTCATTTACAAAATGTTATTTATTTTGACACATTTTTCAGGGATGCCACGTACGTGCTATAGCGCATAATACCCAGTAAAAAGGCTCTCCTTGTAAATAATATGGATATGCAGAGATAAAAAACCAGTGGCTTACATCTCATTAGTCTAGGCACTCATGCCTCAAAACAATATCAATAACTAGGTAAAATGTTTACAAACATTTCAAAATGTTGCAATAAATATTATGTTATTTTGGAAAATTGTTCCAAATGTTGGGCTAAATTTATAATTTAACAAATGAATTTTAAATTATTTTACCAGCCAAAAAGGGTTTTAATAATATAGGGTTAAAACATTTTGACCAGAACAGTTAAAATCATCCCTGGTAAAAATATATAAATAAATGAAAATACAGCTTTGCTTTAAAATGAGGGCCATGCAATCTTCTGGATTTTACAGAACTAAAGAAAATCAAGAACAAAACAAAAAGTTCTTGCCAACCAAAATACAATGATTTTTTAAAATTGAAAAAAATATATAATTACATGTAACCTAGTGAGATAAATGTATATATAATTCATTTAAATCATTAGAGAGGATGATTCCTAAAAGTTTCAACAAAATCTGAAATAAGGTTTAAGACTTCCAAAGAATAATAATGTAAACATTAACACAGTAGATAGTAGTATATCATGTCAAATTTATGAGCATTAATTAAAAATAATGTCTAATAATAACAAGAAGCATTTAAATGAAATTTAAAAATTTAACTATCGAAGTATTCACTTAGGTAATTTAAAGCACTAAAACTGCATTTCCATGTTTTGTTTACATCTTTACGATGAGAACTATAACTAAATCTAATCAAAAAGTTAGAATAAGCATATGCACATTTCTAGTTATCTTGAACATAAAAACTTTGGAAAAATTCTAACAAGTTAATGTTTTATAAAGCCTAAATGAATAATAAATGTAATGCATTCGATAATTTACCAATAAAATCAATTTCAGCGATTACAAAGGTCAAATAGAAAAAAAAACATAAAAAAAGAAAACAGTAAGAGATAAATCATTAAAATGACCATACCCAATAAAATATAATGTTAACAGGAAGCAAGAACTTTATGGTGTCCATAGTGAAAATACATAAACAGTACATTATAAGGTAAAAACAATATGAAACTGCAAAGTAGCTTTTATCAACTTTTGCACACCAAAATCATTGCTTTCAGATACATTAAAAGCAATTAGAAATCACGCGCAATAACAGTTTGCCGATATTAGTTTACGCTTTGTACAAACGAAAATAATAAAGACTTAATTACAATTTCCACATTAGCAAGTAGCAAATAATTATTCGGTAAGAATTCAGCACAGATAAACGACACCATCTTGAACTCTCGAAATCAATAATTTTTTAACTACTTAGCAGGCTATTTAAATTGATATTTTTGAAATGCTCATTGTAAATTTTAATTAATCTGAAATTATGAATAAATTACGAATCTTTGATTATTTTTTTAAAAAGTTCTTAAAATCAAATTATCAGAATCATCATTTTGAGGGCGAGAGTACTCAATTTCATGGTGCACGGATGGGATCCTGAACTGTAGGTGTTGTTTTATTTATTTTGTTAATATTTTGATCTACTGTTACACGTTTAAAATTTTGATAAATAAATATTACTAATAGGGTGAATCATAAAACATTTGTACTCATCTGTGATCATTGTATCGGAATTTAATTTATTACACGCCCATTTAGTTTTATTATTTTCATATTTGTGAAAATAAAAATGAAATGTTTATTTAATAATTACTTTCAAATTCACTGTACTGTTTAATTATCATGTTGTATAAAAGAGTGTAATTTATTTTAATACGTCCCTCACATTCAACTGCTAGACTAACATCAAAGTAACAAGTAAATATTATTTAAGATATAGCATATCATTTTATACTGCACTGTTTAATATTATATGCTGTTAAATTATTCATTTATATCATTATTTCAACTTTTATCTAGTTATAAACACTGTTATAGCAATAATTAACAAGACTGCAACCTTAATTAGACATTAAATACAAAACTTCACAATGTTATCTTAAGATAGTTTTTTTTTAAAAATAATTTTTAGGTATTACGTTCTAAATAAAAGTTGAGACAGCCAGTGTCTCAAAAGCGATTTTAAGATAGTTCTATGTTTTTAAAATTTTTATCATTAACAAAATTTGAAAAAACTTTGAAGACTGTGCTTATTTTATTCACAGTTGTAACTTTTTGTAATATTTGTTTTATATCTTAGGGTCATTCCATGCCAAATCAACCATTGACTCAACTTGACCCTTTCAGATTCCGATGAAACTTTCAGGAATTGTTCTGCCTGATAATATAAATGAGAATACATGTTTTAAAAAAAAAATTTTGCATCAAAATTTTATATAGTTATTTATTTAAATTTCGAAAAATCAACCTTTTTTGGCTTGCTTACATGTTTTTAATTTTGAATTTCTCACGTTCTATCAAACATAGAAAATATTATGACCACTCATTTTAAAGTGGAGTTTATAAGGTTTAATTTGACATGCAAGTTGACTATGCTTTGTTTAAAAAAATTAAATTTTTTTAAAGTTTAAAATTTTAAAATGTTTTAGGTCATTTTGAAAAAATTATATGTTTGTTGTAATATTATAAGCTTACAATTCTGAAATTTTTAGAGTGTGATCTCAATGGGATCAAGAGTTATGAAATAAAAGCCAAAAATCACCTTTAAAATAACAATTTAATTCTATCTATTTTGTTATTTATTTAAAATTTGTATGGTAGTTTTCAGCTTTTATTTCAGAACTCCTGATCCCATTGAGATCCCACTCTAAAAATTTCAGAATTGTAAGCTTGTAATATTACAACAAATATATAATTTTTTCAAAATTTTTAAAAATAACCTTCTAAAAAATTTTAAACTTTTAAACAAATTAAATTTTTTTAAAACTAATCATAGTCAACATGCATATCAAATTAAACCTTATAAACTCCACTTTAATATGAGTGGTCATAAAATTTTCTACGTTTGATAGAACTTGAGAAATTCAAAATTGAAAATGTTTATGCAAGTCAAAAAATTATGATTTTTCAAAAAATTTAAATAATTAATTGTATGAAAATTTAGAGCGATAAATAAAAAATAAAGGTATGCTCTACAGGGCTGGCAAGTTTCTGCCAGGGTGGTTAAAACCGGCACAGTTTCTGTCAGTAAGCGGCAGAAACTAAGAAATTATACTAATAAGAACTTTAGCCTGCAATAATTAATAATTTACGCATTACTTAATATTTAAAGAATTTAGTCAAAAAATTAAAATAAAGATTATGAATGTTATTCAAAGTAGAAAAAGTTTCAAAAGGATCACATAAATATATTTATAGAATAATTATACTTTATTTATAGAATAATTATACTTTATTTATAGAATAATTATGTTATTTGAAAAACAGAAATTTTCATAATGGTAATATGATGCTGTACAAGTTTAAGTAGTGATATTATTTTTTATGGTTGAATTTCTATTTAAAAGTTTAAGAAAAATAAATTTACAAAAAATTCTATGATATTTTAACAACACTTTGAGTACTTTTAAATAACTAATACACTGCAATAACTTATTAAATTCTTTACTACTACATACAAAGAGAAATGATTCTTGTGAATAATTGTAGCACAAAAATAACAGTAAAACTATTTTATGAAATATCTTATACAATTATTTTATAATATTGATATTTATTTTATATAAATCATATTTATTTACAATTTAACAGCTATGCCCTTAATATAATTTTCATGATTTTCAGTTACATGCAAACAATATAACTGATTCTTTGTGACAAATTCCAAAACTATTTAATTCTAATACAAATTTATTTATTTTTTAATTAAAACTATTCACAATATTTTATTTGTTATTTATCCTTAATAAAATGTATATAAACAATTTAATACTACTGAAAAAGTCTCAGATTATGTCATGAAATGAGTTTATACCAGTTGTTGCCAGTTTCTGCCGGTTAAAACCACTTCCTGCCACTGGCACGGCAGAAACCATTTTCTGTCAGCAAAAACCCAGCCCTGATGCTCTAACTTATATCATCATAGAGAATGATCCCTGGCAGTTTCATTGAAATCTGAAATGAAATGGTCAGGTTGAAAATGGAATTTTTTTGGTTAATTTGGCATGGAATGATCCCTTAATATTTAAATTATTGATTGCAACGAAAAATTGCTTATGTTATTGCTGTTCCCTTGTTAGTGAATTTGATATGATATTTAAGTATTTTTTATTTTATTTTTTCTATATTGTTGTGAATGAAAATGTTATGCTAAATAATTACTAACTCTTATACTATTGCTTTAACGATATTTCAAAAAAATTAAATTAGAGATTATATTTGGTAATTTTTAAATCAAAAGTTATGAATTATTTATATCCTAGATATTATCGCTATTACTTCGTTATCCTGTCAACCAATTTCATCAAATTATAGAAACCGTCAAACAATCTGCCAATCAGTCCTTTATGAAAGATAGAAGAAATTAAAAATAGGTTTGTTTAGTTGTGTAATTTAAAAACCAATTAACCCATTGTTTAAATAAAAAGAAAATTAGTAAAATCACAGTTTAATAAACAACTTCAAATTTTATGAAGATAGAAAACCAACGTTTAGAAATGCATGTAAGGTAGCAAACAGCTGTTTCGAATCTATAACCATTCGCTCCTGTAATAGGCATATAAGACTGTGCTTCCCTGTCACTTTGCTCAGCTTAGCTTTTTCTAGCATGCTGAGTCTTATACTGATGAAGAATCTCAATAGTAGATTCGAAACGGCTGTTTTCTATTCTTTTCATGCATTATTTGTGCATTTCTCAATGTTGGTTTTTTATCTTTATACATTTTTGCACAAAAGCTTCATTTGCTATTTTGACTTCAAATTTTGTTTTACAATCTGAAAGTAGATACAATTTTCTAAAAGATGTAAACGTAAATTTTTAAATTTGTTACAGAGTTTAAATATAAATAGTTGGAAAGCTGGCAATTCTTTAAACTTTTGAGAATTACCTTTTATTCATCGATAGGGAACTTATAATAATATTTCATCTTTTGCATTATAAACAAAAGTTTTTCGCATTGTTTGGGTCAAACGATTACTGTTATTTATATATTTGGTTTGTTGCATTCTGCCGGATATCCGATAGAGAAGTCGGATATCCGGTGATTGTGATTTGGATATCCGATGGTATTTCGGATATTGAAAAATCAGCTGGATATGCCGGATATCGGATATTGGCCGGATATCCGTTGCATCCCTAATGGGGACCCACTTTTTAAAAAAGGGGACACTGAATTTTAGAAGTCCTGAGTATAGGTGAAAACTGGAAAATTTTATTAGTAGCCAGTGGCCGGTAGACCCAGTTTCATTAGTGGCCACTTTTTAAAAGTTAGTAGCCACTTTTTAAAAATAGGTCAAAATGGCTTTTTTTATTTATTTAGTGGCTAGTGAGTTACAAAGTTACACATATTTGGTTAAAAAATAAAACTGTCATTCCACTGAATGGAAAAATGTGAATTGGTGATTAATATTGCAGATAAAATTATAAATGATAAACTATATTTAAATATGTATTAATACATTGTATAAAACAAACAAGGAAATTATATTTTTAAATTTTTAATTTAAAAATAATTTCACGTCTTTCTTGGATATTTTATTCTTTCTTAAAATTGGTGGTAATTATTAAATTTGGCACATGTACAGATAAATATAAATATTCTTTGCTTTGGCTGAGATTTCAAAACTCTGGATGTCTTATTAAGGCAAAATCAGAGAGTGCCAATGTGTTGGTGAGGTGGAGGAAGTCTGCTTGGTAGCAGTAAAGTCAGATGCTAAATTTGCAGTATTACTCGCCTAAGTGGCGAGTGGTAATTTTGTCCTATGTTTTTTAAGTAATTGGCTATAATAATTCAATCTTTCTTGACACCTACATAAACTTTAATCATAAATAATAAAAAAAAAATGTACTAGCCAATTATTATTGGTACAATTAGTGAGCATATGACAAAAGTGAAAGATTTAAGATACAGCAATGTCTTTAACATTTCCTTGCATCCAGAGGTAAAAATGGTATTTGAAATGCACGTGGAATTAAAATTGATGACTATATTTTGTAGGAAAAAAAGTATTTCTTGAAAACATAATCCAAATAAAGAGTTCATAGTAAAAAGCCAAAATATAGGAAATACAACAAAGTTGCTAAATATGCTTGCATCCGATAGAAAGAAAGAAAGAATTAACCAATTCACTAATTAGATGCAAAGAAAGAAGAGATGAATGTATCCATGAAAAAATCTGTATTTCACAAAGCAAATTAAAAAGATTTTTCAATTGCCGAGTGGCGACTAAGGTGGCGATCGATGGCCGATTTTTAATTTAAAGGATTAACCAATTCACTAATTAAATGCAAACAAAGTAGACATGCATATATCCATGAAAAAAGTTGTATTTCACAAAGCAAATTAATAAGATTTTTTAATCGCCGAGTGGCGACTAGGGTGGCGATCGATGGCTGATTTTTAATCACCACTTTTACAACTTTAATCGCCACGTGGCGAGTGGCGACCGTTAATTTACACCTATGGTCCTGAGGACCCATGATTTTTCAAGTCCAGCAGCATCATTCCAAGAATTGATGTACAGATTTATTGTTATTCAATCTGCTTCATATTTAAACAATATTTGTGTTGTATAGTTTTTTCTCTTAAATGAATAAATCTTGTATATGTTTAATGGGTACTTACGTATTAAAGCCACCACAGTTACAGATTTTTAATCTACACCTAAATTTTTTGCAACAAATCATAAAATAAAACACTTTATTTAAAATTATAACACTTTCAAAATTCAAAACACTATATTTAAAAACAAAGTAACATATCGGATTTCGGTGGAAAATGGGCCGATATAGAGTCACCTCTGCTGGGGTGGCGTTAATAGGTAAGTATCATTTAATGTGTCCTAAGTATCATTAAAAATAAAGCTTAGATTATTTTTAAGAATATTCAGCAAAATGTAACATATTCTTTTCAAACGAATTAAGCCCTCCTACAACATTTTAGGCAACCGACCAATCGTTATTCAACATCACACTCAATCGCTCTGTGTCTGATGAATTGTAAAATCACACCCTGAGTGACTGCGGGCCCATATTTTTGGGAAGTCTACTAAATTAAGACACGGATTATTTGTGGGTCATTAAAACACTTTCAGAAATCCTTGAGTATTGCAAAACAGTTGGGACCACCTAATCTAGTATTATTATTATATCGCAGACCAGGCCCCTGCCTGCCGGGCAATATGCCTAGCTTAATGAGTTTTTTTACCTGGCTGTAGGAGATAGAAGCCGCTTGGTTGTCACAAGCTGAGATCTACCTGAATGTGGTTGTATCGCTATTATTTTTATACTATTAGTTACTATCCTGGCCTATTCTAGGTTACTTTTAATTATGTGTTTGGGTTTGATCGTACAATGTTGGAACTGGAAGCAGGGTTGGACGGTATTTACCATCTAATGGTTTTTACTGGTATTTACCATGGTTTTTACCGTCTTTGGAAAAACATGTTTTTACCATGGTTTTTAGCACCTATGAAAAAACTTATTAGTTTGACTGTTTTTGTCATTTTTATGAAAATTTATCTAGTAAATTTTCATTTTCTCGGGGGTAGAACTTTTCTGGTATTAAATACTATAATTCCATATAATAATATTCACTAATTTAGTTTCCAATTAGGTATAAATTTTTGATTCTATATATTCTGAGTGAGTAAAAGACTAGTGTATGAAAATAGTGGTTTTTAATGAACATAAAAAGCCCAGAAAATTTCATTTGTGTTTTCCTCCTACAAGAATTCAAAATTTTAGAGATATTATTGTGCATTTATCATTACTGAGTCTAAAAATTATCATAACTGTTATAAGAATGCACATTACAATTTTTATTACATTTATCTTAATGGTGATTAGTTTACTAATTTTTAATTAAACTAAATTAAAACAAAAAATTATAAGAACACATTTTTCACTCTTAAAAATCCTCATCATTGATTAAGATGAATAAAAAAAAAAAAAAAAAAAAAAAAAAAAAAAAAAAACACAAATTTTAACTGTCCTGTAATGTAGTATGTACAAATATTAGTACATTTTACCGATCTATGTCCTTGGAACCTATTAGTATTCTATAACAAAATACAAATTTTTTGTACACCAAGTCTAATTCTTAATTTCTTATGCATATATGAAAAGTTTGAAAAAAAAAATTGCTCTATGGTTGAAAAACTACAAAGCGTGAAGACTTGCCATTAAATTAGGAATTTATTTCTTTATTATTACTTTTCACCAAATTTTGCCTTTTACATCTTTTGGTTTAAAGAAAATCTTTGAAAACGAGTATAAGTGGAAAAGAGTACAATTGAAATGTAAACTTGCTTTGTGAAAAAATAAACATCTGTAAAATTATATATAGATTTGGAAAATTATAGAAAATCTAAAAAATCAATGATTAAAATACATCAGCAGCTTTAGAGAACTGACTAATTGTTTATTTATCTTTTTGTGTTGTATATATATATATATATATACACACCAATTACATGAAAATAGTTTTTTCAATAGTAATAAAATATAGTTTAAGGACTAAGTATAATAGTATGTCGTTAGGTTTTTACCACTTTTTCCCTAGGTTTTTACCATTTCCTGGTAAAAACCAGTTTTTACCGGTAAAAAGCCAACCTTGACTGGAAGGGATTAAAAAGAAAGAGGGTAATGCTAATTCTTCCACAGAGCTCATACAAGCTGCCTATACGACAACCGATACTCGAGTTTGATCTCGTAATTTAGAGCCTTGATCGGATGACGAAATCTTCACCTGACAAGGCACCTCCAGAGGTATAATTCACAGGTAACTTGAAGGACTTTGCACCCATGATGGATTTTACATGCACCAGGTGCCGTTAGCGTACATGGCATGTTTTTAGCTAGCGGTGAGCCTCAAACCCCAGATCTTTTCACCTAAGCATGACGTTCTGCCATCTGGGCCACCGCTGCCCATATATTCCTATTTGTCTTATGTTCATTTTCTCATATCTTGGTAGTTGTTGTAGTCATAATTAGGGATGCACCGAATATTCGGTATCTATTCGATATTCGGCCATGTTACCGAATATTCGATTAGGCCAAATATTAAACTATTCGGTTGAGCCGAATATGAAACTATTCGGCCGAATCCAATACTTAATAAAACCTTTTAAAAACTTTTTACTATTTCTACTTTTAACTGTCAATTTTTAAATTTATATTTAAAATATTTAGAAACAAAATCATTTTTAAATAAAATAGAATGTTTTTCCATTATTTATTTGCTGTTTGTAAAGTATAACTTAAGAAAATTAACCATGAGAAGGATTAAAATGGTGATTTATTAAGATTCTCCTTAGGAATAAATTATGTGCTGATACAAGTTTCTAAATTTTGTTTAGTAAATAATCTGTTTCTTGCTTTTACCCAAATAAAAGTTCTTTAAAAGAAAAAAAAAAAACTTTTGAGATTAGTAATAGCTATCAAGGCAGACAAATTTTGTTCATGAAACCATAATCATAATCAACTCATTGAGTCATAAGTATATTGTATTTCATCTCACTCTAGGTCAAAACTTGTGTGTTTGTTTATTACATTAACAATAAATAAGATAACATATTTTCAACTCATATGCTTTGGTTTCTGTAAAATATGATATGATGAGAAGGGTGGAAAATACCACCATTCATAAGAAAAGAGCTATGAGCCAAACATACCTTTATTCAGGATTAAGTTGAAAGTATTTGTACTTTATATTGAAAAAAATCTGCCTTGAGTTATTTAAAAAGGACAATTATCAGACTGTAAAATTTTTCTTCGGCCATTTTTTCATTATTTGATTTTAAAATGTTTGTTTAGATTCGTAGAAAATGTTATTAATTAAAGTTTCATAGTTGCGCTTCTTAAATAACTCAAGTCAGTTTTTTTTCAATACTAAAAGCTCTTGTTTATCAAAATGTAAGTTTCTTTTATTAAATATTATGTAAAACTGTTTTAAAAAGTAACATTTTAATACCTTTAAATTTTGAAATATAAAAAATATTTGGAAAGCCGAATATTCGGTATTCGGCCCAACAATTACTATTCGGCCAGCCGAATATTCGGTATTCGGTGTTGGCCGAATATTCGGCATTCGGTATTCGGCATTCGGTATTCGGCATTCGGTATTCGGCCAAATCACTATTCGGTGCATCCCTAGTTATAATCGGGAATACCAGTTGATATTTTCTCCTTGTTAACTGGTAAGATATTGTTTTTTGGTGCCAGTGTTCTCGCTGTCGCTCGCCATTGCACCAAATTGCAACTAAATTCATCATTTGACGAGTAAACAAGCGATTAGATTCGCCAAATTGCTAATACTCAATTTTTGCATTTTCTTTCTTTTCTTTTTCGTCTTTCATACATATGCATACATACATATATATTTTTAATATATTTGTAACGGATAGTGGAAATTAGATTAATAACAGTCATTACCTTTGTTACAAAAACTTTGGTTATTTTAAAACGTATTGAAAAAAGGGGGTTACATTAAAGGATTAAAATTGATTTTTTTAGTGCTACACAGTGAATCTATTTTGTTAATACATTTTTTTTTTCGCGAATGTTTTTCATTTTTAATTAGCCAAATTACTAACGATGGTCAAATGACAGCGAGAACACTGCTTGGTGCAGTATAGGATGGAGCCTGTTGGTCGGCCTTTAGTTTGTCTATTCTTTTTAGAGATGTCTGTTTTCACATAAAGTAGCACTTACACTTTTATTTGTTGGCTTTTGCTTATTTCTGTGATATTAAGTTTGAGGGCTATCAGTTCATCCATTTAATTTGTTATGATGGCTGTTATCGCTTCGTTTGTATTCATGAATGGGTTCGTGGGCCATCAGTTCATCTCTAAAAGACTACCACATTACTACAGCGCAAATAGCTCAATTTTTATGGTGCATTTGAATGCCAGTTATTTATATTTTTAAATTTTTTTGTGCACATAGTGCCTTTTTTTTTTGGTTCAGAAAAAGTAAATTTCTTTTAATGTCTTTTTTTCCCCTCAAATCTAGTATTCTCTAAATCACAGGGAGTCACTAAACTGCTTATTTTAATTATGTAAGGTATAGGTGTAAATTAATGGTCGCCACTCGCCATGTGGCGATTAAAAATCGGCCATTGATCGTCATCCTAGTCGCCACTTGGCGATTAAAAAATCATTAATTTGCTTTGTGAAATACAGGCTTTTTCATGGATATATGCATCTCTACTTTGTTTACATCTAATTAGTGAATTGGTTAATTCTTTCTTTCTAATGGATGCAAGCAAATTTAGAAACTTTGTTGTATTTTCTATATTTTGGTTTTTTACCATGAACTCTTTATTTGGATTATGTTTTCAAGAATTTTTTTTTCTGCAAAATATAGTCATCAATTTTAATTCCATATGCATTTCAAATAAATTATACCATTTTTACCTCTGGATACAAGGAGATTTTAAGGACATTGCTGTTATATCTTTCACCCTTGCCATCTGTTCACTAATTGTATCAGTAATTGTTGGCTGGCATAATTTTTTTTTTTTTATATTTATGATTAAAGTTTATGTAGGTGTCAAGAAAAATTGAAACATTATAGCCAATTGCTTTAAAAATATAGGACAAAATTAGCAGTCGCCACTGCAAATTTAGCATCTGACTTTACTGCCATCAAGCAGGCTTTCTCTACTTCACCAACACACTGGCACTCTCTGATTGTCTATATAAGACATCCAGAGTTTTGAAATCTCAGCCAAAGCAAAGAATATTTATATTTATCTGTACACTCAATAAACTTAATAATTATCACTTGTCAAACTTGATGATATTAGATCCTACTTTTTAAGTAAAAATAAAATATCCAAGAAAGATGTGAAATTATTTTTAAATTTAAAAATATTTAAAATTTAAAAATACAATTTCCTTGCTTGTTTCATACATTGCATTAATATATATTTAGTTTATCACTTATAATTTTATCTGCAGTATTAATTACTAATTCATATTTTTCCATTTAGTAGAATGCCAGTTTTAATTTTAACCAAATATTTGTAAATTTGTTACTTACAAGCCGCTAAATAAAGAAAAAAATATTCACTATAATAAAGTAATTAAAAATGAATGTTTCAGACAAAATATGTTCTACAATATAAAAGTCAACTATGAACATAATAGAATTTAGAATGAAATATAAAATTCGATTAGCTATTGTAACTATATTAGATCTTGGACAATAATTGAAAAACTTTCAGCAGCATTTGGGGGCCTTTGAAAATCAGGGACCCTTGGCCTGTGCCCTGAATGCCCTGCTATAAATCAGGTATTGGCAATAACTCTTGTATTTATAAATTGATTTGGATGAAACAAATAATTATAAGCATTTTAAATTTGTCTTGTGCATCACACACCAGTATCCTGCACATTATTTATGTTAAAATAAATGTTGTTAAAAAAGACTAATTTAAAAGTTTGGCTTTTTTTTTTTTTTTTTTTTTTTTTTTTTGGCTAAATAATAGAAAATACAAAAATGGTGATTTTAAAATGTGTAATATATAGTCTATTATTTGGTATTAACATATATTTCATTTCATGTAATCTGAAAATGCTCAAAATAGGACTAGCATTATTCTATACATCACTATTTTGTGGAATGTTCCTCTCTTCAACTAATAAAAGTTATGTTGTTTGTATTAAAATCTTTAAAATGTTGTAAAAATTAGAAGCAAAATGTGCAATTTGAGAAATTTGTTTGCTCATATTTTTTTTACAAACCAGTGATTTTGCTCCCATCTATTCCATCTACAAGCTACATCACCTTTCTCAGGTAAAGTGGCAAAATATTTCTAGTTTAAAGTTTTATGGTATTTTCAGTTAAGTTTTGCAAAAAAAGAGCCATAAATTTGTCTTTGAATTTAGATGGTGGGTCGTTCGACCAACAAATCATTTCTATCAAATTTTTATTTTCATCGGAAATGGATTTCTAGATCAGAGTAGTAAAGTAATTCAATAAAAGCTCTGGCTGTATTTTTTCCACTCTGAGCAAGTTAAAAATGTTAAACAAATATCATGAGAGAACATAACTGCTTTGAATAAATTCACACTACTTCTAGACCAAAGAGCACTCTGAATTTCTTTTTGATATTCACAGCTGTGATTTATAACAAATTCTAGCAAAGAACTTTTACATTGGGGTCTTTTTTATCAATCTGAAATTCATTTAATATATAAGTGGTAAGTGACTAAATAAAAGATTTCTTTTAAGATTGATAAAACTTTGCATGGCAGCTTTTTTTAGCTTCTTACATCTTAACTTACCTCCATCTTTTCCCAATTGTTTCCATATGACTATATTTTCATTTAAAACAATGTCATTATTTTCAATATATTGTCCATAAGAATAATCAGTACAAACACTTTGTCAACAGAAAGAATTCCTAGTAGTATTACATAAAGATTCATCCTTTCAAAACATTTTAAAATCATGCGATAATCTTAAGACATTTTAACTTCCTTTCCAAAGTCACGCAAATCATACATTTGCATTGATTAATAAATGTCAAAAACTTTAAAAAAAAAAAAAAAAAAAAAAAAAATGCAAAACATCTAGAAATTTTTTTTTGTTAAAAAATTTCAAATTATGAGTACACTGGTGCCATCTACTACCTACCATCTACAGTTATTTTAAGTAATTAATATCTGCATCATATGGAATACATGATTAGTATCTTATACTTATCTATAATGTATTCTCACAATTTAACAACCTAATATGTTGAGAAATGTCATAAATCTCAAATGATATGCAAACAAATCACACTTGTCCCATGCATCCATAAAATCTACATAACTTATTAATTAATTTTTATAATTAACTCAATGTTGCACCAAAATAATCTATTAAATGTTCTTTCACTACCAAAAAAAAAAAAAAAAAAAGTATCAATAAATCCTTGAAGTATTACAAAAATTAACATTCATACCATATGATGTATGCATTTTAATTTTTTGTGAGTCCCGTGCATCACACTTACATTTAAATTTCTTGTTCACCTTTTTTTTAAATGAGGAACAAAACCTGCATGTCTTTCCGAAGTGCAAGTTAGGGTCTTACACCTCATAATTATCAAAGATTTAATTTTGGTAAAATTTAATAGTTTAAACACATGCAAATGTCCCATGCATCACGTAAGAATTGCCCTTATTTTTCTCATCAAGTTCTATCTTTTAACAACAACAACAAAAAAAAAACTGTTGTAGATCAATTTGTTTGCCAGAAATTTCAAAAAGACATTTGCATTTTCCAATTCTTAAACATATACCAAATGCTACAATATTTCCTATGATATTTAAACAAACAAGACACATAAAATATATCTTTTCCTCCCGGCCTATGCCAAAAAATGTGAATCTGGATTTCTATGCATTTTATTATACCAAAATCCTGGATTGCCTGTCGTTATAATAGCATAGTGTGCATTATATGCCAGACATATTTTTTCTTACTTTCTGCTATCAAAACAAGGTATGTATTATATATGATTAAAAATAGTACTTTAGATCATATTTTATTAAGCCAATATGCATTTTCTCTCCCCCACCCCCTTTTTTTCTTGTTCTACAGTGTTTGTTTTTTTATTTATTAACTGCCTAGTTGAAATGGCTTATAATATTCTTTTTCTCTTTAGAAGTTGAATGTCTTCTATATATTATCATACTTTGGAAAGCCTAAAACAAATTAATGATCAATCCATGTATGTACAAGTATGAGTTGGATGTTTAAACGTGATAGCCCTCTTCGATCCAGTCTTCGAAGAAAATATTCATTCACATTACCTCCTAAGTTACCTGAAGGTGCTTGTTTAGAAGTATTCCGGACACATTGGAATCAAGCATATGCTATAATAGAAAAAAATGGGTATGTATTTTCTAAAATTCTGATAGAAGTATGCAGTTTTCAGTTAATGAATTTTGTATGAAGGACAGCATTTATTGTTGACTCTAGAAAAAAAAAAAAAAGGTCACCGGGCAGAAATTTGTCAAGAGCATACTATTCTAAAAAAAAGGCACACTTATATCTTGTTTAAAAAAATATTTTGAACTGACCCAACTTATATTTTTCATTATTTCTTATGATAAAATCTGAATTGATTCTCAAATGATTCTTTGAAATGAATTTTGTTCAAGATCTGAGGTACAACTGTGTACTGAATATTCCGTGCATCTCAGACCTGTAATGTGAAACTTAATGAAGTTTTATTTATCAGTTTTTAAATATAATAAATTGTATTATTATTTATTTATTTTTAATTGGTTTAATATAAACTTTTTCATGTGCGTCATTCTATTATCAGTATTAAAATTTTTCACATTTAACAATAATCTGTCAATTATTTTTTTTCTAAGTCACTTGCATTTTCTTATGAAATGCTATAAATTAAATTAAAACAGTTGTTATCAACTGCTGTGCCATGAAAAAAGCTCATTCGTGCATTGCTTTAACAAAATAACTTTTTATGATTTTCAACTAGTTTTCTTTAAAACAGAGCATGCAGCTGCATGCTGTTGTGGCTCTCTTTGGCCCTAGATCAATTTTATCAGTGATTGGTTAAAGTAAATTCAGCTTAAAGGTGATTGACAAATACAAGGGTTGTCTTAAACACATGCTACTGTCCAGGGATGGAGTGGAGGGTATACAGTGGTATATGCTGTAAACCTTCTGGATTTTCTAAAGGAACACTGTATACCCTCTATTTCTCAAGAAAGCGTGCTTACACTCTACGGCAGAGGTTCCCAAAGTGTGCTCCGCGGAGCCCTTGGGGCTCCGCCTGAACTTTCCAGGGGCTCCGCGGCCTTCCAGGAAAATAAGCAAAACATGAAAAAAATTGCATATTGCTAGTGAAAGATTTTCAAAAGTATGTAAGAATTTTTGTCCGTGTGTGTAAAAAATAAATATATTTATAACTGCGTTGAAAAAATACAACAATATACCTCAAAGATATTTAAATATTCGCATTACAAATGTACCTATTTTCAGTATAATATATTTGGTTTGAACTGTTTTATTTTATGATTTTGCATTTATTGTGTTTTGAAAATTCAATTTAAAATAAGCTACAAGAAATGGTATTCTGAAACGAATGCACAGTGTGAATCGAAACAGAAAAGTTCCTCCAGTGCTGTTAATTCTGCTTGCCGAACAAAAGAGAGAATACTTTTTTTCTTTGGAGCTTCTGCTATTCATACATTTATACTTATTTTTTTTTTCTGCTTAGTAACAAGTTTCCGAAAAAAATTTCAGAAAAGTATTCAAGGTCATCTCGAAACTCTGATAGATTCATTTGAGCATTACTTTCCAGCTGCTCAAAATAAGATGCTGGATGATTTTAAATGGGTACTAAATCCATTCAGTGTAAAAACAAAATCGCACAATTTAAGCTCTGAGGAAAACGATGCTCTTTAACATCTCAAAACAATCTAGCAATGTCTTTTCAAAGCAAGGTAACACTGAATTTTGGTGTCATTTGACAGATAAATGCAAAATCTTGTTAGACAGAGCAAATTAATTTTACCCCCATTTTCTATGACATATCTGTGTGAAGCTGAATTCTCCACTTATACAAATATCAAAACAAAAGACAGTAACCGGTTAAATGCAGACCAAGACATTCTCTTATAGCTGTCGAAATTCCACGAGATATTAAAAAAAATGTGCAAAATAATTCAAGCACATTTTTCACACTCAACTTTTATACTTTATTGTTCGTCAAACTTTATAAAAAAAAAAAAAAAAAAAAAAAAAAAAAACTATCAGCATTTAATATTTGTATATATTGTATATTGTATAAATTTTAATTTCCTTAAACTGTTTATTTTACTTTTATTAAATTTTACTCATTTAAATCTTCTATCCTAGTTTTAAAATTGTATTTAATTTTTAAAACAATGTCTGTTGCTTAAAACGTCTTTTCTTAAAAGATCTTGTATTATTTAAAATCCCTCACTAAATTCACTTGTATGCAAAGTGTGTATACATTTATTTTTATTTTTATATGTTTATTTTTTTAATCTGTTTATGTTATTTGCATAAATTTTTAATTATTTAATTTTTTTATAGTTTTTTTTTACTTTCTTCTATCTTCAATAGAAGAAAGTATTGTAATCGAAATTTTTTCGGCTTCCGGTTTTCGACGGATTTACACGTTTTAGGGGTCAGAGATTCCAAAAAACATGTTTTTACAAAATGTCTGTCTGTATGTCGCCATTCTACCACCAAAAAGTGTATGAAGTTATGCATAGAATTGAACCAAGTTTTTTGTGAATGTTTCTGACTGTAGCAAGCAGGTCCTCCTTCAATTTTGAAATATTCTGCCGGAAGGGGACGCTGCAATCGCGATTTTTCTGCCATTTTCAATATTTTACCGACCAAAAGTTTATGAAGTTATGCATCGAATTGAACCAAATTTTTTGTGTAAGTGTATGACTATGGCTAATTAATCCCCCCTGAATTTGAAAATAATCTGCTGGAAGGGGGCGCTACAATCGCGATTTTTGTGTCATTTTTAATATTTTACCGACCAAAAGTATATGAAGTTATGCATCGAATTGAATCAAATTTTTTGTGTAAGTGTATGACTATGGCTAGTTGGTCCTCCCTGAATTTGAAAATATTCCGCTGGAAGGGGGCGCTGCAATCGCGATTTTTGTGCCATTTTCAATATTGTACCGACCAAAAGTATATGAAGTTATGCATCGAATTGAACCAAATTTTTTCTGTATATGTATGACTATGGCTAGTTGGTCCTCCCTCAATTTGAAAAACATCCGTCGGAAGGGGGCGCTGCAATTGCGATGTTTGTGCCATTTTCAATATTTTACCGACCAAAAGTACATGAAGTTATGCATCAAATTGAACGAAATTTTTTGTGTAAGTGTATGGCTATAGCTAGTTGGATCGCCCTGAATCTGAAAAATATCTGCCGGAAGGCGGCGCTGCAATAGCGAATTTTAAGCCATTTTCAATATTGCATCACCTAAAAGTGTATGAAGTTAGTTCTAGAACTGAACTAAATTTTTTGTATATGATTATTTTTTGATAAGGAAATAAAAAAAAATAAAAAAAATCTGCCTATCATTCTATTGTCCATCGGCTCGTGCAGAGATGGAAATTCGTTTTTACTCCGATTTATTGATTGGAGCAGAAATTTAAGATGAAAATCAAAGTTGGTATGGTATTGAATTAAAATTATTAAAGCATTAAAATGAGTAACTATTTTTTTAAATATTAAAATGTACGTATGAGATAAAAGAAAGTTTTGGGATTGGCACATCCAACTAGTTTATAGTAAAATGATATTTGTCACTAAAACATTTGTCACTTTTTGTAACTTTAATTATTTTAATCTGTTTATTTTATTTTTTATAATTTCCTAGTTTTTTTTTTTTTTTTAATTTTCTATGCTGTTTTACATAATTGTACATAATTTTATAAGCACTTTATATTGATACATATTTTTCTCATCTTCTATCACTTTCAGCTCCTCTTTAATTTTTTCTTTTAATTGGACTCTGCCACATTTTCCAGTAAGAAATAAGTCTGTAGCAATTTAAAAATATAATATTCTTTGCATTTGTCATCAAATTAAGAATTTAAAATTTTGCTCAGCTCTACTCCCTGATTAGACTTTTTGTTAACGAGTACTGGCCATAACATAAATTTAATCCAATATATGTATCCCAGGGCTTGAAATTCGATTTTTCTAAGGAGGGGAGTCTCCCTCCCAACATTTATAAATGGAGGGGAGTTTAGCTGTTTGGGAGGGAGAAAAAAAATCTTTAAAATGCACTATTATTTTATGTGTCATTTAAAGAATTATAAGAATACATACATAACAAAATACTACTGAAACAATTTTTAACAACTGAGGAATAATTATGTAAAATGTGTTTTTTTAAAAAGAGGTCAACATTTTATACAGCCTATTCTTTAAAGGGGGGGGGTGTTATCCGTGATCTTCAGACGAAATCAGTGGTTTTTCTGCGATATTTTAGTAAAATCGGCGATTTATTACGATCTTTTGTCGAAATTGGTGGTTTTTCCGCGATCTTTTAAAGAAGTCGGAGTTTTCCCGTACTTTTTTTTCCATGAAATCGGCATTTTTTTTTGATGATTTTTAAAGAAAATTTGCTTTTTTTATGCGATCTTTTCTCGTAAACGGCGTTTTATCCCCCGCGATCTTTTGACGAAGCGGCATTTTTTCTGTGATCTTTTGATGGAATCGGCGTTTTTTTTTTTCCAATGATCATTTGAGAAAATATTTTTAAGCGATCTTTTATCGAAAACGGCATTTTTTTCTGCGATCTTTTAACAAAATAGGCGTTATATCCGCAATATTTAAACGAAATCGACGTTTTGCCGCGGTCTTCAGACGAAATCAGCGTTTTATCTGCGATATTTGGTGAAATTGCCATTTTTTCCGCTATCCTCACAGGAAATTCGCATTTTTCAGCGATCTTTTGATAAAGTTTGTTGCCAAAAATATTGACGAAATCGTCGTTTTTCCACGAAATATTGATGAAATGTGCGCTTTTTCGGCGATCCTTTCATGAAATTTGCATTTCTCTGCGATTGTTTTTTCTGCGCGCAAAACCGTACAAGTTGGCAACTATGCGGAACTGATAACCGAATTTCAAATTATCGTAAATTTCGGACGAGAATTACCCCTGAATTCGAAATAGAATCACTTCTTTTTTGCTGCAGAAAATAGTACGAAACGTGTCAATCAATCGCAGGAAAAAATTTGGGAAATTTGTCCATCGGTTGCGGAAAAAATCTTGCATTTTAACGAATTTTTCGCGGTAAAAAACTTGCCAAAATGTGTTAATTAGTCATACGAAAATATCATAAAATTCACAAAACGGTCACGAGAGTTGATCGTAGTTTCAAAATGCAAAATTTTTTGGGCGGGAGCCTCCCGCCCACTTTATTTTTTTGGGCGGGATTTCAAAATGTAGGGTGCGAATCCCGCCATCCCACCCTGAAATTCAAGCCCTGTATCCCATTGTGTTAGTAAAGTTTTTCTACAAGTTTGAGTTCGTTTAATATGTGTAGTTTTTAACCATCTCACTGACAAGCACGTGTTAACATGCTCACTAAGCTCCAGGTTTCACTGCAATACAAGCAATATTTAAAGGAATATAATTGTATTCATTTAATAGATTTTTTATATATTGAACAGTAATTAAAGCTTTCAAAGATAACACTCATATTCGCTTTTAAATTTTTTATATAATTTTGAAAGAATTGTCTTTTAAAGGCATTTAAAACAAAATGCAGAAAAAACATTGCAATTTTACCCTTTTGCAGACTGTCAGAGGGATTTAATTGCATAGTTGTTTTGAGGCAAAAATGATGACAAAAGAAACTTTCTTTCAAAACTATAATTAATAACCAAATACTTTAAATAAAATATTCAAAAAATTAAGCCCTTTGAATCTTTTAATGTTTTTGTCACCGGTTTCTAAAAACAGAAATTAAATCGAGAAAATGCTCCAATTAAAAAAGGCAATTTTTACAGTAAAGTTTTACTGGCGGGGATAAAAAAAGGATTCTTAAGCCTTTTCGTGGCGTATACGAGTCGCTCGTCCCCGAGGGCCAAAAAAAAAAAAAATGCTCCGATTAAATAAGGCAAATTTTACACTAAAATTTTTCTGGTGGTGGTAAACAAGGATTCTTAAGCCTTTTGCGGCACTTATACGTATCGTTCCACGTATACATATACGTAATACGTTGGATTAACAATACTGCATTCAACAATACAGCTTATAGATTTTGCCACACCCATTTAAACACTAAAACGGTAACCTACTTCTAAGTATGTATGTAACGACTTCACAGGTGTCGTAGTCGTGGCATAATAAGGGGGACTCGGGAGCCTCTTGTTGGATCGAACTCGTTTATTTAGCCGCACATTTTACAGATGGAGTTCGCGAGTCCGGTCGGAGATCGCCCGAGCCCTTTACGGTGATTACGAAAGTTTACATGGCCGGAGGTTAGGCAGGCCCCCCAAAACTGCAAAGTCTCCCGTTTTTCGCGCATGTTCTTGCTAATATGTTGGGGATTGTCATATTTTCCAGCAGAGGGCAGAGTTGTGAATTAGGGAGGAACATTTAATTGGTTAAGAAATATCTGAGCAATCTGATGTAATTTATGCGCGGTTGTCCAGGGCTGCATGCTGATCCTACAAATTAAGAATTGCGCTTACCTAAGCATTTTTAATCCTAAAGAACATCCAAAAATGATCTCCGAAAGTAATAAATGTTAGGCTGGGAAAGAAAGTTACCAGGGGCAAAAATAGCTTTAAGCTTAAGAATTAAAGTTAAAAATATTAATTGAAAACTTTAAACTTTTGAATTTAAATTTTAAATTAAAGTTTTAGAAAGGGGTTAGTTTTTATCCTTTCATGTATTTTTTAAAAATGGTTCAAAAAGAGAAGCTGAGAGGCGATGTATTTTCGTCGCATGTTTAGAAGAAAATAAAAAAAACAAAAAATATTCCATAATCTCGTGATACTATTACGGATAGGCGGGACTAGCGAAAACGTATTACAAAATTACTCATGGGTGACGGAACTATGCATTTTCTTTCTTTTTTTTTTTTCACGAGTAGCCTACAGGAATTATACAGAAGTATCTCTCTGCAGTCCAAAACTGTACAACTTAACTTTATTTCTCTCTCTGTGTGCGTGGTTTTCGCCATAAATATTAATAGGTTTACGTAAACTCCGATGCAATGGATAATCCAAACATGGATACCATTTTGATCTTTAATTCTGAGTTCTTACAAGAAATCCGAAAAGAATATTTCTTATTTTAAAAATGGATGTCGTTAACCCCAAAACAGTACTACTTGAACATCACTTGGGTAAAAAAATAGTTCGTTTTCCTCGTTACTCAAAGCTTTCAAAAATCTCAAATTTTTAACTATAATTTTTATTGTATTTGAAAGAAATATCTCGATACAAAAAAGAGTGTTTTAATTGTTATTTTTATTTCATTGTGTTCAATAATAGTTATATTAAATAAAACTGTTAAAGGGTTATATAATAGAAAATTAGATTTTTAAAATTTCTATTATGAATTCAGTATGTTTGTATCAGGAAAGGACCAAACTGAGAACCTTAGTCCAATGTTGGAAATTAGTGGCCTGGATTTTTATCAAGCAAATTTTTCTCTATTCCATTGGAATAAAAAACATTAATTTGTAAACCACAGAGTATCGTAGGGTTCAGGGGCTCCGCCTCAGAAATTCTTCCCAAAAAGGGCTTCGCGAGTTCAAAAGTTTGGGAACCACTGCTCTAGGGTATACCCTCTGCATTGAACATTTACCCTCTGCTTAGAGAATATATCTATGTTGTTTTTATGACTACACTCCTGGCATGCAGTTGTATAATTTTAAGATTTATTATCATTTAAAACATAAAATGTAAATGTTCTGAAAATAATTTGTATTACTTTTTATTAATCACTTTAATAAACTTGTTAAGCTTGCTATTATCTGATTGGTTTTTTAAAATGCTATCAGAAAGAAATTAAAGCACTGCAAGTTTATTAGGCTAGAAATATTGCATCATTTAGCTAAACTGGTTGAGTTTAATTTTTTACATTATATGATTCTTTTTTATCTTATAAAAATATAACCATGTTGCATATTTTAGGTGTTGGCAGAATCCTCCTACAGCAGATGATGTTACAAGTGTCATTAATAATCTTGATCAGATGATTACTCTTCTTCTTCAAGAAGCTCAGCAATCTACAGCTTGTCTCACAAATGGTACATCAAATGCAAACCCTGAACCTACTGGTCCACTTCTCAGTTTTCTGCTTATGGAAGGATGTTTGGACAAATTGTTGTCGTGGTCTATGCGTACTGGAGAATTTGTTAATATTTTAAAATTAGAGCAGTTGAAATTTTATGAGGTGAGCTGAAATTTTATTTGTAACATTCAGATTAGCTTGTAAAAATGTGACTATGATAGTACAAATTTATTATTTATAGAAGATTGTACTTTTAGATGTATAATAATTAAAAGAGAGCCAATAATATATTTGTCAAAAACTTAAAGAACTTTTAAGAATATTTCTATAAGATTTGCTCAGTCCTTATAAATAAGCTCCATATTTTATTTATTTATTCAAATTGATTTTAACCCTTATTTTCTTGCAAAATATTTAAAGAATTTTTAATATTTCTCATTTAATATTTTCTGAAATGAATCTTTGTTATACAATTTATGATTACTCTTCATACAACCATCAACCAAAGAGAGAAACTATGCCATCTCTACAATCTTGATTATTTTTCAGCTTATCATAATATTCTGAAGTATTAAATGTGATATTTCTAAACTGTGATAAATATAAACTAAATTATTTGATTTTTTTACATTTTTATTTTACTTCTATGTAGCTGAATTCTTTTGGCTTTCGATCACAATCAATAAATGGCAGCATTGATGCTTATTTCATTGTAAAAAAGGTATTATAATCATCAGAGTTTGCAAAATGTATTCTAGACAGTATGTCTTAGAACATAAGAAATTTTCGTAGCTAACTAAAATGCTTTACAATGAAAAAAAAAAAATTGAGGATTGTAGATCAATCAATTGAAAAAGGTCTTCAATTTGTTATTCCATAATTCAGGTCGTCAATAATTAAATTGATATTTTAAGAGTGTTAGTAATTTAAAATCTGTATTTGTGAATTTAAATTATCAGCCTCCTAAAATATCAATTTCAGTAAAGAAGCTTTTTCTCTTTCATTGGCTATGTTCTTAATGTGGTAACTTTTATGAACGGTTTTATTAAAATTAATTAAATAAAAAATTCATTTAATACTAAAATAAAATCTTTAAACAATATTTTAACGCACAAATTACAGACAAATGAAGCCCAGAAAAATCACATACAGGGTTTGAAATTCAATTTTTCGTAGGAGAGAAGTCTCCCTCCCAACATTTATAAATGGAGGGGAACTGAGCTGTTTGGGAAGGAGAATATATATATATATATATATATATATATATATATATATATATATATATATATATATATATATATATATATATATATATATATATATTTGCCACTGTTATTTTATGTGCTATGTTTATATAGACATGGCAAAATACCAATGAAACAATTTAAATCAACTCAGAATAATTATGCAAAATATTTTTTTACTTAAAAATGAAAGAAAGTCAAGTTTTTATACAATCTACTTTTCAACTTTAAACAAAATATTATGGGTCTTTAACAGGGCTGGCAAGTTTCTGCCAGTAAGTGGCAAAAACTGGCAGAAACTAAGAAGTAATACTAATAAGAACTTTAACCTGCAATGATTCCTAATTCACACATGTATTTAATATATAAAAAATTTAGTTAAAAAATAAACTAGCATAAAAGCTAACACTGCATTAAATGAGATTTTAATCTTGCATTTGTGAGTTTAAATGATATTTCCATCATTAAATAAAGCTAAGTAAATTTTATGAGCAGCTGCAATAGAACAATCAAGTTTTTTACTTTGTTTTATCCAAATTATAATTTGTTATTTGTCATGAATAAAATGTATAAGCAATTGAATACTACTAAAAAAGTCTCAGATTATGTCTTGAAATGAATTTATGCCAGTTTCTGTTGGTTAAAACCATTTTTTACCACTTGTTTCTGCAGGCAAAATCCCAGCCCTGGTCTTTAACAGAAGGGATGTTAAATGAATTTCTCAATTTAGATTTTATTCGATTTTGAGCCCTTATCCTCCTTCACAATATAAACTAGTGACAGATAAGTGCAGTATTTATAATTATGAAAACTATCAAAAACATATTACTATGATTTCTTTAAAATTTTTTTGGAAAATTTAGCAATATCTGACGTGGCTCCATGTTTACCTATATTTGACGGAACAATGTATATTAAGTAATGGCAAAGAAAAAAGTCATAAAATTTGTCGATCTATCATGGAAATTCATGGATCTGTTGCACAGAAAAAGTTTGCAAAATTTGTCAATTGATCATGGTAAAAAGCATTAAAAATTGACAATTTATTACAAGAAAACATGGCAAAATTTGTTAGTCAGTTGCTAAAAATAAAATTGTGAATTTCATCACAGTGTTGCAAAAATAAAACATGAAATTCATCAGTCGATTGTGAAAAAATAGAATTTTTTTTTTTTTTTTTTTTTTTTTTTTTTATCAATTGGGGGTAAAAACACCACAAAATCTGCCAACCAGTCTCAAAAATACATTATGAAATGCATCTGTAGGTTGTGATCCTTTGTTTTCCATGATGTTTTGTGACAAAATTGATTTTTCTGGTGACCATTTGACGAAATTCATAAATTTTTCCCATTATATTTTTATGAATGAATTTCCAGACAGATGATTGATTTTTTATAAATTTCAGAAAATAAAAAGTCATCCCTGAATTTGCCAATTGATTTGTAAAATGACATGAAATTTGTCAATCAATCTTGGAAAAAAACTCCAAATTTGTGTATTGTTGCAGGAAAAGAATCATGAATTTGAACGATTTTTCATTATAAAAAACTTGCAAACTGTATCAATTGATCATCTGAAGATATCACAAAATTCCCAAGGAATTGATCGTAGTTTCAAAATGCTAAATTTTCTGGAAAATGGTAACATTTTTTGAATGGGGCTTCCTGCCTACGATAATTTTATGGCCAGAATATCAAAATATTGGGTACAAATCCTGCCATCCTGTACTGAATTCAAGCCCTGATATACAGCCATTTCAAGGATCTGATTCCTTCCTCAGTGCAAAAGAAAAAAAAAAGTGAAATGGGTTTAAATTGAGGGTGCTATAACCAAGAGGTTCTTTGAAACCATTTCACTCTTCTTTTTTTCTTCTTTCGCACTGAGCAAGAATACCAGAGTATCCTTGAAACATCTGTATGTGATTTTTTTAGGCTTTGTTTGTACGTAATTTGCATATTAAAATTTTTTTTTAATTTTTATGCATTTAAATTCACACGAAGTGTTCAATTTATGTTTTTAAATATTGATTTAAAATTCATTATCATTACTAAAATCATTTTCTGTTTTTAGTAGTGATAGAGATTTAGTCGTTTTGCTAAACAACAAAAAGTATGTGTCATTTATTCCACAATTTTGCTTTATCTTTTTTAAATAAAGGTAAAATTTAGATTTTGCCAAAATTTTGTATACTACAACTGCCAAACCTGTGCATGTTTATTATTATTTTTTTAATTTTAATTTACAAAAAAGAAAACACTAATTATGTACAGTTTTATTTTATTTTATTTTATTATAAAAATAGCAGTTAAAATGTGTAGATGCATTGTATAAATGAAAGAAATTGCCTACCTGTTTTTTCCTACTTCCTGTTTTTATGACTCGTTCTCAATGGCTCCAGATCATGATTTCAGTCTTTAACTGAAGAATGTTTCTTAACATTTTAGTAAACTTGGTTCATTGAAATACTTCATATGTTTTTTGTTGAACTTAAATCAGTACTAAATGCTATCCAATTCAAAACTGATGCTATGTGATGCTTAAGTTACTGTTATCATGTTAAAAAATTTGAGTGTTCTCTTTCTCTGACAGGAGGCAAATGACTGATAAGTGTCCCTTGGCAGTTTTTTAATTTTTTGTTGACAGCTTATCACTGAAAGAAATTTCCCCTACTACTTGGGATTTTTTCAGAGATCCTGCCAATGAATGCAAAACGGTCTCAATTCCATTTTGTTTATCACTGAGTATTGCAATCAGATATATATCTCCAAATTACATTTGCTGTTTGACTCATTGTAATTGTGATATGGTTTTAAATCTAGTGATTTGAGCCATCTTATCATCTTTCATGTATCATATTTTAAAATTTTGTCATTATTCCAGGGCCGTTTAACTATAAACTTGGGGGCCCCGGGCCAAACTAGTGAGGCTCCTCGTGCCCGGTTGCAGTTTTTTTCCGCACGCCGTTGTTTAAATGTAGTACACAGTATGATAAGCCCAAAAATGACTAAAAAACGTAGAATTGGGTAACCATACTCGGAAAGCACTCGGCGGCCATGCAGTTTTTGCCGATCCTACTAAAGCTAGCATAGGAGAGGAAATACAGACTTCTGATTGGTTGAATACTTTAAAGAGCATTTTGTTTAGGTTCATTTTTTTAATTTATGTAACTTAATCAAACATTTCTGTTTAAAAACCTTTTAAAAGATGGATTTTAATATATTTTTTTTCGATTTTATCATAAGAAGAAAGATTTTCTAGATTATTTTTATATTATTCAACCGATCCGAAGCCTATGTTTTCTTTCTCACTATACTCTATTTCACCTTAACATGGCAGCACTGTGAAAGGTAGAAACAGTAACAATCTGCTGTGAAAAATAGTTCTTTAATATTTTTTAATCTTATGGTGAATATGCGTAGAAATTTATATAATTATGTTTATAAATTAATAAATTCAAGATTTTGTATTTGTAACATATATCCTATCAAAAACATGAATGTGAAAGAACGCCAAGTTCGTAAAAGGTTTTGCTAATAAAAGAAGTGAGATCTAACTGCAAACCAAGTTCTTTCAAAGCTCCTTAAATCATAGCTCCTGTCATGCATAATATTCTTCAATTGCTTAAAATGATTTGGTATGTTACTTGTTATTCAATAGAGCGACTTACAAGTTTTCTGTTATTCAAATTTCTCTATTTAATTGATCAGAACTTAAAGTTGATCACTTAGATTATCAATATCTTAACTTCAATGTAGTTATTCAAACACTTGATTGACTAGATCTTTGCCAATCAGATTCTAGATTAAATTATACTTTTACTCAAACATTAAAGTTAGGGAATGAAAACTTGCCAAGTCGCTCTATTGAATAACAAGTAACATACCAAATCATTTTAAGCAATTGAAGAACATTATGCATGACAGGAGCTATGATTTAAGGAGCTTCGAAAGAACTTAGTTTGCAGTTAGATCTCACTTCTTTTATAGCGAAACCTTTTACGAACTTGGCGTTCTTTCACATTCATGTTTTTGATAGGATATCATTATTTTTTGTCAAATCACTTCTTTTATTAGCGAAACCTTTAATGAACATGGCATTTTTTCACATTCATGTTTTTGATAGGATATCATTATTTTTTGTCAAATAAGTCGGTATTTGTTTCCTTTTTGAAATAAATTGGCTTAATATTAAATTAGTTTTATTTAATATTAATTAATATTACAGCTTTTTCCTGCGTTTATTCACTGTTTCTTTCAGTCAAATTTAAAACTTTTAACATTAGGACTGCTTATGTTCCTTTAAATTCCACTAATAAGGATGTTTCTTTTATGTGATTAGGTACTACTTGATTATCTCGACGACCAAAAAAGTTTGTCTCCAGCTTGGTGATATATGGGTCATTCCACATGAATTCAACCAATGGGTGTTGCATCATAGTCACAGATTTTTTTTTAATTTTTATCATAGACAGTTACAGTAGTGAAACCCTCAAATCTGAAATTTAAAAGTAATTTTCACAATATTGGCTGAGATATAGCCATTTGAAAACTGATCATTTTTACGAAATGGCGGCCATCTTGGATTTGTATCAGTGTCTAAATATGGCCATAACTTGACAACTAATGGCTCAAATTTTATATATCTGGTAGCAATTTGAAGCTATTTGTACAAAGAATGCATATTGCACATCAAAACAATAATAAATTTTTATTTCTTTACTTTTTATTGTGTGCAAAGTGAAAATTTCACCCCAAAAAAGGGCAGATTGTAATGGCTCATAAAAAAAATGAATCATCATGAATTTTTCTGAAACTTGGTAAAAACATTGCTCCATCTGTGTGCTTTAAATAAAATAAAAATTGGAAAGGTAAAATTTGTTGTTTTAAAATAAATGGTTTTTTACACATAAGGTGTCATTAACCAAATAATGATCATTTTAGAATCTGTAAGCATTCCTGATTCAAAAAATAATGGTTACAATAAAATTTTCTAACATCTAAATTAATGTAAAAGTATATTCAAAACCTCATTTCTACTAATTTTGTAGGAATCTGCCCCCTAGCCCCCCCACCCCCCCACCCCCCCAAAAAAAAATAAATAAAATAAATTAGACAATTGAAAAAATTTTACACTGAAAAAGATAAGAAAATAATTAAGGACTATAATGTATAATTATAAAATAACTATAAATGCAATGCATATATATAATATATGATAATTTACTTCACATATAGGGGCAAGTGGGGTGGAATGGGACAGTAGGTTTTTCTCTTTATGTATCATTCTAAATATTTCATCAATCACACATTAGGTGAAGTAATTGTACCCCAATCTTCAGTTAAAAAAAGTAGCTGATTTACATAAGCTTGCAATTATATAAAGAAAACGATTATTTCAAAAATCAAAAGTAAATTTAGTTCATATACTTTTTACGCTTTCTGTATAATGGTTTGATTATGCATAGATATAACAGTTTCTCTATATATGGAACATTATACTGTAAAATTAGAGAGGTAAAATTTGTTGTTTTAAAATAAATGGTTATCTACACATAAGGTGTCATTGACCAAATAATGATTATTTTAAAATCTGTAAGTATTCTTAATTTAAGAAATATTGGTTTAAATGAAATTTTCTAGCATCTACTTAAAATATTGTGTGTATATTATATAATTCAATAAAGAAATATCAATTTGCAGTTATTTACACTAAATATTCATTTTTAAGGTACTTTTTATTTCATTTTATTCAAAATATGATAATATAATTCTCAAAACATATTTACATAAATATTTTAAGTACCTTACTTTGGAATACATGAAAAAAAAGACACATAATATTTTCCCCAGAAATGTTGAAGAAACACTAGCTGTAAATTACAGAGTTGAATTATTCAATTGTGTAATTTAAATAAAATAAATATATATAAATGAGTTAATTGAGTTGACATTTGTTATTTTTTGTTCACACTGAGTTAAAATTTATATGAACAAAAATCTAAATACAATGAGACAAAATAATAATAATAATAATAATAATAATATAATACAAATCCAGGGCAAAACATTGAATATGATGAGAAATAACACATGGAACAAATCTAGATAAAATAAGAACAAAATATTTACTTACATGCATATAACTTTATAATATAATACTTTTTTCTTCAGATTTAAGCTAAAAAGGATTTAATCAGTTTTAAAGTTTAAAAATAATGCTTGAATTGTTCGAGTTTCCTCTGGTGCAACAGTATATGTTCTTCCTGTAACAGTTACAGGAATAGACACTTTTATTATTTGTTCATACAGAATCCAACAAACATCTGAGGATTTTGGCCATGAATATGAAGAATTAGCACCATGAGGATACATGAACATAATTTTATAGTCGGTGAGTTCTTCACAGTAATCTAAAATTTTCCCAATCCACCAATTTATCCCATATACACATGCAACATATTGTTCACTTTTAAATATCAATAATCTGACAATTTCATTGATTCCCAAAGAAGCAATAAATTTTGTTGATGAACTGTCTGAAACCCTGGAAACCAGCATTTGACAATCATTGATTGGTACAAAGCAGTGATTCAGTCTTGTTTCTATGATTGTATCTGCTTTTGCATACCTATCTGCTAATTGACTGTTTGCGGTTTCAATTTCAGATTTTGTTACAAAAAAACTTTCAATTCTTTTAACAGATTCTTTTACAAAATTATAGAGATCAAATGCATTTAATATACCATCTTTAAATGGATGCTGAAGACTTGAAATAATCTTTTTCTTTATATAATTGCAAGCTTATGTAAATTAGCTACTTTTTTCAACTGAAGATTGCAGTACCATTACTTCATCTAATATGTGATTGATGAAATATTTAGAATGATACATAAAGAGAAAAACCTACTGTTCCATTCCACCCCACTCGCCCCTATATGTGAAGTAAATCACCATATGTATGCATTGCATTTATAAGTATTTTATAATTATACATTATATTCCTTAATTATTTTCTTATCTTTTTCAGTGTAAAATTTTTTCAATTGTCAATTTTTTTTTTTGGGGGGGGGGGGCTGGGGGGCAAATTCCTACAAAATTAGTACAAATGAGGTTTTGAATATACTTTTACATTAATTTAGACGTTAGAAATTTTTATTTTAACCATTATTTTTTAAATCAGGAATGTTTACAGATTCTAAAATGATAATTACTTGGTTAATGACACCTTATGTGTAAAAAACCATTTATTTTAAAACAACAAATTTTACCTTTCCAATTTTTTTTTAATTTAAAGCACACAGATGGAGCAATGTTTTTATCAAGTTTCAGAAAAATTTATGATGATTCATTTTTTTATGAGCCATTACAATCTGCCCTTTTTTGGGGTGAAATTTTCACTTTGCACATAATAAAATGTAAAGAAATGAAAATTTATTATTGTTTTCATGTAAAATATGCATTCTTTGTACAAATAGCTTCAAATTGGTACCAGATATATAAAATTTGAGTCATTAGTTGTCAAGTTATGGCCATATTTAGACATTGATACAATTCCAAGATGGCCGCCATTTCGTAAAAATGGTCAGTTTTCAAATGACTATATCTCAGCCAATATTGTGAAAATTACTTTTAAATTTCAGATTTGAGGGTTTCACTACGATATCTGTCTATGATAAAAAATTTTAAAAAATCTGTGACTATGATGCAACAAGTTTTCTTTAAATTGGTTGATTTCACATGGAATGACCCATATCGCCAAATTGACGACAAAAATTACCTGCCAAAAGTGATGCTAACTTGGCGCTATTTCTGGTATTTCGCCAAATTCCCATAGACTCCCATTGTAATCTGGCAAATTATCCAATACTGTTTTTAGAGCAATGACAGCCGCCATCATTTTGACATTTTTTTAAAATCGGTTTGCTAACTTACCAATATTGCTGATATTGCTATTTAGAACGCTTTTTGCGCATTTTTACCCTTTTTAAATTTTGTATTTGTTAACAAATGTTCTTAGTGATCATTTGTATGTAATAAACATGCCAAATTCGATGTTTCTAGGCCCTTAACATACAGCCATCGCATTTTTAGAATTTTTTTTACTCTTTTAATTCCTTTGGATTAGTGGCATCGACATAAGATAGAGCCTAAATTGGAGCAAGGAATGTCACCATCCTTTTGATATCATTACTTTTAAGATCGGGTGGTTGTTTGCTGAGACTGAGATTGCTTAAAAATCCCAATTTAGAACAGTTTTAGAACGCTTTTCGTGCATTTTCACCCTTTTTGAATTCCTTATTTTTTAGCAAATGCCCTTAGAGATAATTTTTATCTTATAAATAAGTAACATGCCAGATTTTGTGCTTCTACGCTCTTTAGTAAAACAAAAATCTCATTTTTAGAATGTTTTTTGCTTCTTCACCCTCTTATGGTTAATGGTATACACATAAAATATAGCATATATTTGAACCGGGGTGAATACCATCATTTTGGTACCATTAATTTTGGAATCGGTTCATAGTTTCAGAAATTAGCTCCGATACTCGCCAAAAAAGACATCAACTTGGCACTATTTCTGATATTTCGCGAAATTCCTGTAAACTCTAAAATGCCAAACTTTATAATTCTAGTCCCTTAACATACAGACATCGCATTTTTAGAACGTTTTATGCTCTTTTACCCCGTTTGGGTTAGTGGCATCGACATAAGATATAACCTATGTTGGAGCAAGGACTATCATCATCATTTTGATATCATTACTTTTAAGATCGGTTTGTTGTTTGCTGAGATTGTGTTAAAATCGCTATTTAGAACATTTTCAGAATGCTCTTCGCAAATTTCCACCCCTTTTAAATTTGGTATTTTTTAGCAAATGGCATTAGTGATCATTTATATCTTATAAATAATTAACATGACAAATTTTGTGTTTCTAGGCCCTTCAATAAAACAAAAATCACATTTTTAGAATGTTTCTTGCTTCTGAACCCTCTTTTGGTTAGTGGCACAGACATAAGATATAGTCTATATTTGAACCGGGGCGAATACCATCATTTTGGTACCATTACTTTTGAAATCAGTTCGGTAGTTTCAGAGATTAGTCCCGATACTCGCCAAAAGTGACGCCAACTTGGCACTATTTCTGGTATTTTGTGAAATTCTCATAAACCGCCATTGTAATTCAATAATTTATCTTCTAACAACCATTAATGTTTAATTAATGGTGATTTCTGATTTTTTCCTATTTATAGATCCAATAACCTACCTCCACACCAAATTTCAACTTCCTAAGTCACCTGAAAGTAGTCAAACATTTCTATGAGTGAGTCAGTGGGAAAAACAGTGGTTTCCAGACGCCAATTTCTCAAAAACGGTAAAAGATTTTTAAAAAAATTTATAGGATTCGGAAATTAGAAGATGGTCTTACACGACACAAAAAATTGCGATTGTGCAGGTCAAATAGAATTTAAGTTATTGAGGGGTCAAAAGTAGCCTGAAATGGTTCGGGTAATATAACCCACGATCGGTGTGTCGACTTTTACTTTTTGAACTTGGCTGACACACTGCCGTGTGTCTAGATTTAAAGTAATTTTTCTGTTAAAATTATTTAATTCAAAAGTAATTTCTATTTTAAGTATATGTACAAAATAAAAAGCTTGGCATAAAAACTCTCTTGGTGAGGAACCAATCTTCAAGGTTAAATTACTGGCGCGCTTTTTAAGCGTCCGTGCCAGCAACAATGCTCTGTCACTCATCTCATTCTTATAGCTTTTAAGAAAAGTTTTGAAGCAAAAAATTATTGCTATGTATATTAATATGTTCCTACTTGGAAAATCAATTGTTTGATAACTATTAAGATGCCACTTCACTCATGAAAAATCCTGTTCGCTAATATTACTTTTATGGAAGAAAATTTAAAAAATATCTAATTTGCATTTCAGTATTTTTAAATCATTAGCTTTACATTTCATAGCTGAGATCGACAGTGTTGAATTTAGATGCTTTTCTCTGGAAGGGAATTCTGCGACTTTGGGGGAGAGGGGATATTTTAAAGTTCAATTTTTAGACATTGAAAATCAATAATCTCAAATTTTTCAGGGGAAGAGGATCTCATTGTTCTGGGAAGGAATGACGGACAGGCCACCTCTTGAATTCTACACTGGAGATCGAGCGTCACAAATATGCTTTTTTAATTTTTTGAATTTTGTTTTAATTTTTTTTTTAAATGGTTTTATTTCGGTAACGAAATCTGAAAATTGAAAAATCCCCCCTCCCTCCCCAACAATATACTATGAAATATTTTGAAATAAATTAAAAAGAATGGTAAAACTAAGAAAAGAATAATAATACTATTTGTTATTTTAATAAATGATTATGTAATAAAATTAATTTCTTAAGAAATTCAAAATATACCGATTTTTACACATTCATAATATATTTTTCTGCTAAAATGACGATTTCCCTTGTTTATTAGCAATCCTGTGCTGTCCGAACAAACTCTGGTTTCTATGGCAACAGCTACAATTCGGCTCTTGTAGTATAATCAGTGCTGCCAAGTTAAGGTGAAATGAAGTATAGATTTGGTGGGATCGGCAAACATGCAGGGGCGACATGACACATACGACTCGACAATCTGCTATCTGCTCTAGAGCTGCTTTTGCATGCAAAGCGTATGGAGTATACAGGGGTGATTCTCGTCCGAAAATTCCGAAATTTCCGAAAATTTAAGGCATCCTCGTCCGAAAATTAGAAATTGGGTTATCAGTTCCGCATAGTTGCCAACTTGTACGGTTTTGCGCACGGAAAAAACAGTTGCGTAGAAATGCAAATTTCGTGATATGATCGCTGAAATAGCATACATTTTGTCAATATTTCGTGGAAAAACGACGATTTCATCAATGTTTTTGTAAACGAACTTTGTCAAAAGATCGATGAAAAACGCGAATTTCCTGTGCGGATAGCGGAAAAAACGACAATTTCACCAAATATCGCAGGTAAAACGCAGATTTCTTCTGAAGACGCCGATTTCGTCTAAAGATTGCGGATATAACGCCGATTTCGTTAAAAAATCGCGGGAAAAAACGCCGATTTCGTTAAAAGATCGCTTAAAAATATTTTGTCAAAAGAATATTTAAAAAAATACGCAGATTTCATCAAAAAATCACGGAAAACCGCCGATTTCGTCAAAAGATCGCGGGAATAAAACGCCGTTTTCGAGAAACAATCGCGTAAAAAAGCAAATTTTGTCTAAAGATCGTCGAAAAAACGCCGATTTTGGCAAAAGCTCGCGGAAAACCCGCCGATTTCGTCAAAAGATCGCGGAAAAACTGCCGATTTTGGCAAAAGATCGTGGAAAAACCGCCGATTTTGCTAAAATATTGCTGATTTCCTCTGAAGATAGCGGGAAAACGCCGATTTTGTCCAAAGATCGCTGGAGCCCCCCCCCCTTTCCCCACCGATTTCCGAAAAAAAATTTTCATCCAGAATCACCCCTGGGAGTATATTGACTGTCATGTAAAATATCTAAATTTCTTTATCAACCGTACCTATCTTTTTAAATATTTACTTTGTCAATTTCTCCATATCCTTAATAGCATTCCTTTCTAATGTTTTCAGGCAATTGTGCATTCGCGTGCTTATTTTCTCCCTTGCCGTGTTGTTGGAGTGAATTCGGCGCTATCTTATGGCAACCCTTTTTTTACCCGCACGCTTCGAATCTCTCTCATCTTGCAGACACTCAGAGCAGTTAGATCGGTACTTGCAGATAGTTCGCGTGTCGTTCTGCGCCTCCTTGGGGCTTCGGCCTTTGGGAGCGCGTCCAAGACTTTCCTTACCTTAGTTAACCATATTCCGGTAATGAATTTACCAAAATAGTTAGTTGGATTTTTGCATGACAGTAATCGTGAACCAGCTTTTGTTCTCGTGCTGATAATTCATCTTTAAGACCTTGAATCATGCACATGCCGTTCAAGTGAAAAACCTCAAACATGTGGTCCAGCGACGATACAGAGATTACCAGAACCGAGCCAAGGATTCTGCCCGTAATTGTGTCATCAATAAAGGAATTCCAGTCATAATCCAGTGTTGTGGTTATTTATTTTTGAAGAACTGAGGTAACGTGTTTTCTATATTTTATTAAAAGTGACTACTCCATTCCTGGGCTTTGCATTAAATGATGCCTCTTCCATAGTTAGCAGAAGCAACTGGACTGCTCTTATTTGATTGTCTGTGAACTCCTATGACATCACCCAGTTTAATTACTTAAAAATTAAAATCAATGATTTCTTTAACCATCTGTTTGGGGCCCCTCATGCTTGGAGGCCCCTGCAGTAGTTACGGCCCTGCATTATTCCATGATAAATCTTATTATCGTATTGCACATTCACCCATTAGCCATATTACTTTGTTGCATTTTCCAAGAAGTAATTTTCAGAACATGCACCAGTGTTGAAATTGAAAAGAGTGTACCTTTTTTAAAAAAATACATAAGTGAGCTATAAAATATTATACCAGGTTCACATGATTGGAAACAACGTGATTTTCTCGTTCCAGGCGTTGTGTTGATTACTTGCCATGTCAGATCAAGTTTTGCTTTTATTCTTTGTATTTTTTCTTATGATTCATGCAAGACATTGATTCCAGGACCAACTTTCCTTGCAGTTTCAGCACACTTACATGATATTCTAAGATTTATACTTCTGGCTTGAGTAGCATCATGGAGTTGATGCTTAATAGTCCCACCAATGCCATCAATACATTATTTTCTGTGTGATGTTACTGAAAAATGCCAGATTGTTGGGAATTTGTTTTGTGTCATTGAAAATATCATACATTTTTGTTTGAAGTGTAGATATGTTTCATCAGATTGGAATTCAATCTCTTTTACTTTTAACTTTGAATTATTTATCATGAATTTTTCAATAATCAAATTGTTAAACACTATAACAGCATATTTATTTAGATTACCATAATCAGATATCACTATATAATTCTCTGAAGAAACAGTGACTGGGTCACTATCACAATAATATACCATTGTGTTATATATAGCAGAGGAAGTATTCTGCGAATGAGCATATTGAATCTCATCCTGATAAATATGCAAATAGTTTTCACTGAAATCAGAAGTTTTTCTATTTGGCAGATTTTCTTTTAAATTGTAGAAAACTTTAGATTGTGTACATTTAACACAAAAAAAATACCGTAGCTATCAATATTAAGTTAAATAATAACTTTCAAATCGCAAGATTAAGGCAAAACTGCTCGAAAAAAATAATTGTGACAGATAATAAATCTGTCACAAAGAAATTAGTATCAACATAATTATTTGGAAACTATTACATGCGTTCTAAATTTAAGCATTTTGTTGAGTTCAGTTATAAAGAAATATTACTGCCATCAACACTAAGTTAAATAATTATAACACTAACTTTCAAAGCAAAAGATTAAAGTAAAGTTGCTTAAAAAACTAATTGTGACAGGCATGACAAAATTTAATGCTTTATATTTCACTCAAATTTTAAATTTATCTTTCAATTTTTTCATGAACTGTTCCTTTTGACATATAGGAAGAGAAAATAAAGTGTTGATTTTTATCAAGTAGATTTTCTTGAAAATTAAAAAATCAACATTTTTTGTGACGGACATGACATGAAGACATATAAAATTTGGGGGCAATAGCAAAATAATTAAAATGTTTTGAGTGAAAATTTTGGTGTTTTTAAGCATACTGTTAGCCATTCTTTTAAAAGATATATTTGTTTCAAAAATCTATGTGGTATTTAAATGCTTCAAAAGACATTAAACTAGGGGTAAAGGTACTTAGTCTTAAGATTAATTAACTATAAAAAAAAAAAAAAATTATTTTCACAAATATCTTATTATATCTTGTTATTTTCATTAAATTTGACTTATTTTCTATCAATTGAATAAAAAAAATACTAATTTAGTTCAAATTTAAAAAATGAGGTCCATGTCGCATTTTCATGGAATTTACCAGACATGCATATTATAAGTATTGCCAAATGTATATTGATAATATTGTACAATTTACATATAATTCAAAGATAAAATTTTAGGTTATGAAAAAATCTTCATCAAAATCTACATAAAATGCATGGAAACTAGAAATCAGGTGTCAAAAATTAAATCAACCTTCAATATTTTAGTTAAAATAAAAACATCTGCACCACATAGGCATTTTAAAACAATTAGAAAAAAAAAAAACTAATTTGCTAACTTTTTAAGTGCTGGTTTAGAAAAATGAGTTTAACAGCTTTATCAGTCAATTTCTAATTTCTGAATGTACCAAACCAAAGGCAGAAAACATTTGTTCTACTGTGGCAGATGAAGCTATTGCAGAAAAAGCTAGATGATTATGCATGCTATAATTTTTTTAGAATCAGCCTTTTTGATAACTAAAACATAGCTTTCACCATTCTAAAGAGTTGTGATCGACTATGTTAAATTCAAAAGAAAATTCATTGACTGATTAATTTTGCTCAAGCTTTAATATAATAGGCATCACCAAAGTAGAGCACCAAGTCATTCAGAATGATTTATTGAAATTTTCAGGAAGATGGGGGAGGGGGGAATATATAAGTACTAATGTGATATGCTTAGCAAAGGATGGAACTACTGACATTGCATTATCAATAAATTATTAAGTATAGTGGGTCTTTTCCCTCATTTTGAACATAACATATTGGATTTACACATGACCTAACTTTGTAATATAAAACTATCAATTTTCTTTATTTTTGTGATTTCTGCCATTGCTGTTACTATTTTCACGCTAACTCTTCAGACCTGTCAGTACCCAAAAGAGTGTACATACCCCAAGTTGGGAATCTCTGTTCTAATTCATAAGCGAATGTTTTTGTGACCTGATGATAAATTCCACCCTTACTCATGCATTGGTAGGTGCATGCCATTGTAGTCACTCCTAATAATGTTTCATTTTCATAGCTTTTTGAGCATTGTTACAAAAGTTAGAACACATACCCAAATACTTTTGTGCAGTCCTTTAAAGAATTGTGTAATTTCTTTCCACCCCCCCCCTTTTTTTTTTCTCAACAGTATGCACAATTGAAAATTCCATGAATGTGTACTTTTTTTATTCTACTGTACTGTATGTCTTGAAGATATGCTTTTAAATTTAAAATGTAGATATCTTTATTTTATTTTATTTTTTTATCATAAATTATTAATGTACAAGTTCAAAATGACATTTAAAAAATTTTTTTAGATTTTAGTTACCAATTGCCATCAAGACCTTCTTTTTCATAAGCCAGTTGTTCAGCCTTTATTAAGACTTTTAGCATCCTGTGGAGATTGTGCTCCTGTTGATATTGAGAAGCGTTTAGTCATCTTGTTGAACACATTGTGTGTTTGTCTTACTCAGTTCCCTGATTTGCTTCAAGTATTTTTTGGAGCTAGCTCTGACCATGGATCAACAAGGTCAGAAAAACGAGACATGTATGTTATTTGCATGGGTTTGTTATGAATCTTATTTTACTTTATGCTTTTTAGTTTTCCATATTATTTAACCATTATGTCTTTTTCTTTCTTTCATTTTTTTCCCTGTCAGTTTCCATTTCTAATGGTGAATATTATCCTTTATTTATTTTTTAATTTACTTCATAAAGCTAGTCGCTTTATGTTCATTTTAATTGTATTTAAATTAATAATCATGGTAATTATTTTTCCTTATTTGTTATGTTATTTTAATTGAATTTTAATCATAGTTTTTTTAAATTGATTTCACTGAAATATTTTTATATTCTTTTTATGTCCGTTATGTGAAATTCTTTGATTTTCATGATATAGTTGTTGTTACCTCTTTATAACATAGTATATATAAAACTCTTCATTAATACTAGTTTTATTAAAAATTTTTTTGAAATATTTAATTTTTCAATTTTTTTCTTCATTTCTTTTAATTTTTTAACAGTATTATTTAATGATTTTACTCAACATATTAAATCAAAAGTGATTTTTAATCATCTTTTAGTATCTTTATCATATAGAAAACTGAAATTAAATGTTGTGAATTTTTTAAGAGTATACTGAGTTGTAAAAAAACTAGATTAAACTTTAAGAAAAGCCACACCAGTGGCTTTTATTGGTTTTAACCAGCTTTTTTGGCAAAAATTGTCCTTTTCTGACCATAATTGGCTCTTTTACAATGAAACATTTTAATATAATCTACACTTTTTGAAGTGTATTTTAATTAGTTTTAAAGACATTTAGTTGAGTTAAAATGTAATAAAAAAATCCAAATTTCAATATTAAAGAATTAATATCAAAATAACTCATAGATGGGCTTACTGGTGATTTGTAGTCAGAATTGCAAATATGTCAGCTGAATTTTAAGAGCCATCACAATTGCTTTATCTGGTTTACACTGGTTTTTAATCCTCTTTTTTCCATTGTTATTGCTTTATATAATAAACTAGCAGTCTATGCCTGCTACACTGGTCCTATTTTTCAAAATAAACCTTTGAATCGAATAAAATATAACAATGAATAATGTAAAATACGTCATATTCATTGTTATATTTTATTCGATATTAAGACGATATGGATTCCTATCTGTATTTTATTTTCTGATTTCAGGAAATGGTTTAAATGCCATTTTGTTTATACTTTAAAATGTGTTGGACACAATTTGAGTTATATGAGTTAATACTCCATATTCGTCCTGGATAGCTCAGTTGGCAGAGCATTGACAGCTTCAACTAAGATTCATGTTTGGTTCTTGTTTGAAAAATTTTTCGCCCAATTGTAAAATTACAGCTCACCTCAATTAGAATACTGTGTTAAAATAAATCTAGTCTAAAATTTAAGTTATTATGCCCCAGCTATTTTAGTTAATTCATTACAGTAAGACTTAATAGGAAAATGAAACCGTTATGCCAACAGGAATATTCTTTCATTACTACACTACTGAAATTTAGTGTATTAAAATTATTGCAAAGATTGTACATAACATTGCAATAATGTTCTGGCAATTCATTTTCATTTGTTAATTTTTTAATTCCAGGCATCTTGACTTGTGTGATTCTAGTAATTTAAATACTATTTCACATTCTGTCATACTTTGTAAAACGCAAGTCTGCCACAGTTTTTCATATTTCAGTTCTAGTAGAAAAGATGTGCTTAAAACTTAATAGCAGTAAATAAGACTATAGCTTCCATCATCAGTTAAAATGCAACTCTCTTTTAATACAACATGAAAGATTCTCTTAAATAGTAAAAGAAAACCTTGTTTTAATTCATGATATTCTTTAAAAAGATAATCTTTATCAATTGGATTCACAAAATTTAGAAATCTTCCTGTAATTTTATAACTAAACGACATTGAATAACATGTTATACACCTATATAAAAATAGTATTAGAAGTATAAATTTTCAAAAAAACTAACTTTCCAAAAGAAAACTTTACAAAATGGCATAAACTTTATACTTGAAATGCAGAGTTGCATTTTATATATCTTTTGTAAGGAGTTCATCATGAAAGTTTTGCTTGAAACAAAAGCGATACTTTTAATATTGTATTTAATATGTTAATTAGAAAGATATCCGCTTAAGGAAAATTAGCCCTGAAAGCTATGAACAACAACATAATGAAAATGGAAAAACTCACCATAATCTAAAAACAAAGAATTAATGTGTAATGACAAACAGATGATCTAATTTTCTTTTTAATCAATTTTTCCAAAATTGCAAGATTTATGCAAATAATATTATATATATAAAATCCCTCCATGTATAACAATTCCAGGGTCAACCCATCCACGAGAAAAAACACCTATTGTGACCAATGACAAATTCCGTTGTGAAAAGTTATCTCCGATTTTCAAGGCTATCAATTTTTTGTCCAATGCAAACGTTTCAGAGTCGTAATGGAACATTCTCATTTGTCAGATTTACAGTTTGAGCTGTAAATGACATCACTACATTTTACTGTGCTTTGAAATCTTATCTCTATTTCAGACACAATATTCACACTGTTAAAAATTTGACTCATTTGCTGCAGCATCACTCCACCGCTTTTTTAGAAAACGATTACTTTGCTGTGTTATGGAGCATTCTCATTGGTCATAAAAGAGACATTCTATAAAAGCTGCAGAGTGATGCTGCAGTAAATGGGTCAAATTTTTAGCAGTACACTGTTAAAAATTTGACCCTTTTGCTGCATCATCACTCCCTAGCTTTTATAGAATACACTGTAAAGTAACACACACAAAGTTACTGTTTTCTAATAAAGCGTTGGAGTGATGCTACAGCAACTGTTAAAAATTTGACCCATTTGCTGCAACATCACTCCACTGCTTTTATATAAAGTGGTTACTTTTACTGTGATATGGAGCATTCTCATTGGTCATAAAAGAGACATTCTATAAAAGCTGTGGAGTGACGCTGCAACAAATGGGTCAAATTTTTAACAGTGTAATACGGTAAAGTAATCATTTTCTATAAAAGCTGTGTAATGACGATGCAGCAAAACAGTCAAACTTTTAACAGTGTTTAATTAATTTTTATTCAAAAAAAGCGAAGATGCGTTTTAAATACAGTACTGTTAGAATTTTTATATTTGTGTTGCTTTATTTATTTATTTATTTATATTTTTATTTATATATTTATTTATTACAGCCGTGAATGACTTCATTGTCACATAACGAATCACTATTGGTTGGTTGGCAGGCGGCTTGAGACTTATGCTTCGCCATAGGCGGCTTTGTCTCGACTACTCGACATCACTATTGTTTACTCTTTATTGTATTAGCACATGTCTCAGTACTTGCCAACCAACCAACCAACTCTTTATTGTTGACATTTGTTTTCGATCTTATAAAGTATTTTCTGCCGACCCAGTGGCGTGGTTGGTAGCGGCAGCTGCTCCCACACCGCTGGTTCCTGGTTCGAGTCCAGCTAGCGGCATTGGTGTCTGTTTTGTCCCTGTGATGTGTATTAAATATATGTACTGGATTTTCTGTAATAATAAAGTGTTCTGTATTTGCTTCTGTGTATTCTGGATCAATCGAGGCAACAGCCATTGTAGCTATAGGCCTCAAAGCACTGTTCACTCAAACTCAAAACTCAAAGTATTTTCTTTTAACAGGGTTCGTACAGACTCCTTGGACTCCTTAGAAACTACTTAGAAATGAAAACGTTCCCAAGTAGTACTTAGAACTACTTGGATAAATAAAACACTCCTTCGAAACTCCTTAAATTGTATTGCAGTTTTGCGCGCAAACGATATTGCTCCCGTAAAAAAAATCACGATTGTAAAACGCACAGTAAGCCTTTTATGCAAGTCATTCATCAGAAGCACAGCAGTGATTGCTTGAGATCATACTAATAACACCAAAGTGATTTACTTTTCATGGCCATAAGGGACAGAAAAGTGAAAAGAATAATCCAGACACACCTCTAAGCTTCTAATTTCAAAAAGTGATTACACTATGAGGACGTTTTCAACATCATATAGGAAGTTCGCGTTGCTAAATCGTAAGTGTAGTTTCAGTCCCAAGTTCGTAGATAATCCATGAATATTAAGAAAGGCAAAAAGGAAGGCTGTTATCTGGAGACAAGTTTTTTATTAAATTCACAGTTCCAAGAATGGTTGCCGTGCCAGAGAGGGACCCTCGCAGAGATAGGTCCGATCGCTAGTACTTACAGAGAAGGAGTGGAGACAAATACATTTTTCACATCGTCAAGTGTTGGCGCGATACATGTACATAAAAATAGCCAAAAACGACTGATAAGCACAAATTGCGGTGAGAGAAGGCACTTGGAGAGTTTCCGTTAAATAGACTTTCAATGATATGAACCAAAGTGCATGATTTGAAATAATTAACGCCAAATGATAAAAGATAGCATATGGCTCGGGAAACCACAAAGATTGCATTCTTTACATAGGGTTAACAAAAGTCTCACGGGCTCAGAAAGGAAATGAATTCTAATGAAATAAAATAAGACAAACCTAATACATCTGTTTCTTAAGTGAGTAGCGTTTAGCTATGAATAAATACAGCCTAGAAATAACTCTTTAAATGGTTGTTGCTATGGGAAAATACTTACAGTTACATGAACAAACGGATGTACGTTGTGGTTTTAAAGAAAGAATTAGAGATAACTGAAATTATATTTTAAAGAAAAAATGGACGTTAGTAACTGAATAGAATTAAAGGGATTAAAAATCTAGCTTATTAAATAAAGTTACAAATTAAGGGAATATTATAATTTTAACTAAAGGGGAAAACAATTATTAATTAATATGTAAAGGAAAACGCCTTTACATATATCTCCCCGACGACCGACAAAGAAAAAGCGTGAAACGCGGGAGATAAAATAAAATAAAAAAAAAAAAAAAAAAAAAAAAAACACATGCCTCCTCTCAATGCTACAACACCAACTCATATAAACAAAACATATTATTAAAGAGGAACTGGTGATAACTTGTCTAATAATGCAATACTCAAGTAGTAAATAAGAAAAGATATCATGTCTCAATTTTTAAAATATGCTAACAAGCATGATAAAACAAGTAGGTACCTATAAAACTTGCAAAAAGTCTTTTTTTTTTAAACTGCAGTGAACTTCTGGACAGCTGTATATTATCTTGTTTCTTTTTTTTCTGTGTGCACACTCAATATTATTCCAGAAGATTTTAATTTAGATTGCTTGAAATTTCTATTCAAGCCACAGCAATTTTTTTATTGCTTAAACGAGTTGGTTACTTTCCAACTTCTACTTTATTATTATATTTTTGAGACATGAATTATATTTAAAAAGGTAAAATAACACATAAAATATTGAATATATATTATATAAGAATACTATCAAACATTTTGAGAATTCTGTGACATATAAGTTTTATAACTACAATAAAAGGAGGAGCAAATATGGCAGAATTATATGATGAAACCTGACTTTATCAATGATTCTCTGTAAAAAATAGTCTGTGTACTGATATAGACTATATTTAATTTAGGCAAAAAAAAAGCAGTGGTGTACAATGATCTTCTTAAAAAATGTAAGAAAAGTAGCTTCCTGCAAAAGATTTAATGTATAATGTGTGAAGAAAAAAATGTAAGGCAGGTTAATGTGAACTGTACACAAGCGTTAAAAGAATAGATGTATGTGTGCGTGTGAGAGTGCAGCCCGAAACACCATTCGTTGTAGTAACTGAAGACTATCAGCATGCGGCTGCATATGTGAACATGAAAAGAGAACAAAAAAATAATGTTTACCTGTGTACAAACTGACCAGAAATAATGAAAACTTTACAAGTATATCGCGTGTAATATCTTAATGGACAATAAAAGAGCATAATGAAAAAAAACTGACATGGTATACATCTATTAAATTGAGAAAAAAGTCCTGTTAAATCAAATTTCCGCTATGCACACTACCAAAAAGAATGAACGTAAACCCGGTGTAGTATGGAAGAAAACTGAAAATTGTAACCGTAACTACAAATTAATTTTAAAAAAATCTGGCAAAACACATGAGCGGTGTATGTAATAACAAAATGTGCAAAAAAAAAGAAAAAAAATCAAACAAATTTCTGACAAAAGTGTAAACAATCATATGAACTATGTGAAAGAAATCATCATGTGTGAAAGTAACAGGAACTGACATAGCAAACTCACATAAAAAAAATCGAAATGTAAAGGGCTATAGTACCAGTGCACACAAAGAACTGAAAACACAAGGAAGTAGTATTCTTGTAAACAATGAACTAATGTGTAATGTGTGTGAAACAAAATTTTGGGTACTGAGAGACCCAAACCATGAGCAACGTGCGTAATATCCTATGAACAAAAATGCAATGAACTAATGTGTAAATTCAATGAACAAAAGTTCCTCCTGTACACTAAGCACAAAACCCATTGTGTTACGTTTAGAAATTTACCGTTGTTTAGACTGCCAGTTAAGGGTTAAATTACGAAAAAAAAAAACAATATTGCTATAATTTTGTTATAAAAAGCACAACAATGTCCAAACAGTGAATGAAGAAAAAAGACAACGAAAAAAAAATTCTTGTGAAGTGAAAAAAAAATGTGGAATTTCTAAGGTAAATTCTATCCAATACATCCTAAAAATGTGAAAAATCCATTACTTTTTTTTTTTAAAAAAAGAGGCTTTTTTTTAGGAGTAAAAATGCTACAACAATATACCTTCTTTCCTAAAAAAAGAAAATACAGTCATGAAAAATAAATAGAGCAACATAGTAAACAACCAGTATGTGTGTAAAAAAAAAATCAATGAACAAATGTGTAAAGTGTAACAAGGGTCTGGTTAAACTCTAAACCAGCTACCTTGAGTTTCGTGTAAATCATCAATGAACTACTATGTATGAGGAAATAAATATACTGTCGAATACTATATTAGCAAAAGAATACAACTAATAATAAAATAAAATGATTGCATACACAATATTATTGAAATTAAAGTGCAAGTAATTTAAAATTTTATTAAGAGGCATCAAATCTAAAATTAAAAAAATCCTTTTTTTTTTACCTGATCCAGTCGTGAAAGATGATATGTATGAAAGCAGGCAAAATAACAAAACTTTATACACCGTCATGAACTTTGAAGATATGCTGTCATATATTTGAGAGAAAAAATTGAAATAAGCAATATTGTTATCGAGTCACTATTTGTACAATTAGTGAATTATCACCTGTGTGTTTACCTGTGTAAAAAAAATTCAAACCTACAAATTATTTCATGCATAGAAATTTAGATGCATGTGCAATCACTGTGTACAATTAATTTATGTAGGTACTATATGTAAAACAAAAAAAAAAAAAAACCATAAATTACTCCAAGTGTTTGCGTTGTGTAAATAATTAAAATATTAAAAAAAATCGTGTAAATAACTCCATTTCAGTCTTTGACCAAGCAAGCGGCCAACTTGCTCATTCAAATCCTGAAATCAAAACATCAGACACATTGCTGCTCCCGGGAAAACAGCGCCGTGAATGATGACCTATCACAAAAATAAATTTAAAATTTTATGACTGCCAAAATAAAAGAACAAATACATAAAAAAATGTACTATGTAGGGGTATGCCAAATGCCACACATACCAAAGTGTAAAAATTAAAATGCTGCTACTAGAATGTGTATTGTGTGACTATCTTTCATTTAAGAAGAGGGGAAAACGAGATAGCATCATCTCTGTGTGTGTAAGATTTCATATTACATCATGAAAGTGACTCAAAAAATATCTAATGGTTATGACAGAAAATCGAATCAAATAGAAAAACTCATTACTGAAAAATAATATGTGTATTATTATTATTATTATTATTATTTTAGAAGACACAGGAAGTAGAGAAATGGATTAAAATCTGCCCTCTACATAATAATAATAACTGCCAACTTACTATTGTAGGAAAAATAAGTTTAACTTGCTCCTTTTTTTTTTTTTCTTACAATGTCACAGATGCAAAAGTTGAACTTTCGAAGCCCAATACTGGACTCTCTATTTAAAATTGTGTGTTTAGGTATGATACACAAATAAAATGTATAGTACTTAAAATATAAAAGTGGGATTGTCACTCTTACTTGTATATACAATAAACATAAACAAGTGTAGGTATATAAAAATTCACAGCAAACATATATAGGTATAAGAGAAAAACCACAAGAAAAGTATGATGTCTATATATATTAAGTGTACAAGTCTCAAAATTATTAATTGCAAAGCTAGTTTTTTTTATCTCAGCTAGAAGAGAAATTTTATTTTTATTTTATTTTATTTTATTTTTTATTTTTTTTTTTTTGTGAACAAATACTACTCTTTTTTTTTTAAGGTGTGTAACTATTTCATAAGAAAAACAAACAGTGTGACTTTAGTCAAGCAAACTGCATTGCAAAATATTGTTATTGGAGAGAAGAAAAAAAAGAATAGAATGCAGTGTGACAATAAAGGCACTGAAACGATTATACACAAAAATGCGAACCAGTCACATGGCTGAGTGTATAACCGCAAGCAACCGACATGCAATTCAAGAGCTCCGAAATAGATTAAGTAATCATTTCTGAATTGTGAGTTTGTCACACCGCAGAATATCCCTGCATCACCGGAACATCAAAATAGGGAGAAAAAAAAAAATAACGTAGGACCTCCAAAATGACTACTGGTATACACCTGCATATTATGAATGGTAAAAATCTAAAATGAATAAATGAATATTTACGTTTATGGGGGGGGAGGGGGGGTGTAACTGAAACACGTAAAAATTAAGCACAATGAGGATGCAGCGATACACGTGTAAAATAAAAAATAGATTTCACAAATAATTATTTGAAAGTGTAAACTTGTGTGTAAAAAGGTAAAGTATCGCTGAATCCAACACACTGACTAAAGTCAAACTGTACATAATCTGACAAATTAATTTTTAAAAAAATGTCAACACCAAAACTTATTTTACGCACCCTTGAAATTATTCGAGAACGAAAAAAATACAGTGCAATAAATTAGTGTCTAATGCATTTCACTGTGTATTTCAAAAATAACAATAAGCAATCATTGTTGTCAGAATAAAATTAATTTCAACTTGAAATAGGTGGCTGAGTATAACTGAGAAAGAATTTAATAAGAGTCATGCAAAACAATTTTGAGCACTTTAAAAAAGCACAATCTTTACCTACACCTAATTACTCATGTAAAATATATATTTTTATATGAAAATATGTGACGAATTACACAAAAAAATATGTTCTGCTTTAAATATTAAGACATTTAACGGAACCACAATCTACTACAAATATATCTACTAGATTTTTACTAGCTTGAGACATAATATTATAAAATACCTTTAAATAGCTAAAATATAGAAAACTGTTAAAATATATAAAATGTAATAAAAGGCATAAAATTTCTAAGATGAAATAATATATGCTACAGTATCAATTAAAAATATTAGTACCACAATGTTTAATAGAACGTAAAGTCAGTTTCTTTTTTTGCCAGTCAAAAGAAGTACTGTCCTGGTAAAAACTTCTCTTCCACTATCATATGCTTAGAAAAACATTTTAAGAACACATAAGCCACTTTTCAGTAATCCTGATTTATATTTTATCTATTAAACTTATGTTTGTAATAGACAATAGCAACGGCATACATCCATAAAAACAAAACAACTTTACACTTTAACAAAATTCTTATAAACACTACTTACCATCACAACCAAAATTACTTTTTTTATCAGCAAGTATTAAAATTTGCACAAAGTTATAAAAGCAAAAGATATTAAACTTTTATATCAGATTTATCATAAAATTTCTTCATTCCTTGTTAATCTCCACAGTAGCACAAAACTTGATGAATGCAGTGGATTTAATCCAAGAAAAAAAATCACGAGAAATTACACAATGTGCACAAGAAAAGATATACAGTTACGCTTAAAAAGTTATTATAGAAGTATCTTGTACCAGTATATTTTTGAAACAAAATATTAACTAAGTGTAAGCAAGAAATTTAGCCTTTTATAGGCTAGAATAATGAAAAGTAAAATTAACTTACATAGCCCACTTATGGGGGGAAAAAACCATAATCTTTTACGAAAATATAAGTAAAATCTTGGATTCGTTTACTCTTTTTTTTATTATCCATTTTTTTTAAGAAGGTTGGAACCCAAATAAATCTCAGTGATGCCCGTACGACGAATAACAAAACGAACACATTGTTTCCCGGAAAAATGCATCGTAACTATTCGGCAGAAATTGTCTCTCTTTCTTTCTTCGCATTATAAAGTACAGAAGCACGGTGAATAATTACTTCTTCATCATAGCAGATGTAGAAAGCACAACTGGATGAGTCAGATCTGCTGTGATAGCATTCTAGGCAGATGAAATACAGAGTCCTCAGAAAGCGGGGGGAAGAAAATTTTTCTCTGATCCACTATCGGCATGAAGAAGTAAATAGATGAGTTCACAAAAAGCCTCACAGATGATTAAGGTTTCTACGGCGTCCACACTAGAAGAGTATTTTTTTTTTCTTTTCGCTCTCTCGGTAGTCACTGGAATACATTATTGAGTTCGCACTCATCAGGAAATTCAGCATGGAAACAAATCTAATTTTTCGATGACCGATGACATGTTTAAACACCACAGAATATTCGGTATTGTTATTATGTATTTTTAAATCGTACAATACTGGGATCCCTCTCTGACACTAAAGTATTCATGGACTGGACGTGGCACCAGTTAATTTATATGAGGACGGTTTCAACATCATATAGGAAGTTCGCGTTGCTAAATCGTAAGTGTAGTTTCAATCCCAAGTTCGTAGATAATCCATGAATATTAAGAAAGGCAAAAAGGAAGGCTGTTATCTGGAGACAAGTTTTTTATTAAATTCACAGTTCCAAGAATGGTTGCCGTGCCAGAGAGGGACCCTCGCAGAGATAGGTCCTATCGCTAGTACTTACAGAGAAGGAGTGGAGACAAATACATTTTTCACATCGTCAAGTGTTGGCGCGATACATGTACATAAAAATAGCCAAAAACGACTGATAAGCACAAATTGCGGTGAGAGAAGGCACATGGAGAGTTTCCGTTAAATAGACTTTCAATGATATGAACCAAAGTGCATGATTTGAAATAATTAACGCCAAATGATAAAAGATAGCATATGGCTTGGGAAACCACAAGGATTGCATTCTTTACATAGGGTTAACAAAAGTCTCACGGGCTCAGAAAGGAAATGAATTCTAATGAAATAAAATAAGACAAACCTAATACATCTGTTTCTTAAGTGAGTAGCATTTAGCTATGAATAAATACAGCCTAGAAATAACTCTTTAAATGGTTGTTGCTATGGGAAAATACTTACAGTTACATGAACAAACGGATGTACATTGTGGTTTTAAAGAAAGAATTAGAGATAACTGAAATTATATTTTAAAGAAAAAATGGACGTTAGTAACTGAATAGAATTAAAGGGATTAAAAATCTAGCTTATTAAATAAAGTTACAAATTAAGGGAATATTATAATTTTAACTAAGGGGGAAAACAATTATTAATTAATATGTAAAGGAAAACGCCTTTACATACACTGTTTAATTCCTTTACAGCTAGATATACAACTTTGATTTCTTCTTCCTAATACTATTCATCATCCTCAATTTTGCTGATAACGGTGGATTCAGGGGTGATTCTCGTCCGAAAATTTAAGGCATCCTCTTCCGAAAATTTGAAATTTGGTTATCAGTTCCACATAGTTGCCAATTTGTACGGTTTTGCGCGCGGAAAAAAACAATCGCAGAGAAATGCAAATTTTGGAAAGGATCGCCAAAAAAGTACACATTTCATCGATATTTCGTAGAAAAACGACGATTTCGACAATGTTTTTGTCAACGAACTTTGTCAAAAGATCATTGAAAAACACGAATTTCCTGTGCGAATCACGGTTAAAATGGCAATTTCACCAAATATTGCATTTAAAACGCTAATTTCATCTAAAGACCGCGGGAAAACGTCGATTTCGTCTAAAGATTGCGGATATAACGCAGACTTCGTTAAAAGATCACGGGGAAAAAATGCTGTTTTCGATAAAAGATCGCTTACAAATATTTTGTCAAAAGATGATTGAAAAAAAAAAAAGGCAATTTCATCAAAAGATCGCGAAAAAAAATGCCGTTTTCATGAAAAGGTTGCAGGGATAGAACTTCGTTTTCGAGAAAAGATCATCTAAAAACACAAATTTTGTCTAAAAATCATCGAAAAAAATTTCAGTTTCATAAAGAAAAGAAAAAAAAAAAAAGGGAAAATGACGATTTTGTCAAAAGATCACAGAAAAACTGCTGATTTCAACAAAAGATCGCAATAAATTGCCGATTTTGCTAAAATATCGCAGATAAATCGCTGATTTCATCAAAAGATTGCGGGAAAGTGCCGATTTCATCTGAAGATCGCGGATAACCCCCCCTCCTCCTCTCGCGGGGGATAACTTGTGGAATCCCTGCGGAATTGGGGCTGTGCAAGTGCATGCCACATAAATAACAACAAAAGTGATAAGTCCTAAAAAATTTTTGGACTCCTTGGATTTTTTATGTACTCCTTGGATTTTTTCTTCCCAATTCTGTATGAACCCTGTTTTAAGTATTAGCTAATGGTATAAAATAGTTAATTCACAAATTTTTTAAAATAGCATTATTAGTACATGTTTTTCATTATTAATGCATGTTAATTTGCATGTTTTTTGTGAAATAATTACTGTAATTTTGTGAGTGAAATTCATTAGCGGCATATTCTATGCCATTATTTTACCCATTCAATTAATAATTTGGCTACCCTGTCATATTCATCTGGAAATGGCCAAAATGGGAAAATTTTTTATACATTTTGGATATTTTTATTTTCTCTCAGTATTTTAAAATATTTTTTGGCTGTAGTTTCACAATGTATTCTTTTATAATTGATATTTTACCTTATTTTATTCTTTTAAAATTTATACATTTACAGGGTGGCTACAGAATCTGGAAATCATGGAATCAGGGAAAAATCAGGGAAGTTTATCAATCTGGAAAAATCAGGGAAATATCAGGGAACTTTTTAAAAAAACTCAAAAATCAGGGAAATTTTTCTCTCTGCAAAAATATTTTTGTTTTCACCTTACCAACAACATTGATTTAGTACCAAACAGGCTGCATTTAAACCAATAAGATGTGATAAAGAGACCTAAAGCCATACTGCTGGAGAGCGGTATCTGTCTGCATCAAAGCTAAATTGTCTCAAACTTAGTTCATTCGTAAACTTTAAACAAAATTCATCAATCTTTGCAATTTTTTGATAAAATTTGCACCATTTTCACAATTTCTTGTCAAAATGTACACTTTTTTGTGAGTTCTTGACAAAATTTGCAAGTTTTTCACAACTATTTTGAAAAATCTGCTTTTTTTTTCACGAAATTTGTTTTTCGCAATTCTTTGACAAAATTCAAGTATTTTGCATGATTTTTTCATGAAATCTGCACTTTTTGCATTTTTTTTAAATCCATTTTATGTATTTTTCGTGATTTTTAGATGAAATTTGAACGTTTTTCGTTATATTAAGATGAAATTTGCACATTTTTCACAATTTTTTGACTAAATTCTTGCTTTTTCCCAAACATTTAGAAAAATTCACATTTTTTTACGCAAGCCTTGGATGAAATTTGCAATTTTTTTTTTTTTTTTTTTTTTTTCAAGATCTTTAGGATTAATTTTGCACTTTTCCACAAACTTTGGACTAAATTTGTGGCTTTTTTTTTTTTTTTTTTTTTTTTTCTTTTTGCAAAATTTGAAGAAATGAGCATTTTTTTATATGATCTTTTGACAAAATTTCATGTTTTTTCCACAATTTATGTCAAAATTCATGTTATTTAAACCGATCCTTTGATGAAATTAGCAATTTTTTTATCCGATGCCCGTAGCACCATAACTTTTGTTGCGTATTTCCAATATCATGGATAAATCATCGTACTTGGCACCCATGCTAATTAAATACTGTTCAATTTTTTTTTTTTCTCCCAAAAGAGATATTTGCAAGCTGGATTATACAAGAAAGCAGCATATGTTAAAAATATAATAATAAAATTATAAATATTAAAACAATATGTTTTTTAATAGTAAAAATCAGGGAAATCTGATATAGATAATCAGGGAAAAATCAGGGAACTTTTTTTCATAATTTCTGTAGCCACCCTGATTTACCATTTGTTCATTACAATCCCTCCCCATCCACCAGATAGTTTTGTTATAGTTTTAAATGCAGATTTCTGTTGATTTTTTTAGATTTTTCCCTCATGTCCAATCTTTGTATTTTTCAAAATTGTTTAAGCCTAAAGTGGCTATGATTGACCAAAGTTGTAATGTTATATCATCCTTTTAAAAATGGAAATACGTCATTTTGACGGGCTATCTTCTAGTTAATATATAATTGCATAAATATCTGCAAGAATAATCTTTTTTGAATTCCTGAGATGGTTAATACTAACGTAAAACTAAAAAAAAAAACTAAGAAAAATAAAAAATAAGGAGGCAGAAAAATCGTATATTATTCTAATTCGATTAAAATTTTTAACCAAGAATATTGAGGTATGTCGTTGCAAAAATGAAAAAAATTTATCATTGGTAACATTTTCTCCTGCATAAACAACAACAACAAAAATAATAATAATAATGCCAGAAATCTTAGTTATATAAATTCTAATAATGGCCCAAGCTTTTGAATTTGAGGTTAGATTGTTCAATACTGCCTTGAGTGTGTGCCCTTTGGAAGACTGATTAATTGAAAAATATCAAATTTTTAAATAACATATAATCAAGCCATATACATATTTCTACATACATCAGATATGTCTTTAGATACATTTTCTTGCTAAACCAAATTTTTACATCATATCAAGTTATAGATCAAACACACAGGTCTGTTCAAAAGAATTGGAATACATATTTGGCTGGTTTTTCAAATGTTTTATCTGCTTTTTAAAATGTTTATTTACTTATCTTATTCAGCTTATTTTCCTAAATAATGAAGTTTTGTTAAAGATTTCTGGAAATGTTGGAAAGTGTTTCAGAAACTATGCTTAACACATGATTTTTCTTTTGTTTTATTTCAGTTAAAAATTCTAGATTTATTTGATTAAAAAATAATCTCAAGGTTTTTATTTATTTTTTTATACAATAAAATAAACTGTGAACTTTTTTAATTTATGTGGATATTTCATTAACATGGATGTGTTTTGTAAGTACAAATTTTATTTTGTGTAATGATAATAATATTTATTATCTACTTTTTTAATGTGGCCCATTGCTTTGTATATTTCCTAATTTAGACCATGGCAATAAAAATTTTTGACATGCCTGCTTCAACATCAATTGAACTTTATTCTTTTTCTCCGCATTCACATATATATTCATATTTTATATATACTCAAATTCTTTTTTAATAATCATATTATATTTCAGGTTTCTTATATTTTCACTTCTCATACCCTTTGTTCATCGGGAAGGTGCCATTGGCCAGCAAGCTAGAGATGCGCTGCTACTGTGTATGGCTCTTTCTAGAAGAAATGAAAGCATTGGTATCTATATAGCAGAGCATTCAAACTTTTGCCCAGTATGCTTTTTTATATATTTTTTAAGTTTATATTTCATATAAAAATTTCTAAATGCAGTCTTGGTTTTTAATACATTATAAGATTATTATTGTTATTATTTTTATTTTGTGTGTGTGTTTGTATTACTAGACACATTTTTTTTTTTCATTTTAAAGAAAGTATTATTTAATTTTAAATTCTATAATATAAATAAAAAATGAATTGTTCTCCACATCTAATAACAGACTTCAGTAGCAATGAAAATAATAATTTTTTTTTTTAAATATTTAAATGTTTTGTGAAATAAATAAATCGAAATCTTGTAGTTACTCTTCTAATTTATGCCACTATATAATTTTCACATCAATTTTAAGATGATTTGAGATAGAACTATATGTATCCTCCTGATTTTCCTTTTTTAATTTGCTTATTTAAAATAAATTTTCATCCTTTTTAATTCTTTTTAATAGTATTAGATGTGGCTTACAAATGTTATTGAAGTTAGTGATGAATTCAAAGAGTGCCCTAGAATGGAAGGAAGGAGTGCTTCCTTCCCATCCTAAAGCTTCAAAATGCCTCTCCTCATGAGATTTTGTGTTTCACAATAGTTTAAAAGTACAAATTCAACCCTCCCCTCCTTTCATTCCTTTCTAAGCCACCAAATTACTCCCTTAAAAAAATCTGAATTCATCATTGCTTAAACCATGGTTAATACATTCTGGAAAAATAGTAAAAAAAATACTGTGGGGAGGGAGGGGGATGAATTCATTTTCAAGGAATAAAAAATGCTGAAAAAATTACAAAATGTAATAAGAATCTTTCAATTTTAAAACTTCTAACAAACAAAAATGCATCATATATTTTTATTTACAAATTTTTTTATCATGCTTTATCATCTTCTGTCTTTCTTTACCAATTCTTATTGTAAATTATCATTATTTTGTTCGATTTAAGATTCGCTTGGAGAAACCAATCAGTGTAGCAGTGAAAGGTTGCTTATAAAATTTCAAAATCTGTACTTACAAGTAATCCCTGTTTAATTACATTACAATTTTAAGTTTACTTATCAGCTGCAATTTCCATAGTCTGGATCCGTGATATGTTTGTCTGTGAATGTATATATTTTTTTACATATACCGTATTTTCGGGTCTATAGCCCACACACCTAAATCGAGCAGTGCAGTAAAAAAGTTTGTGTATAAGCCGTGAAGATGCACCGGTGTATAGTCCGCAGGCTATACATCAATTACGAACGTATATTTTGATCAGGGTTCGAAGTTAGAAGCCATTAAAGTATAAGTAGTAAGTAGAGAAATTTTAGACAAAAAAATAATTTCAAAGTGGGGAGGGTCGACTTATATGCAAGACCTTAAAAAAATCTATGAATAAAATATCGAAAAATAGTTTGCTAGCAAATCTGTGCTGCAGCACCCCTTTGTGTTTGTAGAGTGCAAAATCCAAAATCTGAAACCTTTCCTACCTTGACAATTCTGAGTTTAAGATCATTTTTAGTTTATTTCTCAAAAAAAAAAAAAAAAATCAACCCTGCCCTGTTGCAAAGAACAAAAAAAAGTGTGTGATTTATGTCATTTCGGAGCGATTCAAAGGAGTCGGTTTTTCCGGAACGATTCAAAGGAGTCTGTTTTTTCGGAACGATTCCGATCGAGAGTCAGAGAGATTTCAGAGTTGTTTCATAATGGAATGAGTCAGAGGAACTGCTCCTTTTCAGAACGAGTCTGAGAATCGAACCTTTTTGGAGTTGTTTCATTTCAGAACAAGTCTGAGGATTTTGTCGATTCGGAATCGTTCCGAAAAGGGCGGATTCTTTTTTGCAGACTGGAATCGTTCCTTTAGTTCAACTGCCAAAATTGCTCCTGTTGAATCGTTCCTCAACAAATGACACATCTCTAATAAAAAACTGATTGCAGTTTACGTTAAAACGACTTATTCAGAATAAAGTAAGTTTAAAATAAGTAACATGTTATACTGTTGTTTTTACCTTCTCAAATCAAGAGCAAACTGTGTTTGAGCGTCATTATTTCTCACTGCCGGTTGGTGCAATACTTGGCGATAGTTGCGACAGTTCGTCCAAACCCAGAAATAACTGTATTTAAGCAGTAAAAAAAAAAAAAAAGCCTTTACAAACATGAGAGAGCTCTCTATATTTCGCGGCATAGCGAAAAAATTTACAAATTTCGATGTTTTTTCAAATTTTTTGAGGTTTAAAAATTCTAGAAAAAATATCACGATTTCCAATTAAAAAAAAAAAAAAAAAAAATTGTATAACTTGCATTGTGTATAAGCCGCAGCGGCTTTTTCAAACGTTTTTTTCTTGTATAAGCCACGAGCTATACACCCGAAAATACGGTATTTTGAAAATTCTAAGAATCATTTATTTATTGTAGAATTCTGAAATATGAGTATAGTGCAAACTTCTAAATCAAAAAACTAATCTGCAATTATTTTTTGCAACTCATTTTTTTCTGTTTCAGAAAAAAATGGGAATTTTGTCGAGAAAAAAAATCACTCATTCTGTCAATTACATGCTGAAAAAATTCGAAAATTCCATCAGTTAAATGCTGAAAAAAAAATGGAAATTTCATTAATCTGTCATTTAAAATACTTGTAAATTTGTACAATCATATACAAAAAAAAAAAAAAAAAAAAAAAAAAAAAATCTCAAATTGTGTCAGTTTGTAGCAGAAAAAGAAAAGAAGTTTATCTATAGTTGACAGTTAAAAAATTGCATATTCCAACCATTATATGTGAGAAAAATTGAGAATTTTGTTAATCTGTCATGGAAAAAATTGCAAATTTTATCAATCTGTTCTGAGAAAATACAATTCAAAATTCATCTGTTAGTCATTAAAAAATGCAAATTTCATCAATTTGTTGCAGGAAAAAAATGTGAATTTTATCAGTTTGATTATGATTGGTCACTGAACAAACTCTAGTAAACCAAGGAGTCATTGGGGGGAAAAAAGTAAAATTTATGAGCCATAGAAAAATATTGCAAAATTCGTACACTAGTCTTTTATAAAAATCAAATATTTTGCCAATCAGTAAAAACTTCTCAGAATTCTATCAGTAATTTTTTTGCTCTGTATTGATAACAAAAATTGAATTATTTTTTATAAATTCATTTAAAAAAATCTTTTGCATTTAAAAAGCAAAAGTAAATTATCAGGGTTCATACAGAGTTGGGAAATAAAAATCCAAGGAGTGCATAAAAAAATCCAAGGAGTCCAAAAAACTTTAAGGATTTGCCACTTTTGTTGTTATTTATGTGGCATGCACTGCATAGCCCCAATTCCACAGGGATTCCGCGAGTTATCCCCCGCGAGAGGGGGGGGGGGTTATCCATGATTTTCAGATGAAATCAGCGATTTATTTGCGATCTTTTAACAAAATCGGCGATTTATTGTGATCTTTTGTTGAAATCGGCAGTTTTTCTGCGATCTTTTGACGAAATCAGCATTTTCCTGTTTTTTATTTATTTATTTATTTTTTTTTTTTATGAAATCGATGTTTTTGTGACAATTTTTAGACAAAATTTGCATTTTTACACAATCTTTTCTCAAAAGCTGCATTTTATCCCTGCGATCTTTTGATGAAATTGGTGTTTTATCCATGATCTTTTGATGAAATCGGCGCTTATGTTCGCCGCGAATGTTAGAGGTTTGTCTGGATTATGCTTTTCACTTTTCTTTCCCTTATGGCCAGTGAAAAGTAAATCACTTTGATGGCTATTTGTATGATCCCAACCGATCACTGCTGTGCTTCTGATGAATGAAGTGCATAAAAGGTTTACCGTGCATTTTACAATCGTGATTTTTTATTTTTATTTATTTATTTTTTTTATTTATTTTTTTTTTTTTTTTGGGAGCAATATTGCTTGCGTGCAAAACCGCAATGTAATTCAAGGAGTTTCTAAGGAGTATTTTGTTTATCTAAGTAGTTCTATGTACTACTTGGGAATGTTTTCATTTCTAAGGAGTCCAAGGAGTCTGTGCGAACCCTGATTATGTAACCTGTATTTCAACTATTTTTGTAAGAATAAGTGCAAATAATGTAAGGTTCGAGAATTCAATAAATATTAATAAAAATATCAAAAAATACAACTTGAAAAAAAATTGTATGCAACTTCTGAAATGCTAATATTCAACTCCTGGAGGGTGTTCACAAACAGGGATACAGGGTCCTTGTAATGAATGTCCTTGGGTAAAAGGGCAAACTCCGACTTTTATTCCAACTCTGAACTTGTTAATGTTCTAGTATAGCCTATTGGTTAAAATATAGGAAAATAAAGCTAAAATCTCACTATTTCGGCATTGATTCTTTTTTTAAGACTTCAAAAATATAACAAAAAAAATTTTATTTCATGCTTTATTAATCTTACAATTTTGTACTCACAAACTTTAAAAATTCAACTAACAAAGTCTAAAAAACACAAAATAGAAATTTTCCTATTTTGGATCTGTGGACTGAGAAGAAAAAAGCAAAATCATTACAATTTAGTCATTTATTACTATCTTTCCAAGAAGAAACTATTGGATTTGTGAAAATTTTCTAATTCCGGTTTTTGATGGATTTACACATTTTAGTGGTCAGATATACCAAAAAACATGTTTTTACAAAATGTCTGACTGTGACCCTGCCTGTTTGTATGGGACACAAATTTTGTGGGTGCTCTATATCAAGAACTAATACACTGAATTTAATAAAAGTTTATATTCAAGTAGTCTCTGATATAAATTAATGTTGTTTAGTGTAAATTGCTCAACAGGTGGTGCTGCTATACTGCATTTTTTATGATTTATACAACAGCTCTATCTCAATAATTAATGCACAGATTTCCATCAGACTTCAAATTTGGTTAGTCAGGTGGTGCTGCTATGCTGCATTTTGCAGGATTTCAAGATAGCTGTATCTCAAGAATTAATGTACGAATAGTCGTCATGATCTTTTTTTTTTTTTTTTTTTTTTTTTTTTTTGTGTGTGTGTATGTGTGTACATTACCCAACAGGTAAGATATGCATAACAGGTAAGATATACATAGTAAGATATACACAATAGGAAATAGAAATCTCAGAAATTAATTTACGACTTTTCATCAAACTATTCAGTTAGTAGTTGGCATAAGTTGTTACTAACAAGATTTTGGTGTAAATCACCTGACCGGTTGCACAGCCATGCGGCTTCTTTCAGGAAGTATTAACATGTATGAAATAGTAGAAAGTTTTGAGATTGTCACATCTGACTACATTTCCTGTATCCTCCAGATTCGAAAAATTTTTATGAAAAGGAGGAAAAATAAAGATTAAAATTTTATTATTTTGGAAATAATTTGGATTCCAATGAAAAAGATTTTTTAAAAATACCTACTATTTTGCTCTTTATTTTGGGTTCTGCAGACCTGAAAAATCTGAAATTCAAGAGAGGCAAGATATTAAAATTTCACTATTTTAGCTTTATTTTGGGTACAGTTATTTCAGAAAAAAATAATTACCCTTTTTTTTTTTTTTTTTTTTTTTTTTTCTTATTTTATTTTAGTGTACAAAAAATAAATTACTAAAGAAAGGTTATTTTACAATTTTGAATTTTGGTCATGCAGACTGGAAAAATTGAGAGGGAAAGGCTTCTCTTATAATGTTATATCAAGTTCTTAGTTGTTTTACCTCCAAAAATAGCACAAACTTATAATTTTTCCATTAATTCTGGTAAGAGATTTGCATGAGCTGAAATTTTAAGGCCTGTCCCCTAAAAAGTTTATCCATTCCTTTGTATTGGTTCTCATCCCATTCATGCCCATTCTAAATTATTGCTATTTTACCACATAATTTGATTCTTCCAAATTTGTTATATTGAACTTGTCAGCCTACTTAATAATTTTTTTAATAGTCTGATCCAGTCCATTCATATAAATTGTCTTAATTTGTGTTTCACAACCTGAATGAAAAATTGTCTTCATTTTCCAGCCTTGGGTCCTTGCAAACCTTTGCACCTCGAGTTCTATCAAATCATGAAAATACAAGGGAAATTACTTATATACTAAATGTAAAATATTTAATGCAGTTATGAATTAAAGTAGTTTTCATCTACTGTGTTCACATGTAATACCCTGTAATTACTCTATCTATTCTGTACACTGCAGTAAATCAGTCATATTTTACTTGAATAGCTTGATATAGTCCATAAATGACAATAATAATTCATTTTACAGATTTAAAATTACATATAATTAATTTTACTTTAAAAGGTTTAACAAAAAAATCCGGAGTCTGCATTGGCAGTGGCTTTTTTTTAGTTACTCCAGCTCTTTTGCTCAAAGAGTGGTCTGATTCCAATTCTGCAATATATATAGGTTTTTTTTTTACGATTGAGTAAGATTTTCTTGAAATAGATAGTCAATGTGATGGCTATTTCCTTCGTGTTTTATTCTAGAACATTTTAATGCATGTAATATTGTGTGAACCTAAACAGTTCCTGAATATTGTTTGAAAAATGCTTGAATTTTATTTGTTCTCAAGTATATTGTTTTTTTATATTTCTATTTAAGGTCCTTGCAACAGGGCTAAGTGGGTTATATTCTTTGTTGCCCCGCAAGTTGCCCAATGTAGCAGAAGATTGGCACCAATTTACCCCAGAAGATATAAGTGAAACACCAGAACTAGCCATGTTTTTAAACTCATTAGAATTTTGTAATGCTGTTATTCAGGTAATAACATTATTTGCCTTTGAAAATTGGCATATTTTTTAATAACTCTCTAGTGCATGATATTTTTTTATCACCCATTACCTCCCCCCAAAATTTAATAACTGTATATTGAACAAGAAAAATATTAAAGGCATCACTTTTAATTTTTTAACCAAAATTTATGAGAAAAATAAAGTATGTGAAATGCTACATTATAATTTGAACAATGTATAAAATGAAATTCAGAATGTTTCTAAATGGCAAGATATTACCTTATGCATTGTATGGTTAATCAGTGCATAGATGTAAATATTTGTGTGTGAAAATTCTGATGTATTTCATTTACCCTCTTTTTGCTTTATCAGATTTTATTATTAACATATAATAGTATTTTTTTATTTAGCATATTTTAAACAAACTGCCTTATCAACAGATTTACTAAGGCACTGAAGTAATTAAGATTAATAAATACTTTTTGAGTCATTCCATGTCAAATCAGCCAAAAAAATTCAATATTCAACCTGACCATTTCCGATTTCAATGAAATTGCTAGGGATCATTCTCTATGATGATATAAATTGGAGCATATTTTTATTTTTTGTTTATCGCTTTAAAATTTTATACAATTATTTAAATTTTGAAAAATCATCATTTTTTGACTTGCATAACTATTTTCAATTTTGAATTTCTCAAGTTCTATCAAACATAGAAAATTTCATGACCACTCATTTCAAAGAGGAGTTTATAAGGTTTAATTTGATATGCAAGTTGACTATGTATAGTTAAAATAAATAAAATTTTAAATTTTTGAAAATTTTAAATTTTAAAATTTTTTAGATAGTCATTTTTAAAAATTTTGAAAAAATTGTATATTTGTTGTAATATTATAAGCTTTAAATTCTGAAATTTTTAGAGTGGTATCTCAATGGGATCAGGAGTTATGAAATAAAAGCTGAAAATTACCATACAAATCATAAATAAATAACAAAATAGACAGAATTAAATTGCTATTTTAATAGTAATTTTTGCTTTTATTTAATAACTCCTGATCCCATTGAGATCCCACTCTAAAAATTTCAGAATTTAAAGCTTATAATATTACAATATACATAAAAAAAATTTCAAAATTTTTAAAAATGACTATCTAAAAAATTTTCAAATTTTAAATTTTAAAATATTTTAAATTTTATTTATTTTAACTATACATAGTCGACTTGCATATCAAATTAAACCTTATAAACTCCTCTTTGAAATGAGTGGTCATGAAATTTTCTATGTTTGATAGAACTTGAGAAATTCAAAATTGAAAATAGTTATGCAAGTCAAAAAATGATGATTTTTCAAAATTTAAATAATTAATTGTATAATAATTTAAAGCGATAAACAAAAAATAAAAATATGCTCTAATTTATATCATCATAGAGAATGATCCCTAGCAGTTTCATTGAAATCGGAAAGGGTCAGGTTGAGTCACTGGTTGATTTGGCATGGAATGACCCTTTTATGTCTTTTAAGCATATATTTTGTTCACTAATATATAAATGGAATCTGCTGATGAGGTATGTGAATTTCATCAAAAAATCGCAGAAAACATGCAAACTTCATCAGATGATGAAAAACATGCAAATTTTGTCAAAATCGTGAAAAGTATGGAAATTTTGTCAAAAGATCATGAAAAACACACTATGTTTGTGAAAAAAGCATGAATTTTGTCAAAATACTGCAAAAAAAAGTAAATTTCATCAAAAAACCACAAAAAACATGCAAATTCCGTCAAAAAAAAAAAAAAAAACATGGATTATGTCAAAGGATTGCTAATATTATGAAAAAGATTAATAAAACACAATCAAAAGATCACCAAAAATGCATATTTTATCAATAAATCGCAAAAAAAAAAAAAAAAAAAAAAATTCTAATTTTTTTAAAAGATTGTGAAAAATCAGATGTTACTGTTGCAAAATCAAATTTTTGCTGCTCCCAAATGGCTTTAGTGCATTTTCATCCCTGTTAAAGAAAATGTTCTTTATTTTTTAAAGAAATGAACCAAATTTAACCAAAAACTTTACAGCTATTTCCAGATACCTCACCAACATACCTACTTAATTGCAGTCTAATCTTGTGGTTTTGTGGCAGTTGTCACAAGACATACAAAGATACATCAAAAACTTTTTGGTCACAAATTGCCTCTAATTACATTTCAGTAATAGATAATGTATTATGCTATGTTGTTTTCCTGTTCATTTATTCTGATGCTCACTAGAAAACTAATTTAAGTTGATCAACTATCATGCTGCTTGCACATGCCAAAACAGAAATCCATTGTTACTTGATTGACTCTCATGACTACAGCTTGCTAAAAGTTTCATGGCTGCATTAATGAAGTATAATGTTTTTATTTAGGTTGCCCATCCATTAGTTCAAGAACAATTGATGGAATATTTATATCAGGGATTTTTAGTTCCTGTTCTGGGTCCTGCTCTGCATCAGGTATATCTATTTATTATTATTTACCTCCTTAATTTGTATGCAAGTCATTATTCATCTTGCAAATTATTATGTATTATTTAAAATGTATTCTTTGCACTCCATTTTGTAAGAAAATATTTTTAATTTTCCAATCAACGACAATTTAAAAATGCATTGTTTTATTGAAGTTTTGAATGTCAATTTCTTAAAAATATATTTTTATAAATAATATTGAAATACTTGTGAATTATTTTAGAACATTAATTTGTAACTATCTATTCTATAAATTATTTTATATTGACATTTTTTATTCTGAATCTCTTGAGTATAAAGAATCTACAGTGTTAATTGAAATTAGTTATTATTTTTTTTTATTATCATAAGATGACATACAGATTTTTTTTTCTTTTTTCATCAGCAATATGTTTAAACCTATTTTGGTTTTGACAAATGAATGAGTGACTTTATGCTTTTATTTTAACAGTATTGAAAATGGTCATCTTCAGTATTTGATGATTAATTTTTTAACTTGTATGGTAAAAAAATGTTTACATAAAAACATTGGTACTTTTATTTTTCCATCATTCGTGTGTGTTCATTTATCCATCTGATTTTTTTTGGTGCTTAAATCAGTTGCTATAAAAGATTGAAAAAATTTATCTGTATAGTTTTTATTTGTACTTTTCAGAAATTAAATGTGTGATTATATATTTAATCATTTTATTCTGTTTGGAAGATATAAGTATTTAATGCTAGTGTTTGTTATTATTTATATTTCAATGTCATACTATTATCTCTTATTTAAACTGATATCAATGCACCCTGTTTCTCTTTATTTCCACTTTGTGTTGCTGCGGTGTGTTGTATGGGAAAACACCAGGATGCAGTTGCTGTGCCTGTCTACAGGCTAGAAAACATGTCAAAGTATTTGGTCAGTACGCAGTTGTTATTCCTCATTGTGGCTTTGGACTATGTGTGATCTCACATTTTTACTTTGTCCGTTAACAAAACGTTCTGTTAGCACTCTCTCTCTCTTTCTCTTTAGTGCATGCTTATGATGCACGCCTTGAAATATTGCATGAGGGAAAGACTAACATTAACCCTTCTTTCTTATAGGCTTCTAGAGTTATTTTATAGACTGTTAATTAATTGGTTGATTGCTTTATTAGTAACAGCTAGCAGTGCAGTAGAACTCATTTAACTGGATTAGTCTAATGAGATTTTACTTGTGTTAGAGTTGAACTTTGTTCACTTCTGTCCCTAAAAAAATGTATTTTTTTTTAATAATAAAAATATAAAAATTAAATTTGTTTTCCACTAAGTAAGCCTTTTCTTTATAAATAGCTACACAGACTTGTGATCTATTATATACTTTTTTTTTTTGAAAATTTTATATAACACAAAGTTTTGACCTGATATAATTTTGGACGTAACACTCTTGAAAAAGTAAAGTGCCAAATCATTGTAAATGCATGTAATTTTTTCTTTTAATACAATAAATTAAATACTTGATAGTGATAAACTGTTAAAATAAATTATAATTGCATGGGCAGAAAATTTTTTAAATATTTGTTGATGCAAGTAGTTTTTTTTACTAAAGTAAAACTAAGACCTAATTATGAATAAAAAATACTATGTAATTAGGCAGTAAAAAATATTTGGATGATTAATATTTAGAAAATCTTACTACCTATCAAGATGCAATAAAATTCTTACAATAAAAATTATGCCACTACATAATTAATTCATTACTACAATGAACTTTCATAGTAACATTTTTATTAAAAAATTTTTTATCACATTAACAAAGCTATATAACAGAGGAAAGTTTAAAATAAAGCACAATCTCGTATAGGCAGGAAAATTTTTTACTTAGTCACATAAATTTATCATCAAATATGTCATTAATCTTACTTGATCATGGAATAGAAACTGTCATCACTGTCTTCACAGACATAGATGTTACCTCTAGGGCCATATCCACAAAGGATTAAAAATGCACTTTATTACTTTTAATCTAGTCATATTGATTGGTAAAAATATCATATGAATTGATTTTCTTCTCCAAACTTAGTGATTAAGTGTCCAGATCACGAACAAAACTTAAGACCTTTGGTCTAAATTTTGCAGCACTTATTAAGCTACCTGGTCCAATAACTTGTTGACACATTTCATTCAAATAAATTTATTGACAATAGCATCTAATCTCTCATGTGGTTAGTTCAATAGAGTGTACAATAGGTAATGGAATCCATTAAATTATGTAAACGTTAATATGATTTATTATTGTTGTTATTTTAACTCAGTTGAAATAAAATATATATATATATGTATATATTTACCAATCAATATGATGGTGTTAAAAATAATAAAATGTATCTACATATCTGTACCATTACCTGTAGTATGTCCTATTGAACTCTTTACATGACAGATCAAATGCTATTGCTAATAATGATATTTGAGTGAAATGTGTTAGTCAGTTGTTATTCCTCATAGCTCAATAGACAGATTATTGACAGGTTAAGCCAAAAGTCTTGGTTTCAGTTCCAGTCTGGGTATTTTTCTTGTCAGTTATTACAAAAAATAAATAAAAGTGTGATATTTTTATTAAATAGTATGATTGAGCGTAAAATAATAAAGTGTATATCTATGTATCCATTGTTTAATAGGGTTGTATTATCTGTGGTAAGTTCTGTTGAACTGTCTACATGGCAGATCAAATACTATTGCTAATAAGGATATTTGACTACTAATGTGTCAGATGGTTGTTGGTCCAAATAGTTCAATAGACTTAGCTATGGCAATATAGACCCAAAATCTTGGGTTCGAATCCTAGTCTGGACACTTTTTCACTCGGTTGACAAAATGAAAGGAAAAAAAGAAAAATTCTTATGGTTAAAAATGTTTAAGCAAAAAAGGTCATTGCCTCCCAGACTATTAGTGCTGCACTTACATTGCAGTAATCAGGGAAAACTTGGAAGTATAGCCAATGAATGAAATATATTGAGGTTTTTATTTTTTTTATGTATATTTTTCTATACCTTGCAGTTAAAAAAAATGTCCTTACCATACTAAAAAATCTACTTACCATTGATAAGTAGATTGATGTAAATACCCACTTCTGATCTTTCATAACATTCAGTTTAATAATTTATGATTTATTGTAAAATTTATCCTAATCAGCTCTCCTATAATTTTTTTTTTATTTCCTGAAAATTTTTACTTCCAATGTTATTTGAATTGTTTTGGGTATTTGGTAAGTTAGGTACTCTTTAAACTATATTATTATTATTTATGTATTTTAATATGATTCGGATTTTTATGTAAGAAATTGATTTAATTTTTAAAAGAATACCATTCTTACAATAACATTAAAAAAATTCCTTTTTCTTAATTATATAAATTTAAGAAAATTAAACTGCTTATATTATTGCAAATCAGATCTTTAATTTCATAAAACACTATAATAAACATCAATAAAAAGTCTCAATTAATTTTTAAAATACATGTTGAAGTTTTAGCATTTTGAATATGATAATATATTTTTTTAAAAATGCAAACTGAAAAAAAAGCAAATTAATTTGAAGATTATAATTCAGAATTATTTAAAAAGAAATTGATGCAGCATTTTTATTTATTTATTTTTCATATGCATAATTATCTGGTGCTTACATAACTTTACAAGAATATATGAGGAATGTCTGAATACATTTTAAGCTAAAAAAAGTGAAATTTTCATCATTTATTGCCAAATGAAGAGTATAACAGGTACCCCTAAGGTAGATTCAAATAATGTATCATTTGAAAAAACTGGTTCGATTGTTTAAAAAAACTATTATGAATCATAGTAAATTTAGGAATCAATTGGACTCTATTTTAGATTTTAGATTGTTATTTTTTAAAGTCTACTTCTATAATATTGTAGCCTGTCCCCCCCCCCTTTTTTTTTAAAAGCAATATTTTATTCTTGTTGAGTTTGATGCGATTGATAAAAATACAGTTTGATTTTGAATGCTGATGATATAATTTTGTGATTGGAAAAGGGTAACATTGATAAATATTTTTCTTACTGTTATCTTTAACACCAATGCCTACTTTTTTATAGTGAAAAATATCATTAATGTTTAATATTTTCAGATCTTTTCCCCCCAAATGATTTTTTTATTTGAATTATTTAGTAGAGCTAAGACATGTACAAAAGCGTAAAAGTAACACATTTTTATTCCAAAGCTGTTTTAAATCAGTTTTATAGAATATAACATTGGCAATAAATGTACAAAGTGATCAAAAAATTATGACTACTCCTCATTGAAATTTATATATTTAAGATCCATATAGTAGAGCATATACATATGCTTTGGTATGATTCTGAGTTCTATTAAACCATAATTTCTTGTGTTATTGTTTTTCTATTGCTACAAACAACAATATATGCAGTCATCTAACACTTCTATTTTTCACAAGCAATTTTCATTGTAAATTTTTTGGCTTAGATATAATTTTTTGAAGATGCAAAACATTCTTCTGTGAGAGAAAATCAAGAAAGTTTGAGATTTCTAATGTTGATTCAAGAACAAAAAGTCACCAGGCAAAAATTTAATTAAAAAAAGGCACATTGTTCTCAAAAACAATTCTGCCCTTTTTTCTTCGAACTACAGATTTCTGTTTTTATATTAAAGAAAAAAGAAAAAAAAATGTGAATTTTCCCAATCAATTGTGCGTTTTGTAAAACAGGCAAAGAAAAATCCAAGAATTTTGCCAGTTGCTCACAAAATACAACTATGAATTTTGTCAATCAGTTGCAAAAAAAATCACTAATTTTGTCAAAAAATTTCATAAAAATTCCCAAATTTTGTCAAATAATGACAAAAAAAATTTGGAATTTCAGCAAACCAAATCACATAAAAATAGCAAATTTCATTAAATAATTGCAGGAAAAAATTGCAAACTATGTCAATCAATTGTATAAACTCTTCCATCATATATTCCATGAAAAAGTGCAAATTTGTTCAAATATTCATAAAAATTGAAAATTTTGTCAAACATGAAGGTAAAAATATTGTGAGCTTTCTGAAACATTCATGTAAAAATATGGTTAATTTTGTCAAACAATCACAGGAAAAAAAAAAAAAAAAACTCTTTAATTTCATCATACTATCACAGAAAACAAAATTGCAAATTCCATCTAAAGATTATGGATAAAATAGTTAATTTTGTTAATCAGTCGAGAAAATAAGGATCCCTGGATGCAAAAAATAATTTGCAAAAGGCTGCTGGGTGCATAAAAGAATTTTAAAAAAGTCGCCAAGTGCTACATCCTGACAAATTGGCATAGAAAACACTGGTTTCTGATGCATGGAAAACAGACCTTCTGGCCCCGCAATCATGTCTCTTTCAAAGTCACTTTAATTAAAACATCATAACAGCATCAGAAACTCTTTTTTCTCGAGTTATGTTACACTACATAGATATATGTGCATGTATAAAACTGTTGTAAACAATACAAATTATCATTAACAGTTGTGAATATACAAATTATAAATGAATTTTTATGCCAATTTTTAAAAAAAAAATATTCATTCTTTTTTTTTTTTTTTTTTTTTTGTGCGAATGCAGTTTACTTGGCACGATTTTCAAAAATCATCAAATTGGTGCGTTCTTGCGTCTTGTCTCCCGGAGCAACTTGCTCTAAGAGACACTACATAAAAACGCACTTTCCAAGATGGCGGCAATCAAAATAAACAAAAAGCACATAAAATACAAATCTAAAGACAAAAAAAAAAAAAAGAGAATTTTACTTACCCGGAGCCACTGTTTTGCTCCGGATTAAATTGCTTCGGATATTCCTGTTTTGCTCTGAATTGACTGATCAATCATATACTTTATCCCACAAACTTTCAACAGCATAAAGTATCCATTTGAATACTTTACTTCCTCATTCAAACAATCAACAACATTCTTTCTGAAATCAACAACTTCCATAGTAGTTACTGAACGGTATCTAACTAAATATAAAAAGAGGAAAATGCAAAAAAATAAACTCACTCATTGAATGCAAGACGCAACTCCCAAAAACAATGCTACCAGAAGCAATTTCTCTCAGTTCTTTCGTCCAATGAGAAAGAAGCGTCCAATCAGGAAAAGGCTGAGAAATCGTTAGGATACGTAAACCGGAGCACTCCTTAGGGTTGCCATATTGAAGATCCGAGAGGAGAAAATGAAAATGCAGGGTTGCCATATTGAAACATTTATCGCTAAAAAAAAAGTCGCTTTGGCGAAGGAGAGTAAATTGCATTTCGCCCTTTTTTTTTTTTTTTTTTTTTTTTAACAGATCATTTCAATAAGTGAGACAAGGAATGAAATTATAGTAAATACATATGCCTATATATATGTTGAACATGTTTATAAATTATTGCCATGTTCTTATGAAAAAGACATTTCAAAATTGTTTCATCAAATCTGCCACAGTGAGCAGCCCATCTTTGTCCATGACCCCTACCTATGTTCCGAATGACCCAACTCTCTTTGTGAAGTGCTGTTGCTGCTAACTGGCCAAAAGCTGCGTCAAACGTCTTTACTTACGACCCATAAGCCTTAGACTCTAAATAGAAAAGGGGAAAAAAAGTAGAGAGAAATTAAAACCGGACAAATTTAAAAGAGAAAGTAGACAAATTAAAGGCACTCAAAATCGGGAAGGATGGGTCTGGGGGAGGGGGAGGAAGGGGGGAGTAATAAACATAATTTTTATGATGATAAAAATGGGGCTTAAGTAATAACAAAGTCATGCATTATGTATGCCATGGATTAAGCATTAATATTCCTGGATCAATCATAAACAAATTTTAAATGAAATTTCAGTTTTACCATTTTTGGTACTGCAAATTTTTTAACTTCTAAAACATCAACATTTTCAATTTTTACATTGTTGTATGGGAAAAAATTACTTTTAAATATAATTTATTTGAAAGCTGTATCTCAATTTGTTTTTGAGTTATTTTTTGGTAGTTTTGTTGGATCAATCAGAAAACTAAATAAAATCCATACATCACAAGGTTTCAGATATCTCTATTCTTGACCAACTGAAACAACAATTTTTTTAATGAGTAATAAAAAAATAAACTTATCAACAATGCATCAAATTCCAACTTGACTCACTTATACCACCATTTTGTAAACAAATTAATTACTATTGTCCAAATCCAAAAACTGAATGTTGCTAAAATGATTCGTACATTATAATGTCAAACTGATTTTAGATTGCAATGCAAGAGAATGTCATGAGAAATCAAAACATCCATTTTAATAGATGTCAGGTCCCAAGAGGTTGCTGATTTTTGTTTAGTCAGCTCATATAATTTAATGAAATATCAAATATTTTGATTTTTGTAACTGTTACTCATTTAAATGAGTTCATACTGCACTGATTGATTATCATTGATAACTGGATCATTAAAATTTCATGTATTTTTAATATGAAATTTAAATTCATAAATAACTTGAAAAAATATATTATTTACTTTGTGGAAACTTATAGTTTGTTTATAACAATTATCTGTTATTAAAATATAAATTAGCAAGAAAATTTCATGGAATTATACATTATTCATTCATTTATGTTCTTGTTCTGTTATTATGTTTATGTTTTTAAAGATTGTCTTATCAAATCTCTCCTCCTCAAAAAAAATGGTTTAATCCTTTCTGGCACAGAGGTCCCACTCCAGGCACACCGAATTTTAATTTCAGTCTTCCAAATTGCACCAATAATATTTTATTAAAATTTTCTTTTTACAACGAAAGCTTAAAAAACAGAGTTTTTAATTTCTAAAACAGTCGTTTGTAAATTCTGATGTCAGTGAATAATTTCTAATTTTACAAACAGAACTTGTCCGTGCTAGGATAGGTTTAAGAGAAGTGGGAGAAGCATTATATATGAATACATTGGTAATATGCTAAGACTCTAATTAAAATTGATATTTAATTGGAATTTTTAGTCTATATTGTGGTCAGTACTATGTCAGTATTTCCAGTTTAATGTATATTTTATTTCTTCATTCTGATATTCAAAGAAAATCTGAAAACTTCACTTGTATTTTAAAAGTTTTAACTGGGTATTTAAGTAAAAACTAACAGTGTTGTATATTATTAATAGGTGTGGTTAGGTAATAGTAAGAAAAATGGGCAAGATTTTTCTCTGCTTTAATTCTTAAGAATGTGTTCATCAATCTCTTCTGTCAAGCTTTTGAAGAATCTGATTGCATGCAAATGAATGTCTTTGGCAAAATAATTAACTTTGGACATATTAAAGCATGTCAGACTTAAATGATGCATACCAGCACTCCAGACTCTTTTGAAACTCATTAAAAATAAAAAGTATCCAGAGAGTATTTAGAACTCCTTAAATTAACAAAGTATTCCTTAAAAATTTCTATTACAGCAAAGCAAAATTTAGCATTTATCAATGATTTAATTAAAGTATATAAGTATATTTAATTGGAGTATAAGTGTAGAAAATGGAGACTTCTAAGCTTGTAACTCACATAAAGAATAAGCTGTTTGTATAACCATCTTAAGTTTATATAACATAAAAGTGAAAGGAATCATTAAAAGAAATAACATAAAAATCTTCTGCAAAGGTAAATTTCAAATAATTATGGCTATCTGGAGTGTGAAAGGCAGGAAGGAGCGATTACTTTATAATGTATGTCCATGTGTTTTTTTTTTATATATATATAAATTACTTTTAACATCTAGATGCATGTGATACACAATGGGTATTTGAAATTTGACTGCCCTCAATGTATAAGACTATTGGTTACTGCATAAAATCGTCAATTTCACATTCAAATTTATAAAACCATTAAGCTCAACATTGTGAGTACTGTGTAATATTAGCATTAGCTGTTTGATTTTAATAGAATAAAGTCAGTTTTTCTCTGCAAATGACATAAAAAATTGGTATGGATGTGCACAAGAGCATGAAAAAATTTTATGTCCTTTAAAATTTTTAGACCCTTTAGAGTTTTTCTAGGCTCCTTGATTGTTTTTCTTCTCAAGACTGTATAGACCCTATAATACATAATGAAAACCCTTTTTCTTTTTTCATGATTGTGTTCAATTATCTGGATTTCTGCACATCTAAATTGCTTCTATAACACATTAGCCTCGGTAATTTGAATTTTACTCATCTTACAAGTAAGGTTTAACTATATTAGCATAGCCTAACTGTGTTGTACTCAGTAGAAATTTAGGCTAGCAATGGATCACTTAAATTAGTCATTAAAATTGGTGGTCACTAAATCAGTCTACACTCTTATTGAACACTAAGGTGGTCATTTAATGGTCACTAAAATTGACCCCAATTTTAGTGATACTTAATATTTTGCTCATCTTGAGTTCTGCAGACTTCGCACTTCTGTACTGCTGGTAATTGCATATGATGACTTCAATTGCAGCCCGCATCAGCACTATTGATTTTCATAATTTCACAGTTGAATTTGACACTTCAATATTATACTACGTCCATAACTATTTTCCAGTTGAAAAACTGTTAGAAAAAAATTCTGCTTATTTATCGACCATTTGGAACATGATTGTTGCTTTCGGCCTTGGTGATATCTGAAACATATCTGAATCCTTGTGATGTTCAAAATTTACTTATTTTCTGATTGATCCATGTTTAATATCCAAAAATGGAATACTTCTGTTACCACAGTGTTAAAAAAGTATTAAAAACTACAAAAAAATTAATAAGTCAGAAGGAAATTGAAGAATAGCTTTTAAACAAATTGCATTAAAAGTTTAAAAATTTGCAATATCGAAAATTGTAAAGGTGAAATTTCATTTAAATTTTGTTTATGATTGGTCTAGGAATATTAATGTTTAGTATATGATGTACATAATATATTACTCTGTTATTATGTAAGTCATGTTTTGGGCATCATGAAAATTATGTTTATTATTACTTTAAACATAGATTTTATTTATAAGCCTGAAATTTTAATCTTTGAAAATATAATTTTTCAAATGGTCATTTTTAAATTTATTTATTTTTTTAAAACATCATCAAAATAAAATTGTACCATGCAATTCACAGAGTTCCTATGTGATTGGAAACACCTGGAAGTTTGGGAAAATGACAAATGCTCAAAAAGTCAAGGAAAATTCTTTTTTCCTAAAACATGGGAAAATTAGGTTTTATGTTTTAGACATTTTATTTTATAAAACAATGTTTTAAAAAAATGCATTTATTGAGTACTACTTTAGCAATAATTGTTGTCAAAATTTTCAAATTATAATATTTTCTCTCTAATATAGCTATGTTCATTTTCTAAAACATCTTAATGCAATTTATATAATGTTACCAGAAGCTATACTTATGTAAAAATTTTACTTAACAATTTTTAATGTAATTAATTAATCTTTTAATTTTTATTTATTTATTTTAACTATCCCAAATTTTCAATAATTTGACCCATTTTTTTCCTACTTGTGGAATCTCAGGACCTAATATTTTATGGGATCAGTGTAAGCCCTGAAAATGATAACCTAAAAGGAGGTCTTGCAAACTATGTCAATTGAATAAGAAAAATGAAATGTGGAAAAAAAGTGCTTCTCATTAAGAATGGTTTATACATTGATTGATAGATATGAAAATAAATGTGATATATATATATAAATGCAGTAATACTGCACACACATTTGCTCTCTCTCTTTCTTTTACAGGTATGACTGCAGTTTACTGCTAATTAAATCTTACTGACAAATTAATGACATTGATATCATATAAATTATTCTAAAAAATTAGACAGCTTATTTATTTATTTAGTAAACAGAGGAGGGGAGAAGAAAGTGGTAACATTTTCAGAATCGATACTCCAATTTATATGGAATATTCTCTTTTCTTTTTCATTACTTTGAAAAGAGTCTATACATGTATATAAATATATTTACAAACAACTGTCTGGTCTTCTAACTTCAGCCTTTATATGTTTTTACTTTATTTATCATAAAGGGAAATATTTTTAATTGATATAACTATTAATTTCTGCATTTAGTTGTTTTACTGTAACTTGATATATTAACTTTCCAAAAATAACACAGCCTAATGCTTTCCTATTCTTAGAAATTCCTTTATGCCACAGAATGAGCAAAAACAACTGCTTTTGCCAGAAATGTTATTCCTTCTATTTTTAATCTAGACTTCATTTATAGGTTGTATGTACAACTTGTCTAACATCCATTTCTATTGCTTGATGAAGAGCAAAATATTTAAATGCTATATGTATATTTTTTATTGCTTCCTGAATGCTTCTGTAATGCTTGTAAATCTGTAATGCAAAATAATACCATCGCATGTAGTACTTTAATGCTAAAAGAAAATCTAATCATGACATTACTGTTTCCCCCCCCCCCTTTCAAAATTTTTAATCCTATTTTCTAATGCTGCTATCTTTGAAATAGATTATAAAAAATGTATGCACATATGCACTCACATATTAATTAGTTGTTTATTGTTGTTCTTTTCTGTATGAATAATGGTTTAATTCATTGCTCATACAGTAATAATTTCAGTTATAAAATGTTTAAATACCAAGCCAACACACTGATGGCTTCATTAGTCTTTATCAAAAGTGCTTGATAGGGGGCCAGTATCATCAGCCATAAAGTCTCGGTCAAAAAATATCATGCTGTCGTACTGAGTACTCGGTAAACACTCGGTATGCGACCTACTCAGCCAATTTGCTGGGTACTCGGTACTCGGCCAACACTGAGTAGTTGTAAGAATTTCATTTTTTAAGCATATGAATTTATAACTGATCTGTAAAAAGTTATTCGAATATCAATGTATAATATATGTAGTAGTTCATAAAACTATTTATTTTGTATTTAACAATATGTCTGAAAATATAGAGAAAGTTAAGAACAAAAACCCTCAAAATTCTTAACAACAAATAAAAATACTTTTTTGATACATAGGAAAACAGAAATGACTATTATTTTGGACAAAGAAACTGAAAATACAATAAATGCAATAAAAAATTAATAATTAAATTTATTATATTTCATATTATGGTGTAAAAACACCAAATGTTCTACATTATCTATCAGTAGACAGGGCATTTCTTTTACTACTATAAATTTGCCCGGCCTCTGAAATTGTATGTTCAGAATAAACAGTTGTTAAAAGTTGCACATAATCGGAAAAGTTTTTTTTCCCCCCACTATGCAAATGGAGTGTCATTTTTACATAATCTCTTTTTGCACCAATTCTTCATGCGGAGATTTTAAACTTGTGCTAGAGCCACAATCTTTTCGTTCATTCACAATTTTCTCAAAGCATTGCCAGAAAATAGATGAACGATGAACTTTTTGCTAGCATTTTCTCTTTTGGTTCGTCTACATTAGCATTTTCATGATGTATTTTTTATTTCTTTGGTGAATTTTCAAGTTTTAGATCATCTACACTCATCAATTTTAAAGCTTGCTTTTTCAAGGCATTCTTAATTCACATATTTATAATTTTCATTGAAAAAGGTTAGTTTTTTACTGAGATATTTAAAAAATAATAAATTTAAAATAACAAAATTTAATCTGTACACATGAAAAATGAAAAGAAACTGGAAAGCCAATACATTTTTTTTAATCAAAAGAAAATAAGGTAAAGACAGTTACAAAATAAATATGAAATGTTTTGCATTATTCAATGAATTGTTACAGTAACCAATAAACATTTTTATTTTTGATAGACAAATTTCAATGGTCGGAATAAATTGGAGGGTTAAAGAATGTTTTAATTTTATATTAGTTAATAACTGTAAAAAATTGTCTTTAAAATGTGCCCAAATAAATTTCAAATTTAATGAATTTATTTATACTATATGTGTATATTATATATAAGTACACACAGGTATATTTAAGTATATGTACACCTAAGCTCATTATGCGCACATCATTGTTTTATTTTCTTATTACATGACTATTCAATACTGGGCATTCGATACTCGGTACTTGGTCGAGTAGTCAATGGCTGAGTACTCGGTACTCGGCCACAGTACTACTCGGTACACCACTAATGCTGACTGCATAAAAATTGTCCGTAAATCCATGACGATGCCCACAGTCATGTTACTAACAATTTATCATAAATGTAAAATATCCTAAAACTGGTCACATTTATTCTTTTAATGGATTTTATGAATGAAAACTAGTCAGAATTAAACCATTCCAAGAAGGGGGGGAAAAAGGCATTTTATAGTTATTTTACATGTAAGCTAACCTAAAGACAGGCTCTGTCATGCCCTAAAGATTACTTAGGCATAAATCAAAATTTATTCAAAGAAAATACTTTTTAAAAGATTAATTAAATGATAAAATGCTTTTGCATGGCAAACATTTTTATTCATGTAAGCACTCAAGAAAATTCTAAGTTCACTTACCTTGAATATTTTGTAATTACATTAAAACAAATAATTTTAAAGAATCTAAAGTGATATCAATAATCATAATGTTTACAAATAATTTAGAGAACTTCTTCAAAAGCATATGAACAATTATCTGTTGAATGGAATTTATACTCTTTAAAGGATCAATAATGTGAAAATAAAGTGTTAAAACGTCAATAAACTTTACTAAAGTTAAACTAATCATTGATCAAGCTTTCTGATATTTTTTAATCACATGCGTTATCAAAAGTATCAATAATGTTATAAATTCATTCTAAATTTTCTGAAATGAAAATATGTTTAAAAATTTTATTGTGGATTCAGAATAATAAATATATAAATATCCTAAAACAACATCAATAAAATCAAATAGGGGGAAAATAACAAAATGGTTAAATTTTTAATGTATTAACATTAACTAGTTAGAGATTTACCAATGTAATTTGGACCTTTAAATCATCAGTTACTTTAGCTTGGTACAAAGTGCCTGTGAATGATGACAAAACAGAATTCAAAGAAGCTGTGAGCCAAAATTCTCAGAATTTCTTTTCTTTTACTTTATAGTGTATTTGACCTTAATCCATCCACCTCCTTTCCCTTTGATAAAGTTGTTTTTTCTATAAGATTTTAAAGAGAATGTTATCTATTGATTATTCAGCCATGAAAGTTATCATTTTTTTCATTAAAATTAGCTTTTTTAAATGACATTTTTACTGTTTCGAAGATTGGTGAAAAATGGGGAGAAATCATGACCTGAAAATTTAGAAGGGATGTAAAACGTATAAATTTGTAATGGTGTACGAATTCTGGACTTTTAAAGTTTCAATTAACAATTTTTAAATTTTAAATTTAACATTTAAAAATAAAATTGTAATAAAAATTTAATAATAATAATGAAGTAATAATAAAGTAATAATATAAACTTAAAATTTGGTAATTAATAACAATGTATGTTCACTATTTTACTAGTGTTACCAGTTTTACTAAAAAATGTTTCAAATGTAAAAAATGTTTCAAATGTAAAATTAATCAAAAAAAAAAAAAAAAAAAATAGTTAATTTTTTTTTCATTAAATCACTAAGCTATATTGCATTTTTAAAAAATAATTGAGTTAAAATGCATCATTTTTTTAAATAGTGTTCTATGATCATAATGCATGCACAAGTAAATTTTAGGATTTTTTGCCTGTCTTCTTTTTTTTTTTTTTTTTTTTTTTTTTTTTTTTATTGAGTTGCAATGTTAAAACTACTAATATAGTGCTGAAATTGTAACATGGAAATGTGTAACTTATCCTAGTATAAATAAAGGAATAAATTAGCAATGTAGAATTACATGCATAGTTCAGCATTTTCTGTGCGCTTCAAGTTTCAGGCCTGATTATTATTATTATAAATAAAAAATACACTTTTTTTTCAATCATGCATTTATTTTTCAATGTTCATTTATTTTAAATTGCTTGAAAGAAAAAAAACTATATCCTACCCCCAACTTTCTTTTTCTTAATTAACAAAGAGTGGCGAAGAAAATTATTTTTATGTTTATTTTCTCTATTCTAATTCTAATTCTAACATAGATACTGTAATTGTAAAATGTATATTAGCAGTAGTTTTTTTTTTCTTCCCTTTAAACAAACTTGTTATTTAGCATGTGAATATTTTTCATTTGAAACTAAAAATAAATATATAAATAAATTCCAATTTATCATGATTGGCGCAACATGCCCCTTAAGGGATTTTGTGCCATAAAACCCTATATAACCAACCAAACAATTTATCATGAAAATTTTTATTAGATATTCATATTGTAAGCATGCTGGAATATTGCAGTTAATTCTAATTAATATTTTCTGTGATTTAAATGCATAATTATATTTGTCTTCTATTAATTCATCTATTTCTCTTTGCAAATAAAAATTATATGAATTAAAAAATACACACACACACACATATATATATATATATATATATATATATATATACAATTTGATATTTAATTGATATCTTTTCATTTTGAATAGTCATAATGAATTTTTTTCCTATTGTGGTATCTTATATATAATTAATGTATAACATCCGTTGCTAATAGCAATTTTATAAATATGGTGCGCATAGGTAATTGCTGCTATCCGCATAATCTTTGTGTATTGTCTGTGAGATTTCTACAATGTAGTTTTCCGTTACCATTTAATAGGATTTCCATTAAGAGTTGCAATCGTTTCATCATGAATATTATATGTGGTATATTTATAATATTTTAACTGTTAATTTTGCTATTATGTTTAATTCATTGTCTTGATATATGGTATATTAAATGTCAAAATCAATATTCATTATTTATTATTTTTTAATATTAAAGTAATACATTGAAATTATCATTATTTATTATTTTTTTTATATTAAATAAATACATTGAAATTATGATTAGTTAAGCCTATGTGAAATGTAGTAACAATGTGAGCATTGTGCTGAAATGTTAATTGGATAAGTTTGTGGATTATTATGTACGGTGATTTTTTCACTTTTAAATGAGTCGATTTTGTGATTTTGCATTTATTGTACTGTGAGTACTATGATTCTTATTATATGTGGTGTGGGATGGTAGTATTATGGTCGTGTATTGTTTCCTTTTGGAGGTTTGAGTACTGCTTTAAAGCTTTGTACATATTGTATCTATTTTCATTTTATAGTTGTATTATTCTAGATCCTTTTCTTTAGTAAATTATATTAGTCAAGATACTCGATTATTTAATTGTCATTTTTCTATTTTTATCTTTTTATTATATTTGTATTATCTCTTATATTATGGCAGTACTTAGTAAAAATCTCGATCCTGGCAAGATACACAATGCTTCTTTGCAGTGTAGTGCCCGGTACAGGAGCAATAATAGGGTTACTCCTGGACCGTCATCCAGTTTCCATATACATGCTCCTCCTCCTCAATTATATTTTCAGAAATGTTCTGATATCCGATGTAAAACTTGTCCATCTGCTTCTCAGTCACAAATCGTATCAGATCCTCATATTTCTATTTTTTGTAAGGCTTTTAATGTAATTTATAGTATAAAGTGTAACATTTGCAATTTGAAATATATTGGTGAAACTTCTGGTCCTCTTCATATACGCATGAATCAACATCGGTCAGATTCTGATAAAAATTTAGCAAAAAATATACAGTCTACAGCTGAAATACAGCATTTTCATAAACATAAATTTAAAAATACTACTATTGAAATAATACAAATTCAGAAAAATAAATCTGAGCGTCTCTATTTAGAGTCTTCATATATGAAATATTATAATACAATTTATCCTTATGGTCTTAATAGTGAGGTTTTTAAAAGATCTGTTAAAGTTTTTTCATCTATAAATGATACTACAGATTATTCTCCCATTTATCATAGTTTAAATCATCTTATAAATCCTAAAACTACACGTAACAAAAGAGGAAAAGGTTCATCTTCTAGTATTACTCCTAAAAACATTATAATTCAACAAATTAATAATCTGCATCGTAATTATTTAAAAAATTACAATTGGTTTCTAATACGTAAATATATTTTTGGAATAAAAAAGAAACATATAGTACAATATTTAAATATTTTTCTCAGTAAAACTTACTCTAAACATTTTTCAGATGTTTTTTATGATCTCATTATGACTCGTGTCAACCTTTACAATATAAATTTACTAAAAAAACCTAAAAATCTACAAACTAATACTCAAATGGTAATTACTTTTTCTAATCCAATATTTAATAAAATCAATATTAATTCCATATTAAATGATAAAAACTGTCAATTTCCTATTAATAATATTCATATTTCTAAAACCTTTAAGTATCCCATCTCTATCGGCAGAACGATTTTTAACTATAATTCTTTCGCTAAATCTTCTTTTGATGCTAGTACTTTACCCTGTAAATGCAATGACCCCTCTTTACAAAAATATATAAATAAAGATCATGGACATATTATTACTGGTAATCTTAATCTTATAGATGATTTACAACTTAGAAGAATTATGGGTTATGGGACCAAGTACAGAATTCCATCCAAATTAAACATTACATTTATCATAAAACAATTTACATATGATATAGATATATTTATTTACAAACTTGCAATTTATTATAATAAACCCATTGAATATTTTAATCAATGGAAAATATTAGTTATCGATAAATTAACCAGGTCCTTAAAATATAATATTTCACACCTAGAATATGTAAATACACAGCATCTGTTTAAGCAAATCAATAAATTACAACAAAACTTTGTAATAACTTATGTTGATAAATCTCCTAATAATTATGCCATTATTTGTAAATCTTATTATCACCAACTGCTTAAATCTGGTATATCTAATAATAACACATTCCAAAAAATTAATGATAACTTACTTGCCAATAATCGTAAAATTAAAGGATTCTATAAATTATTAGACATTAACCCTACTAACTTTAAATATCCTTATCTAGTCCTTATACCCAAATTTCATAAGCATCCTGTTAAATTCAGAACTGTTACAATTGGTTGCAATACTTATAATAATGCTGCTAACAAACTTCTATTAGTAATTCTTAATCAAATATATAATATTACAAAAAAAAGTGATAATACACATTGCATAAAAAATAGTTATGAACTGGTCCATATTATGAAAAATCTTAAATGTATAAAAAATATCACTACCTATGATTTTAAAGATTTATTTAATAATATCGATTTATTGGATTTACATAATATCATAAATGAGCTTTTTAAAAAATATCAACACGAGTTGGACATATCACATAATATCGATTCTGATTATTTTCATACCTTAACTAATTTCATTATCTATAATAATTTTATCATGCATGATAACAATATATATATTCAAAATGTTGGTATACCACAAGGTGGTAGTACATCTAGTGTATTATCTGACTTATACTTATATTACTATGAACGTCATTATTTAAATAATACAATACATTTATATCGATATATAGATGATGTAATTTTAATTGATACTGATAACACCTGTATATCTCAATTCCCTGTTGATTATCCTTCTAATCTAGAACTTTCAAAAAACCTACTTTTTAATAATACAATCAATTTCTTAGATATTAAAATTATATTAAAAGAGAACAAATTTATAACTGATATTTATGACAAAAGGAAAGAATTTAATTTTAAAGTTAATACTTTTACTAATTTTAAATCATGTCTTCATAATTCTGTATATCGTAATATAATACTTAACCATTTATATAGAATAAAATGTCTATGTTCTTCCCATTTAATTAATACTAATATTAAAAAGCTTGTATATGATGCTATAAATAAGGGTTATCCTAAAAAATTCATATATTCTTTAATTTATAATTAGATATTACATGATCTTATAATTAATTCCTTGCGTAAAAAATGTATAAAAAATTATAAAACATAAAAATAATAATAAAAAATTAAAAATGTTAAAAAGTAATAAAAAATATATATATATAGGTTGGTTGGGTGGGTAGATGTTAGAGTACGGAGGAGGGTGGTGTTGTCTGGATAAAAACGCAAAGGTTAATTATTTATATAAAAAAAAAAAAAAAAAAAAAAAAAAAAAAAAAAAAAATTGAGAGTGGGTTATTTATTTTAACATAATTTTTAAACTGTTTAATTTACACCAATATAGGGATATTTGTCTAGTTATATCTATAGTTAAATAGCTATATTTTAATTATCAAATTATTTTTAATGTTATTGATATAATTTTTGGTATTATTATTAATAATATTATTACTATTATTATTTTTTTTTATTTTTCTTTTATTTTATTTTTTAATTTTTATTATCCTATACAGGGTTGGCATGATTTAAATCGACTGATTTAAATCAAGATTTAAATCTAGATTTAAATCAACTGATTTTTTTAAAAAAAATCATTTGATTTAAATCAATTTTTTGCAATATCACATGAATGCTCATATCAAAGGAAAATTTTGGGTAAAAAGTTAGAAAATGTATTAGATAATGATAGAATTACAAAATTTAAAGCAAGATATGGGATTCTGATATGAATAACCTATTAATGGCTGTCATTTTGCTGGAGTTTTATCAAGTCCCTCTGTTTTAAATCCAAATGAAATTTCCCTGAGTGTAGGGGAAAATAATGAAGGTTTGGCATTCATTAAAGAAGATTGTTTAAATCTTCTCACCACGGTAGTACATTTTCAAGCAAAAAATGGCCCATTCCAAAAATCACTATTGCTTGAGAAAAAAGTTTCTGATATTATGACAGATTATGATTGCTGGAAGTCCTTTTATGTAATAGGAGGTAAAGAGAGAATCAGTAAAATTGAAATTGAATTTATTTACCAAATAACAACAGCCGTGCATTTATCTGCTGGAGTAGAAAGACAATTTTCTTCTTTTGGACTAGTTCATTCAAGCCTTCATAATAAATTAGAAGTAGTTTCTAAATTAGTGTTTTTGTTCAAACAATTAAATCCCTTATTTTTTCCTATTTGCTTAAAAATATTTAATTAATTGTGATTTTTATCACTTAATAAATAGCTTGCATTAAATGAACACACTAGACTCCCTCAAATCCGCATAGCTTGGGACCAGAGGTTGTGCTGATTTCTGGTCATAGGTTTGTTTACATTTTTTAAACAGTAATTTGATAGTAATTAATAATGCAATTGAAATTATAATGAATGCTTATAACATAGCAAAACATTAAAACAATTATGTAAGGTAATAAACTAAAAAAATAAAAATTTTGATAATTAAAAATGATTAAAATATTGAAAGCAGCAAAGATGAAGTAAATAATCAATAATGTATAACTAAATATTTATTATGAAGATGAGATGCATTTTTTTTTATTCAATGAAACTTGCCCCATAAAGGTGCACTACTAATTCACATCAAAATCATAAAATAAAGAAGTTTTATTTCAGGTTTAACCAAACTCCAGTAATAAAAAAAGCTTGATGAATGTATAAATGCATTTTGAAAAAAGATTATGATCACCACTGATATTAGCAATACTTTGAATTTTTTCAGAAATAAATTTATTCTTCCTTCATGAAAAGCATGAATTTAGTAATATTAATGAAAGTTACAGATTAAAATATATATAGAATTGATATAAAAATAAAAAATCTAATTTTGTCCCTATACCTGACCTGAAAGCTTCATTGTTTACATCTGTAAAATATGCACAGATTTTAGAGACTTGTGGCTATTAGTGCTGCAGATTTGAGGGAATCTACTGCATTTAATTTGTTTTTTGAATTTTACCATTTTCTATTCATTTACAGCATATTTAAATTTGTTTCTTATTTAGTATGCACAATTCAATTACAAAATAATAGAATGGCTTTAGATTAAAGCCTAGATGTTTAATTTTTAGTACCAATCAGTAACTAGAATATAATATTTTCTTAACTGTTTAGTTATTTCTTATATTATTTTTATAAGTTATAAGTATTATTTATTCTTTTTTAGTTATTTATTATAAAAACTGCTCCATGTATTGTAAAAACATAAAAACACAGTAATTAAATATAGAATGCTAAAAAAATCAAATAAATCCGATTTAAATCAAAAAAATCTGATTTAAATCAAATAAATCCGATTTTTTTGATTTTTTTAAAAAAATCATGATTTTTTTCCAACCCTGATCCTATATTAAGATAATGAGTTTTTACCATGTAAAGTCACAATAAATGTTACTGATTAAAGTAACAATAATGTATTTTAAGTTATATGTTAATATGAATGTTATCTCTTAATTCTAATTTTAATCATTTTATTAATTTAATGTTAATATCGATTATTAATTATTTTTCCGGTTCAATTATATTTCCATTCAGCTTTATCTTTTTTGTTTGTTATGGATAACTATTATTTTTACTTACTTTCAACTCCTTTTTGTAAAATATCTTTGTTCCTTGTTTAATAATTTGGTTTTTGTGTGATGGTAGTCCCAAATTCGTATTGTTTTGCTTTTTCATGGCAAATACGAAGATGAAACCACACACTCCATTTGTAGTTCCAAAGTATTTGGGACCTGAAGATTCTGCTTTGGTTCTACAAATTTCATTTGTATTCATATTATTCTTTTTTCCTTCCATGTTCAATGTGCTATAAGTTATTAAATTCAATGGTTAATTTCAAATGGTTAATATTGTTTACTATAATTCAATTTAATTCTTCGTTTTGGTTTGTTTTGTTGATAAAATCCATTGGTGAATCTTGTCTACTTTTAATGGTATTATATATATATATATATAGAACCGATATATATGCATGCGTGTGTTTTGATTTCAGAGGGAAAAAAAAAAAAATATATATATATATGTATACAGTCGAGTCTCTATATAATGAAACTCCATCCAACGAATTTCTCTATTTAAAGAATTTTTTGTAGAAATGGTAAATTTTTCCATAATTACATTTAAAAAAAAAAACTCCATACAATGAAATATTTATCTCCATATAACATATTTTTGCAGAGATGTTTTGTTCAGAAAATGCTTCAAATTGAAATTATTTGTGCAATTAATTTTTCTTCGCTGATTCCTGGTTTATAGTTCATAATTGCATTCTTTTGCCTCATTCTTTAAAGAGGCATTCACCTCCACCCATCCCCTTAAAAAAGATCTTTTGGACACAATGTCTGTATTGGATACTTGCATTGTCACGCCTAACTTTGTTTCAATAAAGATGAGCAGACATTCATGGAACATATTGAAGTATTTGCTTGCTATTTGTGCGGTTTGCAATTATGACACAACATCTTAAAGTATAAAATCATTTTATAGTCACCTGAAAATATATAAAACAAACATTTAGTGTTAAACATTTCAAATATTCCTAATATATACAGCTAAAAAACAATTTTCTCCAAAAATTTACAATTTAAATGAAAAACTTTTACCTGTTTTCTATTCAACGAATTTTTCTATATAACAGATATCTTGACTGAACGATGGATTTCGTTATATAGAGACTCGACTGTATATATACCTGTATATGTTTATTAAAGCCTGTTTTAAAGTCAAAAATACATAAAATAAAACTTAAAAAATTGTGTTTTGCATATATTTTAAGCATATAAAATATATATCTTGCACCACATTTGAAACTATTAGTTAATGGCAAGCTTTAAAAAGGAAAATTATAGTTAAAATTGTGAAGGAATTTTTTATTTATTAATTTTTTAACTAATGTACCAAATAGATGACATTGGCCTGTTGCTTTCTATACCATATGAGTCTTTAATATCCTTAATAACTCGACTTTAAGAGCTACTGGTCACGAAAAATGCATTCTTTTTCCTTTGCTCATTCATTATCAGTTAGACAATGGTTACTGGGTGTAATAGAACATCATTTAAAATACAATGGTGGCTGGATACAACTTGCCTCAAATCTAGTTGGCCATAATGTTTACAGGATGCGTTCATGGGTCTTGTGTTTGTTAGGAAGATAATAAAATTGAAATCTGTAAGAAAAGTATAAAGCAAAAATAGAATATAAATTATTAAACTTAACAAATAAGAAAAATCATGCATTAAGCATAGATTATGAAGCACTTTCCAACAGTTCTTAAAATCTTTAACAAAAGTTCGTTATCCAGGGAAATAACGTATTATTGTCCATATCCAAATATGTATTCCAATACTTTTGAAAAGCCCTGTGTTTGATCTGTCGGTTAATATACAGACTATATAATGGTAAAATTTAGTTTAGCAAGAAAACGCCTAACTGGTTGAAATTTTCCTTTCAACAATTTATACTAATAGATGGAAACATACTTGAATACTTTTGTTTAGCCCTATAAAATACATAGTACCTTTAATAAGTGAAAGTATTTTGCTAAAGTTTAGTTGAAAAATAAATTCTCTTTAAACTACTTAAATCAAATTTCCAGAAATTATCATCCAAAGGCGACCATGTATCCAGTTCTTTGTGTAACCTTGTATATCATTTTATCTATATTCTACAAATATTTCTTAGTAAACTAAATGCAGTTCATGGTAAAAAGGCATAATATATTTAAAAACCACCTTAAAGTAAATTGCGCTCATATTCAGTAACCTTTCCGAGATCTTTTGTTTAACCCTGTATATCTAAATTGTGTAACAATTAGAATTTATATAAACCATATAATATGCATACATCTAGTGAAACTTAAAAGCGTGTATCATAGTTAAAAATGCATTTCATCCATCTAACAGCCATCTTCCATAATATACAGGACTTCAGATAGAATGTAGTATTTGAAATCTTTTGTGTGTCCCTGTAAATGCTATGCATTACATATTATGCATGAAATAACTCATATTAATCTTCAGCAATGTATATCAATTTGATTATATATGAGATCATTTGCCGTAATTAAAATATGTCGCAAACAATTACCTTCTTTATTATGTATTGGAATTCTTTTGTGTGGGCCTGCAAATGAATAATAATTATTATTTTTGCTGCATACTTTACAAAATGCATATTTTACTGCACTTTGTAGATCCATATAAATTTGAAGATGTTTGACAGAGTGTAACATCTTAAAAATTCATTTAAAATTATTTTTTGCTATAGGCCGTAATGTAATTGAAAACTTTTGACTGTCCCTGTAAATAAACTAATCATGAAAGAAACTTCATTTTCAATAGGATTCGTGCTCGAGTAAATGTCATTATCATCCAAAAATTTCATGACAATCAGAGTATTTTACAAGAGTTAGAGCATGGACAGACGGCTAGACAAACTGAATGCATAAGCAGTTTTCAGCTTTGTTGGAAAGTGCTAATAAAAAAGAGCAAAATATCAATGTTTAAAAATTTTAATGTACTTAATTTTACATCTTTTATTTTCTGATTTATAAAAATGTATGTTTAAGAATTGATTTTTATTATTGTAATAATAATTTTATTTTTTTTAATTCAAAAATATAAATTTTCTTTGGGTTAATTGGTAATTTTTAAAAAGTTTTATAGTTATGGAGACATTTAATACTTTTTGCAGCTGTCTAACCAACTGAATATATTAACTTTTTCTTCTGTCAAAGACCACATTGAAATTAATATTTGTAGTCACTTTGTGAACTAGTAAATATTTAAAATAGCAAAATTGATAGGTTTAGTTTCCTCTTGATTTTTTTGTAAATTTTTTTTTAGTTAAAATCATTCATTTAAATCCTATAATTCTTTTGGCTCAAAACTTATTGTTTTAAGCAATTTGTTTATGTACATACTGATATACAATTAAGATTACAGATGTAGATAGATACCATTGTAAAGCTAAATACATATTTCTACTATACTCAAAATTTTTCGTAGCAGCTGCAAACTATGTTATGACAATTTCTTAATTTATATTTTTTCTAAATAGCTAACTTTATTTAATTTTAATCTAAATATTATTAAAGGTTTTCTTATATATGCATAACAATAAGCTGTATTTCATTATTTTGCTTATAAGATTTAATAATTCACAATTGAACATGATTGTAAATTTTAATTTGTAAAATAATAATAATAATAATAATAATAATAATTGTTAAATTTAAAATAAATTTAGAATTTATGTTTTGCCTGTTTTCTTTATTAAGATTACAAGCTGGAAATATTTTGCTCTTGATCTGGACAATCTGTATCTAAATATATATATATATATATATATATATTAATGATTGATTTAAAGTATTGCTTAAAATTATCTAGCTTAAATTTGTGAATATTATTGATAGATAAGAATGTATTGATGATTGTATCATTAAGAAATGCCCTTAAAAAATAATAATTTTAAACAATTCGTGTGATGCCTGTATAGAATGAATGTTGTGTTCTGAATATTAATTTCTTTTCATTTTAAAATAGTATATTTATCTGTTACAGAATACATTAGAAGAAATAGTTACCACTACTGCATACCTTGAGCTATTTCTACGCACCATAACAGAGCCAATTTTATTACAGATGTTTCTAAAGTTTATTTTAACGGCATCATATGATGGACATCGTATTTTAAACTCACTAGTTGATAGGCTTGGAGCTCAAAGTCGGGTAAGCTTCTATTTTCATTCTTATTCTTTTATCAAAAATTTAATCCCATATAAAATATCAAAACCATTTAAATTAATAAATAATATATTTATTATTTAAAGTTATTTTGCATTGCATTACTTTAAATTTGAAATTAAAGATACTATAAATTTAATTTTGATTTCCTAAAATTTTATTATTTTAGGACTGAATGCATATATTTTCTTTTTTCTTTTACGAATAAATACCTCCCTAATCCCTACCCCTCTTACTGAATTATCTTGGTTACTGCTTGCTGCTCCAAATCCACAACCATTGTCTTTTTACCGGCAATAAAAGCAGTTTAGTATGGATGTTGGATCGTTTTGGCAATGGATTGTTTTCAGTGCTAAATTAGAAGAGGAAATTTTACAAAAATCCGATTGCAACCTGTATTACAAATGATTAATTTATTTTAATTTTCATCACCATTAACCTAATAACAGAAACATGTTTGTATGTCTGTCTCTCAGCAATGATTAGGGAAATATACCAAATGTAGCGGTATACAAAAGTATTCATCTGGATTGAGGTGAAAGAGTCTCAAGTGCCCAGGACCGGGGGATGGAACACTCCGTCTACACCACATGTAGAGGTCTGAAAGTTTGGATGAGGATAGACAAAAACAAGTCCAAATATATCTGAAGCTCAAATTTTCAGTTTTCATAATTAACTGAGATATTTATTAAAAATAATAACGGGCATCTGAAAATGGCATGCTTTAGCAGTTATTTGTGCCAAATTACATTTCCATGGTTTTTCAACCAAAAAATTAAAAAACTTGGAAAAACTTCTTTTTCTTCCTCAATTAGAAACTGGCTAGAAGAAATAATGAAAAGCAAAAAATTATCCTTCCCAGTTCTATTTGTTAAAAAAATATTAACATTTACTGCTTTAAAAAAAGTATTCATAACGCTATTTTTTTTCTGCATATTTACAGGTCTGCATTTGCTTTTTTAGTTAAAATACAGAAAAATTCCTGAATACCCACTTCTGTGTACCGTTCAGATTCTAAAGACACCCTTTTATTTATTTATTTTTTTAAATAATACTTATTGTTTTAAAATGAAAAAAAATATTCTGAATGTCAGTTTCATGTTTTTCATTTTTTTTCCTTTTCGCATTTTTAAAAACTTGCTCTACTTTAATCAATACAAAAAAAAAAAAAAAAAAAAAAAAAACTTTTTTCAGGAGAAAAAAAAATGATAAAATTTCAACAAGGGGAAGAGGCAGAAGAATTTTCAACTAATAAATGGGATGAATCATTAATGAAAGTTTTAAATAATTGTTTAAAATTTTTATCCAATAATTCGTCATGTTCATCACTTATAACCAATGCAACAAAAATATTATATTTGCTGTTTTCGTTCTATTTTCTAAATTTATACTCCGGAAATTAAAAATATACATTTTTATTCCAATTTTTTCCCCCATAAAAAATCTTTTAATTAAAATAGGGAATTTTTATTTATATATTATTAAATAGATGATAAATCGTGCAAAATACTAATGTTTTCAAATAAAATTCCGGTTTTTGCTTCTTTAAAGTCAGGTATGACATCTGTGTTTTTTTATTAATAATTTAAGAAGAATAATAAAACAAACAAATATAAATTGTAAGGAATTTGATAAAAACATTTTTATTTATTTTTTACTTTACACTGAATTTAAAACATTAAATTTATTTTCAAAGAATTTTATTTTACAGGAATATATATTTTAAATAGAATTAAAATTTTTTGTTATAAAACAGTTTATTTTCCATTTTTTCTACCCCCTTATATTCAACAACATGGGCTTGTTGAAACAAAGAATGCAATATTTTTTTTCATTTGTTCATAACTAATATATATATATGAAACTTGAAAAATATAAAAAAATTCATGCCTCTGATTAATTTTCCAGCATACTTTTTTATAATATGAAAGCTCAATGAATGAATGCATCTTATTGTAATTAAATATTTTGTGCACTTCCTATGAATTTGTATTTTGTTTATTTCAGCTATTAAAATCTAGAGAAATTGAAAATTAATGCATTCATTGTTTCTAGCATGATCATAAAAATATATCTATGCAAAGATATCGAAGTATAGTTTGGAAATATATTATTTTACATCTCTTAAATGTAAATATTTTTACATTTTTACTGATATATATATATATTTCTTAAATAGTTTTAAACAAAAAAGAATAAATTAATTATCTATACTGTCCTAGATATAAATCTTATAATATATTTACATTTTTAATAAATGCCACCTTTAAAATAATTAAGCTTACTTTAAAAGAAATGAAGAAAAAAATACATCTCCTTTCATTAATTTAATATTCGGGTTGGGTAATACCGGGCCTGTACTTTATAAATCATGAAAGGCCATTTCAAGCTTGCCCGAAACTGCCCCTCAGTGATGACGGGTCAAATAAACACAACCGTTTTCTCCCTGCCGAAACATGTACGGTTCGGCAACTGCTGCCGCAAGTAGCGGCGCCTCACTTAAGGTATGGTAATGTTTGGCTACAAATGGCCTTAACTCACTATGGCTGCAACGAATACGGCTTCTGGCCGCAAGTCGAGTGTTTGTTGGGATATCACTACCTCCTTACAGGTTATCACTGGCAAAGAAAGAATTGTTGAAAACCCAAATTGATGACCTTCTAGCCAAAGAAATTATTGAGTGTTATATCTGTTATGATGTGCACTAGATGGCGCCATCAGCGCCAGCCAAAATGCAGTTTAGCCGCGAACGATGTTCGGCGGTTCGTTCGTTGTCAGCCACGATGTAAGACGGTCGGATCTTGGATCCAGGAATAAATTCTTATATCTTAATGCATCCAGCTCTAGTGATCATTTAGTATTTCCATACACCTTTAGAAATGTTTCAGTGGCGACGAGGATAAACTCTATCGATGTTTTTTCAATAAAAAAAAATGTTTTTTGACGCGATTTTGAAGAAAGAGCGTCAGCGGTGGATGGCCGCGTGTTCCTACTAGGCCTAAGCGCCGATCGGCGGACGGACATTACGGCGTTAGCGAAGCAGGCTTAATCGGCGACCGGCGACCCCAGAATTGTTTATTCAAGTTCCGGCATGGCTTCTTTTGGTTGTATTGCAGAATTTAATCCATCGGTCGAATCCTGGAGCGAATACTCCGAAAGATTGGAACAGTTCTTCATCGCCAACGCCATAGTCGAAGACAATAGAAAGCGTGCTGTTTTCTTAACGGTGGTAGGACCTGCCACTTACGGATTGCTTCGGAATCTGCTATCGCCGGCTGCACCCACATCTAAGACATTAGCGGAACTCATCGGCATCCTCAACGGACATTATGATCCAGTGCCTTCAGAGATCGTGGAGCGATTCAAGTTCAACAGCCGCGTACGGCGCGTGGACGAATCAGTGGCCGATTATATCGCAGAGCTTCGGAAATTAGCGAAGTATTGCAATTACGGCGAGTCTCTAGATATGATGCTCCGTGATCGGATTGTTTGCGGCATACAAGACGAAGGAATACAACGAAAATTGTTATCAGAAAGCAATTTAACCCTTTTGCGAGCGTCGGAAATTGCCGTTTCAATGGAAGCAGCTGCGAGGGATGCTGTTGATCTGAAGATATCTGCCGTTCCTGAAGTGAAAAAATTACAAGTTACGGCGCAACGGCCGCGAAAAAACGAGATCGTTAAATCGGCGTCCAATTCAAATAACGGCCGTACAGGGAAGAAGTGTTATCGTTGTGGCGATTCCAAACACCATTCTTCTGATTGTAAACACAAAAATAGCACGTGCTATAGTTGTAAAAAATTGGGGCACCTGTCAAAAGTGTGTTTATCAAAGAATAAACAAGGTTACAAACCTAAAGTTAACTTAGTTGCTGAATCTAAAGAAGATTTAGGCAGTAAGGAGTATACAATTTTTAATTTAAGAGATAACAAGAGAGATTACCCTCCGGTGAAAATTACTTGTGAGATCCAAGGCCAGCCTGTTATTTTTGAAATTGACTCAGGGGCTCCATTTTCCATAATGCCTGTAAAACTGTTTGATAAAATTAGAAGATTCTGCCCTCCTTTGGAAAAAACGAACATTAAGCTTCAGTCTTACACCAACAATACCATTGATATTTTGGGAGTTACAAATGTGAATGTGGTGTTCCAAGCAAGAACAGAGACTTTACCTCTACTAGTGGTTTCTCAGGGAAGCACTAATTTAGCTGGGCGAAACTGGATTGTTCCATTAAGCCTAATGAATGCGTTTGATGCCAACATGAACCACACATTACATTGTGTAAGGACTGAGCAGCTCAAGCTAGATGGACTTTTAAAAGAATTCCAGAATATTTTCTCACCAGGCTTGGGATTAGTGAAAGGAATTAAAGTTCATCTTACCTGTAAAACTGGTGAACCTCCGAAATTTTTCAAGGCTCGTCCTGTACCATATGCATACAAGGAAAAAATCAACAAGGAAATAGACCGCCTTCTTGCAGATGGCATTTTAGAGCCAGTTAAAACTTCTGATTGGGCAGCTCCTATTGTTCCCGTGCTGAAGCAAGACGGCAGAATTAGAATATGTGGTGACTTTAAGCTAACAGTCAATAAAGTAACAGAATTAGAGCAGTACCCTCTGCCAAATATCGAAGATTTGTTTGCTGAAATGTCTGGGGGTACAGCTTTCACTAAATTAGATCTGCGGGATGCATACTGTCAACTAGAGCTCGATGAAGAGTCAAGACGCCTGGTAGTAATAAATACGCACAGAGGTCTCTTCCGGTACACACGCCTGGCTTTCGGCATTGCTTCCGCCCCGGCTATTTTTCAACGTGAAATTGACAAGATCTTACAAGGGGTAAAAGGAGCCTCTAAATACTTGGATGACCTTCTAGTAACTGGTAAAACCGAAGCAGAACATCTACAGAACTTACAAGAAGTTCTCTCTCGTCTGCAAGCAGCAGGTGTAAAGTTACATCCAGAAAAATGTGAATTTCTCAGACCATCTGTGGAATATCTTGGTCATCGTCTGGACAAAGATGGATTGCATCCAGTTGAATCGAAGGTCAAAGCGATTACAGATGCTCCGGAACCAACAAATGTAGACGAGCTACGTTCTTTTATTGGCCTAATCACATACTATGCGAAATTTTTACCTAACATGTCAACACTGTTAGCACCCTTATACCAGTTGTTGGAAAACAAACGGCTATGGAGATGGGGTTCATCACAACGAGAAGCTTTTAAAAAAGCTAAAGATGTCCTGCAGACCTCATCATTACTAGTGCATTTTGACCAAGACAAGGAAGTGATCCTGGCTTGTGATGCAAGTCCTTATGGGCTTGGTGCTGTTCTGTCACATAAAACTCCAGATGGTGATAGACCAATCGCTTTTGCTTCTCGCTCCCTGACGAAAGCAGAAAAAAATTACAGTCACATTGAGAAGGAGACTTTAGCCTTAGTATTTGGAGTGACTCGATTCCGGAACTATCTCTTGGGACGTAAATTTACGTTACTTACAGACCATCGTCCTTTGGTAACTTTATTATCAGAAAAAAAACCAGTTCCATCAGTTGCTGCAGCCCGTATCCAGCGATGGGCATTGACTTTATCTGCCTACGTTTACAAGATAGAGTACCGAAAAGGGAAGTTGCACGGAAATGCTGATGCTTGCAGCAGACCAGCCAAAATGCAGTTTAGCCGCGAACGATGTTCGGCGGTTCGTTCGTTGTCAGCCACGATGTAAGACGGTCGGATCTTGGATCCAGGAATAAATTCTTATATCTTAATGCATCCAGCTCTAGTGATCATTTAGTATTTCCATACACCTTTAGAAATGTTTCATTGAGGAATGCAAGTCTCCATACTCTGCACTAATCGTGCTCATTCCTAAGCCAAATGGTAGTGTTCGCTTATGTGTAGACTACAGGAAGCTGAATGAAGTTACTATACCGGATACCTATCCACTCCCTCGTATGGACGATCTTTTGCATCTGGCGAAAACTGCTCAGTTCATTACAACGCTGGATCTGAAAAAAGAGAAAAATCCATAACTCCGTCAATTTTTAAGATATCAAATCTGATTAAATTTATTTTACATCTTCTCAAAAATATCTACAACTTTTATACTGACAAGTTTTACATAGGACCAATTCGTATAGCAAAAAGAAATTAAACAAAAATAGGAGTTAGAGAAAAAACCTCAGATCCAAACTGCTTATATTCTGACTCATTTTTAAATTCATTTTTGATTTTAAACGCATCCAAATGGTAGATCCTCTTATTTAGAAACTATATAAAGTGACGCATTGGTCAATTTTCTGATAAAGACAGAATATATTTCAAAAAAGGCTACCAAAAAGGGTATTTTGAACAGAATTTCTGAAAGTCATCGGGACTGAAAATTGAAGGAAGTATTCAAATAAGAAATTGCATTTTTTTCTGACTCGTTTTTAAATCCATTTTTGTTCTCAAACGCATCCAATTTACACATCCTCTTATTTAGGAACTATATAATGTGATGCATTGGTCACGTTTTTGATAAAGGCGGAATATACTTCAAAAAAGGCTACCAAAAAGGGTATTTTGAACAGAATTTTCAGAAATCGTGACTGAAAATTTAAGGAAGTGTTCAAATAAGAAATTGCGTTTTTTTCTGACTCGTTTTTAAATCCATTTTTTCTCTCAAATGCATCCAATTTACAGATCCTCTTATTTAGGAACTATATAATGTGATGCATTGATCGATTTTTTGATAAAGACAGAATATATTTTGAAAAAGGCTACCAAAAAGGGTATTTTGAACAGAATTTCCCGAAGTCTTCGTGATTTGAAAATTTAAGGAAGTTTTCACATAGCAAATTGCGTTTTTTATGACTCGTTTTAAAATCCATTTTCGCTCTCAAACGCATCCAATTTACAGATCCTCTTATTTAGGAACTAAATAATGTGACGCATTGGCCAGTTTTTTGATAAAGATAGAATATATTTTTAAAACTGCTGTCAAAGTGAGTATTTCCCACAAAATTTTCCGAAGCAATCATGATTAAAGAATTAAGGATGTATTCAAACAACAAATCGGTTATTTTATGACTCATTTTTAAATTCAATTTTTTTCTCAAATGCATTCAACTGACAGTTTTTTGTTATTTAGGAACTGTATAATGTACTGTTTTGGTGGATTTTTTAATAAATTCAGAATCTATTTCAAAATATGTTGTCAAAATGGGCATTTGAGCTGAATTTTTCTTAAGATGATTCTGATAAAACCAGTTTTTGCAGAAAAATGAAATTAAAAATTTTTCATAAACGGCCAAATGAAGTTATTAAACTGGGTTTATCTATAATCATATATATATATATATATATATATATATATTTTTTTTTTTTGTTGAAATGAGCACTCTTTGAAATCTTCCTCCGCCTATAGGCTCAGCCGACAGGGATTTTTAAAAGATTAGACAAATGAAAACTTTCTGCTAATAGAGAAAAATGCAACTTTGCTTGTACCAGAGTAAAATATTTAGGACACTGGATTACACCAAATGGCCTAAAAGTTGAACTTGGGAAAGTTGATGCTATTGTGAGGATCCCACCTCCCAAGAATATAAAACAACTACAATCCTTTCTGCAGACATGTTCATGGTATCGCTGTTTTATACAATTGCAAAAATATCGAGACCACTTAGTAACCTCGCTAAAAAGAATGTGCAGTGGCACTGGGGTGCCAATGAAGAAAATGCATTTCAAACGTTGAAGCAATGCCTCGTTTCAGCACCAATATTGAAACAAGCTGATGAAACTAAACCTTTTTTTATTCGAACTGATGCCAGTAGTTATGCTCTGGGAGCAGTACTTCTACAGGGTGAAGGTGCTGAAGAGCATCCTATTGAGTATGCCAGTAGATTGCTGACTGCTGCAGAATGCAATTATCATCCCACAGAACGAGAAGCACTTGCAGTTGTCTGGGCTATTAATAAATTTAGAGGATACATTGATGGAACAGAAGTTACAGTGGCATCCGACCACCAGCCTCTCCGATGGCTCATGAGCTTAAAGTCACCTTCTGGAAGGCTTGTCAGATGGGCTTTGCAATTGCAAGAATTTAATTTGAAAATAGAATATATTCCAGGCAAAGTGAATGTCATAGCTGACATGCTTTCTCATCCTGCTTGTGATCATACCAATAAAGAAAGTTGTGATATTTGCACTATAATAGTTGATATTCCTTCTAAATCATCAAGTGATTTACGTGCTGAATAAATGGAAGATGAAGAATTAAAGAAAATTATTAAAAGTTTTGAAGATGAAGAAAAACTCTTAACTATACTAACTGGACTGATCGTGGTTATATTATGAATCAAGGAGTTTTATACAGGTATTCTCCAAATTCAGAATCAGAAGAAGCTCAACTAGCTACTGGGTCTACCCAGACGTATAATATGTGATAACGGACCCCAATTTGTTAGTAGTGTGATGCAACAATTTTGTTTTCTTTTAGGTATCAAACAAAATCCAACTCCCATATACCATCTCCAGGCTAATCCTATGGAGAGGAAAAATAGAGATCTCAAGCCGAGATTGGCTATATTAGTAGAAAATTATCATTGCTCTTGGGAATAAAAGCTTCCAACAATCTGTTTTGCACTAAATACTGCCAAGTGTGACACTACTGGAGAAACAGCAGCATTCTTACAATTTGGAAGAGAATTGAGAACAATGGATGACATTCAGCATAACATTCATGCTGTAATTCAAAATGACAATTTTGTACCTGAGATTATACCATATCTCAAGAAATTTGCAAAATTCGCCAAAGAAATCAAAGACAAAGTTGAATCTAAGCAAAATCAGAGGAAAAAATATGCTGACCGTAGACGGAAACCGGGACATAGTTTTGTTCCAGGAGACAGAGTTTGGGTTGACTTACATCCAGTAAGTAAAGCCTCTAACAACAAAACGTCGAAGTTCATGCCTAAACGCAGGGCTCGAAAAATAGCGTTCCCGGGATCCCGGGGAACCCAGAAATCATTTCTGGGAACGTATATTTTTTCACTTAGGTTCCCAGCTGGGAACCTAAAAAATCGTCATGATCACTACCGATCCGCGCACGCATTATATCGCGTAAATTACGCAAAAATATAACTCTTGAGCGGTCCGTGCGATGCGTAATTTCGTCAAAGTATTAAGGAAAAAGTCCGAACATCGTTAAAAAATCGCGAAAAAACGGCAAATTATGTTTAAAAAATCACGAAAAAACGGAAAATTTCGTCAAAAAACCGCGCTACAACAGCAAATTTCGTCAAAAAATACCGAGAAAACAACAGCTTTCGGCAAAAGATCGAAAAAATTCGGGAAGCAACGCAAATTTCATTAAAAGAGCGCGAAAAAAACGGCAGATTTCGAAAAAAAAATCGCAAATGTCGTTAAAAAAATATTGAAAAACGACAGGTTTTGTTAAAATATTGCGATAAATCGGCAGGTTTCGTTAAAACATCGCAATAAAACGGCAGATTTTGTCAAAAGATCGTGAAAAAACGGCAAATTTCGTCAAAATACTCACACATAAATTTTATTGGGAACCTACATTTTTCATCTGGGAACCTATACTTTTCATGTAGGTTCCCAGCTGGGAACCTCAAATTTTTTTGAATTTTCTAGCCCTGCCTAAACGTAATAAACCTTACATCATTTTAATTCAAAAATCCCCCACCACTTTGGTCATAGCAAGTATGGACAGCCCTAATGATCCACTTGCTACATGTCACACTTCAGCCTTAAAACTGTGTAATGACTCTGACATTGTGCCTGTCACCCCCATTAGGAAATGTGGTAGACCACCTAAGAAAGTTACTGGTTCCACACCGAGACGTTCATGGAACCAGAGGGGGAGGCTGTAACAAGATGACTGCCTTCCCTAAATTATAGAATCTATAGGTGGCGCTATTGCCACTTTCGGCAAAATATCCTGAGATATTTTGCCTTCCTTTCTAAAAACATGAAGTGAAGTAATTTAGTTTGATGAGAGTAAAATTTGGATGTGTGTTTGGAATACATCTCCCTTAGAGATGTTCTTTTGCGCTAAAGTAATTTTCTGAATGTTTAACTGATTGTTTTGCACGTCATCATGCGATTTGTATATAGTGTGTTTTGTGCTGTGTTGTCTACAATAAAAAATGTGACTGTAACATCTCTTTTCTGTATTTTAAGTACTGAACACATCCCACAATAGGTATTTATGTGTGGATATTGAAGAAGAAAGAAAACTTTAAAATAATTAAATATTATTAACCATTTAATTATGAAAATTACATCACATTTAAAACAATGTATTTCAATTGACATATTTAAAAGTATTATCTTGTAACATCTAAAAGATAACTTTTCTTCTAAAGTTTATAAAAGCCCTCGAAGAGCAACATTTTTTATTTAACCATTTTATATAAGCTTATTTTCAAACATTGTAGTTGATGAAAGGGGCTGTTGTTATGACAATGGTGGATGTTGTCTTCAGTACCAAATCTCTGTCAAAGAGAAATGAATGGCAATCTGAATACAGAAAATCACTATTGGCCTTGATAATATAATTTAATTGTCCGTAATTGGGTATTTTTTTTAAACCAAGCAAATTAACATAAAAAAAATTACTAAGTATGAATGTTGTTTAATGAGCTTAGCTTATAAGGGCAGAATCCCTTAGTTTATTGAAAGTTTTAATTTTCTTTTCTTTTCTTGGCAGTTTTATTTTCTTTCTTCACTTAATATGATTTTATGTATTATCAGTTTTTATTTTCTTACATATGTTTTACACAAAAATATAATAAATTACTAATCATCTTATTTATTTATTTATTTTATTTTTTAGCTGTGCTTGGTAACTATGGCATTGTTTAAATCATTATTAGACTTAAACTGTGAAGATGTGTTATTTGAATTAGTATTCAGGTAAGTTTTCTTCTCTTTTATTTCATATTGGTTTGCACAAACTAAGAAAAAGTAGACTTTTACTTGCAACACTTCTTTTAGTTTTAAAAGGGAATAAAGTATAATATAATAAGGTCATCTTAATGCGAAAAAAAGGTAACATTTCTAAGATAGAAAAATCCAAAGATTCAGTTATTTTATTCAAAAGTTAGTTTTCTGATATACTAACAAGGAGATCACCTAACATGATGTAACATAACACCTAACATCGATACAGATTTTGGTGTTTTTAAAATATGTTGAAGGGATCATACTTCCCTCTCTCTCTCATGCACACATATTATTTTGGTGAAAATTTTCAAATGGGTCTTAGTTTTCAAGGAATTGGGAGTCCAAGTTTAGCATAGGTTTCAAACACATATTAATTTGCTTTTCTGGATGTGGGCTTTATAGCATGGAGGTAATGTGTCAGTTCATTATAATGTAGATAGACAATTCGAACCAGGCTTGTACTCTTTTCTTTTTTAATTAATATTTTTGACATGTGACAAATTTTACACTGAATTAAAAATTTGGTAGCTTTGAAATTTTTCATATTTTCCTATCAAATTATATTTACATTTTCGATTTTTTATGAAAATTTATATTAAATTAATTTATATATAGCTATCTCATCTTTTTAAAACTTACCATTATGTTTACTTTTGTATGTATTTTGGCAATTATGAAGTATTGCATATTTTTTTCTTATATTATTTATGTGTATCATAGCAAACGCGGTAGCAGTTGGTATAATATGTTTAAGAAACGGAAAATGCAAACGTCTTTTTGAAATTCCTGGCAAAACAATTGACATACAATAGTGATTTTTTTTTTTTTTTTTTTTTTTTTTTCAAAAGATAGAACTTGACGAGACAAATAAAATGATAGCATTAAAAAAATTATCGGAGTTTGTTGTAGTTTTTTATTTAACTTTTAGGGAAAAAATGAAAATCTAAAATTCAACAATCGATAGTTAATGATCCCTTGGATGGAATAACTTCATTTTTGGTTTATTTTAATTGTTTTGGTAAAACTTAAAATAGATTTTTTTTTCATCTTTATATGTTTGACGGTCACTGAAAAAATCGAATTTGTGTCTTAAAGCTCCAGTTGAACATTGTTTCTTATTGTAGCTGTTGTAGTTTTTTTATTCGTTGCCACCAAGTTTAAATAAGTATAAATTATTTATGTATGTAACATAATTCATGCAAATTAAATAAATCTTGTGAAAAACATAATTATTTGTTTTTATTGTGAAGCATTTAGTTTCAGTTCTTTGAATAATGTTGTGAGCGCACTGTAACTATTTTCGTTCGGCTCCTTGGTTTATTTTTCAGACATCATGCATTTTATATGACAATGCAATATACTTATTTATTCTAATACAACTGTAAAATTTTGGCAGCAAATATTTTGCTTTTCAAGTTATGAAAAAATTTGAATGACAAGTACTTTAAAATGCTCTGGTGAGCAACAAAAAAGGTTAATAATATGTCTTTAAGTATGAAAAAGTGTTTGACAAGTGCTTCTAATTGAGCATAAGAGAGGACAAAGGGTCCCTTCTTTGCTGCAGCTCACTGTCACTGTTCCCCTCGTCAATACCAAATTGAAAAAAGTCATATTTGCACTTTTTCCATATAAAAGAAATTTGCGTAAAACTTTGTCTTTCTTTTTAGTAAAATTTCCAATCATGCTTTACATGTGAACTGCACTGTTGACTCTGCCTTGCAACTGCAGAGATCAACAGATTACAAAACAGTTTTCTGTACAGTTCTATGATGCAGACATGCTTGGTGTCACTGCATGAGTATGAAATGCTACAGGAACTAAGGTTTCTGGTACTGTTTCGTCTTACATTCATGTTTAATTACACTGCATTTTTTCTCGCTATGCTTTTGTGTTACACATTTTTATTGTAATTGTGACTGATTTCATTTACACGGAAAAAGTGCAAATATGATTTTTTCCAATTTAGCATTGACAATGAGCTGCAGCCAAGAAGGGACCCTTTGTCCTCTCTTATGCTCAATTAGAAGCTCTTGTCAAACACTTTTTCATACTTAAAGACATATTAACTTTTTTTGTTGCTCATCAGAGCATTTTTAAATACTTGTATATATATATAATTAACTAAGAAAAATTAACAAAATAATTTATACTTTTATTACTTCATTTGTTTTAAATGTTATTAATTCCATATATTAACAAACAAGATACAAAAATGTATATCATTACTGACATCGCCATTACCAATTTAGTAAATATTCAATTAATTGGATGATAAACATCGTAATAATATTCAGTAATAATTAATTAGCTGCAAAAAAAGCAATTTTCATGCTATTTTCATTATTGTACCATCAAAAGGTATATAAAGTTATGCACAGAATTGAATGAAATTTTTTGTGGGTGTTTTTTGCTATGGTCAGCAGATCTTCCTAGAATTTGGAACTATTCCATGAAAAAGAAGCCCTGTAATAGTGATTTTTGCGTCATTTTCCCAATTTTTTGTAGTTTTATTGTCCATCCATTCTTGCATAGACGGAAACTTGCATCTAGCTAAGTGGGCTATTTACAAATAGCTGATGACAACAGAATAAGAAAAAATTCTTGATTTTAATAAATATTATGATCTACATTCTTTATTTTTCTCTCTCTCTCTCTTTCATTAATTGACTGAAGCAGAATTTTAAGGTGAAAATCAAAGTTTGTGTAGTATTGAACTAATAATATTAAAGTATTAATAGGTGTAACTACTTTTTGAAATATTAAAATATACATAATTGTTATTGATTCTTGAATTTTTTTAATTTTGTTAATGATTTTTTTTTAAAAATTATTTATATAGGTACCTTATTCCATGTACTCATGTTATGGTCAGTCAACGTAGTCGAGTGAGAGATATTGATTTATATAATCAAGCAGCTGAAAAATTCCTATCCTTGATTCCGTCTTCATCAGTTATGCACAATTCTATCAATGGGAGTTCTCTTCCATCCAGCCAAAGTACACCCACACCTTTCACATCTGGATTTCACAGCTTACAAAACCTTCCTCCTTTGTCCAGAGGTGGTAGTTTAAGACTGAAACGCCATCAGAGATCCCCGTCCACATCCAGTTTTGCATTTGGTGATTTAGACCGCTTTAATTCTGCCAAATCTAGTACTGAGTGGTATGTTGTTAATCATGGAGAGTGTGAACTCTCAAACTATATGGATTACTTGCAGGCAGCACACCTGAATGTAAAAGCTTGCACATTAGCTTGCCATTGTTGGTCTGCTTCATATGATGGTTTGGATCCACCACCAAGTGCTCTGAGCTCTTCATACCAAAGCAAAGATAATGAATTTAGTCAAAATTTTATACAAAATGATCAGCTTAATAATGACTCTACAAATGAATTAAAAAATTCCCATATACAAAAGTCAGGAGAATCTGGGTGTAATAATGTCCTTGAACTCTCATCAGTTAATTTAGCTGCTCATCAAGACAGTCTTCAAGAAACTCAATTTGACAGAACATCTTGCATTGAGAAAAATTTTGTGATAAAAAGTCTTTACAGGCATAAAGATGAGGCGTTTAATAGAGATTTGTTAAATGAAATAATTAATACTGATGATGAAAGAACGTTTTGGAATTTAGTATGTTCTACTAATACACCTCACTCTGTTGATAATCTGGATGATAGTCTAGAGACAATAGATGGCTATCTTAATGACATTGAAGAACCTGACTCGAGGCAAGATTCAAAAGTGCAGCCTTTGTTTTCAGAAAATATTGACTTGAAAGATGAATGTTCTAATGCAGATTCTGGAGTTTTTGAATCAAGAGAAAGTTGTGTATCTGAAAAAGATTCAGATATTATTATAATGAGTGCCAAATCTGATGATCATAAAGAATCACTTTTTATTACCATACCTTCTAAAACTGAATTAAAACCCGGCTCTTCTGTTTCTGAAACAAGCACAAAAAGTAGTAATAGTCCTGCATCACCCAGTACTTGGGAATCTTTTGGAACACCTAATATTGGTCCTTTCTTAAGCATCCTTCTAACTAGGCTTGAAATGATGATGCAAAATGATGTATATACTAATTTGCATCTTACTGGACTTATTTCTCGTCTAGCTTGCTATCCTCAACCCCTTCTTCGATCATTTTTATTGAATCCTTCTCTTGTATTTCAGCCAACTGTACGTTCTTTATTTCAAGTGAGTATTTCAAAATTACTTCTTATAAATCTAAGAAAAATATATAAGAATTATGTTTTGATATATATATATTGTTATGGTAATATCTGAGTTACTTTGGTTTTATTTAAGGTATACTAAAGGTATATATATATATATATATATATATATACCCCCTCCCCCATTTTTGAAATACTTCTTGGTTTTAGAGTTCGGCTTTGACTTTCAAGTTTACTTATTTTGATTCCCTTTCAGGTACTTTAAAAACTTATCATGGAAAGTAATAGAGAAAAAATTTGCATAGCACCGGGTCCGTCGCGTGCTCAAACAAGGGGCCCTGGGGATTATTTTGGTACAGGAATTTCCCCGGTAAAAAAGCTACCGTACCAAATGTTTTTAGTTGATCTAAAATTTAGAAAATCTTTAAAAAAATTTAGTATTTGTAGTGATAAACGATGTCTTACTTGTCCTTATGCTGGCAAAGAACAGATTGAAAATGATCAAGATATTTTTTGTAAAACTAATAATGTTGTTTATTTTTTAGAATGTGGAATCTGTAAATTTGGTTATATTGGACAGACTTCTGGTAGTTTAAATATTAGGATTACTGGGCATAGAAATGATATAAGAAAGAAAAATAACAAAAATTGTAACGATATTGAGATTGAGCACTTTCAAAAACATGAATTTAAAAGTATTAGCATTTATATTTTGGATATAGTTCCCAATAGGGAAGATAGATTAAAAGTTGAAAATATGTTTATGTACAGACTTAAAACAATTTATCCTTATGGCCTGAATTCAGAATTTAATGGTATTAATGTTGTTAATAGGGGTAATTTTTGCGGTTTCAGTAAATTTAGATTAAAGGATTCATTTTTTACATTTAACAAGAGAGGGAGTAGAGGAAAAGGAAAAAGTAAATTTAAAGCAGATATTTTTGATATTATTGATTCTGTAAATAAAGATTATGTTAATTTTTATGATATTAATGAAATAAAAAATAAAATTTTTAGATTAAAAAATAAAGTTATTAAATGGTTTTTGAGGAGTAAGTTTGATAGTTATAAATTTAAAAATCAGTATATAAAGGATATTGTTATTGATTTATTTAAATATAAAACTGGTTTCAGTGATTTAAATAAAATAAAATCTATAAGTGAAGAAACTCTTGAAAATTTTGTTTTGTGTTTTAGAGATAAGATTTTTGATTCTATTAAATTTAAGAATATTCTGAAAGATTGTAATAGCCTTTTCCCTCTTAAAAATAGCTTTAAAATTAGAATTACTTATAGTTATGACAGGACATTAAAAAATCTTATTTGTAACTATAATGATTATAGTAAGAATCTTGATTTAATTAAAGGGGATGATTGTTACTGTGATTTAGACTGCTATAAAGATTATATTAATCCAGATTTTGGACATATTGTTTCAGGAGATTTAAATATTGTAAAAGATGTTCAGTTAAGGAATATTATGAGTTTGGGTTCTGGATTTAGATTAAACTTTAATTATAGTAATCTTAAAATTATAGAATTTATGGAAAAGGATTTGGATGCCTTTATTTTAAGTTTCATATAAATATAGTTGGCCTTTTGAGGATTTTAGAGAATGGAAATTAAAGTTTATGGTATTATTTAAAAAAGATTTTTTGTTTTTTAGAGACTATTATAATAGGGGTTGTTCTAAAAAATTTCATTATAATTTCGATTTAAAAACCAGTATAGCTAAATTAAAAGAACAGTTTATTATTGCTACTGTTGATAAAGCAAGTAGTAACTTTGCCTTAATTTGTAAAGTTTTCTATAGGAATCTTCTTTTGAAGGAATATACCTGTAATGAATCTTATAAAACGTTAACTGAAAACCCCTCTAAAATAAAAAAACGTATTTTGGATTTTGATAAAAAATTTGGAATTAGTAGGAATTACTTTGTATTTCCTTACCTTTTTGCGACTGTTAAATTTCATAAGAAACCAGTAAAATTTCGCTTCGTTACCTGTGGTACTAATAGTTATAATTGCAAAGCGGGTAAAATTTTGTTTGGTTTGCTGAATTTAATTTTAAAGGAAATAGAAACTTTTGATTGCAATACAATCATTGGCAATAACCTTAAAGTTTTAGATTTTTTGAATGATAACTCATGGAAAATTACTTCTGTAAACACTTTTGACTTTGAGAATCTGTTTGGCAGCATTCCTCACAATTTGATTGTGGGGGTATTTGAAAATATTTATGTTGAATTTGAATATGTTTTAAAAGTAGATAAGAAGTTTTGGATTGATTTAATTAAGTTTTGCCTATTTGAAAATGTTTTATTTAATGGAATTAATTATTTTAAACAAAATAAGGGGGTGCCAATGGGAACAAGTTTTTCAAGTGCGTTCTCTAATCTATTTTTATATTTTTACGAAAAAAATTTCAATAATATTTCCTTCTTTAGATATGTAGACGATCTTATAGTATTTAACTGCAATAATTTTGAGGAAATAAGCCTTAACATTTACCCTAAAGAGCTCGTCCTGAACCGAACCGATGATGGTGAACAAATTACTTTCTTAGATCTTAAAATTAAGAAAAACAAGGAAAAATGGTTGATTGGACTTTATGATAAAAGGAAAGATTTTAATTTTGAAGTTAATAGCCTCACTTACTGGTTTTCATGTATTAGCAATAAAGTTTTAAAAAATATTATGTATTCACAAGTTAATAGGATCCGCAAGATTTGCAATAACAAAACAGATCTAGAATTGGCTATGAGTGGTTTAAAAAAGATTTTAATGGTTAACTGTTATCCATCTTATATGTTAACTGAAAGTTTCTGAGTCTCAGTGTTTCTTTACTTACGGATGCTTGATTTCAATTTAGGGCGAGATTGAAGCGCTAGTGAATGGCCCCACTAGCTGAAGAGGGTTTTGTATTCCTGGGGGTTTGTATTTTACAATTTTATTTTTTATATTTAGTTTTGTAGGTAATTTTCCTTTTTTGTTTGTGTAATTTTTGGTCTTGTCCTTTGGTATTTTTAAAAAATTTTTTGTATATATTTATAATATTTTTGAAGGTTTGAGTTTGATTTCTGAAATCTGAGAAGTTGGGGGCTAAGGATGTAATTTAGCTTATGAGCCTACATCCTTTCAGAAACTTCTCTTTATTTACCCCTACATGGAGGGGCCTCCCTGATGAAGACTTCCATGTATTTTGGGGATATGGAATTTCTTTTGGTTTTGTTATATACATTTTTTACATTTCTTCTTGTAGCATTTTGCGCATTGGTCTGTAAAAAACTGTTTATTTGTTTCTTCATTTTTTAAAAATTAATTGAATGGTTTTAATAAAATTGTGTATATATATATATATATATATATATATATATATATATATATATAATATATAATATATATATATATATATATACAATCAAACCTCGTTAAGATGAACACGCTTAACATGAATTTTTTTTTTCACAGTCCCCTATAAAAACGAATACAAAGAATTGATACTGATAACATGATTTACTGTAAACATGAAAAAAAATTTTGATTCCCCTTCAGGTTCATGTTAACGAGGTTCGACTGTATATATATATATATATATGCTATATAGCTAAATTATTTAGAAATAGCTGTGGCTAGTATCATTTTTTTTTTTAAACATGCTTACTGTTTGTGTAAACATTACTTTATTAGACTGAAATTATTCATCAGTAGTCTTGACACCATGGCTACTGGTGGGGTACTGGCCAAAATCTTAATTTTTGAGAATTAATATTTATGATTTAATAAATATCAACAAGATTTTTCAATTATAACTTATGATCTATCAAATATACATTTTGACATTTATTAAAATCTATCTTTTAACATAATGACTTTAATTTTATCTACATGCTCTAAATCTCATAGCTGCCAAATATGAGTAAACATAATTCAATTTATAGCTTAAATAATCATCTAATGTTTATTTTAATTTAAATTTGTGATTAGTTATGATTTCAAGTACTTATTTAAAAAAAAAAAAAAAAAAAAAAATGTCAATCAATATTTGTTTGATATAAAGATATTTTTGATGGGTGGGGCTCTGATGATTTGAAATGTTATTTGGAGCAGATATAAAATTTGACTTAGCAACTATGGAGAAAATATACTAATTGAAAAAGTTTATAAAGCATCTTATATATGTTATATTATACATATACACTAATTATAAAAGATGAGTGTATTTGTTGAAATTGGTTGACTTGATAATCTAGTAATATCTGCAATTTAGTGATAGAGCATTGCTATATATTAAAAATATTTAAGTATACCTTTAAATTTTATTTTAGAATTGTGATGCATTTTATAAATAGTTTACACATGTTTTATTTTCATATTTTATATTATGCATATCCATGATGGGTAAGTATTATGGTGGCCCCCAATGGCTAGTTCAGCTCATCAATACTGTATGCTTTCCAAAAAAAAAAAAAAAAAAAAAATGATGAATCTCCCTTATGATTTTTTTACTACACATTGAAATGATGTACAGTAAATTCCCAATTATCCATAGAATTGAGTGGTTTGACTATTGTGTATAATCCACAAAATTATGAAAAAAAAAGAACAAATCAACAGAAATATGCTTTGAATAGTTTATATGTGCAATAGAAATTTATATAGTCTTCCAAATTCATGCTTAACACTTCTGTTATTTGTTCATCAGTTACATGCTTAAAGCTTGAATCATTAGTGTTAAAATCAATCTACTCAATAATATTATCTACATTGACATTTTCTCCACCACCAACAGATTTAACTAAATCATGAACATAAACTTCTTACTCTTTATTTTCAGCTTCTACCAATGATTATTCCACACTTGACAGAATCTTTCAATAGGACTTGAACAATGATTTCTGATCTTACTCTTAAGCACTATTTATCTCATAAATGCTGTCAAAAATCATGTAGTCTTTTAAAAAGGTTTTAAGATCATCTCCCTCTTCAATTCTTTTTGTCAGTAATTTTGTTTAGTATTCTTTTTTAATTGAAATGATTATTTCCTCTTCCTGCTCCATAGCCTGGATAAAAGCTCTGACATTTGGGAGGCAGAAATTCATAAAAATACTTCCATCTTCAGATTTCAATTGTACTTCTTCTGGGTGGGATTGAACATTGTTAATTAGCAGTACAGCTTTCTGGGATAAATTACAGATGCTTCATAACTTGAGGATTAAACATTTCTTTTTCCCACAACCATTTTTAGGTGCATTCATAATTATGTAAATACATAGCTCCTATAGTTGTCGTTCAATCCGTCCATACATAACGACAAAAAATCTACCCATCCAAATCATTTGAAATTTAAAATATATAATTATTACATAATTTTTCCAGGTCATCTCAAATGTTATGAAAATCGGATGCATAGTTTAATTACAGGAGCAATCAAAAAATATTCTGTTACATTACGGTCAATGGGGGAAAAAGTTCAAATGCATTTTAATGGTGTTACACTGTTTCCAACATAGTAACATTGATAAGCATCAATGAAGTATATCCTATAATATACATTCTGTGATGTTTAGAGTTGGTTATATGTAATGGAATTGCAAATATATAAATTATGCCATTAAAATTGTACATTGCATTTTGAAAATTACGTTGCAATAACCTCCTTTGTTCTTTTGGGGTCAGCAGTTGAAATAAAAGAACAGCATGAAAAAATTTTACTTCAAATAGTGTGCTTTGGAATAAGAGAAAACACAATGATCTGTAAATCCAAACTTTATTGTCTTCTTTAGAAAGAAAGATGTTTTTCCAGATAGTCACCTGATCCATGTAACAACTCTCCAGATTAAATGGATTTTTCTTGAACAGAATTTTACATAACCGTAAGAAGCAGCTCAAAAATTATTAAAATAATCCTTCATGGATTTAAACCTTAAATAAAAACGTTCAATAATGCTATAGATAATCAAGAAACTTGGAAAGACAACAGCAGACATTTTAATCCGTTCATCATAAGCACAGTGGCCGGTTGCATAACCGCCCCGCAGCCCTGTGCTCCTTTAAAATATTAAGTCATGTCAGCTCCACTACCAAACATATTCTGATTCAAATTCACAAAATTTTTAATATCTAGAAATTTACGAGGTGACAAATGTAAACGAAGGAAAAATTTAAATCTATTGATCAGATTGAAAAAGTTGGCGAAACACCAAAAACAAATCAAAACCCTTAAAACAATTCAAACAATTTCCGATTTGCTGGGAAGGAAAAAATGTCACGGCTTGACATCCACCAAAGAGCACCGCGATGGTTAAAACTATTGCGCATGCACATCGTATTGGGAGCGCCAGATTATGCACCGGGGGAAAAGAAACATACAGTCTCACTCCAAAGGCGACGATCGGCGAAAACGGATCCACGCACGAAAGTGTGAGATGAAGGATTTCATCTCACACTTTCTGTACAATCTGTGATGCAAAGAATATTTGTTATTGATTTACAGGGCCACACAAAAGTATTCCATTACATAATTATAAGAGCATTGTTTGATGTGTGTTTTAATTGTATTAAACTATTTAACATTTTATGAAATTAATATATGTTGTTGAAGATAACTACAAGCTATTTCCTGTATAATAGAAAGCAGATAGTATTTACACACAAAAGCTTTTGGCTACTAACCTGCATCTTAAATACTGTATACTGCACTAAGATCTGAATATTTTTTGGTGTATTCATAATTATATAAATATGTAGCACCTATAGTCATCGTTCAATCTGTCTGTTCATCTGTCAGCATATAACAACACAAAAACTACCCAGCCAAATCATTTAAGATTTAAAATATATAATCTTTGCATAATCTTGTTGAATCACTTCAAATTTTATAAAAATCGGATGTATAGTTTAATTGCAGTGACAATCAAAAGTATTCCATTACATTACTGTCAATATGAAAAAATAGTACCAAGTACATTTTAATGTTGTTACACTCTTTCGAATATAATAGAATTGTCATACAAAAATATATTGTATGACAATTATAATCTGTGATGCAAATAATATTTTTTATTAATTTATACACAAAAGTATTTCATTGCGTAATGGTTTACGGGGAATCATTGTTTGGAGCATGTTTTAATTATATAAGACTATTTCACATTTTATGAACTCGATATACGTTGCTGAGGTTTAATACAAGTTATTTCCTGTATAATAGAAAGTAGATAGTATTTACAGGAACAGATTTTGACTACTATATTATATCTGAAGTACTGTATACCATAACAGCAAGATCTGAATATTTTAAAGTTTTGTTATAGTATGAATGTACCTTTTTTGTAACATGTGCAATATCCAACTTGTTTAAATATTGTTCCATTTAGCCTTTCTTTTGGTTGAAGTAATGTATTGGCAGGTTCTCAGTTCTTGTGCCTTTAAAAGATCTTGGTTTCTTTGATTTTCTGATCACTACTTACTAACTTTAATTTATGGGATTCCATAGCATTGCTTCAAGTCAATATTATTAGGTGTTCTTTACTGCACTTATGTCTTGAAGCTTGATTTTTACTTTCAAATCCAAGAATTTCATTTGGCAAACATTTCCAAAACAATCCTGACTCATCTGCCTTTTATACTTCTTTGTAAGAAATTCCTCCTGGTTGTAAAAAATATTCAAAATAAACTTTGAAGTGTTCAGCAGCTTGTTCATCTCAACTTAATTTCTTGCCTTTGGAGACTTATTTTTCTTATCCCTCTCATGGCCATCCATTGTCAGCCATCCTGACAATGTGTCAAACGTTTGCTCTAATCCCAATATTTAAAAAAATTGTTTTGCTTTTGCAGAAACAATTGGCCATGTAACAGGCATACCCTCATTTCTTTTTTGAATCACTCTAAAAAACAAGTGCTGCTTTTCTTACTTTTTCTTTTTTTCATTGATGAAGAGTTGTCTCTGCCTGATGACACTGCAAATTGCAACAATTTATCCTTTTGTTTTAAAATGTTCCTGATTATGCCTTCTCATATTCCATATTTGTTTTCTTGTAGCATCATTTCCAATTTTTTTAATTGGTAAATTCATAACACAACTCTTTTCCCTTTTTTGTATTATTTTTTAAAAATTGAAAACACAGATCTACAAAATCAAAATACAAATGCAAATTCCTGTAGTACATGTATGCACAGCTCAGCAGAAACAAGCAAATTGGTGTCTATTATTATTAAAAACTGTATTAACAAAAACAATGTAGAGTGTGACCTTGGGTACATTGTTTATCAACAGTGTGTGTCTCTGCAACTGGGCAAGCTACCTGTGACTGTTTTATATGTTTAAATGGAATTTATGCTTAGTAAAAAGAGTCGAAAACTCATCTTACATCACAAAAATAAGTTTCATCTATAGGATAGGAATATGGGGGGGGAGGGGGAGCTGTAAAGAATTTAGTTTTGCAAATAATTCACTTTTGAATAATTGGCATTTTATAGACTGATTTGGCACACAGACATGGCAATAAGCACAGGTTAATAAGATAGGTTTTGATTGCTTCATTTCTGAATAAAAAAATTTAAATTTTAAAAGAGCCCCTTTCACGCTTTCCCCTATTTTAGAATTTGCAGGTGCGAAGAGGTGTAGCCAAGGAATGTAGCTTTCAATTATTGTTCAGAAAACAGAAGCAAAATACAAACAATTGACTTCCTTTTACAAACTGAAGTTTTTTAAAAAAACATAAAGGAATAAGTAGAAATTTTAATTATTACTTCAAATTTTTCTGACTCATAAGTGGGAGATGTATTTAGTGTTATGATGCATAAACAAAATATATATGTATATATACCATTGTCCATAGGAGCTGACTTTGGTCCCAAAGCTGGGTCTGCCACAAGGGCAGTTTATTTTAGAGGGTGTAGCTGAACATGTGATTTGTCAAGCTACAAGGCGAGCAAACCAAGTAGGAAGTCTGGAGGAGCGTTCAAGGCCCCTCCAGTGGGATCTGGGGCAGAACCCCAGGAGCTGATGCAATTTGGGTATTTTAATGCAAATTCAGAATACTTTAAGCCTCTTACAACCTTCTGATAACACATACAAAATATTACTAGATATCTGCCTAGAAGCAGAATTTTGTGTGTCAATCTGCAGCATATTGCAGCATAAAATTTATCTGCGACTCGACAGTGCTAGACTAAGCCTACTAAATCAATAACCCATAAAATGAGAAAAATTGGCCATTGTAAAAAAGTATATATAATAAAATCGGAGACAAATACCATAAATATAGAAATTTAAAATATATTTCTGCTTTTATTTTTTAAAACTCAGTCTTTCATTTAAAGCTAGTGAATGAATCTGCAAAGTTTAAAATAATCTGCAGCACCAACTGCTGTGCTAAACTAGTAGGGATATCTGTATATCGCTACATTAAAAACAGTACTATATCATATTGCAGGTTGATAGAGCAAAGAGAATTAAATATTTATTGCCACCTTAGAGATTATTGCAGCCTACCGATATCATTTGAGCAGTCTAATGTAAAATTAGAATATGTTAGACCACTTTTAGATAACACTACATACAAAATGCTACCAGATATGGCTTCATTAAAAAATTACTATATCACAATCATGGGTGCAAGTTTGAAGTATGGACGAGACTGGAAAAGTTTTGAATCCTCCTCCACTAAGGCTACTGAGCACATATTCAGGCACCCTTGCACTACTTAGACCAAAACCAACACATTAAATACTTACAGAGTTTCCCCTAGAGGGTTTCAGGGGGGTGCTCCGTCCCTCCTGCCCTTTCATTTAAAAAATAGTGCCCCTCTTGCCGCTCATCCAAAAACTAGCACCCCTCTGGTTGCTCATTCAAAAAAATAGCATCCTTCTTGCCCCACATTTGAAAAAACTCAGCCCTTCCTTCAGCGAAGATGCGAATGCGCTATAGCGCATAAATTATGCAAAAAAAATTGGCAATGGAATGCAAAAAATAGCTATTAAATGTCCCAAGGGACACACAATCTCGTCAGCAAATCGCAAAAAATGGCAAATTTCGTTAAAAAATTGTAAAATAACGACAAATTTCCGGCAAAATTCGCGAAAAAGATGGCTAATTTCGTCACAAAATCCTGAAAAAACAGCAGATTCCTCAAAAAATCGTGAAAAAAACAAAAAATTTCGTCGAAAAATTGCGATAAAATAAAGTTTAGTCAAACGATTTGCAAAAAACAGAAAATTTTGGCAAAAGATTAAAAAACTGGCAACTTTGTCAAAAAATTGCGATAAAACGGCAGATTTTGACAAGTGACTAACCAAAAAAAATGGCAAATTTCGTCCAAAAATCACAATAAAATGGAAATTTATGTCAAAAATGCACAAAAACGACAAATTTCGCAGAAAATTAGCGAAAAATCGCAAAATTTGTCAAAATATCTAAAAAAAACGGCAGATTTCTTCAAAAGATTGCAAAAAATTTAAATTTTTTTCAAAATAGCACAAAAAAAAAAAAAAAGTTAATGCCAGAAGTGAATTTTTCTGTTCCAAAAAATAATTTTCCTGTTTGAAAATTGTGTTTTTATTGCTTCAAAAGCAGATTTTCCTGATTCACAATCATTTTCGTGCAAAGAGAAAATTGCACCCAGGGCATAATTAGAATTTGACGCTCTCCTCCCCCTTCCCAACTTTATCTTGTGACTGACCAAAAATGACATTTGTTGTACAAATTTGGTACCTCCTAAATTTCCGTGCCTGGGGCGACCACCCTCTCTCGGTTCTGTTCACAATCGGTCACATATTTGCTGTTTTTTCGTGATCTTTTCACGAAATTTGTCTTTTTACACGTTTTTATAAGCAAAATCTGCCATTTTTTAACAAAACCTGTCTTTTTTGTGATCTTTTAATGAAATCAGCTGGGTTTTTATTATTTTTATTATTTTGATCTTTTAACAATATTTGCCGTTTTTTTCACGATCTTTTAACAAAATTTACCTTACGTATAAAAAACATTTCATATTTATTTACTTAGAACAGGTGTCACAAATAAAAAATTAAAAAGTTGACATGTTTCAGTTCATTCATAAGAACCGTATTCATAACACATAAAATCAGTATTAAATTAAATGACACTGGATATAAATATAATTTAAAAACCCAAAACACAAAACACTGCGCCCCCTATGATCGTGAATAGCCATTGCCACTGCGGCATATAAATATAATATATTTTGATCATATATTAAATTTAATATGTATAAAATTAATATTAATATAAGTAGAAAACTAAATGACCCTGGATATAAATATAATTTAAAAACACAAAATATTGCGCCCCCTATGATCGTGAATAGCCAATGCTACCGCGGCTCCTCCTATTAGACTCACCCTCTAAATATTTAATAAGTAATTCTAACCAAAAACTCGGAATGTCATAAGAATAAGAATCATTACAAACCCTATCTCTCCTAGAATATATCTCTATGGATTCACGGGTGATTGATTTTCGGAATAAACTTGAAATGAACACTAATCTACTATCTTTAAAACAAATCTTAACCCCCCTCTTTAAAAACAATCTTGATAACGCAGTCTTATCCCTACCAAATTTTATGTCACATTCATGCTCTTTTTTTCTAACCCCAAACTTTCTACCTGTCATACCGATATAAAAATTAATATCCCCCCCCCCCTTCATTCTCATATGGAATTTCATACACCCCCCGCTAGATCATCCTGTGGAACCGGATCAAAAGCTCTGTATAGAAGATGTTTTAACTTAGGAGGTGGCTTAGCAACTAATTCTATTTTAAACTTTTTAATTTAGCTTTAAGCCTCTCAAAATTACCCTTTATATAAGGAAACGATAGTCCTTTAACCCCAATTGGCTATTCATGATCATAGGGGGCGCAATATTTTGTGTTTTGGGTTTTTAAATTATATTTATATCCAGTGTCATTTAGTTTTCTACTTATATTAATATTAATTTTATACATATTAAATTTAATATATGATCAAAATATATTTATATGCCGCGGTGGCAATGGCTATTCACGATCATAGGGGGCGCAGTGTTTTGTGTTTTGGGTTTTTAAATTATATTTATATCCAGTGTCATTTAGTTTTCTACTGATTTTATGTGTTATGAATACGGTTCTTATGAATGAACTGAAACATGTCAACTTTTTAATTTTTTATTTGTGACACCTGTTCTAAGTAAATAAATATGAAATGTTTTTTATACGTAAATGAAAAAGGTGAAGTGATTTTGTTTTAGTTTTGAAAAAACGAAAGCTAACAACAGTTTTAACATTAAAATTTACCTTTTTTCAATTTTTTGACGAAATTTTCAGATTTTTTGTGGATTCTTTGAAGAAATTTCTGTATTTCTATGATTTTTTGAACCGTTAGACTCTAGATTCAACATTATAAAAATGCCCTTAAAAATAAAAAAAGTGCCCTTTTCAGAACAGTAGTGCTCTGGCCGATTCAACAATTAACCCCATTAATACCATTAATAATTTTTTGCATGTAAAATTACTATCAATTTAACAAAATTCACCAGGGTTATAAAAAGAGAAAGTCAATTGGATATCTTCTTTTTTATAAAAATAAGAAACATTCATTTGCGTTATCCCCTGACCATTTGATGAAAATTTCATATTTCTGCGATCATTTTAATGAAATTTGCTTTTTTGCCTTGATATTTTTATGAAATTTGCTTTTTTTCTATGAACATTTAGCCAAAACGTGCTTTTTTTTCAGTAATTTTTCGACAACATCAGTATATTTTCACCATTTTTTGTGAAATCCACGTATTTTACACGATCTTTTGACAAAATTCCCATTTCTCCCCCATTTTTTGACAGAATTTGCATTTTTTCTGCAATCATTTCAGGAAATCATGTTTTATTTTTTTAGGCAATCCTTGATGGAGATCGCATCTATTTTGAGATTCTTTGACAGAGACCTAGTCATTTTCACGAACTTTTGATGTGAATAGTGTCTTTTTCATGATCCTTTGACGTAAATTGCATTTTTCCCACAATCCTTTGATGGTAATCACATCTTTTTTTCAATCTTTTGATGGAAATTGAGTCTTTTTTGCAATTCTTTGACAGAAATAGCGTTTTTTTGTGATCCTCTGACAGAAATTGCATTCCCCTCCCCCATACAATCTTTTGATGGAAATTACGTCAGTTTAGCGTTCTTTTCACAGAAATAACGCTTTCTCGCTTCCCGATTATTTGTCGAAAATCATGTTCTTTCGCAATATTTCGACAATGTTCTTTTCTTTATCTTTTGCAATCTTTGACGAAAAACGTGTTTTTTCAACAAACTTTTGATGGAAATCACATCTTTTTTGTTATCCTTCGATGAAAATTGCATTTTTCTGCAAATCTTTTTCTGCTTTTTACCGATCTTTTGATAAAATTAGCATTTTTCTGAGATCTTTTGAAGGAATTCACTCAATTACTATTTTTGTTGTATGTTGTCTGCTACAACTAACACCCCCTGCCATTAAAATGTCAACAAATTTTAATGCATATTTGCATTGATCAAAGGGATAGTAAAATTCAGTGCCAAAAAAGCAAGATTTGCATTTCCTCAGTCAAATCAAAATTTTAAACGTGGTGATTAAAAAGTGAAGTTATTTTAAGTCCGATTCTTTAACATTTTTATGTAAATCCTTAATTTTTTTTTTTTTTCTGTCCTTGGAGATTTTCCCACTCTTTTTCTGTCCTCGGGAATTTTCAAAAGGCAAAATTCCATCCTGTTGGATGGAAAACTTACTCTCTTGATCACAATACATAAATATGACGGTCAACTGATTCAATTCTCTGATAATCATTTATATGATGTATAGTGAGTTGTGAATAATAATTTTAAAAAAAGGTGGGCGGCTTAGATTTTAAGAGATATTTTAAACACGTTTTCAGGCATAAAACAGCAAAAAGATTTTTAAAAAAAAGGAAAAACACGTGAGACGGGAAAATGAGAAATTACTTAAAATAGTTTATGCTTAAACATCTGCTACATTGAACAACATTATATTATTCACAATTTTTTTATACTTTTGTTCAAGTGCTACTTTATTTCAAGCAGAAAGGGGGGGGGGGGAATCAACAGTTTATGCTAATACTAGCAGTAATTTTAAACTGAAAGTTTCAATTTTTGGCCATGATTCTGATTTAGTGTTTTTTTTACACAGTTGTGCAACGCATGTTTTCCCATATTTTACTAAAAATATCAATTAATAAATATGGCAAGCTAATAGTTTTTCACGTTTTTTTTGCGATTTGCATTTTTCTCGTGATCTGTTGCTGAAATTAGCGCTTTTCCCCGATGCTTGGCCGAAACTCACGTTTTTCCCCATGATTCTTTGGTAAAATTTGTTTTTTTCCTACTATCTTTGAATGAAATTTGAGTTTTTTCTAAGATTCTGTGTTTTTTCCGGCTATTTTTTGATGAAATTCGCGTCTTCAATGATCTTTTGCCGCAATTTGTTTTTCTCACGATCTTTTCCCAAAATTTGCATTTTCCCCAAGATTTTTCAGCAGAAAAATTCCTTTTTCTCTGCGATCTTTAAATGAAATTAGAGTTTTTTCTGCTATTCTTTACGTTTTTCCAGCTATTTTTGTGACAAAATTTGCGTCTTTTCAAAGATTTTTTGCCAAAATTTGCAATATTTCTGGGGGTTTCTTGCTAAAATTCATGATTTTCCTTTGATCTTTTGCCGAAATTTCCCTTTTTTATGATCTGTAATCGACATTTGCATTTTTTTTCTGCATTTTTCAGGGTTTGCCAAGATATTGCAAGGTCTGCAGATCAGGGTTTGGATTTCAGGCCGTGATGGCGAGATTCACGCCCGAAAATTTGAAATCATATTCCCAAAAAAATATCGTAAACAGAATGCTCCCGCCCAAAAAAATCATGAATTTTCTGAAAGATTTTGCATTTTGAAACTACGATTAACTCCCACTTTTTTTTTCTTTGCCAATTTTGTGACATTTTCGTGCGATTGAATGACATATTTTGTGAGTTTTTGCTGCAAAAAGTCGTTGGAATTCATGCTATTTTTTTTAAACCAATCGTCAGATTTCGCATTTCCCCCCGCGATCGATTGACAAGTTTCGTGCGATTTACCATAGCAAGAACAAAGCAATTCCATTTCAAATTTTCCAAAAAAATTAGCGCATTCGATTCCAAAAGTTATGAAACATCATTTATCAACTTCGAAATATGGATAGTTATGTCCTAATTTCCCAGATAATTACTAATTTTTCATAGCTTTTGAACCGAGCTGAATTGTATATTTTCACAATCAATTTCATCAATCGATCGCAGACAATTTTGTTAGATTATCACAATAAAAATGGCAGTTTTCTCAAAGAATCACGCAAAAAAAAGTCAACTTTTCTTAAAAGAACTCGATAAAACACGAATTTCAATACAAAAATCGTGGAATAAAAACAAATTTCGTGAAATAAACGGGAATTTCGTGAAATGACTGCGGAATAAGCGTGAATTTTGTGAAAGCATCACCGAATAAATGTGAAAGGATTGCCATATAAACAGCGTCGTGTGAAAGGGGGCAGGGGGGAGGTGAAGGGGCGGTTGCTCCGGGTGCAGAAATTTAGGGGCGCCATTTTCTACTACCAGCATCATTTTTGGTCGGTAAGAAGATAAAGAACATTACATTAAAACTTTGCTCCGAGTGCAGTTTTCTCTTCGCACATCCCTGCATGTGTCAGAAGTCACTGTTACTTAATAACAGGTGATGCCTCATTTTATATTTTAACTGTAACCTAACTGTATTCTGAACGATGTTGTTACTGTAAGCTGTGTCGTTGCATATTGGCTATGATCATGTATTTTATCTTATATCTAACTTTTCATTAGACTAATATAAACTTATAAAATTGATCGGTTCTGAAGCCAGAACCGTTCTAAAATTATATAAAACTAAAGCAGAGATAGAAAAATTAAAAATGGTGACCTGAAATAAATATTGGCAATCTGTGGTAGTGTAATAAAGTCAGTAAAGAAGCATTTAATTAAAAGATAATCTAACGTTTATTTTCAAGAAAAACATATTCAAAATAAAGATATATGTATATATAAAATAATAAACAAAGAGAAATTGTATCTGGTAAAATCAACCAAAAAAATGTAATTTCTGAAATTATGTTATCTATAAAATTAAAGCCATACTTTAACATAATAAAAACACTTAATTAATTAAACAGCATGACGTAAGGTAAAGTTTAAATGACCTGTACAGGTTGCAAAACGAACTACTCACCATAGCATAACTGGAAGAAAACAGATTTTTCAAGTCGGATGATGACGAAAAAATAATGTCCAGCAAATGTCCAAAAGAAATAGAAGCCTTGGATGTCATAACAATTCATGACAACAAAGTATTCATCACGATATTTCCGCTATCGACTAACAGGTTTCAGTTCATAAGACAACACCATCTTTCACAACTAAAATAAACTACAAACTGCATCTTTCACCAGCAAAACAAACTGTAAAACAGAACTTTTCATAACTAACATTTAAGACAACTAACCGCATTTGCCAGCCTAAACATTGTCAAAACACCGGCAGTCAAAACAAACCGACTACCTTAAATACCCCTCGCAATTCCAGACATCGCCAGAAAGCAACTCCCCCTTTGCGTCTGCAGAAGTTGAGCGAATGCGATCCTGCCTTGCGATATGGAGATACGGCTATTCGTAAGTTGCGATTTGCGAAGAGTTGCGATTTGCGAAGATCGCAAATCGCGATCAGACGGAAGAAAACGATCATGAACGCACATGTAAAATGTTCAAATCGAAAGTAAACAAATAAGTAACCGACTAAGAAATAGAATATGCCATGGAATAAAGAAAAACAAAATAAAGGGATTGGAAATAAGATAAAATTTGATAAGATAAGATTGGAATAAAATAAAACCAGTAAGTCATGCTATATTATTCTATTACAATATGTATATATGCTTATAGGGTGTTAAGGGTATGAGTAGGCTGACAATCGCCCCCCCCCCCCCTTAACACTCGTACTCCAAAGAAACTAATTACTAAGTATTATCAAACAATATAAACAATATCAAAGATCGTATTGAACAATATAAGATATCAGTATATCTACTATCATACTTTGACAGTTACTAGTGAAGAATAACTTAACATTATCGTGCATAAATGCAACAATTCACAATATCTTATAACAAGGTTAATTTCCAAAATAAACAACTTTTTAACAATGTTAATAACCACACAATATGAATAACAATTTAGTAACTATACAACAACAAGAATAACAACTTTCTTTCATAGCACAAGAGTCTTTAGTTACCATAGTAACTTAAAAATTTCAAAGTCTTTCAGGTACACAAACATTTCAAAAGAAAAGTTCATGAAAATTTGTTACCGTTTTACCTCGTCACGTGCAAGTGACTACGATTACCAGTTACATACCACAACATTCTTTAGTATGTCGATTTTCTTGATCTTGGTTTTGACAATACATGATTATATTTACATACATTTGCATAATTACACTAGAGTAAATGATTATCATATGACAGATTCATAAGCATTACGAATATGAAGAATAGCAAAACATGAATTACAATGCAAAAACACTTTGATAATGTATGGGAAATTCATGATATGCAAAATAGACACATTCAATAATAAAAACAGTAATGATCATGATCATGATAATGACTGATTATGATAATGATAGGGACGGTGAGCGCTCACACAAAAACAAACAACAACAACATGCATGCTTAAGCTTTTGAAATAATACACATGTGCAAATGTTTTAACAAAGATTTAAAAAAATGAAAAACACTTGTTATGCAATTTCTTAAAAGTAAAACAATCCCTTTTCATATTTATATATGCAAAAAAAAATATACAGCTCAATTTTCAACACCATGGACGGGACCTATGTGACATTTCCATTTTCAAAAATAGGGACTTACAAACTTAAAAGAAACGATGCCTGCAACAGGCCTTCCTGTGATCAGAACACTCAAGAAGGCCACTACCCCCTGCAGGCCACTCTGGCTATTTACAATTGCACCCCTGCGAGCCGCTTCCTGCGGCTGCTCGGACCCCGGAGGATGAACCATCCTGAGGTCTGATCACATTCCAGCGGGAGTTAAATTGTCCGCAATGTTGGAAATGAGGGTAATGAAAACTTATTTATGACATTAGAACATATGCATATGAGACAAAAATATGAAATAACAAGAAAAACAAGTGTATAGTCACATATTCAAACATTATAAAAATAACACTGAAATATACAAAATTTCAGATTTGAAAAATGAAACATGTTAAACTTCAAGGTTTAACTTAAAAAAACTAAACAAGTATTTTAATACTTGACCCAAGTCCAAAGGAGGGGGAGTTTTTTTTCTTTATACGTTTCACTTTTAAATAAAACATTATACATTATTTATAACTAAAGATTACTTCAATGAATCTTTTAAGATCAAACTTCGTTAAGGGTTTTGTAAAGATGTCTGAGAGATTAGCTTTACTAGTTACGTGTTTTACATTAAATATCTCTTGGTTTAAAAGGTCTCTAACAAAAAATAATTTAACGTCAATGTGTTTTGTTCTATAGTTTTCTATGGGAGACTTAAGGAAATCAATGGAGGCCATATTGTCTACTAACAGGGTTGGTTTAGTTTGTGGGCCTGTAAAAATGTGTTTATCATAACACTCGTTTATGATTCTACTGAACCAAAGAAGCTCTTTAGTTGCTTCTGTTAAAGCCACAAACTCCGATTCCATGGTAGACAAGCAGACAGATTTTTGTTTGAAAGCCCTCCACATGATAGGAGATTTGTCTAGCATTAAAAGTTGTCCCCCCATTGACGTCCTGTCATCGCGATTGGCGGCGAAATCAGCATCAGTGTATGTTATTAGATTTATGTGATGACAAGGTAGCCTCAGTATGTAGTGTTTGGTGCTTTGTATATCCTAGTAATTTTAAGAGACCATTCCATTGGATGATACCAGGATTACTCTGGAATTGACTGAAGATGTTTACAGCATAGGATATGTCGGGGCGAGTCCTGCTTGTAAGAAAAGATAAGCATCCCAAAACACTTCTGTATGGATATTTTGACATCTCCTGGGTTTCTGTGTCTGTTTGAGGGCACTGTGCTTTGGAGTACACTACTCCTTTACTTATCGGAAGTGAAGTGATGGGAAAGTTAAATTCCTTAAAACGTGCACAGATATCATCAATATATTGCATTTGATGAATTGACACTACACCTTCCCTATCTTCCTCAAACTCAACCCCAAGAAGTTTACGTGTTTTCCCCAGGATTTTGATGTCAAAATGTTCAGCTAGTAATTTTAAAATTTCATTTATGTGTTTCTGATGGTTACTTAAAACAACAAAGTCATCAACGTATAATAATAAAACAACGTAATTAGAAAATGTATAGACGCAATTACACCAATCCAATTTGTTAAAACCAAGAGAAATTAAAATTTTATGTCATTCATAAAACCACACCCGGCCACTCTGATGGAGGCCATACAATGCCCTCTGGAGTTTACAGACCAAATGCTCTTTCCCTTTTATTTCAAAACCCGGAGGCTGTTTCATGCAGATGTTATCTGAGAGAGGGGCGTACAGATAGGCTCCTTTCACATCACATTGTGTGTGAATCCATCCGAGACATGAGACTAGGGCGGCAAAGAAAAAGCGGATTAGACTAAAATTTACAACTGGTGAAAATGTCTCGTCATAAGTTTCACCCCTGACCTGTTTGTAGCCTTGGGCTACTAGTCTCGCTTTGTATCTTGCCACATGCCCTTTATCGTCTCGTTTGATGGTGAAGACCCATCTGCAGCCTAGAGGTTCAGTGTTGGGAGGTAGTGATGTTAATTCCCATACATGTCTTTTATTTATTACGTCCATTTCCTCCTGCATTGCCTGTCTCCAGAGTTCCCACTGAGGGGATTTTAAGGCTTGCTTATATGTGTTTGGTATGGAGTCTTCTAGTCATATGTTGTTTTTACGTGTTTCTGATAAAGATGTGTGTGGAGGTGTGTAACTAGGACTTGAACTAGCACTGGAAGTAGATTTTACAATACCCTGGTATTTATTTTCCCCTTTGAAACTGAACATAGTTGGATCAAATTTAATACCATTAGACTGACAGTATTCCCGCACTTCTCTGAGTGATCTTAAACGTTGCGTTTCACCCATCTCATAATAATAGATGTCGGTTCTCAACTTATCAGGCCTAGTTATGGCCTTACGGAACCATACAGCATCCCTCAGTGTTCTCGAGAATTCCTCGCCCTCCTCGTCACTTTCATCCTCAGATGAGTTAACGGAGGCGGGTTCAACGGATTTTGAGGTGCCTGGCTTAGGTGATGGAGATGGTGATCTTTCTAAAGGGAATCTGTCAGGTTGAAGGTCGGTCAAAGGATCAATTTCTGGTTGTTCTGAACTCAAAATGTATGTGGGTCCCAGGTCACTTCCGTTGTGCTGCTCTGAAGTTGTAAAAGGGTTTGTGCCTATTGAATAACTTGGGCCTTGCTCGCTATGTCTGTGAACATTTCTCGGTACAGATTCATCCCCAAATCTAACATTTATGGTTTCTATTATTTTATTTGTATCGGGGATCCATACCCTGTAGCCTTTGGTTGACATCGCGTAACCCACTAAAACCCCCTTTTTGGCTTTAGGATCAAACTTTGAGTTTCTTAATTGTTTGGGCACCCCTACGTATGCCACAGTAGCAAAAGGGCGTAAATGTTTTATTGAGGGTTTGTTGCCACAGTAATACTCGAAGGGTGTCTTTTTCTGTGTTTTATGACATATCCTGTTTAGTGTGTACGCGATGTATAGAACTGCTTCTGGCCAGAATTTTAAACTGAGTTTGCTTTCGTTAAGTATTGAGCGTGCCCCGTCCATTATAGTCTGATTTAAACGTTCCGAGACCCCATTCTGTTCCGGAGAATACACGTTGGTAAAGTCATGGTGTATCCCGTTCTCTTCAAAGTATCTTGTAAAGGCTTCGTTGTCAAACTCCCGCCCATTGTCACTACGGACCTGTTTTACCTTAGTGCCTAAAAATCTTTCAGCTCTTTTTACATGATTAGTGAATACCTTGAATACTTGTGATTTGTTACATAAAGGGTAGACTGATACTTTTCGTGAGAAGTCGTCAGTTATAGTTAAAAAGTACTTCTCACCGTTTCTACCTGTTATTTGTGTCGGTCCCCACAAGTCAGTATGAAGTAATTCAAGGGGTCGTTTCGATCGTATTTGATTTATAGGACGGAAGGAAGTTCGCCTGTGTTTGTTAATTTTACATGTCTCACATTCAAAATCTTTACTTTTAATAGGTGGTAAGCCCCTTACACCATTACATTTTACGGTATGTTTGATTAAAGTGGAACTAATGTGTCCGAAACGTCTATGCCATAACTTAAAGTCGTCCTTCTGGACAGTAGAGGCTTGAAAACGCACCTTTTTAGGACTTTGACTATTTTGAGTTTGTTTTATTTTTAGGGTTAGGATCTGGGTACAGGCAGTAAATGCCATCTTTAAGAAAAGCTCGAAATAGGGTACTACTGTCACGATATGCTTTAACCCTACCCTCACCTCTTCTGAACTTGGCACCAGTTTTATCAAGCCTAGGGCCAGATATCAAATTGTGCCTTACACTTGGGCAATACATAACATCGCCAAAACGAACCATCTCCCCATTTATTTTTAAGTCCACTAGTCCGGTCCCTTCAATAGGAAAAGTCGCTCCGTCATGGCAACAGCCAACTCCTCATTATGCAAAGGCTTAAATTTTACATATAGATTTTTATCTTTGCAAAAGTGGTGCGAGGCACCTGTGTCAAAGACTCAGGCGTCTCCACCACACTTAATGTTACTAAGATTAGATTGAATGAGGTAATTTACCTGGCTTGTTGGCTTACGTTGACGTTGGTTTCTGGTTCTATTGCGAGGCACATCTCTGCTAGGTCTGGAACTACTGGGTTGGATTCGAACTGGACTGGACACCGATGATCCTCTGGACACTGAGGAGTTCTGGAATGAGGAGTCTGAGGAGTCTCTCGAAGTAGTATGGAGGCAGGATTCGGGACTGGAGGCTTGTTGAGGCAATTTGCACTGTCGAAGCACATGGCCGGCTTGTCCACACCTGTGGCATCTTCCCTTAAACTTAGGCTTATAGGTGGACCTCTTGGGTGTGCGAGCTCGGGAAAAATGGGACTGGACCAGGTTACCTCTGTCCTCTTCTCGTAATTTGATGCGGGACTCTTCAGCTACTAACTCGGTCAGGACATCTTTAAACTTGAACTGCTGTTCGGGCCATCGCAAAATCCCCTGGACAAGGTTATCAAATTTCTTTGGGAGCCATCGGAGCAACTGGAACGTCAGATAAATTTCCTTTATCGACTCATTCATGGCAGCCAGTTGATCAGCTAATCTCTGTAGGCGTGCGGCAAACATGTCGACCGGCTCATCAGGCTGTATTCTGCAGGATAGGATCTCGCCGAAGAGCTGCATATGGCGTGCACGGTTGTCAGGTTGAAAGTGGGTCTTCAGCTTTATCCATGCTTCATGAGGGTCGTCGATGTTTTCTATGATTCTCCGGAACTCATTTTCGACATTCAAGTACACTATGGACAGTGCTGACCTGAGCCGTGCCTGATATTCTTTTGTGGCTACTGCATCACTGGTATTCGGAGCCCCTTCAGTACCATTCACTATGCCCCAAGCATTTTTATCCAGCAGCAGGTATTTTACGTCCGCTGCCCAGGTTGCATAGTTGTGAGAATTTAGTTTGTTTATGCTAACCTGTACATTGGTCATTGCCATGCTCTTCACGAGACTTTATTAAAATTTAAACAGAAAGGAAAAGAATTTTTTTTTTTCAAAAAAAACGTACTCTAAAACAGTCAGATAGTACGATAAAAAAAAATTTACCAAAAAAAAACTTTCTATTTCATACCAGAATAATTAAATGTGTTTATCAATAAAAAAAATGCTATTGCGCCCCCCCCCCCCCCACTAGAAATCACTTGGAGGTCTAATGGCCGCATGCTACCACTAGTTTACGATATTGCCAACAAAGGTTATGGCCACCATAACAGGTTAAAAAGCGTAGTAGCTTCGGCCCATAACCTGTGATCGGTTCTGAAGCCAGAACCGTTCTAAAATTATATAAAACTAAAGCAGAGATAGAAAAATTAAAAATGGTGACCTGAAATAAATATTGGCAATCTGTGGTAATGTAATAAAATCAGTAAAGAAGCATTTAATTAAAAGATAATCTAACGTTTATTTTCAAGAAAAACATATTCAAAATAAAGATATATGTATATATAAAATAATAAACAAAGAGAAATTGTATCTGGTAAAATCAACCAAAAAAATGTAATTTCTGAAATTATGTTATCTATAAAATTAAAGCCATACTTTAACATAATAAAAACACTTAATTAATTAAACAGCATGACGTAAGGTAAAGTTTAAATGACCTGTACAGGTTGCAAAACGAACTACTCACCATAGCATAACTGGAAGAAAACAGATTTTTCAAGTCGGATGATGACGAAAAAATAATGTCCAGCAAATGTCCAAAAGAAATAGAAGCCTTGGATGTCATAACAATTCATGACAACAAAGTATTCATCACGATATTTCCGCTATCGACTAACAGGTTTCAGTTCATAAGACAACACCATCTTTCACAACTAAAATAAACTACAAACTGCATCTTTCACCAGCAAAACAAACTGTAAAACAGAACTTTTCATAACTAACATTTAAGACAACTAACCGCATTTGCCAGCCTAAACATTGTCAAAACACCGGCAGTCAAAACAAATCGACTACCTTAAATACCCCTCGCAATTCCAGACATCGCCAGAAAGCAACGCCCCCTTTGCGTCTGCAGAAGTTGAGCAAATGTGATCCTGCCTTGCGATATGGAGATACAGCTATTCGTAAGTTGCGATTTGCGAAGATCGCAAATCGCGATCAGACGGAAGAAAACGATCATGAACGCACATGTAAAATGTTCAAATCGAAAGTAAACAAATAAGTAACCGACTAAGAAATAGAATATGTCATGGAATAAGGAAAAACAAAATAAAGGGATTGGAAATAAGATAAAATTTGATAAGATAAGATTGGAATAAAATAAAACCAGTAAGTCATGCTATATTATTCTATTACAATATGTATATATGCTTATAGGGTGTTAAGGGTATGAGTAGGCTGACAAAAATGATGTTTAAAGTATTCTTCGATACATCATAAGATACACCAGCAAAGACATGGTGTCACGAGTGATTAAATGCGCCGATGTATAAAGATAGCGCAATCGACGGAACTAGCGTGTTCATTGACGGAACTACATGTTCGCTACTTTAAACTGTTTGTGTTTCCTAAAAATAAAAATCGGCATGGAAGTCTTCAAATCTCCTGGAGAAATGTACTTTTCATCAGGTAACGTAGCAGAAAACTGGTCAAAGTGGTATCAAAAGTTCACAAATTTCATGATAGCCACAGAGAAAGCTGAAAAACCGGACAGTACAAAAATAGCTATTCTACTAAATCTGCTGGGTGATGAAGGCGTTTCAATTTTTAATACCTTCAAATTTGAAAAAGAAGACGACAAGAATAAATTTGACGAAATAGTGCTAAAATGTGAAAATCATTGCGTTCCTCGAAAGAACATCATATTTGAAAGATACAAATTTTTTACTTGCGTGCAGTCAGAGGGACAAGCAGTAGACGTATATCTGACGCAGCTGAAAACTTTGGCTTCATCGTGCGAATTCGGAGAGCAGGAGGAGTCGCTGATCCGTGACAGAATTGTGCTGGGACTAAAGGATAAATCCCTTCAAGAAAGACTTCTACGAGAGTCTCAGTTATCCCTCGCGAAAGCTGTTGAGTTTGTTCGAGCTTCTGAAGCCAGCCGGGAACAGATAAAAACGATCCAGGATCCTCAAATAAATTCTGATATTGATGCAGTGCGTGTTAAAAAAAATTATCGGTCTAGTGCAAGTAGTGCTTCAGCCCAACATTCCAAAACAAGTGTTTATAATTGTGGAAAGTGTGGAAAATCACACAAAAGAAAAGAATGCCCTGCTTTTAATAAATTGTGTAACCTATGCAAAGGAAAGCATCACTTCGCTGCTATGTGCAATTCACGAAGGCCAACCAAATTAAAAAAATCCCGAGAAGTAAGTGAAATACAGGGTACTTCAGAGTGTGTGCAAGAATTATCGAGCCTTTACATTCATTCTGTTGCATATAGTACAAATGAGACTGTGTGGTGTAAAGACATTTTAGTTAATGACAAACTGATAAATTTCAAACTGGACACCGGTGCTGAAGCTAACATATTACCATTGTGTTTATTTAATAATTTAAAGTCTAATCTTGTGTCTAATTTAAATCCTACAAATATTGTATTAATATCATTTGGTAATCATAAATTAAAACCAGAAGGTGAGGTAAGTATATCATGCTCAACAGACCAGTGTAAAGACATTAAGTTAAATTTCATAATTATTGATGTTGAATCTAAGCCTATTTTAGGGTTAAATGCTTGTATATTGTTAAAACTAATTCAAAGAATAGATAAGGTAGAAATTACTTCTAAAAATAAATTGATATCTCTGTATAAAGATGTTTTCACTGGTACTGGAGAATTTCCAGATGAACCATACCATATTACTTTATTCACCCTCCTATACATGTTCCTCAGGCATTACAGCCAAAATTAAAAGATACATTAGATAAATTAGAAAAAGATGGGATTGTATCTAAGGTAAACAAACCAACAGATTGGGTGCAGAGTTTGGTAATAGTCGAAAAACCGAATGGGAGTCTCAGATTGTGTTTGGATCCTAGGGATCTAAATAAAGTTATAAAAAGGGAGCATTATCAAATTCCTTCGGCAGAGGATATAATAAGTAGGCTAGAAGGTAAAAAAATATTTTCAGTTGTAGATTTAAAAGATGGGTTTTGGCATGTTCCTTTAGATGAAATTAGTAGTGAAATTTGTACATTTAATACACCATTTGGTAGATACAAATTTAATAAAATGCCATTCGGAATTTCATCGGCAACTAAGATATTTCAAAAGATAAATCAAAAGCTTTTTGGAGATATTGAAGGTGTTGAGGTTTATTTTGATGACATAATTATTGCAGGAAATGATGAGGCCACACATGACTTAATTATGTCAAAAGTTCTTGAAAGAGCGAGATCATTAAATATTAAATTTAATCCTGATAAATTGCAGTATAGAGTACCAGAAGTAAAATATGTAGGTCAGATCATATCGGAATTAGGTATTAAAGCTGATCCAAATCATATCAAAGGAATTGTAGCTATGCCAACGCCAAAATCAAAAACTGAAGTTAGGAGACTATTAGGAATGATAAATTTTCTATCAAAGTTTATACCTAATGTATCAAAAGTCACTGCACCATTAAGAGAAACAATTCATGAAAATGTAGAATTCAATTGGGGAAAAGAACAGGAAGAATCGTTTACTAAAATTAAAGAATTGTTAACTAGGGCCCCAGTTTTGAAAGTTTTCAGTTCAAAAGATGAAATAATAATACAGTGTGACAGTTCAAAAGATGGTCTTGGATCATGTTTAATCCAGAAAAGCCAACCTGTATCTTTTGTGTCACGTAGTTTAACTATTAGTAAAAAAAATTATGCACAAATAGAAAAAGAATTGCTAGCGGTGGTTTTTTTCATTCGAAAAATATCACAATTTTGTTTATGGTAGAAAAATAATAGTTCAAAGTGACCACAAGCCCTTATTGTCAATTGTTAAGAAACCAATGCATAAAATATCTTCTAGAATGCAAAGAATGCTTTTAAAATTACTCAAATATGATTTTGAAATAAACTATGTACCAGGTAAAGAAATGTTTCTAGCTGATACCTTATCACGTGCATTCCCTACCAATGAAACTATTGAAGATGACCCTGAAATGTTAAATATTGTACATACTATTTCAAAATATTTACCAATGAGTGAAAACAGAATTGCTCAATTTAAGAAAGAAACTGAATCAGATTCAGAATTGAAAACTATCTTAAAATATATTAAGGAGGGATGGCCTAAATCTTACAAAAATGTAGAAAGTAATGTGAAACTATATTATAAAATTAAAAATGATCTTCATAGTACTGATGGGTTGTTATTTCTAAATGAAAAGATAGTTGTTCCCCATAGTTTGAGGACAAATATGTTACAATTAATTCATGAAGGACACTTTGGGATAGAAAAATGTTAAGCAAGGGCACGGGAAATAATGTATTGGCCCAGAATGGCTGAAAATATTAAATCCATCGTGAATAAATGTGAAATTTGTGATAAATTTAAAAGAGCTAATGTTAAAGAACCTCTTTTATCACACAGCATTCCAATGCGACCATTTGAGAAAATTGGGATAGATATTATGGAATTCAGAAATTTGAATTATTTGATAATTATAGACTATTACTCAAAGTGGATAGAAGTTGAAAAATTAAAAACTAAAACAATTTCTGAAATTAAACAAAAGCTTAAAGTCTGTTTTTCTAGATATGGGATTCCATCTGAGGTAATAAGTGATAATTCACCCTTTAATAGCTACGAATATAGAGTATTTGGTAAAGACTGGGATTTTGAACCTAAATTTGTTAGTCCTAGATTTCCACAAAATAATGGTTTAGCTGAGAGGGCAGTAGGAATTATAAAAACAATTTTTCGAAAAGCTTTTGAGGGTAATAAAGATTGGATAACCGGGTTAATGGAATATAGAAACACTCCTATTGCTGGCTTGAATTTATCACCAGCACAGTTACTTTTTAGTCGCAGATTAAGAACGAAATTACCTGTTACATCAAAATTGTTAAACCCTGAAATATTTTCAAATTTAAAACAAAAATTTAAAATTAGGCAAGAAAAGCAAAAGTTTTATTATGATAGAGGATCTTCTAATCTTAAGCCATTAATGCCAGGGGAAGACATATTAACATTTAATTTTGTAACGAAAACTTGGGAACCATCCAAAGTTATCTCAAAACATAAAAATCCTAGAGCATATATTATTAAAAATAGCAAAGGGGAATCATTGATTAGAAATAGAAAACATCTTAGACAAACAAAAAGTTCTGTGAAAATATCTCAAAACTATGATTATGATTTTGATGTAGAAAGTCCAAAAGAAAATACAAATAATACGAATTTAACATTAACTAATAATACAAATCAAAATTCCCAAAATATTAGAGCTAGACCTTTGAGAACTATTAAAAGACCTCAGTATTTAAATGATTACTTAACTATATAAGGTATTACAATTGAATAATTAATAATGAAAATTGTTTACTGTAATTGCATATTTATTTGTATTGTAATGAAATGTACTCTTTTAACTGTGTAATATAATTTAATTAACTTAAGGGGGGGATGTCAGAAGTCATTGTTACTTAATAACAGGTGAAGCCTCATTTTATATTTTAACTGTAACCTAACTGTATTCTGAACGATGTTGTTACTGTAAGCTGTGTCATTGCATATTGGCTACGATCATGTATTTTATCTTATATCTAACTTTTCATTAAACTAATATAAACTTATAAAATGATGTTTAAAGTATTCTTCGATACATCATAAGATACACCAGCAAAGACAGCATGTGAACCCAAATTTATCAAAATGCCACTTAAAAAACACAAATTTGCAGAAAAAATCTCGAAATAAATGTGAATTTCATTAAAATATCGTTAAAAAAAACCGCTAATTTCTTTAAAGGATCGCAGGAAAATGCCAAATTTGTCAAAGGATTATTCAGGGGTGAATCTGAGTAAAAACTTTTTTGAAATTTACAGCAAATTTTCTGAAACGTTACAGCAGATTGTTGAAAGGGGGGGGGGGGAATTTACTTTTGACTCTGTTTTTCCGCGGCCCTTTAACAAAGTTTGCGTTTTTCTCGCGATCTTTGGACGGAATTATCGGAATTTTTAGATTTTTTGATAAAATTTACGAATTTTTACAAATAATGAAATTTATAGATTTTTCACGGTCCTTAGATGAAATTTGCCGATTTTTCGTGATTCTTTATCAAAATTGATGGATTTTTCTCAATTTTTTGATGAAATTTGCGATTTTCTCACGATTTTTTGATTAAATTTGCGATATTTTTCGCGATTTGTGTTTCCCCGCAGGTTTTTTGACGATATTTTTGTTTTTTTCTGTGATCCCTACCTGAAATTTGTGGGGTTTTTTTTCAAATCTTTGATGAAATTTGTGTTTTTCTTTCACTATTATTTCACGAAATTCACGAGGTTTTTTTTTTCCGCGATCTTTAGACAAAGTTTGAGTTATTTCACAATTATCTAACGAAATTCGCATTTTTCGCGTTTTCCCTTCAAAGTTCTTATGATATTTACGATTTTTCAGTGAACGATTTGAGGAATTGATGTTTTTGGTGACAATTTGTCGAAATAATTCATTGTATGTTTTTTGTCTAAATTTCCAAATTAATAACGATTTTTTTTTAAACCAAAATCTTAAGATTTTCAGAAAATACAGAACAGAATTGCCTTTGGATCGCTTAATATGAATGCAAAATTTGTCAAAGGATCGCTTAATAAATACAGATTGTCACAGAAATCGTGAAAAGCATGCAAATTTCAACAATGTATCGCAGAAAAAAAAATATGAATTTCGTCAAAGAATCATTAATAAACGCTAATTTAGTCAAAAGGCTGCTAAAAAAATGCAAATTTCATTAAGGAATCGCAAAAAATGTGTGAATTTTGTCAGAGGTTTGCCGAATAAATGCGAATCTAGTCAAAAGGCTGTTAAAAAATGCATATTTCATCAAAGAATCCCCAAAAAGATGTCAATTTTGTCAGAAAATGCTACCTGAACCAAAAACAGAGTTTATTAGACCTGAAACAAAAGTAATTAGCACAGGAAGAGAATTTATCCCTTTGAAAACTAAAAAGACTATATAAAATCTTGACTTACTCTTTTTTTTTTTTTTTTTTTTTTTTTTTTTTTAACAAAAAACACATTTTGCATAATTATTCTGAGTTGCTGATAAAAATTGCTTCAGTAGTATTTTGTCATGTCTGTATTTGTGTAATTCTTTAAATAGCTCATAAAATAACAGTAGGTTTTTAAAGATTTTTTTCTCCCTCCCAAACAGCTAAACTCCTCTGCATTTATAAATGTTGGGAGGGAGGCTCCCCTCTTCTGGAAAATTGAATTTCAAGCCCTGGCAGATATTTTTCAGGGTCTGCGCGGCAGACCCGTAGATCACCGTAGACCCGGAAGTTGTTAGTTCGTGGATCATTTCTATGTCGGTGAATCATGGCAAAAGAAAAATATTCAAAATTTTTCAAACTAAATTTCTTTATTTAAACTATATTAATGAGATAAACTATTTCATAAAAACTTGTTAAAAATGAACTAAAATGAGCACAGCTCATATCTGCCTCTGAAGCACACAAACAAAAACTTTCTTAAAAACAATCATTTCCATCAAACTCTGGCAAAAGCACAATATTTTCATTCATCATCAAACAAGCCATTGATGCTGCTATCACAACTGTCATGCTAGTGCCACCCACGGAAGAAGGAATATAAACGGGAAGGAAAACAAAACCTCTTTCCCATTAGGAGCAAGGTGATCGTCGATGCCACCGGATTTCTGTGAGGTTCACCCATATCCCAGCATTCCCTGAGGAATGGCAACTGTTTGGTGCATTTATCGCTTATTTGGCCTTATATAACTGCATTAGACTGATTTACGGCGAGAGGTAAAACACATGCCAAGTTATCGCCAATCAAAAAAAAATTACCAAGGTTGCCAGCAGTTCAGGGTCACACTTGTCCCAGAATTCTCGGCTCGCCTCCATTGACCGGTTTTTCTTCCTGTTTATATTCTTTGTTCCATGGTGCCACCATTTCACCAACAGTTTGGGCTTTAAATACTATCAAAAATGAAAACAGTTAAAGTCAAAGTCAACTTGACTAATTACAGTTACAGTCAGACACAAAAATAATACCAGTTTAACTGGACACACCCACTTACGTCTAGCATTGCAAAGTTTCTAAACCAGCAGTGGCAACAATCTTTGTTTACAATTGACCAACCTGTCACACCACTGCATGTTGCAGGTAACACTTACAATTACATTTGCTTTAATAAATATATTGCATAGTTTAATTTAGGAAAACTTTAACTGCTATACTTTAAATCTTTTATTCAAAATAATTTATGAAACTTCATTAAATTTATAAAAGCACTTTGAAAATAAATAGCATGTTTTAAGTAAACAAACATCTTTTAAAAACATGCATGCTAATTGGTTATGGAGAATTCTGGGAAAACTAAGTGGGATAAAACAATTTTCTACTTTATTATATTTGCATTTATTCTACTTTATAATATTGAAAAAAAATCAGAAATTTTAATTAAACATAAGACATGGCCCCCTTTTCCCAGAATCTCTCCCTAACCAAATAGCCAATTTTTATAAAAAGAAAATTTGTCATCTAGCAATGCCTTAGTGAAAATATCTGCTACATTTACACTACCAGATACATATTTTAAATTGAACTTGTCTAAATTCTCTTTTACAAAATAAAACCTTGTATTAATATACTTTGTCCTACTATTTTCTATATGATTCTTTGAAAAACTGATTGCCTTAATGTCAATGTCTAATCAATGTCTTAATGTAATGACTAAAGTAATTGTCTAATCTTAATGTCATTTTATTTAATGTAACATTTAATTTCCAGAAATGTTCCTGTATTTTCTTTCTTTAAATTCTAGATAAGGGCAATAAGAATTCATTCTGCTATGCTGAACTTGTTATCTTTTGAAGGTGCAGTAGATTATAAGTAGAATATATTTTGCAATTGATATTTCTATTTAGAATGGGGGGGGAGTCAATGTTAAAGTATGAAGATTTTTTTTTTGGGGGGGGGGGATTTGCGTCATTGGATTTGGGGGGGGGGATGGTCACCACTGTTCAACATCTACAACAGAAGCTCAGACAGAAGCTATCCTTGTCACCATCCAAAACTGGGCAATAGCAGATAATATTCAAGCAAAGCGCTTCGACATTACTAGTTTAAACACTGATTATAATTCTTACAAAGCAAAAGTTTGAAAAGAAGAGCTTTTGTCATATGCCTGCAGACATCACATTATAGAATTGATAATCAGTGCTTTAGGAGTTTAGGAAATATATGAGTACAAACCAGGAATTTCTTTCGATGATGCCGCAAACCTAGTAGAAGGTAGATTGCAAGAGATGATCAACTATGCAAAGACGTGTCTAGAAAAACAAAGAGAAACAAAACTAAGAGGTGATTATAAAGAATTCTTAGAAATTCTGATTATTTTTATTGATTCTGTCCCAGAAAGGAGAATCAGATTTCTATCACCAGGTGCAATGTACCATGCCTGGTACATGTCTATAATAATATATTGTCCCAAGATCTGGATGTTCAATTCTTATTTTAAATTGGCTTCACAAGGAAGAAAATGTACTTGATATATATGTTTTCACAATCCGAGTATACTTGAAAGCTTAGGTGTTTTTACACCAAGCTTCATGTGCTTCCTATAGTAACCCGTTGTTGTAAAAATTCCTACTTAAATACTCATCAATACATTCAGCTACTGCCCAGTCCTCATCCCATAAATTTGCTAATCACTTTCAGTATTTGTCAGAAGGAATTATTTATTTAGCTTTTTTGAGAGTTATGTAAGTTTACCAAACAAAAGTTATATGATTATTGCTTACAGAATGAAGCCAATTCTAAAAAACAAGCTCAAAATTACTCCAAGCGAAATGTTGTTCTTTATTCATTCAAGAATAAAAAGTTGGAAGATTTTGTCACTGCACAGTCAGTGATATTGTTCCAAATGTTGGAATTTCCAGGCGTATATCTTGTAGTTATTCTTATCTTGTAGGAGACTGGATGATTATTAACAAACTGAAGATATAAAATCCCCACAAGTGATAAATGAGCACGAGGAATGTGCTTTTAACTTAATGAGGAATAAAGTGGATTGAGAACGCATAATGAAACACAACTACATTTTTTGCTACAAATTAGTGAAGATCACTGTAAAATGTACCCAAATAGCAAGAAAAAGACTATCCCAACCTATACAAAGACAATAAAATTTTAATGTAAAATAAAAAGTTAATAAGTTGTATAGTAAATTAAGTAAATTGCTACAATTACAACATTAAAAAATGCAGATACGCATTTGTAATGTGTATAGTTAATATTCTTAATTTTTTCCATTTTTATAAATTTTGAGTCAATTGAGCTACCTTTAAATATTAAAATTTATTGCTTAATTTTTTTTTCTTGTGTTTTTGTATCAAAAGGAACAAAATAAAAGGGTGAGACTTGTAAAAAAATAAAAAATCATGGCTTTTAAGCTCCACCTTAGGCGACATATAAGTGAGAAATTCATGTAATAAGGTTTAAAAAAAAAATCCAATACAGTGAACATGATTCAAGTACCAGAAATGATAATATTCATGAGTGAGAATCTGTTTAAAATCTTTGTATTTGAATTATTTTATCCAGCACCTGTATACAATGAATTTGTTGGTGCTAATTCAAAATTTCATTAATTTATGTATACATATATGTGTGTAAAGACTAATTTGACTTTTTTCCCCAACTCAATATATTGTTCTATTTCCTGACCACATTCTTAATGTGGAGAAAAATATATTATTTATATGGTATTCAAGACTATTTGAGAAATGATAAAGGTGCAAAGTGGGAAAGGTCTTTGCCTGCATTTTACAATCTCACTGTTTTAAATATCAGAAAAATTAGAGTTTCTTTTAAATCTAGAATGGTAAAATTGTTTGGTACTACTAGGTTATCCCGTCGACCCAAAAATTTTTGCCAAATTTTAAGATTAAATGCCAATAATGGGTGATCGTGAATGTCACATTCAATGGCATTAAATGCAATTCATGTGTTTAAAATGTCATTAAGTGATTTTTATTTCGATTTTTTATTTGTATTTTTATTAATATTCTACTAATTATTTGTTATTTCATTATTTAAAATAAAAATTATGTTAATATGTATAATTTGGCTATTAGTTTGGCAATGTGTATAATTTGGCGAAATTGGCTGACGGGATAAGAGAGTAGTACCAGTTGTTTTTAAATTATTAAAAAAAGCTTATACATAAGAATATTTTTATAATTTAGGTTTTAGGTTCGTTAAAACAAAAAGTTGACAGCTATTCTTTTACTGTTGATAATTATGAAGAACTTGTTGTTCAGAGCAGGCAATTTCTCTCATCAAGACAGGAGCATTTGCCTCTGTCTGCTACTTCTCGTGTTTATTCAGATTCATTAACCAGAAGTAGGTGCTCCACAGTACCTGAATTACATAGAGGTAAGTTTTAAACTCATGTTAAGTATATATATAAGTGCACAAATTATTTTTTGTAGCATTCTTTAAAAATTTAAAAAATTTAATAATTTGTGTTTATGAAACAGAAAAGTTCATTTTTGATTCTGATGTTGAGTATATACGTGTATCGCAGGGTTGGAAAAAAACCAGGTTTTTTTGAAAAAAACCAAAAAAACCGGTTTTTTTGGTTTAAACCAGGTTTTTTTTGGTTTAAACCGGGTTTTTTTAAAAACATCCTTTTTTAGTACATAATACATGCATATTTATTAATAAAAATATACATTGTTGGATTATATGTAGTATAAATTCATTTTAAAATAATTTAAATTAAATAATTAGTGAATTATGTAGAAAATTGAAAAAAAAAAATCATATTTTAATTTAAACAGTTATTAGTAAACATGTAGTAGTCTTATATCCAAACAATAAACTACTCTACACAGTGAAACATTGATACTTTGAAAAACTTTATAAACAACCTTTTGATTACTTATAATAAACATCTGATGTAGTTTGATGAATGTAAATATTATTTTCCATAATTAAAAAAAAAAAAAAAGATACTTCTTGGGGGTTTTGTTTTTTGAGAGACAATTTGAAATCAACATTTATAGTCATTAGATTTAGCAGATAACAACAGGGTTGTTATGATTTTGCCCAGCCCAAAAAACCCAGGTGGGTTTTTTCAAAATTTCAACTTTACATATATAATGTATTTATATTACATATATAATATATTGTAATGTATTTTTTAATATCACTACACCACTCAAAGTTTATAACCATCACCCCCCCCACCCCAAAGAAAAGAAATGTCCTAATTATACCATCACAATTTTTAATAGAAATAATTGTTAATCTCTGTAGCACGTGTAAGTAACAAATTTTTTCCCATTAAAAAAATACTTTGATGTGTAATCCGTTCTATGTTGTACAATAGAAACTCATAACAAAATACCATATATGCTTAGAATCCTAATTTAATTATGTAGACATGTAGAATTACTTGGATTATTCTATTATTTAGTAATAATAAAAAATACTTTATAAATTATTACTAATAATCAATTTATCACAATTTTGATTACTGTCATTGATATATGTCATATAATTGTAATAATCAATTAGCTACTTTAAATTTCGTAATAAGAAATATTTTTTCAAGCATTCTCAACCACCTCCAATAAACTTCCAAAACCTGAAAAAATCCTGATAAAACCCCAAAAACCCTGAAAAAACACAGTGGGTTGGTTTTTCTGAAAAAACCCAGGTATTTAACAACCCTGGATAACAAAGGGGGAAAAATTAGTTTGTTATTGTTAAAATACTATAACTATAACTAGCACCCAATTTTTGAATACTCTCTTATACAACTTCATATTTTGATTTTTAAAGATTATCTCCCCAAGAAAAAAAAAATTTCTTTTATAATTTTACCAAAATGTTAAAGATCATCAAGTTTTGTAGCTCCATATTCAAAAGCTTGTGCATATTATGATAGATTGCTTTAAATAATCTGCATTTTTTTAATGAAAATATTTTATACTAAATATTGAATATTTTTAATCTATTTTATCTTTGATCAATTCACATGTTCTAAGATTTTTCTTTACAGCAATGGAATATGCTCACCAATGCATAGTGATTTTCATCCTATACATAAAAAAAATAACCTAGGCCCACTATATCTAATACTTATTGCTGAAAAAAAGTGTTAAAAGTAGAAAATATTTATATACAATTTGTAAGTCTTAAATTATAAAGAAAAATGGAAAATATCATTAGATTTTTTCGAAAAAAACCAATTGGTTTAAACCGTGGTTTAAACCATGGTTTAAACCAATTGGTTTAAACCGTGCCAACCCTGCGTGTATGTATGCCTGTAGAATGAGCAACTCACATTTTTTTAAATCACTGTGAGAATAATAGTACCCAAGAGGGCATTGTTGTCTCTTATAACTGAACAGCATATTTGTTTTTAAGTTAATTAATGGTAGTTCATTGTGTAGATCATATCTATGATTTTGTTATTTGCGCTTTGTAAAGTTTGCATGCATGATAGGTGAAATTTATGATTGGGATCTAGAAAGCTTATGGGGAAACAGCTTCAGTTGTGAACTACAATTCAAGTATATTGTTTTATGTTTTGTCTGCAAATTAAATATGCCTTAATCCAGAACTCATTAATTCATATTCTTAGACACCAGAAGTGCTACATAAATGTGTGTTTGTATGTGTACAGAACAGCCATATAGATCTCAACCCCCTGAATACCAAGTAAAAGGACAAAATTGTAATGTTATTTTCTTAATTTATTTTTTTAATCTAAAAAAGATTATCTTCAAGCATTAGATAAAATATTTAATTACACATCCTTACTAATATTATAAATCGGAAAGTGAGTTTGTTTGTTTGTTTGTTCTGCTTTCATACCATAGCTACTGAACCGATTGCTTTGAAATTTTGCAGACGTAAAGTTAGAAGTCCGGATTAAATAATAGGGTACTTTTTATCCCGGAAAAAATTGATATTCCCGAGGGAAAACAAAAATATTGTTTGCTTGATGGATGGATTGGAGATCGCGCTGTGTGTCGTTTAAAACAAGATAAAATATTGAAAACGAATATAAACATGTAAATTTAGAAGCTAAATGATACGATAATGAATCCCCGAAAATGAGGAATTCCCGAGGGATGACGTACAATTTGTTTTATCGTCTAAACTGTTTTTTTTACATCTACTTATATATTGCAAACGAATATGAACATGTAAATTTAGAAGCTAAATGATACGATAATGAATCCTCGAAAATGAGGAATTCCCAAGGGATGGCGTACTATTCGTTTTATCGTCTAAAATGTTTTTTACATCTACTTATCCTGAAATAACTATAAGTCAACGAATTACTAATTGGTATAAGTATTAGTTACGTTATTTAGTTCTTGAGGTATGCGATAGATGGCGCTGGGTGTTTTTAATACGTGGTAACGATGTGCAGTAGCTGTATAATAGTTAGGTTAGGTTAGTTTAGTGCTTTTTTTCTAGGTAGATATCTAAAGTAGTTATTGTTTTTTCGATAGGTAATTACGTCACTTTGTTCGTCGTTTAGATTGTTATAGTTTAGTTTGGAATTTTAGTTTAGTTTAGGTTTATAGTTTACTCATATTTTCACAGTGCCTCGCAAACGTAAATCTAATTTGTCGAGCACCTCATTTAAAGCTCGGGCAATGAAAATTGCCCGATCTCATAAATCGTTTCTCCATGCTGAATTAAGAAGGCACAAACAAGCAGAGCGTCAGGCTGCTTCGAGAGCTGCTGAGCTACCATCTCAGTGCCAGCAAAGACTTGAGGAGCAAGCCGCTCGCCAAGCTTCTTTGAGGGCTTCTGAGAATGATATTCGTACTCAAGTCCGTTTATCGCAACAGGCTCAAGGTCAACATGGTCAGCTCTATGTAGCGTGTTCCCGGATTTCCAGTGCCCAAAATCTGCATGTTTTTGCTCCACAAGGGAAAACATATAATATAGTGTACCATTCAGTTTTGGTTTAACAACTAATCGTATCCAGCGTTACATCGCACTTCTTACATTTTTCCGTGGAAATGACAAGTTTTCTTATAGTTGTGCTTTATACCGCAATATAACAGAATTCCACGTGGGCAAAGCCGCGGGTTGAAAGCTAGTATGAATATAAACCTTCAGAGTATTTATCATAAAAAATATTCCAAAACTGCTTTATATTTGTAGAATTATATTAATTTAAATAACTAGAGAGCTCTGCCCCCTCCGAGCTATGCTCGACAACCCTTGTGCAGACAGCCAAGATTCTGAAAGCACGCTAGTTTCATTGACTTTAAAAAATTTGAATTATATTTTAAAAAACAAGGGCGATCTCCCTATAAATCAATTTCTATTCATATTTTTTTGATTGAAGGCTTTTAAGGCTAAATTAGTTGATGTCAGGAGATACAAAGTCTGTTTTCCTCTTTGATCCTTTGATTAAAAAATTAGTTAAAACATCAAAATAAGCTAATATAAAATTAAGTAAAACAGTAAACAGGATCTTTGTCTCTTGGTATTTACCCTATACATCATATAGTTCTTGATTGTGAAAAGTCAGAGACGTTTATATTTCACATAAATATTTTTATATTCATTTTTTTTATTAAACAGGATAAAGTGACATAAAATGTATAGTGTATTTTGAACATTTGTGTTGCTAATTTCCATATTTAATAAAACATTTGTTATATATCAGAATCAATCCGGATGATTACTTTTTTTTAGTTTAAATGAGAATTTAAGTTATGTAGTTAATAACTTTGAAAAATATAGCAATTAATAACTGCGAGTTTAGAAGTACAGTAGACTACCTCAAATCCGCACAGCTTGGAACCAGATATTTTGCAGATTTCTCGTCATTACTTTGTTTACATTTTTTAAACAGTAATTTGAATGTAATAAATAATGCAATATAAAGCATAATGAATGTTTACAATGTAATAGAATATTAAAATAAGTAATGAACTTAAATAGTAAAAATTTAGATAATTTTTTAAATGATTAAAATATTAAAAGCAAAGGTCAAATTAATAAACAGTAATGTACAATTAAATATTTATTATAAAGATGAAATGTATTTTTCTTAAATTATTCAATGAAATTTGCCTCACAAAAGTACATTACTAATTCACATCAAAATAATAAAATAAGGAAGTTTTATTTCAGGTTTAGCCAAACTTAATAAAAAAAAAAAAAAAAGCTTTACATAAATGGATGTGTTAAGAAGATTGTGATTACCAATGATATTATCAATACCTTGAATATTTTCAGAAATAAATTTATTCTTTCTTAATCAAAAAGCTTAAATACAGTAATATTCACAAAAATTATAAATTAAAACATGTATGAAATTGATATAAAATTAAAAATGTCCAATTTTGTCCCTATATCTAAATTGAATGTTTCATTGTTTACATCTGTAAATTATGTGCAGATTTTAGAGAGTTGTGGATTTGAGGGAGTCTACTGTATTCCTTTCAAACACACAATTCTGTGTTTCTGTAAATGATAATGTTTTCAATTCACTTTCAATTTGAAATATATTCTTTGATAAGATAAATTACAATTGTTGTTAGAATTTGTCGTTTTTTGACATAAAATATTACCAATTTACATATTTGACAAATGTTTTTTTACATCATTTTTTATTTCAATGTCTAGAGGGGAACCGCAACCTTAAGGTAGTAGTAACATGACACAAAATAAAGTCTATATAAGAGCAAGGGCTGTCACCATCATTTTGACATCATTATTTTTTTAATCGGTTCGTTAGCTCACCCCTGTAGTTACACAAAACTTGCCTTTTTAGAATGCTTATTGCTTTTCTACTCCCTTTGGGGGTCGTGACACTAACATAAGATATAGCCTAAGCTGGAGAAAATTATGTCACCATCATTTTGAATTATTATTTTTTAAATCAGTTTGTTAGTTTCGAAGATTGCTTAAAGATCGCAATTTAGAACACTTTTCGTATTTTTTAAGAAATGTTCTTAGAGATCAGTTATATCTTATAAGTAATTAACATGCCAAATTTCATGTTTCTAGGCCCTTCATTAACATAAAAATTGCATTTTTAGAAAGTTTTTTGCTCTTGCACCAACTTTGGGTTTGCATTTGCATCGACATAAGATATAGCCCATGTTTGATTCGGGGCGAACACCATCATTTTAGTATCATTACTTTTGAAATCAGGTAGTTCTGGAGATTACCCACTACAAATAAACAAACTTTATGTCTTTATAATATAGGCATAGATTAATTAAATATATTCTTGTCCATCAATTCTAGTTAATTCATGCAACATTCTGTCATTTTTAGCTTATGGATTTATTTGTCTGAGAAGTTCACATAAATGTGTTGTTGCATAAATATTTTGCAATTTGTAAATAGTTTTTATTTGTGCTCAAAAATAATGTAAATTATTCTATTAACCATTTAACTGATTTGTTTTTTTATGTACAATAAACTGAAAATAATTAATATACACCACTTATTTTAAGCAAAAATATTTGTAACATCTATTCTAAATATTTCTGGCATTAAGTAGTATGAAATTGTATTAAAAAATGTAAATGGTGTCAAAAAGCTTTAAATGATGAATCAAGCAACTCTTCTTGCCCATATGACATATGGGCAAATCAGTTGAGTGGTTAATCTCTATATATGAGCTAATATTAGTTTTTGTTGAATTAAAATGTCTCAATTTCTTGATTTTCTTCAAGCAAACAAACCTATTGATTATGATTGGACAACTACTGGAACTTGGTAAAATATTAGAGATATCGCCAAATTAGCATAACTTTTGGCAACTATTTGTTGCCAAATTTGGCGATATACTGCCAACTTGGTGGTAAAACTTGGCATCATTTGGTAACAGAACTGGTCTTTGCCCTGGTGGTATTTGTGCAATTTTCATTGGTCCATTTACAAATCATTAGTTTATATACAGGGTGAGCAAAAAGTCCGTAAAAACTTTAAAAATTCATAAAAACCGAAAAAATAACCGAAATGAAAAACAGTTTGCAGGGTTAGTATCTATAGGTCATGGGGATTTTTTTAAGACATGAAAAAAAATAATTCAAAAAACAGCCAATAGGTGGCGCTGACGTACCCAAATCAAAGAAAAGATACCCAAATAAAGAACAGAATGTTTCCTCAAACCGCCGAACAAGCTTTATGAGGCCTGCCGCTGTTAAAGGCCCCTTTCTCGTCCTCAAATCCTTTTGAAATCGGAATTTACGCAAAGCAGTAGTCGCTGATTCCTCGTTCATGTGAAATAACTTCACCAACAAAGCTTTGTCCTTCGCAATGAGCACCCTTGATCAAGTTCGCGGCTCACAACGTTGAACTAGTTGTGGATTAGGAGCGCAAGCTCTTATAACCAGTTCATTTGCATATTTCCGTGGAAATCGCAAGTACCAGCGCCATCTTTCGGCTGTTTTTTGAATTATTTTTTATTTCTGTCTTAAAAAATCCCCGTGACCTGTGGATGCTAACCTTGCAAACGGTTTTTCATTTCGGTTATTTTTTCAGTTTTTATGAATTTTTAGAGTTTTTACGGACTTTTTGCTCTCCCTGTATATATATAAGTATTCACACAAATATATTTTTATAATTAGAAAGGAAATATTATTTGCACATAAATATTATTATTATTATAAGATAGTCCAAGGCAGGATCTGATGCACCTGAAGCTCAGATTTTTAATATTTTAAGGGCTGGGGTCCCTGGGCCCTTACAATTTTTATGCACCAAATTGTTACTAACTTGACCCTTTTTTTATTTAATCTTCGTTTTGAGTGACCTATCTCCAATTAGCTATTCTCGCCTTTTTACTCTTCAGTTATGACCCTTGGGGCCCGTTTCAGGGCCCATTTAAGTTTTTGGGATAATAAATTGTTAATAAATAGCTTCTATTTAATTCAATCTTCATTTTTGGGATACCTGTTCCATTTAGATATTTTCAAGTTTTTATATTCCATATAAGACACTGGGGGCCCCTAGGTAATCATAGGGTCTGGCCCAGGGCCTCTTGATCTTTTTGTGCGCTAAATATTTTTCACTCCCAAAATTCCTCACCTTCTCACTGCAAAATTTTAAAGTTGAATCTTGGATTTTTCTTTCAGGATCAACACCCTGATACTCTTATTTGGGCAATGCGGCCCTCTATTAAACATTTACCTCCATTATTTGGTGCATTTAAAAAAAAATATTCTTTCAAATAATTCATAGTCTATGCTTAATTTTGACTAATTAAAGGTCTAAAGCACTATGTATCAAAACATTTTAACATGTTTTTATGTTAGGGCCCTTGTTTTAACTGTCAGGTGGCCCCTATGGGCTCCCCCTATCACAGCTCCCTTAAAAATGGTCCAATTCTCTAGCCTTTTTTTTTTTTTTTTTTTTTTTTTTTTTTTTTTTCTAACACCTTTTTTAGGTGCTCCAGCTACTACATGAACGACAAAAAAATTTCTCAGACTTCTGTTACCTCTAATTTCGAATATTAATTGCTTTCTTAGGGCCCTTGGTGCAGCTTCTCTTTAAAAATGATTGAAATTGCTTTCAGCTCAGGACCCCTAAACATTTTGTGAGGCAAACATATTTCACTTCCTATATTTCTCATCTTCAATCTCATCAGTGCAAAATTTTAAAGTTGCCTAGGACTCTTCTTCCGGGACCAATACCCTGATATTTTTATTTGAGCCCGACGACCCTTTTTTAAACATTTACCTAAACAATTAGTATGTTTTTTTTTTTTTAAATATTATTCCAACAAATAGTTCATACTGTATGCTTAATTTTGACTAATTAAATATCTTAAGCGCTATGTACTAAAACATTTTAACATGTTTTTATGTTAGGACCCTAGCTTTAACAGGCAATTGGCCCTTATGGGGCCCCCTATTATAGCTTCCTTAAAATGGTCCGATTCACAGCTTTTTTTTCCTAACAACTTTTTAGGTCCTCTAGCTATTACATGAACGACAAAAAAATTTCTCGGACTTCAGCTATCATTAATTTTGATTATCAATCACTTTCTTGAGGCCCTTGATGCAGCTTCTTTAAAAATGAACTAAATTGTTTTCAATTTTATTTAACATAGTTTTAGCATCCTCCCATCATTTTAATAACTAAAAAAAATATCTTTATACCCAACTATATGCGAAAGAAATTCCTAGCCTCCTGGGGCCCGGTACAAGCCCCCTTGAAGTTTTTTGTAATAATAAATTGTTAATAAACTGCTTCCTTTTAATCCGATCTTCATTTTTAGGATTCTTCATTCATTTAGATACTTTGATATTCTATCATTTCATATAAGACAATATGGCTCCCTATGGAATCACAGGACTCAGTTAAATGTCCTGAACGTTTTGTGAGACAAATAGTTCACTCCCTAAATTTCACATCTTCTCAGTGCAAATTTTTTAATTTTGAGTCTTGGACTCTTCTTTCAGGACTAACATTCTCATATTTTTATATGTGCCTAGGGCCCTTTTTTAAAAACATTTACTGGATCAATTTGTGTATTTCTTTAAAATATTATTCAAACGAATAATTAATACTGGACAGATGTGTTGGCGTTCAGCATCATAAACTTAGCAAATGTTTTTTTTTTTTTTTTCACCAAAAAGCCGTTTTCGAAAATGCTCGCCAAACTGAAACTGCGTGAGAAACCTGTTTTCATATACAGCGATCATTTTCAAAACTCCTGAAAAGATACTCTTTTGTAAATATAAAAAATGAATAATTTATACTATGTCAAGAAATTAATAATTCACACTATGTAAAAATTTAAATTTTGTAACTTTTTAAGAAATGATTTTACTGACTCAAATCGCTTTCAAAATATTTCTTTACCTCAATTAAAGCATTTTTGAAACTGGAAATATATGTGACTAATTGTTTAACAATTAACCATTGGCCACCGTTGAGAGTGGACTTCCTATATATGCATATATATTGTATATATTAATAATTAATTTGATTATCCACTTAAAATGCCCTATTTTGCCCTTTATTTATGTTTATGCATATTATTGTTAATATGTAAAATGTTACAGGTGAGCCCCGAAGAAGAAGTCTTACAAGTTTTCTTTTCCGAAAAAGCAGTTTTTTAAAAAATCGTGATTATACTATAAGTAAAGAGCCTTCTCTTGAGTCTATTTCAAGCCATGGTTACAGGTATTAAATTAATTTTTATAATTTAAATTTTATTTTGATAGTACAACTAAAGATACAACAGATGTCAATTTGCACAGACACTGGACTCCGTATATCCAGCATAATTTACAGCTGGATATCCACCACTGTTTGTTTCAATATTCAATCCCTCCTTTTTTGCATTCTTTTATTTAACTTGATTCATGTAGATAAAGAATAGAAATGTAAATTTTCCGGAAAAATTAAAATGGCAATAAAAATGGAAAGGTTTGAAAAATTGAGTTTTCATAATTGTTTCTCCCAAACAAATTCTACTTTTTTAGATAATATTAAAAAATAAAACTTTTTTTTCTCATTTATTTGTATTAAAAGAAAATTTTCACTTTATATGACTATATTACAAAATTAAAAAAATGCATGCTTTTATAAGTTTTTCAAAGCCTGCTTTTATAAGTTTTTTTTTTTTTTTTTTTTTCAGTTTTAGAATTTTTAAAGTAACATTTAGGTTTTATTTAACGCTATTGTTTGTTATATTGTGCCTCTGTTGGAATAATTTTTCAGTTACATGTTTAATTACCAATTGACAATTGACCTAATGTAAAAACCCAAGCCAATATCTCTATTTGGAATGAAATGAATTATACATCCTATTTACATAAGTATTGTTTTTAAGTAAATGATAGTAGTTTAAAGAAAGAAACAAATTATTGCAGTTTTGTCATCATTATGAATATCAGTATTCAAATCTTCCATTGTTTAAAAAATGTATATTTTTACAATATTAAATTTTTTTTCCTTACAATTGTAATTTTATTTCTTTTAAAAAATAAATTTAGTTTTGGTATAGCATTCCAATCTCAACTCAAAAAAGTTTTGATTTAGTTTTATAATCTAAATTCAAACAAAACTAAGTTATATTCTGGCTTACTCGGGTCTGCAACTAAAAAACAGCATAGGATTTATTGACTATTAGATTTTTACTCACTGAAACCAGAAAAATATAAAAATAATAATAATAATTAAATGTAAAATTTCTCTTTTTTATCCTGAAATCTCATATCATATCATTGAGTAAGAAACCATATGGTAATTTTATATTTCTAAGAGTGAACTCGAAAGTTATGAAAACAGAATATTACAAATAGAAAATGCGGGGAATTTGAGGAATGAACAAAAGCAGTTACACACAGAGATAAACTTCTACTATGCTTCAGACGACTACTAAAATTCAAAGTTTAATCAAGATGGAAAGTATAATTTGGAATATAGTTACTTGTAATAAAATGTGGGTTTTTTCATTACAGTTGTGCTTATTTAATGTAAACTGCCCATGTTTTGTAACATTACTGTATGTTATGGAGGGAAATGGAGCTCAATTTTAGATTAAACAACCTGAAAAAACATTCAATTAATCAGCCACTGTGAAATCATAAAAAATACAGCATAGTAGCACCACCTATAGGGCAATTTACACCAAAAACTAAACAACATTGATATATATCAGGAACTGACTGAATCTGCAGTTTAGTGAAAAATCATCCTTTAGTTCTTGAGATTGCTATTGTGATAATCATGAATAATGCAGCATAGCAGCGTCATCTGTTGAGCAATTTACACCAAAAAGTAATCAGCACCAAATTATATCAAGGATTAATTGAATCTAATGTTTTATGAAAATCCATGTATTAGATCTTGAGATAGAGTTATTGTCAAAATCATGAATAATGCAGCATAGCAAAGCCATCTGTTAGACGATATACACCAATAACTAAGCATCTTGAGTTTTTATATAGGTGTAACTGAATCTAAAGTTTTGTGTTTTTGATTTGTTTTGAAAAAAAAAAAAAAAAAAAAAAAAAAAAAAAAAAAATTCAATATATATATATATATATTTTTTTTTTTTTTTTTAATTATTATTTTTATTTCTAATAAAGACTAAGATGCAGATGTTAAAACTGGATAATTTTAACATTGAGTTACTTTCTACACATAGTTTGTTTCTATACCCCTTTTTTTTTTCCAAGAAGTGCAAAGTTGAAAAAGCATGCTCACACAAGTATGTTGTGTTAAACTCCATCAAGGCTTCAAAGCTGATATTCTGTTCATATGTTCATACAAAAGGAAATTAAGATTTTTTCAGGGTTGCTATGACAATTGTGCATTTACTGGTATATTTCACAGTGAGGTCATAACCTAACATAATACCGACTAACTATTTAAGAAAACATAGTTTTCTCAGCCAGTTTTTGTTTAAGCTAATAGCTTTCATGATTATTATGGTTGTAAAATGTAATTTTTGTTAAATTAAAAAAAAAAAAAAAAAAAATTTTGTAGTAAAGCTTCAATTGTTCCACAATCCACCAAAACCCTCCCCCCCCCCCTGACTTTACATCTCTGCATTTCTTCATTTTTCATGGATATGTAGCATTTCAGAGCAATTTTTTCACATTTGTAAAAGAAATCCAATTTTAATTCTTTAGCCTATTATCCCCTCATTTCCATAAAGTTTAATTCACAAATTGTTAAATTTTTGGGAATTTTTTTTATTCAAAGTTTTTTTTTAGTTTTGGCCTTATGTTAGACATTCATAAAATAGACTTCAAAGTTTTAGCTTCATATAGTAAACTTTGTATTTGTGTTTTTTTTTTAATTTTTAGTATTTTTTTATTATTATTATTATTATTTTTTTTATTCTTCGTTGATTTTTGGTCATTCTTGTAAGAATTATGGTTACAGGTTTTATTTCAATATAGTAAATTTTGTCTTGTACTTATTTATTTGGAGAGGATGTGTTTTGTCGCAGTTTTTCCACATTAGTCCAAGTAATTCAGTCCCAATCTTTTACCCCAGTATAATTAAGTTATCTACTTTTGGAAAAACACATTACAATGATTTTTAGTGTTTTACTTTTTGCAGCAATTTTTTTTTTTTTTTTATGTTTGGTTTTGAAGCCTATATAATAAATTTCTTCACCTACAATTTTTGCAGTTTTAATGGAATTTATTTTATTGTTATTATTATCATTATTTATTATCATTATTTATTTTTTTTATTGAGGGAAGAAAATAAATACTAGCAAGAAAAGTATCCGAATATTGGAGAATTCAGATTTTTGTCTGTCCAGATTTCAAACTTTGTGCTATGTAACTGCAATAATTTTGAATAAATATTCTTAAAGCTAGATTTGTGTAACTTGTAAGATTTTTAGTGTCATAAATATTAAATATTAAATATTTATTATTATTATTATTTTTAATCATGCTTTATACACTTGCAGGTTTGTCAGTAAACCAACTCCATATTCACTTGAAGGTGAAATGGAATCTGTAAAAGCCAAGAATGCTATTTTTTGTGCAGTGATACTGGAAGAATTTTTGAAAGAATTAGCTGCCATTGCTCAAGAACATTCTATAATTCAATTAAATCCAGATTTTTGGGATATAAGTGGCAGTCCCTGGGAATAATAAAAGGCTGAAAATTATTATCCAAGATTATCAACAATGTCTCTTTTTCTTTCATGATTGCAATAACAAAAGCTTCATTTTTATTTAGTTTTTGCCTATTTCTTCCCAACATTTAACTGACAGCTTTGTTGCTATCATTCTTTTCATTTCATTTGTGTTTTGAATAGTTAACATAATTGAAGATCCAGGAGAAGGGGGTCATATTAATGCATATTTAATGGAACATTTGATAAGAATGTCATTTATTAATGTATGGAAAAGCAGCTGAGCCTTGAATGTGTGAAAGCACAACGTAGGAAACTACACTATAATCATTTATAATCAGTTTACAAAATAATAAAATGAAATTATCCAGAAGTTTATAACAACTTCAGTGAATTCAAATTTAGGTTGTGGTTTTATCAAAAATGAATTTAAAGAAATTGCATGATTATTTCCCTGGATCTTCCAATTATGTATTTTGTACTAACTAATGATCTCTGTTTGACTCATGTAAGATGGTCTCATTTTTAATCTTAAAAATATTTTTGTTTGATTTTGTTGACTATGATTTTTTTTTTTTTTTTTTTTATGTTCCTGTTGTTACTGCTAGAATAAGTTCCTGATCTATATGCCTTGTTAATAATTTCATGAAATTGCGTCACTGACCACATATCTGAGTCCACATATTATGCATCTTTATTATTGTGATTTTATCGTGACTTTCATTGCAGTATAATTATTCATTTTCCAATTATTGTTTGTGTGTTTTTAAAATTGAATGTGTAAAATGGTGTATTAATTTTTTTTTTTTTTTTTTTTTTTTTTTTTTTTTCCACAAAGTTATGATTTTTATATTAAAAATGTGTTGTTAAAACAGACATGGTTATTTATTTATTAACCTATACATTGTTAAAAAGAGGAAAAAAAAAACAAGATATAGTATTTCACTTTTTAAATTAATATTTTATTTTAGATATACCTTTTTTGTGTTTCCATTTGTTAATATGGTTAATCATTAAATATTGCAAGTGCAAATCTAAGCAGCTTTTTTACTTTAATTATTCTATTTATAAAACATTGTTTTTACATGTAAGTAGGATTGCCAGATTGTATATTTTTCTTGCAAGTTTTACGTTGTTTTAGTACTTTTTAGGTCTATTGAATGTTTTACATTTAAATGTGATTCATAAAATAATTTCTGTTTTTTTTTTTTTTTTTTTTTTTTTTTTTTTTTTAATTCCATCTCACATTTGATTAAAAAAATATATACAGTAGACTCCCTCAAATCCGCACAGCTTGGGACCAGAGGTTGCGCAGATTTTAGAATTTTGCAGATTTTTGGTCATTGCTTTGTTTACATTTTTTAAACAATAATTTGAGTGCAATTAATAGTGCAATCGGAACTATAATGAATGCTTCAAGATAATAAAATATTAAAATAAGTAATAAACTAAAATAATAAAAATTAGATAATTTTTAACATGATTAAAATATTAAAAGCAATGGTCAAGTTAATAATCAGTAATGTGTGATAAAATATTTATTATAAAAAAAAGATGCATTTTTCATATGAAATTTGTTTAATAAAGATTACTAATTCACATCAAAATCATAAAATAAGGATTTTTATTTTCAAGTTTAGTCAGGCTTAATAACCAAAAAATCTTGATTAATGCATAAATATATTTGGTAAGAAGATTGTGATTACCAGTGATATCAGCAATATCTTGAATTTTTTCCAAAAAAATTTATTCTTCCTTCATGAAAAGCCCCACCAGTGGCCGAGAGGTACGGACCTCTCAACTGGTAGATGGCAGGTGCTGGGTTCGAACCCAATCGCGGCTGTCGGCCTAACCGTTCGGAGTTTTCGTGGTTTTCTTCGAATCTTGCGTAAATACGGGTGAGGTTCCCTTAGAAAGACTCCCACGAAGGGCACTCCCCCTGGTCCTATATCCCTAGTGTAAATAATCGGACGACAAAAAATACACCAAATCCTTCATGAAAAAAACATTAATAGAGTATTATTAAGAAAATTACAAAATAAAAAATATATGGAATTGATTCAAAACTAAAAAAATCAAATTTTGTCACAATATCTGAACTAAAAGTTTCATTGTTTACATCCATAAAATATGTGCGGATTTTAGAGAGTTGTGGATTTTTGGTTTGCGGATTTGAGGGAGTCTACTGTATTTCAGTTTGCTTCATATTTTTACCTTTTGCCTTAACTATATATATATATATATAGCAAATCTAATTAATTACTTGTTTTAGATCATAAATAGAAAAATCTTGGAACAGTTGTGTAATATTAACTGCTCATTTTCTGTAGCATTAGATCATCTGAACTTGATCGTATTTATAGATAAGTATCTACATTATAAAAAAAAATATTTAAGAATGTCTGTATCTTAAGTTTAAATGTTTCGTTTGATTTGTTATCTTCTTTTATGCTTAACCTCTTAATCATTGAACCTGATGTGTTCATGGGTAAATTGCTCATGAATATAATGGGTGTTACAATTACAGGATTGAATACAAACTTTCATTTTTGTAGGATTCAATTGCTAAAATTTTCATAATCACCATTGAATTGTAGGACAATTTAATTTATCTTTGTTCTTACAATTCAATTAATTTTTCATTCATAGTGTGATATATGACTGCAAGATATTAATAAAATAATTTAATACAAATACAGTTCAAAAATAATGATTATATTGATTAATTAATATCAATCCCTTTTTAAACAAATCATTAATGAAAACATTATTGGCACATTTAACATATACTAGAATGGTATGGGGAAAAAAATGATTGTGAGATGAAACCAAAACTAATGTTAGTCAAAATCTTCTTTTTAATCTGACAATCCTACATGTAAGTGTGAAATGAGCAAAAAAATGGAGCTGTTATATTTAAATCAATGACAAATGCTAGAAAATTCAAGTCAATGAAAATATTTAAAATTTTCTATCTAAAAAGTGAATAAACTTACTTTTAAATAAAAAAATTCCATTTCCTTTAGTAATTTATTTTAATAAAAAAATTAGTACTCTCGGCTTATCTGTCAATATTACTTTAAGCAAATGAAAATCTTTATTACTTATAATTAATATTCATTGAAACATAAAAAGTTATATTTTTTACCTTTCCATGAACAAAAATAATTTTTTGTTCAAATTAGACAACCTTTAGAATTGTATCAAATTTCTAACTTTATACCATTTAACAAAACAAAGTTATGTTACAATTATTAGGGGATAGAAATTAAATAAAAGATTATTGAAAAATATTTAAATCTTGACATTTTCTTGCATAAATATTTAATTTGTGTGTTTTTGCAGCCTTAAATAAGTCAACATGGCACATATATATATTATTCTTTTTCTTTTTTTTTATTATTAGAGAAATTTTGCTTGCTTATTTGTGACATTTCATGGTATTCTTACCAAAGATTGTGATTATGTTTTTTTCCCCCCTAATTTAAATTATGAAGGTATATTTACCTTTTGATTTCTGTACAGATATTGTATTTCATAACTTGTATGTATTTGTAAATTTTATTGTAATATTTGCCCTTTGTAAATTGTTAATATTGAAGAGTTTTATAAATGATGTATTATTTATTAATTCATTTATATTATTATCATACAATGCACAAACTATAATACCTCAAAGTCAATATATTTTTAAAATGAATTTTTCTTTTGTACTATTCCTCAAAACCATTTTTTAAAATAAATTGTATTTAGATTACTAAAATGTAATGAAAAGTAGAGAACAACATTTATGTAATGAAATTAGTTTCAAATTAACATAAAAGTTTAAATTCAAAATTTTCTTACATCAGAATGCAGTTTTAAAAGAATAAAAAGCTGAAACATGAAGCTGAATAAAAAGCAAAAACTGAAGCTCAGAATTATTTTAATGATATTTCAAATTGAAAAGGGATTTATTCCCCCTTGAATGTTATTTATATAATTATGAAAAAAAATAATCACTTATTTAAAAATTTCTAATCCAATAAAAAAAGAGAGAGAGAGATGTATATAGTAATACTGCTGTTCAGTTTTGTAAAATTTCATTGTAGAAATATTTTGTTTGTATTAATTTTGCTACCAAATAGCACGCAGTTTTTGATTATATTAAATATTAATAATTTTCCCCTAATTTGTGTTCCTTTAATTCTGAAATGATAGTGAATAATATGAAAATTATTAGTATTATAAAATTCTAGTAATAAGAAAAATGTTTTTATTTTTTAAAGCTTTTAATTAAATTTTTACTTGAATGCTTTGATATTTTATTGAATTTAGTTGTGTATATCACCCTATTTCAGTAAATAAAAATCAGGGTTCATACTCATTAGGGGAATAGAGGATTCCTGGGAAAATCAGGGGATGGATTTTAGGTTGTAAAAATCAGAGTATAATACAAAAAATTTCCCGAACCTGGGAAAACCTGCCAAAATGACAGTCTGCTCTGGGAAATTGGGGGCAATTGTTACTGTTCGTGTACTTTATTATCATATGTAATATCAAAATGTCGTTAATTGTTGATATGAAAAGTTATACACCTCGGAAAATACATCAGGGGATTCTCGGAGGACTTTTTCTTGGAAAATGAGTATGAACCCTGAAAATAGTTTACATTGGCTTGGCCAAGTATATAAAAATGACTTAAAGAAATTTATATACTGACACATTACTCTTTAATGTGTGTGTTTCCTGAAAAAATAAGCAATAGCAAAGTAACTTTATATGTATGTCATATATCACTAACGTGTAGACATTAATTTTCTTATCAAAATCCTAACATGCATATAAAATCATGCTTTGAAGACAGTTGTAAAAAATTTCTAATAGATTATCACTTTTCTTAAATTTCTTTAGTTGTATTATACTTTTTCATATGCTATAAAACACTGGGCCAGTATTTATTTGAAAATAACATTTTGTCTTTTTTTACTTAGTAGAAAAAGTGTGTCAATGTACTGTTCAATACTTAATTTTTAATTACATTACACTACAAATCTGTAATGTAAGCCATTTCACTTAATAGTGTGGATTTTCTGAGAAGTTATGGCCAACAAATACATTTTTAGTAAGTCATTCAAAATTCTTTAAGCCTATTATATAAATTACAAAATGATATTTTAAGACAGATGGATATAGATCTTATCTGTATTTCAGTTGTCAATTAAGTAACTGTGACTTTAAAATGTGATTAAGAGAACATTAGATTCATTAAATTAACTAAAATTTGATAAATTGAATAACATTATTATATTTTTTTAATACATTAAATTCAATTATTTTATTTTCATTTTTTTTTTTTCTTTGACACCCAGAATGAGACCCACATTGGAGTAGTTATATAAAAAATTTCATAATTTCCCTAATTATGTAACAAATTTATAGGTCCTTTTAATCTCAGAAAGACTTTCAGATTTCATTTTCCATTGTTATGCAGCAATAAATTCGGTGCTTTAATTCTTCAAAAATTAAAAAAAAAAAAAAAAAAAAAAAAAAAAAAAACCTTAAGATGTTGAAGCTGTTAGGAATTGAAGGCTAAAATCTTTGTAAAGATAAATATAATATGCATAAATTAATCTGTTTAATAATTTCAAAGTTCAAAAATGAAATTTGCAAAAGTACCAAGTTTTTTCCTATAAAATCATTATTAGTAAATTAAATAATAACCTCTTTCAAATAGTTTTAAATCAAAATGGAAACATATATATATATTATTCAAATATTGAAACTGGTATTTCTTGAAAGAAAATGTTAGATTGGGTAGATAATTTACATTTAGATCACACATATTTTTATGTAAATGATAAATTTTCAAATAACTCCAATTAATAAGGAAAAAAAATAAAAATTACTGATTTTCTGTGAATGTATGACAAGATATTTATTATTGGAACATTTCTTAATTTATGTACCATTATATTGATTCCCCCCTCCCCCCTATAAAAAGTTAGTGTTATATCTATAGTTAATTTTGTATGATATATCAATTATTTGTTTCCATTAAAAAAAAAAAAATATATATATATATATATATATATATTTAAAATAGTTGTAATATCAATTTAAATGTCAAATGTTTGTCCATCAATTATCAATTTTTATAATATTGTACCTCTAGATTTTTAAAACTAATGATAAAAAAATAAAAAATATTTTCAATACATTACCAAAACAAAAAAGTTTATACAAATCACAACCTCAACTTTGTCAGATGAGTAAACTCCTATGAGTTGTATTTTCACTATAGGGGAAAGTATTGTACTTTTGTCCTATATAACTTTTAAAAACTAATCTATTAAATTTCCATAAAGTATACCACTTGATATCATGTAGATACATGGTCCATGGTACAACATGCCTAGATCCAAAGTATAACATATACCTTTTTTTGTATATGTCATATTATTCTATACTCACTTTTTCATGTATGCTTGTATCATTGTACCTTTGCTCTATAAAATTATAATTTTCTTAATTATAAAAAAACTATGATAGGTTTAAAATTAAAGTTCAAGGAAATTTCGAAGGAAGCAGAACATAATAAATAATTAGCACATAGCTTTATATTTTATTTATTATTTACATGTTTTAATTAAATTAAAAATTAAACTGTATCTGGACAAAGGTATACGGCCTTCCCCTTCTAAAAACATTTTGAGTTGCTGTCAAGAAAAAAAAGCTGATTTTTGTTTTTGATTGTTACATTTCACTGTATTTGTTAGTGTAAATTATTGGGCAAATATGTTTGCCTCAAAAATAAAATCGGATTGGTTGATTTTTTTTTTTTTTTTTTTTTTTAATTTTAGATATATATAAATACTTTTTTAATTATAACCAAAGTAATTCAGATATTACCATACAATAAACCAATGAAACCAGTATTTTTACAATCAACCAATTAAAATCATTTGAAGTTTGAAGTGATATAGAAGGCAGATTACCAAAATTATTAAAGGTAAATGGATAAATGGACAGTAGAAGGCTTTTTTATTAAACTACTCATCAGGGGTGCATGGTTTAATAAAAAAGCAAAAACATCCAACCAGTTTCTGTTATAGGTCGTGCTAAAAACTAAGAAATTCAACCCATAATGCATCTGACTGGTCGGACTTTATTAACTGTTACAAATTAGGAAAAAAGGAATCCATTGAAAAAAAAAACATTAAATAATAACAATAATAAAATATTTATTAAAATATATATATATATATATATATATATATATATATATATATATATGCTAAAATATTTACCAAACCTATATCTAGAATGATCTATAATTCAAGTGAAATATTTCAGTTAAGAGCTAAGGCAGATTTAAATTCAGGGGTGATTCTCGTCCAAAATTTCCGATAATTTAAGGAATTGTCTTCCGAAAATTCGAAATTGGGTTGTCAGTTCCGCATAGTTGCCAATTTGTATGCGGTTTTGCACACGGAAAAAACAATCTCTGAGAAATGCAAATTTTGTGAAAGGATCACCGAAAAAGCACACATTTCGTCAATTTTTTGTGGAAAAAATCGATTTTGTAAATGTTTTTGTCAACAAACTTTGTCAAAAGATCACTAAAAATGCGAATTTCCTGTGCGGATCGCAGAATAAACGACAATTTCACCAAATATCACAGATAAAACGCAGGTTTCGTCTAAAGACCGCGGGAAAACATTGATTTCGTCTAAAGATTGTGGATATAACACCGATTTCATTAAAAGATCAGCGAAAAAAATGTCGTTTTCGATAAAAGATCTCTTAAAAATATTTTGTCAAAAGATCATTGAAAAAAAGCCCCACCGGTTTCGTCAAAAAATCGTGGGAATAAAACGTCGTTTTTGAGAAAAGATCGCATAAAAATGAGTATTTTGTCTAAAGATCGTCGAAAAAAACCACCGATTTCGTCACAAAATTCCTGAATATCGCACATACCCCCCACCCCCCATCGCTGCCGATTTCCAAAAATGCAATGTGAATTTCCGAAAAAAAAAATTTCACTCAGAATCACCCCTATTAAATTATATGTGACTCAGTAACAGGTTAAAGGTTACAGTTATAACAAGTAATGTAGGTAATAAAATTAAAATTATAACAATAATTATATTATAATACTCATTCTACAGTTAGAAAAAATAATTGCTACTGTCAAGGGTATTACATTTTTGAACAATTATTAATGTTACTGTATTAATTTTTAAACTAAACTAAAAAAAAAAAAAAAATGTTACCTCTACTTCAAATACACAAAAAAAAAAAAAAAAAATGTTTTAGAGCTTATTGCTGCCATTTATTAGAAGAATATATTCACTATTTTTACACTGATGGTGCTGCCATCTATTATGGAATAAGAGAAATATTATTTGAATAAAATAAAAATTATTTAAAAAGCAAGTTTTCCATATATACGTATTAACAAAATTATTTTTAAGCAACTCATTAAATTGACATATTTACTTAATCATATGAGATATTTTTTTTTTTTTTTAAATGCATAAAATGAAAAAATTAGCCTGGATATTATTTGCTAAATAAGTCTTCTGCTTCTGGGGACAGAAAAACTATTCAAGAGTATTATATTTAGATATGTTTTAATTAGTGGTATTTCTATAACATAGTTAAACAATATTTAGACTGTCATTTTGAGAAACATTTTTATTCTTAAAAAAGATGATTGTTTTTGTGTGGATATTGTAAATATTGAATCTGATTGAAAATTTGCTCATAAATACTAAAGGTTGTGAATTTTGTTGATTCTAATACTTGAATTTGTTGGAATATATTTTTGAAATGGTTGATATCTCAACATATGCATGTGATAGCAAAAGCTAGCCATAAGCTGCTGAATAGGTTGTCCTGGTGTTTTATGATTTTGTAGCTGAAAAGCGAATATACTGTGATTTAATTTTATAGATTGTACATTGTATTTAATTTGTAAAATAAGAATATATTTAGTTAGCTTTATGACCTTGATGGTTTCAGAACTTAATATATGAATCTTAGTGGCAGCTGATTTATTGTAGATTTCAATCACAAATAAAATATTTGATGCATTGTTTTATTTTTTTATCGTTTATTTTTGGCCTTATTTATTTTTCAGATAATTGATGTTTTTACTTAGTAAATACTATGTGATCACCATTTATCGTTTCATTAAAGAAATAATGTCTTGATGTCTATATCAGGACGTGAGTTTCAAAACTCACCTTAAATTTTGGAAATCACAAAAAATCTTTGACAACATCCATTGGTTTTTGTAGTAAACAAGATTTTACAACACCAAAAGTGCATGATAAAACTTTTTTTTATTTGAGACTGTAGTGTTTTTAGGTACATTCGTAATTGTGTAAATACATAACAACTATAGTCATCCTTCAGTCTGCATATAACAATAAAACAGCTACCCAACCAAATTGTTTGAAATTTGAAAGGTATAATTTTTGTATAATTTTGTCAAGTCATTTCAAATTTTATGAAAATTGGATCTATACTTCAAATATTGGGACAATCAAAAGTATTCTATTACATTATGGTCCATAGGAAAAAGTAATTTCAAGTGCAATTTAATCAGGTTACACTCTTTCAACATAATAAAATTGATATGCATCTATGAAGTATGTACTAAAATATACATTCTGTACAATCTGTTGTGCAAAGATAATTTGTTATTTATTTACAGGGCTACAAAAGTATTCCATTACATAATGGTATAAGAAGGAACATTATTTGATGCATGTTTTAATTATATTAAGCTATTTACGTTTTATAAAATTGATATACATTGGTGAGGTTTACTACAAGTTGCTTCCTGTGTAATAAAAAGCAAATAGTAGTTACAGGGATATACAAAAGATTTCATGTACTATACTTCTTGTTGTTGACATGTGCCTGAAGGGCAAGATAGGTTGCTGGAGCTTCCATTTAGACTGCACTCAGAGGATTGGAATTCAGACTTCTACGGAAGATGTCTGGAAAGTCAATAGACGGCAGCATTAAACGCCACCTCCTCAATTTCAATATGTCTCTGAAGAGGAGGGAAAGGTTTCTCCAGAGACCTGTAACCATGGTAACTGCTTAGACTGACCACATGATTTTCAGAACACTATTTAATGAATGCATACACTGGGTGGGACTTTGGTGATGTCGAGCATCCAATCTGAGACCTTTCAGTCTGGAGTTTCATGCTATGACCAGCAGGCTACCAAAGCCCCTGAATATATACTGTAGCCGAAGTATTGCATGCTATTACACCAAGATCTGAATATTTTTAAAACTTCATTCTAGTTCGAATGCATCATTTGTTATGTTTGACTTGCAATTTCCAACTTTTTTTTTTATGGAAAATAGAATATATTGATAGAATTTTTTTTTTAATTATTAATTTTGGATAAGGCAAATTTTGAAACTCATGTCCTCATATATATATATGCTGTGCAAGTAGACTACTGCACAATTTCGTAAGCTAGGATCAATTGTCAAATAGGGAAAGTGGAAAACTATGTATGCACCTCACGGCTTTTAAAAGGTGGCGCATGACTCAGAACAATTCAATCATTTCTGATTCTGATTCTTCTTACAAATTCCAAAAATAAGTTTTCTTAATTTAAATACCTGTCATAAATTTAAATAAGTATGTTGATAATTTTACTAAAAAGGCTAATTAAACTTTTGTTTAGCTTTCTAAGCAGCAGTCAAATAGTTTTCTGTCTTCCAAAGACAATTGACAGCAGACAAAAATATTTTTAGAATTCTTTTTCAAAAGATATCTACCATGAAGAAATATGAATGGTATTTAGATATCAAACTGGAAAAGATGACTTTCTGTTTGATAATTATATGCATTACAAATCAAAAACATGTTTGAAAGTAATACTTTAATATCATATTAATGGCCAGATAGTGAAATACTTTTAAGCCATCCATTTCCTTTTTTTTTTTTTTTTTTTTTTTTTTTTTTTTTTTAAATATAAGTTTGATTATTTCTAAATATTAAATAGTTAATTTTTACAAAATTTGTGCTTTCAAATGCAATTTGTTTGAAAATTGTATCTCAGTTTACAATTGTTAAAGTAATTTACAAGCATTTTTTTTTTAATCTAATGAGTGCAACGGAAGATTAATACATGTGCATTTAAAACAATTATTCAGCCTTTGTTTTTAATTAAGAGTCATTATTTTTACATTCAGACAAATAAAAGTGACATTTTGATTGGCTTGATTTTCTTTTTATGTTGAAGTAAGTGACAATTAATAAAAATTATGAAGTTTTGAAAAAAATTCTCCTGCCTTGACAGGGTTCCCAGCTTCATGGGGAAGGCAAGGAGAGTCATGGAATTTCAAAATATGTTGGAAAAATCAGGGAATCTACAAATATTTTCTAAAAAGCTTTGGATAAAAAATGAAAAATGACACGAAAGTCATCAAATAATCTCAGGAAAAAAATCGCAAAATTCATCAAACAACCGCAAGAGAATTTTTTTTTTTTTTTTGAACAATTGCAGAAAAAAAACAGTTTTGACAAATGATTGTGAAAATAAGTAGCAAATTTCATTACATTCCCCTTTGGTTAAAGAAATTTTTGAGATTTGGTCATGGAAAATCAGGGAATTTGCCCGTCATGTTTTGCTAGGAACCTTGCCTGAGAAAATTTGATTTCGTTATTTTTAATTTCAATAATTTTTGCAGTTTACTATATGTTATTCAATAAAACTGTAACTCAGTCTGTGACACTGTACTGATTTCAATTGTATTTATTCTTCATTATTACCTTTGTTAGCTTCATGAACATTCTGATCTTCAGTATTATTTCATACAGAAAATTCTCTGACCACATAAGGGCCAAAATAATGCTTTCTCACCTAAGCCAATATCTTTCTCAGGGTCAATACTGAAATACTGTCACACTTTTAATCTAGTCTTTGTGATGCTGCATGATATGTAATAATACTCTCAATTTTCTGATATTTATAATGGTTATTTGAATTATTGATTACAATCGCTGATTCTTTGGAGGAGATTCCTCAAATACTACTCATGTCCATATGGGAGAAAATAGAAAGGGAAAATATAAATAGGATGATCCACTTTCTAAAAAGGAAAAAGCTAATCATTGATATTGCTTTTTTGTAACTTTTGTCTTTTTTTTTTTTTTCTTCTTCTAAAGATAGCACAAGACTTTTTTTTCCTTGGGTTAATACATATATTCGTGTTTGATATGTTGTGCCTTATTCTCTTCTGAAACTTTTTTGAAATATGTCTAATTCAAAAGTTATAGATTTCAAAACTCTTTAATACAGATTATATCTGAATTAATATCCAATAAAGTTGCATGTTATTTAGCTTGTCCTAATAATAAAGAATAAACTTTTATATTTTATAAGAAAAATTTAGGAGTACAGTACACTCCCTCAAATCCGCACAGCTTGAGACCAGAGATTATGTGGATTTCTGATCATTGCTTTGTTTATATTTTTAAAACCGTAATTTCAATGTAATTAATAAAGCAATTGAGATTATAATGAACGTTACAATATAGTAAAATATTAAAAGCAAAGATCAAGTAAAAAACAGTAATGTATGGTTAAATATCCTTTATAAAGATGAGATGCATTTTTCCTAAATTATTCAATGAAATTTGACTCTACTAATTTGCATCAAAATCATAAAATTAGGAAGTTTTATTTCAGGTTTAACCAGACTTAATAAAAAAAGCTTGATTAATGCATAAATACATTTGGCAAAAAGATTTTGATTACCAGTGATATAAGATATATTTCGATTTTTTTCAGAAATAAATTTATGCTTCCTAAATCAAAAAGCATGAATTTAATAATATTAACAAAAATTATAGATTAAAATACATATAAAAATAAAAATGTCAAATTTTGTTCTTACATTTGAACTGAAGATTTCATTGTTTACGTCTGTAAATCATGTGTGGATTTCAGAGTGTTGCAGATTTTAGGGTTGTGGACTTAAAGGGGTCTGCAGTATTATTACTTAAACAAGATAGTAAGTGCAAAAAACAGATAAAAACATCATTTTGATTGCATTTGTTGGCAACATAACAATGGAAATCATTAACAATATCCCATATTTGAATTTTGAAAATAAGTTACAATTACACTCATATCCATAAATTAAGGATAATTCAGAATCACGTGGAAATCAAACTCAAAAATAAAAATTTCACTTGCAGAATTATCACTCATATCTTCAAGGCAAATTTCAGAAAGCTACCATATGGTGCCGATAGTACGTCAAAATGACGAAAGTGTGAGAGAGGGGACATAAGGAACAGTGGCAAAGAAGTAAAACCGTTTACAAGCATTTTCTAAGGCTCTTAGTGGCAAAACCGAACAGTTATGACACAGAGGACACACGTGGATGATATTTTACATGGTAGAATTATTGGCTGACTTGAATGGGAGTGTACTCAGATAGAAGTATCCGAGCAACTTGGAATTGTCCAAAGTATAATCTCTAGATCTTGGCAATGATTCCAAGATGATGGAAACATCAGTAGACGTGACAGTACAAGTCGTCCCCGAGCTACAACCATGAATGAAGAACCTTATTTGGCAGTAATTGCCAAATAAAACAGACAGAGCACAGCATCAGACCTGTCTCGTCCAGTGGCGTAGCTAAGGGGGGGCAAGGGGGGCAGCCGCCCCGGGCGCCGAGGTCTAGGGACGCCAAATTGAGAGAAGTGTAAATCGAAATTAACACGCATATTTTAACAACAACATTTTTTTTTAAATTTTTATTTTGTATGTGATTTTTTCTATAGTACGATATTTTGTTATATTCATATAATGAAGAAAAAAGAAGCTTGAGAAATGTTTCTATAGGAATAGCTCAACGTACTTGGTACCTGCAATAATAATGTACCTAAATTGAGGCGCATTGTAATTTAAATAGGGGGCACCAAATTGAGAGAAGTTTTATAGTGAAATTATTTCAGATACTTTAAAAATAAATAAGAATTGTTGACCTTTCATTTTGTGTATGCGTGTGAGTTTTTTTGAAGAAATTTAATGAAGGGTGTGAGGAAAGGAGAGATCTATAAAAGTCAATAGCTGATGGAGGTTTCTAACAGTCCAGCCTCCATTTTATAAAACAAAAGGCTTGTTGGCGACATGGAGATTTTTCCAAAAGAGCCGCAAATTATTAAAACCATTCATATTACATAAAAAATAATAATAATAACGAATCTCTCAAAATGAACCTTTGGTACGAGTCTTCACTGTCTTCGTCAGCGTATACAGGAACTGCTACGCACGCATCTCTAACCACCAAAAAATACATTTAAATTTATCTTTCGCTAAAGGAATCTTAGGCATGGGTCCCCAGTTTCTGCGACTCCCGTATAGCAGGCCTGCTGCGCATACACCAGAAAATCTGAAAAGAATCGCAATATGGGAAAAAATCCGCAGTGAAAGAAAAAAATTGGGTTCATGAAACTTTTAATAAAAATACCCCCTAGCTGTGGAAAGTAGAATTAAAAACTGTAATAAAATCGAAAAGAAAAGCCCAATTGAAATGAACAAAACCCAGTTGAAATTTGGTGCGTAGAACCCGAGGTAAGAATGCATCACATGTGCTGAAATGCATAGCTAAAAACTGCAAGAAAATCGTAAGCGAAATTAAATTAATGATTCCCAATGAAATCTGATCTATAAAATCCAAGGAAAGAATGCGCCGTTAATATTCTGTTATTGTGGTAAAAGAAGTCTATATTTTAAGAAATATACTTGAGAGTAATATAAACTAAATGGAAAAACTCTTGAACACGATCTCTTAACTCATATCACGGGACTTTGCCACAGAACACAAAAATAATGTTCGCTTAAATTAATAAAATGCTTTTTAATTATATTTTTGGCATTTGGCAATGTTTAGATAGTTGTTTATATGCCATCTGATCCATCAATTTTCGGAAATTAAAAGGAGGAGGCTGCGGGAAAACTCTTTTCTAGATTATTTATAATGTATATTCATCCATGTATGGTTATTTCTCCGAACATTTATTCTGTCGTAGTCATTTTTTTTTTAATGTTTAGAAAAATTATTGGCTCAAAAAATTCTATAAACAGGTGCCAAATATTTTTCCGCATGTTCTCTGCAAATTTCTTTCGCTTTGATTACAGAATTAGGTTCAGATGTGAAATTTTTCTATTTTATATAAAAAAAAATCTGTTTTGATTAGTTTTCAATTAATATTCACGGCTAATTATTTAAAAAATGAAAATATGACTCTCATGTGCATCAGAATATGCCTTGGACTACCTCCATCCACATTTTCAGATCTATACGTGCAGTTGATATTTCTAGCTATCTCCGTCACACACATAGTTTTCACGATTGTGTCTGTGTATTTTAATGTAATATGTGAACAATGCAAAACGAATTTAGTTGGAAGAATAACAAGAAAAGGTATTTCTTTTTTACTGAAAATTCAATTTTTCCATCGAATTGGCACTGAAAAAAGCCGGATAATAAAAAGTGGTCGATCTACCTCCGAATTTTTCTTTGTCAAATCGTATAAAAGACTTATCAAGACTTTTTAGTTTTCCTTGTACGACCGGAAGTATCTCATAGAAAACCTAAGCACCATATATCAATTTTATTATATGTGAAATACTTTAATATAATTAAAATATTCCGCAAATAATGACCCTTTCCCTATACCATTATGTATAGGAATTCTTTGTGTAATTATACAAATGAATAATAAATATTCTTTGGGCGAAATATTCTACAAAATGTATATTTCAGTGCCCGTCATAAATGAATATCAATTTCAATATATTTCGACGGGTGGAAAATCATTAAAAATCACTTGAAACTATTTTATTACATAGGATGTAATGTAACGGAATACTTTTGACTGTCCATGTATTTGAACTATATATCCGTTTTTACTTAAATTTGAAACGACTCAACGAATTCCTGCAGCAAATATCTATTTACATTTCCAAACGATTTGGTTGGGTAGTTTTTGTACTGTTATAGCGGACATACGTTCAGAGAGACCGACGGAGGACTACAGGTGCTACGTATTTATATTACTATGAACGAGCCTCAAAAAAAGTTAAATTTAAAAGCGCATGCCGAAATCGAAAACGCATTTCCAGCAATTATTATTCAAAGATAGTGTTGTAACCGATTTCTTTTGTGTGTCCCTGTAAATGGATTAAAAATATTATAAATGTCCTGTTCTAATGTAATCGTTAGTGAAATTTAGTGATTTATACAAGTTTCAATACATTTGCAATAGCGTAATGTCATTAAAATACTCTACAAACGATTTCCCCTCATAGACCGTAATGTAATTGTATTCTTTTTCGTGTCTCTATAAATGAGCGATTTATCCCACATAGTTATACAATATCAAACATGCCTATGGGATATTAAATAAGGCTTACTAATTGCATCGTAATCCGAGTATATTTAGTATATTTACGGGAGCTAGAGCATGGACAGACAAATGGAATGCATAAACATTTTTCAACTTTGTTGGAAAGTTTTAAAAATGAATGAGCAGAGCAATTTTGATTTCTAGAGTGGGTGACGTTCTGTCGTAGATTTCTTTTTTCCATAATCGGGTGCAATTTACGAGTTTTAGCAAATGTATTTTTTGAAAATTTATTTTCATTGTTGCTACTCCCGTACGCATAAGGCTGTTCTTAAATTAAAAAAAAAAAAAAAATCAAAAGACAAAATTTTATGACATTTAATTTAATTTTAATTTATTTTTGTTCGGAAATGCATGAAACTAGTAGGTGTTGTTGTTCATAAACACACTCAATTTCCAATTCCCCCCCCCCCGCACATGCTATAGATCTGTCAGAAAAGTGGGCGTTTTGAATTGAATTTCTGCTTGAAAGAAGAATAACCACTCAAACACGGTTGAAAAACGTGTTTGTCACGTGATAAAATTGCTTATAATTCAATAAATATTATATCAATTAAAAAAAAAAAAAAAAAAAAAAAAAAAAAACCAGAAAATACAGTTCAATTCCAAACCGTTTCCTTAGTCAAATTTCCATAGTCTTCCAATTTTATTTCTTCCCGTTTAAAAATGAATTTGTAAATGTTTCAAAATGTTTTGCACTTGTTTAGCAGAGTAGTTAAGAAAGCCTTAAAAAAAGTTATACCGGTGAAGATTCAGCAAAATTTTAAAAGTTCAAATTTAGTATTGACGAAAACTAGCAGTCTTCCGTAAGCGGGATCATGCATTTTAATTTGGTGTGTTTGAGTAAAATTAGCTGAATCCTTAATAGACCAAGAGCCATCAGCACAAAAATCTATGGTATCGAGCTCAAGAAAAAATCCTTTATATTATGGAAGAGTAGTAATAGGGGAATCTAATGAACCGTGTAAGCCGGGAGTGAAATGAGGCATAAGCCAAAAATTAATATCACTAGTGGTTACCTCGTAGATTTATCATTGTGTTTTCCATACAACCAAAGGTGTGAAAACATGGAAAACTGAGAGCAGGAAAACACAATGATAAACCCACGAGTCAACCACTAGTGGTATTCATTTTTTGGCTTATGCACCCCTTCGCTATCGGCTAACATATATCATTAGATTCCCCTATGATTACTCCATAAAATAAAGATTTTTTTTTCTTATGCTTGATATGATAAGTGTTTGTGTTATCGGCTCTTGGACTATAAAAACAATGAAGAGTCAAGATGTCTTTTCCTCCCAGTACAAGCCAAAAAGACTTAATCTTAAGAAAAATAATGTGATTATATTTTTATTTAAGGGGGGGGCACAGAATTTCTTCTTGCCCCGGGTGTCAAAAAACATAGCTACGCCACTGGTCTCGTCAGCTATCTTCAGCCACGGGTATGACTGTTTCAAGGCAAACCGTATACAGACATTTGAGGAATATTGGTCTATATGCCCGCAGGACTGTTAGATGTGTTCTGCTCACGGCAACTTGTTGTGTGTGTGTGTGGGGGGGGGGGGGATTGAAACATTTAAGTTATTTTGTGATTCCTCAACAGCAGTTTTACATAGAGGCATGAACTTCAGGATTAGTAAGCTACTAAAAAAACACTAAAACATGTATTTCTGCGATTTTTGAAAATCTTCCCTCTCCCCTAAGGTGGTAAAGAATTTTAGGACATTTAGCCTTATCTTAGCAATCATTTGAGGTAGGAGCATGAATAATCAGGGGAAAAAAATACTAAAAACATAATTAAACACATACTTCACCCACTTTAGAAGTTGTGCCTCCTAAATAGGTTAAAGGAGGTTGGAAATTTAAAAATACATGTCCATATCCCAGCAGCTGTTTTAGGTATGAGCATGAAATTCTAGAAAATAAATTTACTAAAAAATAGTTTAATCATGTATTTCAGTGATTTTTGAAAATTTCTCTTTAAAAGGATTAAAGGAGGGGGGAGGTGAAAATTTTAGAGCATTTGGCCATATCCCAGCAGCAGTTTTAGATAGGAGTGTTAAATTCAAAATAACAAATCCAGTAAAAAATAATTAAACACATATTTAGTGATTTTAAATATCTGTCTACACTCTCCTTCCTTCCAGAAGTATTTAAGAAGATTAATGATTTTAGAAATTCCCACTTCAGGGATTTAATGGCAAGTTTTGTGTCATTTCACCATATCTCAGCAGCAGTTTTAGATAAGAATGCAAAATTCAGGATAAAAAATCTATTAAAAAAATTAAAAACAAGTACTTCAATGATTTTAGAGCTATTTTTTCTATTATGATGCCAACATCAACTTTGAACTAGATATTTAAGATTATTTAAATAAGACAACAATTATGAATAATTGATTAGATATTTGAAAAAAAAAAATATTTTTTAAAGAAGAAACAATTGAAATTGAATTGGAAGAAACAATGACTAGATGACTGAAACAAACAATATAATCATTAATAGAATTTTTATTGTACTATTATACAGATCACAGTATTTCTGACATATACACATTACTTACAAGAATATTTAAATTAAAATCAAGAAAAAGCTTTATTATTAACAAAAGCAGATGCTGGTAATAAAGGATCTTTTACTATTATACTTGATTTATAATTTGAGTCTTTCTGTTTTTTTACAAGAGTACCTCCTATTATTCCTAAAAATATTAGAAGTCCAATTTTTTGATTTGATTTGAAGGTCTTCCAACAGCTTTTAGGATCATTGATATTAAGAGTTGATATCTGGTGAGAGAAAAATATCAATAACAGTTTTCATATTTACATATCATACTGTTTTTATAATATTAAAATGAGCATACATATATAATTATTTTTACTACATTGAAGTAAGTTGTTTTAATAAAGCTCTCTGTACTAAAAACTTTTGCTCACGCTTATGAATATTTGTCATATAATTATATATGCAAGATATCCATTTCTTACATCATCATTTTGTCTTAACTTGAAATCTCTATTAAGTAGTAAAACACAAAGACATTTGAGAGATCTAACTTTCCTTCATTTTTCTGTTACATTAACAGGGTAATTTTTTAAATCAAGGCCATGGCAGGGAGAGTTTTCAACAAGATCAAAGGCTTTTAACTTGATGAAGCTTTTAACAAAAAACACATTCTTTCCCTCATTTTTATGAAATATTTCTAATTTTTTCCAATAGGGAGCTAGTGTGGAAACAATCTATAATACTATTACTGATTGGATTAGGACCTTTTGATTGATATCTCGACAAGTCCATACAGATGTTCCCTAGAATTGGTTCCAACAAAACTGATCACAGGAAGAGAATTGTGCTTACCCCAACAATTTCTATCTTAAGGGGACTCAGTATCCTTTATTCAGCATATAATGACGAAAATATTGATTTTCTAATTTTTTGTTTAAATTATACTTTATAACCTTAGTATATTCTAATACAGTTTTTTAAAAATCAGAGTATTATAAATGCAGTTAAAAGTAATTTATTACATCGCTGTCCCTTTAAATGTCACACTCACTTCACTTAAAAGTGATTTTTCTCAGTTGGTGTTTTTTTTTTTTTTTTTTTTTTTTTTTTTTTTTTTTTTTTTATGAATTAGCATGTTCAAAATGATGCTAATTGACTTAAAATTTGTTGTTATTGTTGTTGTACTTATGGTTTATTTGATAAAATCATTTTCCTTCATTGAGTTCTTTATTATTATAACAAAAATGTTTCTCTAAATACTTAAAAAAGATGTTTAAAGGTACTTAGTCTTCCTTAAAGTCTGTAAGTAATGAATGCTGGGCTAAGAAAAAAAAAAAAAATAATAATAATAATAATAACTTAGGATATCAGATTTTAAAGTTACAAAAGGAATCTGAAGATTTCAATTTTAAAAATATTTTATTTTATCCCTTCATACATATATGTGTGTGTATGCTATGGCAAAAGCGCAAAAATGGCCAGTTCTCGAATTGGTCAAATTTTTTGGCCTTCTCAAATTCACTCGTCGATTCCAGAATTAAATGGCCAGTTTGCTAAATGGCCAGAGTTTGTCAGGCAGTTTGCAAAGTGACTTAAGGCCATTGGCTAGATTGTGACATGGTCAGAGACAGTCGGTCAGAGTATGAAATGACTAGAAACAGTTGACCAAAGTGCGAAATGACTAGAAACAGTTGACCAAATCGCAAAATGACCAGAAACAATTGGCCAGAGTGCAAAATGGCAAGAAAAAGTCGCCCAAAATGAGTTGTTGTCCAGAAACATGTGAGAAAAGTCAAAATAAAATGTCAGTAGCTGACTTTGAGAGTCTATATTTTAATCAATCTTAACTCCCCTTTTTTCTTTTCAATGAAACCTGTTAATTTTCAGATGAGCCTGCACAATGCATTTGTTTTTACATTTTTATTTGTTTTTTAATGTAATTTTTTTCAACTGGGTAACTACATGATTAGTTTATTAATTAAATATAACTGCTGAAGGACACAGAACCCTGATAATATACAAAGACTGATACTCTTGGATGATTATGCAACACTAAAAGACTGAAATAAGTAACATAATAAACAAAGTAAATTTAAAATTCAGTTAATAATAGGATTCATCAGAAATCTTTACTTAGCATAAAAAAAAAGAATAAAATGTAGCTTCTGGTGCAAGTGATCTAATTTAATGTAAATGTGCTTTACTTTATGTTAGCATGATTTGTTCATCATGAAATTAATTATAAATAGGTATATTTGTTTGTCAATATGGGTACCTATAAAATAAAATTTAAATGTGGCTATAACAATACATATTAAACATTTTAAATTGTACATTAAAAATGTTGAATTGAAACAGTTTATTATTTTTCTTCATTTGGAGAGAGAGGGATCAGGTTCTACCTGAAATCCCTTTTACAATAATAGTTATATACATGAACATAATAAAAATATTTTTAAAATATCTTCGATGAAGGTAGAAGGGGAAGGTGGTCACGTGGCTCTGATGTTGCATTAAAAATTCTTAATTCCTACTGCTTTTAGTGTTTGATTATCTTAAATCTTTTAAGAAGAATAAATTTTACTATGTTTTTAAAAATTAAAAGCTAAGAAAAATTGATAAAATTTGAAAAATGATTTTGTTTAAGGAATATTTTCTTATATGAAACATAAATAGAATTTTTTTTTAAAAAACTAAGCAGCTCTTCTTCTAACGAACTGCCCCTGTCAACTCCAGTACACTTTTGCAGGTTCTAAAGCACAATTATTTCTTCTTTTAATTAAATTACCCTCTTAAGTAATATTGAATATTGTAATGACCAGCAGTGATCTTCTATAAGCATATTATCATAATTTTTTCTTTTTTACTGGGAGATTTTTCATTGCTCAAGGCTGCATCTACTACTGCCAAAACAGCTGACTACTGATTTCTGGATTAATAAAATTTACTATACATTTGTAAATCAACTTGTGTAAAACACTTAAATAAAAAATGTCACTGCCACATGGACTTTTTTAACGTTTGCAAGGAAAGTTTTCATTTAGATGCTATAAATAAATCATTTTAAATATGCTGATTGGAAAATTTAGACTTTAGAATTTGACACTTTATTTGCAAGCCACCTGGCTTATTACAGGCACTGATAGTTGAGATTATTATGAAATGCAATAATTTTATAGATGCCATATACAGAAGTTATTTAAAGCCTTGAATGCTACTTGGGTCATGGGTTTACTGTATTATCAGGGTTTGTTGATTTAAATCAGTTTTTCTTTGAAGTTATTTTTAACTAAATTTAAGATGTAAACAAACGTATGCATGTACTTTAATATAATTTAATTTTATATAATACAGATAATCAAACAACTTTTAAGGTAAAGCTAAACCTTTGTCAAAAAGTAAAATACTATGCACAGTTTAGAAGAAAAGTGTTTTCAAAGTAATCTTGCAACAATAAGGAAATCTAAGCAGAAATATATTAAATATTGTAACATTTACTGATTAGTATTTAGAAAACTTCTGCAAGTCAAGATAAAATAAAACTGTATAACTTTGTGTTTTACTTTAGAGATGCCTATTATATTAAAGTTTGAGCAAAATCTGGACCATTAATTGATTTTTCGTTTGAATCTAATATAGTGGATTTCAACCTTTTAGAATACAGAAAGGTAAGGATTTCTTATAGTTATTGAAAAGGCTGATATTAAAAAACTTACAGATTAAATGGTCAACTAGCTTTTTACCACAATAACTTCATCTTCTTCACTGGAACAAACATTTTGTGCCTTTGATTTGGTATATTAGAAAATTGAAAATTAACTGATAAAGTTTCTAAATTCATTTTTCTGAACCAGCAAAAAAAGGAAAAACAAAAGTTAACAACTTGGTTTGCTTCCAAACTTGTTTAAATTTTTTATGTGCTACAGTTATTTTTATTTTTATTAAAATATACTGAAGGTTGAATTTATTTTTGACATCCGATTTGTAGTTTTCCATGCGAAGATTTTTCCATGGCCTAAAAATTTACCTTTGAATAATTTATGTAAATTGTGTAATATTATTAATATATATTGGCAACACTTATAGCATACATTTATGCATATGTATAATTTATGTTTTATATTAAAGAAAAATCATATAATATCAAAAAAAAAATAATATTTCTATAAAATTAGAAAAAAAAATTTGATTTGAATAAAAAAAATCCAATTTAAATAAAAAAAATTCATTTTTTTAAATTAAAAAATACAAAAAATCACGAACCCTGGTATTTATGTAATTCATCAACTCTCTAACATAGGGGTTTTCAATCTTACACAATCATAGGCCACATAGTTCTGCGAGCCACACATAATTCAGTTAAATAGTATAGCAAAACATATGTATGTTTCAAGACCAGAGGCAGATTGTATATATGGATACTGTGAAGGATCCAGAATTATGGATACAGAATTCTCGTTTTATTTTTTTAATAACAATGTTAACATTTCATCTATTTACGCACACAATTTTTAACAACAGAAATTCTATGTAATTACTTGATTCAGTAATAGTAGCAGTAGTACACATAGAAAATTTGTTTGTAAGCTTTAAAGAGAGAAAAAAGATGAGCATTACTGTGTTTAAACACTACCATAACGATGTGTGTGAAATCATGGATTTATACCATCATTAATTGTTAGCATAAAATTGTGTAGTTGGCATCAACAATTACCAGATTTTTACACATAAAATCAAACAAATTAACTTTACTGATGCAAAAATAAACTGTTGTATTAAATGGCTTTTTTCTTGTTTCTGGACCACTTTTTATCTTTAAACAAGAAGTGCTATGGCTAATAAATCTTATGCCGTTTCTTAAAAGTTAAATAAAGATTTTTAACCAGAAATTTTACTTATAAAATGAAATCAAAAAGCCTTAAAACAAACATTTTATTAAAGAAATTTTCTAGTTTAAAACAAATTTATTTGATACCAAAAAAAAAAAAAAAAAAAAAAAAAAAAAAAAAAAAAAAGTGTAAATGTTTGTAGCTATGGATTTGCTCTAATAAGGTGATTGGAAAGCTTTCACTGTTTTAAAACTTTTCATTTTTAATTTGAAATAACACTGCAAACCATAAACTGAAGACCTCCAACTGTAACAGGTACCAGTATTAATTAGTAATACTATATATTGAGGATTGTTTTAAAAGACTTTCTGTGTACGTCCACATAAGTTCGAATTATGGTACACTTATTAATAGTTTTTTAATCTTGGAAATGTATTTTGCATTTAATTTGAAGGTTTTCACTTTTATTTTTCTTTAAAGTAGAAATGAGGATGTGAGTTCCAAAATTCACCTTATCCAAAATTTCAAAAATCGAGTTTTCTTTATCAATTTATTCTATTAGCAAACTTGCATAAAAAAAAAGCCCTGTAATCTGCAAAAAACTAGTTTTATCATGTTTTTGTTTCATTATAAAATCTTGGTTTACAATAAAAATCAATGGACACAATCAAAGGTTTTTCACACTTTTTTGAAATTTAATTTCTTGGTTAAGACAAGTTTTGAAACTCATATCCTCATATAATGAATATTCTTAAGATATGTTTCAAAGAGACCAATGTTATTTTATTTTATTGAATTTTGGCCCTTACACTGGTTTTCCTAAATCCAATATATATATATATATTTAAATAATATGATAATTGGTAAGATGAGAAATTATTTATTGGTTTATATTTAAATCATCATTGAAAATCTTGTGGTATGATTAAGTCATGCCTTCTAATAATTCAAGTGACAGCAAGTAATGACATTCTGCTAATTTAAGAGTAGTGATAAAATAAGTTTTGTAGGTTTATATTATTCTGCCATCATAAAAAATTGATCATATAGAATTTTGGTGGTAATAATTTATAAAATTAACAACCTGTGACCTTCTTTATGTTCACTGAAGAACAAAAATTTAATTGAAATTTCTTACATGAGATGAAGAAAACCCAATATGAAAATGGTATAAGAATGACAAACTTTAAAATAAAAATTTTATTTTATCTTAAAAGAAGCAGGATTTTTTTTTCCCTTCAAGCCATCTTAAAGAATAAATTGCAAAAATAAATAAAATAATCACTTTTGATTAAGAACCAAGGAATCTTGAGCAACATATTTTCTTTGAAAAATTAATAAGAATGGCAAATTTTAAAGAGCACATCATCTTTTAAACTACCGTCTAAAGTCAAATTTATTTAGATCTTTGTTCAAAAATGAAAATCATAAATAAGGAATTCTTTGAAATAACTACAGGTAAATTTTGAATTGATACATGAAAACCACAACAGCTGAAATTTGTAATGAAAAATATGATAGTGTTAGAGTCGAATGACATTATGTGATATAATTGACCTCTAGCATGTAATGCAATGATACAATTTGGTCAAGCTTTACACTCTCAGACAGCATACAAAAAGAACAGAGGACATGAGAATGAAAAATTCAATCTGTAGTATAAGGCAATATGTCACAGCTTAAAAATGACTCTACTGGTAAGATAAAAAGCTGATTCGTGAAACCTCCCAAGTCTTTCTAAATGCAACCAATACAAATTACATTACATTCAATGAAAGACACATTATGTCCATTGCCACATAAGTAACATAATTTATTTTTTGGATCGACCATAATTTTGTAAATCTATGTTACAAATATTTTTATCTTTACCATTAAAATATATGCAATTTACATGTTATATTTTAAAGAAAAAAAAGGGGAAAAAAAGAAGTTGTACTCCTTACCTGAGAAGCTAGCAAAGCTGCTGTAAGTCCAACAGATGTGTAAAAAGGCCAAGTTTGAGAACTGCAATATCCAGCTAGTAGTAGAAATCCAACCATAGAAGTAGAAAATGCAGTCAAATAATACTTTGTATTTCCACCAAACTTTATTGCAGTGGACTTTATTTTAATAAGTACATCATCAACTTTGTCCTAACATGAATATTTTAATACATGTAATATGATGTATTAATATATATATATATATATATATATATATATATATATATTATTAAATAAAAATGGAAATGAACAAAAACGATACCAATTTAATAATATACACATCTTACTTTTATATTGTATTTGTATATATATATATATATATATATATATACATATATAAAATATTTATATATTTTTATTCATCGGTCATATTTGCATTTTTCTTTATATCTGCAATGTAAATATAAAACTCACTTTATTAATTTTGTAGAAATGTTAGTACCATGTGTCTAAAAATGATGGGTTTACTTAAAAATTTATGTTAATTTTTAAGTCTACTATTTTTCTACTAAATTCATTCAATAAATATTATTCTCTGTCTCAAGATTTGCTGTTTCTCTAAGAAGACAGCAGCTGCAGCAAACAGTGCAGTTTTATAGCTTTTCATTAAAAAAAAAAAAAATCTAAATAGACTAGTATTTTTTCAGTTGCATAAATTTTGCCATATTTTCAGCTTTATATTGCATCTTGTTGGATAATTAATAGCATTTTTTTTTTAAAAACCCTACTTTTACACTACAAAGATATTTCAATCTAAAAACACTTAACCATCTTGACTTTCCTTACACAAATTTCATTTAGTTGGCACCACCTTTTAACAGTTTCTTTACTATTGAACATTAACAAAAATATCAGTAACTAAAAAAGTCAACCATTACATTTATTTATTAATGGTGCACAAAACAAGTTAGACATGCAAATTTTTGATGATGCATACATGCATTACTTGTCCCAAAAGAGTTGGTGGTAAGGTAATTTAATTCAATTAATTACATTTCATGTATAGTTCTACTAAATCTTTGATAGCATTTGTTATTATTTTTTTAATAAATGATTCTATATATTTTTCTTTAAAGATGCCTATTTTTATAGGCAATAAATATGAAAGAAGTTATCATTTGGAAGCTGTTGCTTTTTACTCACTCCAGATTTAGATTTTAGTTAGATTATCATTTGTTTTAATAAACATTTTGGCTAGAACAGTAAATAAATAAATAATCAATGGAACTGAAATGCAGAAATCTTTCAAGAGAATCTTTGACGATCCATTTCAAACATGGAAATCTTTGAAACTACTGTCATTTTAAATGTGAAATATGCATTTACATTAATAATTATAAATTATTTTCATTATGCAGTTTCAATTATGAAGTTTAAGTTTTAAAAAAATCACAGTATATTTTTAACTTATAAGGAATAATTTATATGGTTTTTCATAAAATATATATATATATATATATGTATGTAATGATATTTTAATTTTCATAATGTTAAAACAGAATATTTATATATTTTATAATTAATCATACTTTCACTGTTTACAGTTTTTTTTTATATAATAAGCTACAAACATTAAGAATTTATTAAGAACACTGAATCTTACCTGGTGTGCATAGATTGTATCATAAATAAGAGTCCATGAAATACATGATAGATATAAAGGCAATACAACTGACCAATCACATGACCCATGAAGAGCAGACCAACCAAGCAAAGCTCCCCAATTAAATGTTAGGCCTACATTGTTAAAATGTATTTCAACTTAATGTTAAGCATAATAAATAATTAAATACTTAATTTTATATAAACAGCTTAAACCAGGAACATCATTTACAAGAGCAATGCCTTTTTCTGGGTTTCAAACTTTATCTGCTTTTTTACTTGTTATTTATTTATTTATTGTCTAATCTATTAAATATTATCAATAATTGAATTTAGTAAAAAACTTCTTTTGAAAATATACACAGTGAAACCTGCCTGTGTGACCATCTCCATTAAGTGACATTTTTTTTTTTTTTTTTTTTTTTTCTAGGAATGAAATTTATTCCAATAAGCTCAATACTAATTTTACCTCCATTTAGAGACCATCCCAATTGAACTCCCTCCATGAGCAACCAATTTTTTTTTAAAGAAAATGAAACAAATCAACAAATTTTCTGGGTCGCTTGAAGAAGATTTTATTCGAAAGATGTTTCCAGAGAGTAAACTTCTAAACCAAGTTTAGATTTTTTTTTTTTTTTTTTTTGTATTCTGGTAATTTTAAACTGTTTAATCCTTTTTGTGCCTCTTTAGGTAATGAATTCCACACTGGTGACAAATTATGCATGACAGTCAATAAATTCTCTTCCCAAATTCTGACAGGAAACTTGCAAAAAAATAGATAAAGTAATGAAATCATGATTATTTTTTCTCGGCCCAAAAAAAAAAAAAAAAAAAAAAAAAAATTGCATTTATTTACTGAACTTTAAGAGTACTTGGAAAGAAAAGTTATAAAATATAAAACTGTAAAATCAAAGCAAATGTCAATGTATTCATTTTTTAAACTCTGCAGTAATTAACTTTTGCTTTGATACTTAAATTTTTATATTTTTTCCTATTGTGAAAAATAAATTTTTGGAACATTACTTGTTACCTTTTTTCAAGAATTAAAATCTACATTTAAACACGACCTCCATTAAGAGACCACCTTTCGGAGTGAACACTGGAACAGAATATGGTCATTTTAGGGAGTTTTTTGCTGTATATGAAAAAAAAAAAAAAATAGTTCAAGTGGGCAAAATATATGAATTTACTACATCTATTTGGCTATTATTACTATCTCCAAGCAAAATATAAAATGTTGTTACTGGTTTAAAGTAAACTAAATAACTGAACTATTAAATTACATTCAAAGAATAGATTAAGAGACTAATTTAAACCAAAAAATACAGATATTTCATGAAAAAAAAGTTGCTATAAAAATTATATTAATTTAAGGAAATAAAATACATGAGTAATAAATGAACATACCAAGCATTAATTGTGGCCAGTAACTTATTCTTTTTACTAGAGGATAAACAGTAACAAACACCAGAGATGATGCTCCAAGCACAATACTAAAGAAAAAAAGTTAATAATTCTAAATTATAATTATCTTTACAAGTACAAAACTGAATTAATTAAACATTATATAATGACAGTTCAATGAACCACATGCATACAGTGGAATGCTGAGAAACTGGATGTCATGCAAATGTCATTTTTAAAAGTTTATCCTCAAATATGAGCTTATTACTTACAGACATACTCATGAAGTGTAAATGCATAAAATTTCCATGTATACAAATTCATGAAGTGATCATCTTGTTAAGATGAAGTTGGAGGGCAGCAAAAATCTTTTTATACTAATCAAAATTGGTATTAAACAATAAAACAGAAAAAGGCATTTAGGATTTAAAAAATAAATTGCTAAAATAATGTAAATTGTAAATGATATCTGGAGAGAAAATTTTTATAGTAATTTTATGTTTATCAGTATTTTTGTGCAAAAAGGTAAATTTCTAACATCACCATACAAACACAAAATCTACACTCACACAGATGTGCTATACACATGACCAGTGGTGCATACAAGGGGGTGGTTTTGAGGTTAATTCCCCTCCCAAACCTAAGAAAGATCCTAATAATTGCTGCCTATATGAATCAAATCCAAACTTAATATTTAAACGTTTTGGTGTGCTTCGGAATCCTCCACTTTATTGAATCAGATTTTATTTAATAAAGTGATTCAAATAAATGGCAAAAAATCTACTTAAAACTGTGAAACTGCATATTACATAGATTAGTTAAGTAAAAATTAGTTATTTAAACTAAATCTCTTTTCTGAGACTTATTAAGCTAAAAAAATGATAATTTCCTACTACACAGATGCTCTTTGAATTTAAGTATCATACAGTGAATATTCTAATTAGTAATGATTCTATTAATCGGGGATTCAAATAATCGGCAAACTCCTTTAGAACTGAATTCTGGTTGTGCCACTGCATATGATAATAGTAGTACTATATGTATTGTAGACTGTTTCCATGATTACTTGTAGTGTAAGTCACATGCTATGAATCTTGGATACCAGTACTTTAGAATAGAAAATTTTTGACTTACTTTATGGGAGATACCTCATTAAATGAATTAGGCTGAACAAACTTTTTGAAATGGAACCATGGAGCTAACCTGTATTATTTTTATGAAAATGATTATGAGTAAGAAAAAATAAAATGTAAAAATTTATTTAACTCTTTAAGTTAAACTTGAAAAAAATCTTTTAATGACTTTTGTTTCAATTTCTGCATTCTTCATTTGTTTATAAAGGCATCTACTTTTTCCAAAGTGTCCAAAGCACTTTTTTTTCCACTCGTTTTCACAGCTATAATTCAATCAGTAAGATATGTCTAGTAAAAAACATTATTCGCATTAAGTGATCAGTCATGTGCTAGCAATGAAATGAAACGCTCACAAATGAATTTCAACATCAGCAGAGAAAAAATACAACTCTCTACACTTTAATCACAGTCACCACTACATCCACTTCAGTCCCAAGAACAAACACATATTCTTCAGTGCTCGTTTAGAAAAAGTGATAAATTAGTTTCATGGTGGAATATTGCAATGAGAAAATTTTTTTATTAGGTGCAATACTTATTTTGCTTTAAACAGAAAAATTTGTATTCACAGCTCATTTTAATATTAAATGATGCATTTATCTAGACACACGGCAGTGTGTCAGCCAAGTTCACAAAGTAAAAGGCGACACACCGGCCGTGGGTTATATTACCCGAACCATTTCAAGCCACTTTTGACCCCTCAATAACTTAAATTCTATTTGACCTACACACTTGCAATTTTTTGTGTCGTATAAAACCATCTTCTAATTTCCGAATCCTAATTTTTTTTTTTAAATCTTTTACCGTTCACGAGAAATTGACGTCTGAAAACCACTGTTTTTACCACTGACTCACTCACTCACTCATAGAAATGTTTGACTACTTCCAGGTGACTTAGGAAGTTGAAATTTGGTGTGGAGGTAGGTTATTGGATCTATAAATAGGAAAAAATCAGAAATCACCATTAATTAAACATTAATGGTTGGTTAGAGGATAAATTATTGGATTACAATGGAAGTTTATGAGAATTTCACAAATTACTAGAAATAGTGCCAAGTTGGCGTCACTTTTGGCGAGTATCAGGGCTAATCTCTGAAACTACCGAACCGATTTCAAAAGTAATGGTACAAAAATGATGGTATTTGCCCCGGTTCAAACATAGACTATATCTTATGTCTGTGCCACTAACCAAAAGAGGGTTCAGAAGCGAAAAACATTCTAAAATTGTGATTTTTGTTTTACTGAAGGGCCTAGAAGCACAAAATTTGGCATGTTAATTATTTATAAGATATAAATGATCACTAATGACATTTGCTAAAAAATATCAAATTTAAATGGGTGAAAATCCGTGAAGAGCGTTCTAAAAAAGTTCGAAATACCAATTTTAAAACAATCTCAGCAACCAACAAACCGATCTTAAAAGTAATGATAGTTAGCGAACCGATTTAAAGAAAAAAAAGATGCCAAAATGATGGCGACAGTCCTTGCTCTAACAAAATCATTGGATAAATTACCAGATTACAATGGGAATCTATGGGAATTCGGCAAAATACCAGAAATAGTGCCATGTTAGCATAACGTTTGGTGCGTAATTTTTGTCGTCAATATAGCGATATTTCGCCAAGTTGGCTACAAACGTTTTTGGTCGACGAAATAATCAAGTAGTGCCCAATCACGTAAAAGAAACATCCTTATTAGTGGAATTTAAAGGAACATAAGCAGTCCTAATGTTAAATTTTTAAATTTGACTGGAAAAAACAGTGAATAAATGCAGGAAAAAGCTGAAAGATTAATAATATTAAATAAAACTAATTTAGCTAATTTAACCTATTTATTTCAAAACCTACTTATTTGACAAAAAATAATGATATCCTATCAAAAACATGAATGTGAAAGAATGCCAAGTTCGTTAAATGTTTCGCTAATAAAAGAAGTGAGATCTAACTGCAAACCAAGCTCTTTCGGAGCTCCTTAAATCATAACTCCTGTCATGCATAATATTATTCAATTGCTTAAAATGATTTGTTATGTTACTTGTTATTCAATAGAGCGACTTGGCAAGTTTTTAGCTACAAACTTTAATCTTTGAGTCGGAGTACAATTTAATCTAGAATCTGATTGGCAAAGATCTAGTCAATCGAGTGTTTGAATAAGTATATTGAAGTTAAGGTACTGATAAGTTAAGGAAGGGATCAACTTTAATTTCTGATCAACTAAATAGAAAAAATTGAATAAGAGAAAACTTGCTAAGTCACTCTATTGAATAACAAGTAACATAACAAATCATTTTAAGCAATTGAATAATATTATGCATGACAGGAGTTATGATTTAAGGAGCTCCGAAAGAGCTTGGTTTGCAGTTAGATCTCACTTCTTTTATTAGCGAAACATTTAACGAACTTGGCATTCTTTCACATTCATGTTTTTGATAGGATTATTGTTTTACAAGATAATATGATGGGGAATCTACTTTCCCTCATCTTAAGCTGAATTTTCTGTTAAGCATTTTCATCTTAACAAGGATCAACCATATTAAAAAACTGAAGAACAGCTTTTAGAAAATACCTGAAAAATTGACATTTTGGACCAATTTTTAGGATATGATAATGAAAGTATGATGACTATTGGGTAGTGATCAGTTGCAACTAAAGTTGTATTGAATTTATGGAAAATAGAATTAGATTTTTATGTGTATGAATTTGAATTCCTGATAAATTTCAAGTGAATAGATAAGAAAACAAATTTGTTAATGTATCAGAAAGATCTATATTGTTCTATGATTTTGAGAAATGCCTGTAGCAGTTTTTAAATTTACATGTAACTTTTATTTCTTATGTAGAGCAAGCAGCAATTTATAAGAAAAGAGATGATATTTAAAATACGAGGATGTATTTTTCCAAATATTTTTAAAAACATAAGGCATAATTTGTTTCACGACTATCTTTGAAAAATGATATTGAATCTACATTCTACAGTTTTAACCTTCAAAACACAGGTGGTATCCAAGAATTGTTGGAATATGCAAAATGTGTTTCATCTGATAAACACAATGATTTTAAGATGATGTTAGAAGGGTAGAACTTCATTTACTCATAGTGAGGAATTTTGACAGTGACATGCCAATAACCAACACATGATTAATTATTATAAAGTAATATCCCGGTTCACAATAGGATAGCAAAAGTAAAGCTGTTCTACAATATGATGCTAATTTATTATCCAATGCCTGTTATAAATATTTGCATAAAAGAAATAGAACACAAAATTTTATCAGTTAACAAAAGTTAATATTATGTACAATATTAAAAATAGATTCATAAATTAAAAGTTTAAATTAATCAAATCAAAAATACTAACAGAAATGTTTAAATTAAAATTTTTAAGCATGCATTTTGTAAATTTATAAATATTTTCAGAATTTTTTTATATATTTTCCAGATGAATATATAAGTGTTGTGTAGAAATAACTAATAATTTGAAATTATCATCACAATACCAAAGATTTTGGATTTTCAGTTACTTATTGTAATCTAACATTTCATAAAATTAGTTTTACTCAATTCAATGGACAAGAAAACCTTTACTGTTTATCTTTAAAATTTCTTTGGTTTGATGGAGCTAAGCTCACTTTAATCATACAGAAAGAGATTGATATTCACAACAAGCAACTTTCAATTAAAAGTTATTTTCCTTTAAGGGAAAAAAATCATTTGGAGTTTAAGGAAAAATCAAAATATTATTGTTAATGAGTTTGTAAATTTTTCTGTAATAGCTTATGAAATACATAAAATCATTTACTAGAGTTAAATTGTGCATTTTAATATAAAGATCTAACAAAGAAAAAATTCATTTTTTTTAATATAATTTTTACATTTTAGAACTTTTTTAGACATAAGAGGAGAAAACTAGATTCCTTAAATAGATTTAAATTTTTGTCCCCTGAAAAGTTTCCATTGGTATTTTTAGCATTAATTAATCATTATGTTCTTTAAATCTTATTACAAACATTTATTAAATTCATAAAAATATTATAATTTGAATATAAAAAGAATAATCAGCAACATACCTATACCAGTTTAATTGCAATAAAACTAATAATGCTAAAGATAATTTTCCACCTAAAAGCATCCATGCATCTAGAGTACTAATATCTCCACAGGCTAAAGGGCGGTTTTTAGTACGAGCAACCTAAGAAAATAACACAATAATAGTAATATTGTTTTCACAGGTACAGCTTAAAATGTTGGCAAATTTTATCAAATACCAATATGCTAATATACAAATACAGTTATGTCCTGCTGTTCTGAAAATCTGCCTATTCTGAGCAAAGTACAGATAAAACATCAATTTTTTTAACTTAAAAACTAGAAAAATTAAAACTTGTTTATAAAAATTATGTACATTTATTTTTATACAAAGAAGTTAAATGAATACTTACTGAGAGCCTAAGCTTGATGAACATGCATGAGACCAAATTGGAGGTTTCATACAGTATATGTCGGCTCCATTTATACAATTCTGTACAAACTTTTTTTAATCATTTTTAAACACAAAAAATAACTAATTTACACACACTTAATAAGTCAGTGATTTTTTTTTTTTTTTTTTCTGATGAAAAGCACTGAATTGACTAACTTTTTACTTGTTTTTTGTCATCGTTTACTCAGATTTATGTGTGGAGTAAAATAGTATTTATTGCTATGCTACAATAGTTGTAGTTTTTATTTGAAGAATCTGTTATATATTGACAGTGAATTTTAGATAAAATTATTAAAAATAGCAGAACCTGTTTACTACGAGCTGATCAACACAGTATAAAGTTGACACTAGCCATGTCATTACACTTAATTTATGCCTTAACAGGTGAATACATTCATTTTTATTAATGATATCCACCTATTCCAAATTCCCACTAAATTTGTTCAGTCCTAGTTCAGAATAGCAGGACTCTATGTATTACAAGTAATTTATTCTACTTTACATTTAATATATGCTTTTCAAAAATGTCAAAATTAATTATATTTTGCTTATCTTAATTATTTAGTAAATTTAAAGATTTTTAAAAAAATAAATGTATGCAGATATTTTTTTTAGCCACATATCTCAGAAAAAGGAGCAAGAAAAATTTCTAGTATGTTTCAATTTGAAAAAAAAAAAAAAAAAAGTTACACCAAGCTTAAATAAACTAAAACATATGTGCAGTGTACACCAGAGCAGAAACAATGCAGCAGACTCTGAAGATTATTTTAGACCTTGCAGTTTAAAAATAAATAATGGGACCTCAAAAAATTGCAGAGATCACTTTGAATCTCTAAATTAATTGCTTTCTTTTCTTTTCCTTGTACATGGAAATTTTACTTATTTTAGGAATTATTGTTATTTTTTATGATAGTATAGACTTGGTTCAAAGTTGAAAGGTTGCAGATAAATTTTAGTTTGTAGCAGATTGACATGGAAAATTTTGCTATTGTGCAGTTTATAATATGCTGAAAAAATACACAATAATTTGTGTACTTCCTTTCACAGGGACCTTAACACAGCTCAGTCTTAACTCTCTCGTGACATCCATCTTTTACAGATTTTTTAATCTTTTATTACAGGTTTCTAAAAATGAAATGGGAAAATGCTTTGATTAAATGAAGTAAATTTAAAATAAAAAATAACTGGTGGGAATAAGTGCAGCAGCTAAGCATCTTATGTGTCACATAAATGTGATGTTTGTCTATAAATGATTAAGAAAGTGCTAAATATTCTAAAAGTGCTAATGTATTTTTTTGCTAAATATTCTAAAATAGTCATAAAAATTTAAAAAATCTCATATGTCCTACTTATGTAGTTATGTATCAGATTTGAAGTTACATTAGTATACAAATTATTTAAGTATATTTAAGATAAAACTATTCTCATTGAATGTATAAAATGGTATATATATATTGAATAAATTGCTAATGTATTTGATAGCTGAGAGTCATACATAAACATATACCAATCCAGCAATACTGACTTTAAAATGTAAATAAATGCTGCTAGAAAGTGTTTTTTGAAACTTTATATTTCTCATCATCATCTCTATCCTAGCAAGGCCACTACAAAATAAAGTACTATAATTTTCAAGAGAAAATATCATCTAATATAATGAGTTATGAATACAGAAAAGTTTTTTAAAAATATATTTGGATGTTATAACAGCAAATTTGTTATATCAAACAATTATCATTTGATTTTAATCAATTTTCAGCAGTGAAATTATGCTTGAAATTATTGAACATTTTTAATAAGTGATTTATCACATTGCTAGCTAAGTGTAGAACCTTAGAACTAGAGTGAAAAGTGTCCAAGCTGGGTATCAAACCCCGGTATCCTTAGAACAGCACTCCAAGTGCTCTACTGTTTAACCTATGAGGACGATGCCCAGCTTGGTATTTTTTTACTCATATATGTTGGTAAGACATCAACTGTAGCACAAGATGGAAACATCTACATGAGCACACAAACCTGATGCAGTTGCTGCAATTACAGCCTTACCAACATATACGAGAGAGAAATTCCGAGTTGGACATTGTTCTTTTAGCTTAAATGGTAGAGTACTATTCCAAGAATTCCAGGTTCAATCCCCGACTATGACACTATGTGTGCTCTATGATTAGTTAGCATTGTGGTGAATCATTTATTAAAAATATTCAATAATTTCAAGCATAGTTTCACTGTTGAAAATTAATTAAAATTATATATGTTCACCAATGCAGGATTCATTTGTGTCTCATTTTATATCACAGATTTCAGTGCTCATGTTGACATTTCCATCATGTGCTGCAGTTGCAGCATTACCAACACATATGAGTGAGAAATGCCAAGCTGGACATTGTCTTCTTAGCTTAAATGGTAAAGCATTTACAGCAATATTCCAAGACTTCCAGATTTGATCCTCGGCTTCGACATTTTTCACTCTGCTGGTTCTATGTTTAGCTATCAATGTGATAAATCACTTATTAAAAACATTCAACTATCATTTGATCAAAAGGATATTTGAAATATAGCTACTAATTCCAAATACTTAACTTTTCTGTTTATATTACAACTAGCATACCCAGCCCGCTTCGCCGGGCTTAATTTGAAGGTTTATTTAATAATTTATGTGTATGGTACGCTTCTCTCTCAGCTGGCGACGGATCCCCCGGTGACTCTACGCTTCTCTCTCAGCTGGCGACGGATCCCCCGGTGACTCTCCCCGGACCATCGGCACTCCACGTGCGTCGGGTGAGCGTCAGAACAAACTTTCAGCATATACATATGGGTGGTTGTACTTGAATGCACAGACCTGCGCGTTTTTTTCTATCTTGCTTTTATACCTCTGGACCGAGTTGGCGCATTGCCAAGATTTGCTTCCTCTGGACCGAGTTGGCGCATTGCCAAGATTTGCTTCCTCTGGACCGAGTTGGCGCATTGCCAAGATTTGCTTTCCCCTGTGCCTCAATTAATTAATTATCCTCAGAATTCCTTTTATTTATAGAGATTCAAAATGAATGGCAAAGCACAATACAATTAAAATAAAAACAGGAAATTGTCCATACCTTGGAATCAATATCTTTGTCCCATAGATCATTAATTATACAACCTGCTCCTCTCATTAAAAAAGCTCCAGCACCAAACAAAGTAAGTAAAGTTAGATCAGGTAAACTTCCAGGTGCAGATGCCAATGAGAGACTCCAATAACAGGGCCAAAGAAGAAGAAAAGTACCTATAATTTAAAAATTATAGAAAAGAGATTTCGAAAAAACAAAAACAAAAAAAAGTCAAACCATATTTAACAGAGCAAATATACTAATCATCAATAAACTTGATTATTTAACTGACCCTATTTTAATATAAAAACTAGCACTTAAAAACTGCCATGTGATCCATTTCCCATAAAGAGGCTATTTTGTCTTGCTTGAAGACTTTATGACGAATGCAATTATTATTCTGTTTTATATCCAAAGATCATTACTTGTCTCTTGTCTCCAAGAGAGCAAGAGAGTCTTTTTCCCCCCTTCATAATGTGCAAAACGTTGATTTTAATATAAGAATTGATGATTTATGAATTTATTGTTAAAGCACTACTTCTTCTTCCTTCAGTTATATGTTCCTCCCCTCTCTCCTTAAGAAAGAGGGAGCGTGAAAAGACTAAAAACAGGATAATATATTTTACTATTTTGATTTTTATCTTTATTTCAAAAATTAAAACATTGAATATAAGGCATCTGTTATGAAGGAAATGCATGAAGTCTTATAATGTAAAAGCATAAAGTTTGAAATAAAACAAATAAATCTAACAAATTGCTATCAAAGGACTAAATTTTTCATATTAAATTAAATCTGTTAAATGTTATGTAATGTGAGGTTTTCAATCAAGAAATAATCCCTCTCATCTTTTTCAATTTGTTGCAAATCATCATACAAAATTGATATTGGCACAAATTAATTGGGAATAATACTCTGTATTAAACAATGTGGATGGATTTGAATTTAATTGCATCTACATATTAAAATTTGAATAAATTTTAAACTTTTATGAGATATGCATTCTTATTAGACATTATCTTCAATCTCAATTATTTTAAACATAAGATCTAGATTTAATACTATGGGTTAGAAGTTCTCAGTCTGGAGTATGCATACCCCTCGGGGTATTTGGTAGGCTTGCTGGAAGTGTTTGAAAATAATATTGGTAATATCAAAATCAGAAAAATGGTTTAAAGTCACAAAAATATTAGAAATGTCAATGTAATTTGTATCAGTTTATTATATGTTTGTGATAAAAACATTACTAATGAAAAAAAGCATGTTGTGTTATCCAGTTGAGTGGAGGAGGAGAAAGGAGGATATTTATGAGACAATGGGAGTACTCTGAAATGAAAAGCATAACAAATGAACACTGGTGGGTAATTTAAGAGAGAAAAAAGGTTGAGAAGCACTGCTCTAGGTGATTTTAGTTGAAGTTTCTTATTTTTTTAAAATATAGATTATTTAGTAATAAAATTTTTCATGTAGATAACAGAAGATTAAGAAAGTGGTGGAGGTATGATTATAGAAGATGAAAATTCCAATGACATTTTTTTAAAAATAATTTTTTTAAGTATATGTTGTTTAATAAGCAAATGGATCATTCCATGTCAAATCAACCAAAAAAATTCAATATTCAACCTGACCATTTCAGATTTCAATGAAACTGCCAGGGATTAATCTCTATGATTATATAAATTAGAGCACATTTTAATTTTTATTTATTGGTTTAAATTTTCACACAATTATTTAAATTTTGAAAAATCATCATTTTTTGACTTGCATAAATATTTTGAATTTTGAATTTCTCAAGTTCTATCAAACATAGAAAATTTTATTACCACTCATTTTAAAGTGGAGTTCATAAGGTTTAATTTGATATGCAAGTTGACTATGCATGGTTAAAAAAAGTAATTCATATAATTCACGTTTCGTAAATAGCAAACCACAATGTTTTGCATGGTTTACAATAAAAATCCTTTTCACGATCATGGTTGAAAAATTGGCACATTAACATTTTTTTTTGGCATGTGTCTGTATAATGGAAAAGTATCTAAAAATTAGTTTAATGAAAACATTATATAAATATAGCTATATACTTATAAAAAAATATTTCTGAATAATAAATTATACAGATTCTATTTTAAAATGTATACTTAGATAACTATAATAAATATAAACCGACAAATATGTTATATTATATTTAAGTAAAAAATGGAAAACACTAACCTGTAGGCTTATCACATCTAATCAATCTCAAGTATGGTTGAATGCCTGGATGGCATTTATCCACAAATTTTTCTAAAAATGGCTTTGCTTCATGTTTTATTTGTTGGTTCTGTTTATCAGGAAAATGTAAATTGGATGGAAAAGCACAATAGGAACCTACATATAAAGTTCTGCATAGATGAGAATTTAAATATTTAAAATTTAATTTATTTTTGCTTTGGTAATTTATTCTCACATAAGGTGTAATTTGATAAAATATATTCCTTTGAAGAATTTTAATCCACATCTTTATTTAATATATTTTAGGTAAACATTAATTTCAATGAAGCATGTTGATTTTTTAATAAAAGAGAAGCAAGCATGTGATTAAGTATACCTGAAACAAAACAAAAGAAAAATTACGTTACTCAAAATAGTAACTTATAACAATTTATAATTAAAAAAATAAGTAACAGGTAAAAAATATATATACAGTAAACTCCTTCAAATCCGCACAGATCAGGGTTGGAAAAACACATGTTTTTTATTAAAAAAAAACGAAAAACATGTTTTTTTTTGTTTAAAACATATTTTAAACGTTTAAAACGTTTTTTCTCACACAGCACATTTTTGATTAAAGTGAACAAAAATTATTAAATATAAAGAATGAAAATATTTTCAAACGGCAGTAAGGAAGAAAAAAATTATATAACAAATACCAAACATTAATTAGCAATTTTATTTTTATTCTAAACTAAAACATTTAATTGTTCAGTTCTTTAAAAATGGTAACAAGTTTGTCAATACCCTTACAACAGCCTTATCAACACCCAAACGATTTCTGGTTTTGCTTTGCACAAAACCAAAAGTAGAGAAAACTCTTTCTAATCCAGCAGTAGAACATACAGCTGTATGTAACTGTTTTATGATATTCATGGCATTTTTATCAATGTGTTTTTCAAGGCTTAACCACCACAATAAATGTTATTTACACTTTATTTGATTCTCCAATGGCAAATTTATGATTGGCAACTGCATCAAACATATAATCAGAGAATGGAGCTGACTTAGCTTTATAATTTATAACTATTGGAATTAGTTCAGGACATAATTTGGCAGCAAGGTTCATGCCTTTTTCATTCTCATCAATTGCAAGTGATTCTCCTTTAAAGCGTAATGAAATATGTAAAAAATATGTAATAAATGTGTAAAAAAATATGAAGTACATAAAAAATTAGTTAAGAAATAAATATTTTTTAAACATGTCCATTTTTTATTATTAAATTATTATTATTATTATTTTGAGAACATATTCAAACTGAAAATCAAAATAGATTGGTTGGTAGGTAGCATACTTTTATAACTCTGAGGACAGAAAAGCAAATTTAAACAATTAGAATTTAAAAGGAATTGAAAGTATATAAGTTTTTTTCATTTCAGTTTATTTTCATAAATGAATTATTAAAAAGGAAATACTATTAAAAGAAATTTAAAGTTGAATTTTTTTATATATGAATATTTTAAACTGAAGTCATTATAATTTTAATAAAGAAAGAGAAAAAAAAAAAAAAAAAAACAATAAAAAATCTTTTTTAACTTCTAAACAAATATCTCTAAAGATTATAGCATTATCTATTGATGTGAGAAAGTATTATTTATAGTATACTAGTTTTCCGCCCGTGGATTTGCCCGCGTGGAATTTGGTTATATTGCGGTATAAAGCACAACTATAAGAAAACTTCTCATTTCCACGGAAAAATGTAAGAAGTGCGATGTAACGCTGGATACGATTAGTTGTTAAACCAAAACTGAATGGTACACTATATTATATGTTTTCCCTTGTGGAGCAAAAACATGCAGATTTTGGGCACTGGAAATCCGGGAACATGCTACATAGAGCTGACCATGCTGACCTTGAGCCTGTTGCGATAAACGGACTTGAGTACGAATATCATTCTCAGAAGCCCTCAAAGAAGCTTGGCGAGCGGCTTGCTCCTCAAGTCTTTGTTGGCGCTGAGATGGTAGCTCAGCAGCTCTCGAAGCAGCCTGACGCTCTGCTTGTTCACGCCTTCTTAATTCAGCATGGAGAGACGATTCTTGAGATCGGGCAATTTTCATTGCCCAAGCTTTAGATGAGGTGCTCGACAAATTAGATTTACGTTTGCGAGGCATTGTGAAAATATGAGTAAACTATAAACCTAAACTAAACTAAAATCCCAAACTAAACTATAACAATCTGAACGACGAACAAAGCGACGTAATTACCTATCGAAAAAACAATGACTACTTTAGATATCTACCTAGGAAAAAAGTACTAAACTAACCTAACCTAACTATTATACAGCTACTGCACATCGTTACCACGTTTTAAAAACACCCAGCGCCATCTATTGCATACCTCAAGAACTAAATAACGTAACTAATACTTATATACCAATTAGTAATTCGTTGACTTATAGTTATTTCAGGATAAGTAGATGTAAAAAAAACATTTTAGACGATAAAACAAATAGTACGTCATCCCTCGGGAATTCCTCATTTTCGAGGATTCATTATCGTATCATTTAGCTTCTAAATTTACATGTTCATATTCGTTTGCAATATATAAGTAGATGTAAAAAAACAGTTTAGACGATAAAACAAATTGTACGTCATCCCTCGGGAATTTCTCATTTTCGGCGATTCATTATCGTATCATTTAGCTTCTAAATTTACATGTTTATATTCGTTTGCAATATTTTATCTTGTTTTAAACGACACACAGCACCATCTCCAATCCATCCATCAAGCAAACTATATTTTTGTTTTCCCTCGGGAATATCAATTTTTTCCGGGATAAAAAGTACCCTATTATTTAATCCGGACTTCTAACTTTACGTCTGCAAAATTTCAAAGCAATCGGTTCAGTAGTTATGGCGTGAAAGCAGAACAAACAAACAAACAAACTCACTTTCCGATTTATAATATTAGTAAGGATTAAGAAGGCCTTTAGCCCAGATTTTTACTCAATATTATGTTCTCTGTGCACCAACTGCCGAATTTATTCCCTAAAACGGAGAAATAGATCTCTCAAAATATACAAATAAATGCTTAAAAAGTGTTGTAAAAATAGATATTATTTAATTACTATTTACCTTAGATCTTTTGGATGCCCTCTCATCCATTTTCAAAGGAGTATAAAAGAAGATAATTCATTAGAAATGGAAAACGTAAAAACAAAACAAAAACAGTCTGCGTGTACAAACAAAGTCACTATGAATTCATGAAAATACCAAGGATATTGTACCAGAGTGCCGAATATTAAGAAATGACGTCATTACAAACAGTATCATTGTTAAGCAAAATTTCGAGGGATTCACGGATAGTTGAAGAGTAATGGTTTGATGTTGAAAAGATTATTTTAGCTTTGTCAAAATTTATCAAAATATTTTCTTTTTGTTGCACAGATAAGGCTGTACTAGGCTTGTTGTATTGTATATCCGAAAAATGCTCCTTCAGTTTTACTTTTAATCTTCGAAAATTAATATATTATAAGAGTTCATTCTAGGATCAAGGGCAGGCAGAGCGCACTTTGCCATAAAAGGGCACATTGAAAAAAAAAGGGGCACATTAATGTAATTATAAATAATCAACTAATCGAACTTCCCCCATTCCTAAAAAAGTATTTTCATCTCCTCCTTTACCCCCAGGGGTGATTCAGGGTGAAAAAAAATTTCGGAAATTCACATCGCATTTTCCGAAATCGGGGGAGGGGGGGAATTCCGCGAGTTACCCCCCTAACAGCGATCTTCGAAATCACCGTTTCCCGCAATCTTCAGAAGAAATCAGCGATTTACCTGCGATATTTTAACAAAATTGGCGATTTGTTGCGATCATTTGTCGGAATCGGCAATTTTCCCGCGATCGTTTGGCGAAATCGGCGTTTTCTCGTAGGTTTTTTTTTTTTTATGAAATCGCCGTTTTCTTGCAATTTTTAGACAAAATTTGCATTTTTACCCGATCTTTTCTGGAAAACGGCGTTTTATCCCCACGATCTTTTGACGAAATCGGCGTTTTTCCCGTCATCTTTTGATGAAATCGGCTTTTTTTTTTTTCAATGATCTTTTTTTATAAAATATTTTTATGCAATCTTTTATCGAAAACGACGTTTTTTCCCTCGATTTTTTAACGAAATTGTCCATAAGTCCGCAACCTTTAGACGAAATCGACGTTTTTCTGCGGTCTTCAGACGAAATTAGCGTTTTATCTGCGATATTTGGTGAAATTGCCGTTTTTTTTTTTTTTTTTTTTTTTTTTTCGCCATCCGCACAGGAAATTCGCGTTTTTGAGCGATCTTTTGATAAAGTTCGTTGACAAAAACATGGACGAAATCGTCGTTTTGCCATGAAATATTGACGAAATGTGTGCTTTTTCGGTGATCCTTTCACGAAATTTGCATTTCTCCACGATTGTTTTTTCCGCGCGCAAAACCGTACCAGTTGGCAACTATGCGGAACTGATAATCCAATTTCAAACTTTCGGAAGAGAATGCCTTAAATTTTCGAACGAGAATGACCCCTGCCCCCCCCCCCTCTCACACTTTGCAGTGACAATATAAAATAATCGTATATTTTCCTTTCTAGAATTTTATATTTCCCCCAGTCCCACCTTCTTTTCCCTTTCCTTCTACAAGCCAAGCTTACATTTTTTCTACTGTATTGTTATTTATTTATTGAAAAAAAAAAACAACTAATAGTTGTTTACTTTGTAAAATAACATGATTTTTTACACATTAGTAGAAACTGAGAGGGAAAATAGCATATTTTCTTGAGAAGGGTTGGGGGGGGGGGGGGGTTATTAGATGACTGATAAATTACTAAAGATTTACAAATAAGACAATAATAATAATAAGAGTTTTAAAATTTTCAAATTTTGTATGTTAGGTAGAGGAGGAGAGGAATATTCAATCTTGGATGGGGGGAGGGGGGGAATTACATGATGGATTTTGTTATAGCAAAATGAAGCAACAGTTAAAGAAGAAGAAAAAAGACTTTGAAAGATTTTTGATTTAATGAGGTAGGAATTAAAAGAAACAGTTATTTTCCCTTTTAAGGAACTATTGAATAACTTGTTATTTATTTATCTTATTAAAGATTTTAAATAAAAGAAAATAAGGAGTTTTAAATGGTTTATATTTTGTGTGCTTAATAAGGAGGTGGGAAAGGGGAAACGTTAATTTCGGGTTAGTGTGGCAGAAAATTTTTTATGATTTTTTATTGATATAGTAGAGTAACAAATTAGATACAACAGAATAAAAAAAAAAAAATTACTTTTAAAAGTTTTAAACTTTATGAGCTGGCAAACGGAAAGCAGATGATTTTTCCTTCTTTTTCTATAAGGGGGAAGGGGATGTGATTTTTAGAATTTTGCGTCATTTTTTTTAATGCGAAATTTAACGTTTTTATTATGTTTTGCGGCGATTTTTTAGCATTAAGTAACAACAGAAGGCCATTTCAGTGTTCTAGCCTAGCCCAGTATAATTTTTCTCCTTTATACAATACATAAAAAATTTTATGAAACTTTTGACGATTTTTTTAGATTTAAAATGGGTACATATGTAATATTATTACATTGATTTCGATAATGCTGCAAATTAAAAAAATAAATAAATATTTACCTATATTTTCCTGGGCGATGGGAATATATTAGAACTATGACTTTATTTTTTTCTTTCCAAACTATATAATATTAATCTCCACCATTTTTCTCTGAAGACATTAACGCTGAATAAGAACTTAAAAATCTTATACAATTTAACACACTCAACTAACTTGGCACGAACTGTACGATTCTGATACTGGAATTGTGGTCTTTACTGAAACTGGTGGAAATTTTCACCAATCGCCTTTGCTCCAATGAAAAGTGAAGGTTTCCTCCCCTAAAAACAAGGGGAAGCAATTCCTTCACCCTTTAAATATTCCAAAAAAGACCGAAAACAAGCACATTTCCACCTTTTCTGTTGCCTCAAATTGGTCGTAAATCTCGCAGATAAAACGGACGATAATGCGTCATTGCAGAAAGTTTTTAACATCTTTCTCTCTTTTTTTTCTTCAATTTAGTAGTCTTTTCTTTGTTATTCAGAAAAACCCTCGCAGTGAGGAAGAACAAGGGAGTGTCCTGCTATTTTGCAGTACCTTTCCTATGATTTCTCTTCGAATAGCAATAAAATCAGGACAGCGTAGTTTACACTTATTTTGCTTACTTTGCATCCGTAAAATCTTTCAGACACTTAATTTTGGTCCTTGTTTTCAAAAAATTACATAAAAACAGCTGATACACAGAAAAATCTCAATTTTATTATTTTCAAACGAAGTTATTAAATAAAATTACTAATGTGGATATTTTTTTTCTTTACCATCTGGCCCCAGATCCTTTATTTATTTTTTTTTTAACGGTTCCGTTTGATAATCTGTTTTCACTTTGCCGTACTGGCATTTTTCTTAAAACTGTTCTCAAATTCAAACTAACTACTTTCAAATAATTTTTTTAATTGTTTTTTACTTATAAGTGCAGTGATGCTGTAACTATAAAACTGTAAATCAAATAATGTTTTCCATTTTTCGATAAAGACCATAAAAAAAAGTTTAAGTAGAATTTTAGGTTTTAACAGAACTCGATTGACTTGCTAATAAGTACAAAGTCCAAAATCTGGAACCCTCCGGACCTCGGCGATTCCGAATTTCAGATCCTTTTCTGTTTATTAAAAAAAAAAAAAAAAAAAAATAAATCTACTGCCCCCTTTTTGCAAGGAGAAAAAAAAAAAGGGGGGGGGAGGGCATGATTTATGTCAAAAATGCATTTTCAATACAAAAAAAAAAAAAAAAAAAAAAATGCTAATATTAAAACAGATATTTTAATCGAAAATAAAAAAAAAAAGTAAAAAAGGAAGTAAATTTGAGATGATTTTTTCTATAAAAGCTAAATATAAGTTTTTATAAAAGTATCTTTGGTTAAGGAGTGATTCTGTTACAATTTTTTGAAAAAATAAGGCGATAATTATCCGAAAATTAGAAAAAAAAATTGGTTTTTATTCTGAAAATTTGAATATAAAATCCATCGCGATATTTGATAAATAGTCAATCGTTCAAAAGAAAAAATAATGCTAATATCGTCAAAGAATCGCGGAAAAAATGGGATCAAACTATCGTGAAAAATCGCAAATTTCATCCATAGTTCACGAAACAAATACTAATTTCTTCAGATTACGTCGAAAAAACGGCAAATTTTATCAAAAATCGCTTTAAAATCTCTACATTTTTTCAAAGGATCGCGAGAAAAAAAAAAAAAAAAAAAAAAACAAGAAAATAACCATTGTGCCGAGAGTGGATGTCCCCCACCCCCAGACTCTCTTGCAACCTTTCAGAAAAATTGATTTAAATTTCAGAAAATATTTTTTTTTTACTCAAAATTGTCCCTTAAAATCACCTCTTAATGAAAAAGAGAAAAAATAAATAAATAATCTAGTCATGGTTCTTTTCTGCACAGTAAAACATTATCCATCCAAAGTTTTGATGATCTGATTGAGTAAACAACAGTAGATTTCCGATTTCATTTAACGAGGTTAATAAACAACTCTTTCTTCACAGTTTCTGTATAGTGGAAATTTTTGGCAGGCATTGTAATTTTCTAAAAACTGGTTATATTTTAACAAACATTTATTACACTGATTAACTTACTATCATTTCAACTTGCTGAAATTTTGAAAGAAATTGGTCAACTTACGTAGGAGATATAGATTTTTTTTTTCTTTCTAACAGTGATAGAAAAAAAAATTGGTTTTTCTTTTTTTTTTTTTTCTTTTTTGACAACTCAGTAGTTTTTTTCTGCACTTAGCAACGCAAATTGGTTGATACATTCGTAGGATCATTTTTATATTTAAAAGAAGAGACTTCCAATAACAAAATTGCTCTTGCAAAAAGAAAAAAAAAAAAAAAAGAGGAAAAAAATTAATAATATAGTATAGAATCATTACGGCAAGCCGCAAGAGCAGATCGTACGATCATTTTGCTGCTTGACTTATGAAATAAAAAGAATATGAATTTTAAATTGAAACAAAATTAATAAGCTGAAAACGAAACTTATTTTGAATAAAATATTTAGTCCAGCTAAATTGATTCGGGACACAGACTTTTACTAAGCAAGAAGATAAAGGATGAAAATAGAAAACATTTATCTTTCAATGTACTTGATATTTTGAGTTTCTTTCGCGATGTGTTTACATTATATAACCATCAACTAAGACTCAAAGAATATCCGGTATTGTGAGTCATTATCTGAAATGAAATGAGGGGCAATTATTTCTTATAGTAAAAATAAACCTTCTATAGTGAAGCAAGAAAAAATGAATGAATTTTCGATGAATTAAAGTTGGAAATGTAAGAAAATAGAGTAGATTCATAAAGTTAGTGTAGCATACGATCGGTAGGGGCAATAAAGCGGAAGTGTGACGCGGCAAATACAATGCTAAAACCTGTAGCGTAGCTAAGGGGGGGCAAGGGGGGCGTCCGCCCCGGGCGCCGAGGCCTAGGGACGCCAAATTGAGAGAAATTGTTATATATCTATTGGGGTGGGGGCGTAAAATTTCTTGCTGGCCCCGGGCGCCAAAAAACATAGCTACGCTACTGGCTAAAACCAAATTGATTAAAGAATATCTTAAAATGAAACTAAAAGCTTTTTCCCAATAAAGGAAAGAAAAAAATATTAGTATGAAGAGAAAGGTTAGCACCTAGTTTTCGCAGTATAGAAAGACTCCAATGTAGCAGAATAAATTATTTTTATTTAACCCCTCCGCCCCCCCCCCTCCCTCAAAAAAAAAAAGTGAGATACTAAATTATTTCTTTCATTCAGATCAATTCAAGAAGGCCGGGTTTGCTTACTGCCCTTGTTCAGAGTTCATTCTAGGCGTTTTTCACAGGGCGCGCCGCCCCGCCCGCCCTTCTGTATAAAATTTACCGCCCTGGTGGCCCCATCGTCCGAAAACCCCGCCCCGTCAGCCCTTTCACTCGGAAAATCGACCAGGAGAAAAAAAAAAGCGCCCTTTTAAGTTAATTTCATTGCTTATTTCAAACCAACTCTAAACTATTTGTAAACATTATGTAATCCGATAGCTCCATTCTTAATCTGTCCCTTTTCACACCTGCCCCCTCCCCCACTAACCAAACCCCAACCTCTTTATATACAAACACCAATTACTTTCAGTAAAACTCTAGCACCCATACTGTCATAAATTTTTCTTTGTCTGTCCTGTACAGTGTCTCGACTACCGTGAAAATTCGCCGAAATAAGAAAAAAGAAAAAGGAAAGATCCCCAGAAGTGGATGACCAGGGGGTCGTGTGAGTTGAGACTTCAGAAAATGACCGTAAACACATTCACTTTGATTTATAGAGTGAAAGACATGCACACACAGTACCGTGAGAAATTCACAGGAATGAATAATTTCTTTCCTCAGTTTTTAATATTACAGCCTGGTATCGACTGTTAGAATCAAAGCCCAAAATTCCCAAAAGATTAGTCATCTATGTATTTTTTCGCACTGGAAGCAAAAGAAAACTTCAAAGAAAAAGGCAAAGAGAAATATTAAAATATTATGTCATATAAATGAAAGAAGTAAAAACTGGCCGTTTTGTCATAAACGTAAATGATTTTCTATTAATTTTAAAAGTTATTTCTCAATCTCTGATGCCTCAAACAGTCAACCTTGCATTATAAATAAACAAGGGCAGTACGCAAACCCGGCCATCTTGAATTGATCTGAATGAAAGAAATAATTTAGTATCTCACTTTTTTTTTTTTTTTTTGAGGGGGAGGGGCCGAAAGGGTTAAATAAAAATAATATATTCTGCTACATTGGAGTCTTTCTATACTGCGAAAACTAGGTGCTAACCTTTCTCTTCATACTAATATTTTTTTCTTTCCTTTATTGGGAAAAAGCTTTTAGTTTCGTTTGAAGATATTCTTTAATCAATTTGGTTTTAGCCAGTAGCGTAGCTATGTTTTTTGGCGCCCGGGGCCAGCAAGAAATTTTGCGCCCCCACCCCAATAGATATATAACAGTTTCTCTCAATTTGGCGCCCCTAGGGCTCGGCGCCCGGGGCGGACGCCCCGCTTGCCCTCCCTTAGCTACGCCACTGGTTTTAGCATTGTATTTGCCGCGTCACACTTCCGCTTTATTGCCCCTACCGATCGTATGCTACACTAACTTTATGAATCTACTCTATTTTCTTACATTTCCAACTTTAATTCATCGAAAATTCATTCATTTTTTCTTGCTTCACTATAAAAGGTTTATTTTTACCTATAAGAAATAATTGCCCCTCATTTCATTTCAGACAATGACTCACAATACCGGATATTCTTTTAAGAGTCTTAGTTGATGGTTATATAATGTAAACACATCGCGAAAGAAACTCAAAATATCAAGTACATTGAAAGATAAAATGTTTTCTATTTTCATCCTTTATCTTCTTGCTTAGTAAAAGTCTGTGTTCCGAATCAAATTAGCTGGACTAAATATTTTATTCAAAATAAGTTTCGTTTTCAGCTTATTAATTTTGTTTCAATTTAAAATTCATATTATTTTTATTCCATAAGTCAAGCAGCAAAATGATCGTACGACCTGCCCTTGCGGCTTCCGTAATGATTCTATACTATATTTTAATTTTTTCCTCTTTTTTTTTTTTTTTTTTTTTTTTGCAAGAACAATATTGCTATTGGAAGTCTCTTCTTTTAAATATAAAAATGATCCTACGAATGTATCAACCAATTTGCGTTGCTAAGTGCAGAAAAAAACTACTGAGTTGTCAAAAAAGAAAAAAAAAAAGAGAAACCAATTTTTTTTCCCATCACTGTTATAGAAAGAAAAAAAATCCATATCTCCTACGTAAGTTGACCAATTTCTTTCAAATTTTCAGCAAGTTGAAATGATAGTAAGTTAGGCAGTGTAATAAATGTTTGTTAAAATATAACCAGTGTTTAGAAAATTACAATGCCTGCCAAAAATTTCCACTACACAGAAACTGCGAAGAAAGAGTTGTTTATTAACCTCGCTAAATGAAATCGGAAATCTACTGTTTACTCAATCAGATCATCAAAACTTTGGATGGATCATGTTTTGCTGTGCAGAAAAGAACCATGGCTAGATTATTTATTTATTTTTTCGGGTCAATCCATTTCAAGTGGTCCAGAAAATATTTTTTGGGTCGCTCGACCATTTTTAAAAAATCTGAAATTTTTTGTACAACAACCCTAACATGTCGGAAGTTCAAAATGACCGTTCTTTTAATTTTACTATTTTATGTTTGTGCATGGCAGCCATCTTTGTTTCATCGTGTGCAGCGATTTTCTCAGATACTAGGATACACAAAATTGTAAATATCTCGTCTTCTATTTTCCCAATTGAAATGGGGTTTGCAGCATTTTGTTCAGAATAAAATAGGCTAAATATACAGTGTAAGAAAAATTTTGAAAAATAAATTTTTACAGGTGAAATTGTAGCACAAAATTTACGATTTTTTCCAAAATCTATCCGTTTGCAAGAGGAAATTTTTCATGCAAGGGAAACTGTCAACCTTACACAATTTTTTCTACAAATAAGTCAAAAGTGCGTGTACTCATACACCAAGTCCCAGATCTGGGAGTTAATTTCTCTTTGCGAAAAAAATTCCGAAATTCGTCAAAAATTTCAAAAATCGCACTTTTTAGGCTTTGATATCTCTGGTGGGGCACGAGATAAAAATCTGAAATTTTGGCCTGTGATAGTATTGTGTAGTAGCGTTATGTACAAAAAATTTCAAGAAGGAGATTTGACTACAAGCTGAGATATGACATGGAAAATATGTGAAAACAATACTGTCAAACTATTGTAAACCTTCTATGTAATTGTTCAACAAGACTGTCAACCTTGCACAATTTTTTGTACAAATAGGTTAGAAGTGTGTGTATTCATACACCAAGTCCCATATCTGGGAAATGATTTCTCTTTCCGAAAAAAATTCCGAAATTCGTCGAAAATTTCAAAAATCGCACTTTTTAGGCTTTGATATCTCTGGTGGAGCATGAGATAAAAATCTGAAATTCTGGCCTTTGATAGTATTATGTATTAGGTTTATGTACAAAAAATTTCATGAAGGAGATTTGACTACAAGCTGAAATACGGTGATTATAAAAATGTTAAGAAATGCTATTATGAGTACATTAGGAGAAATGAGATTAGTCTCTTTTATTACAATATTTACACAAAAAATATCATTTGTTGAAAACAGTTAAATAATAAGCATTTAATTTACAAAATACTATATATGCTCAACAAAGAGCTTAACAATATTTACGAGAGATGTTATGAGTTCGACCAGTTACTGTTGTCAGTCCATCAGGCTGTTCTTTCTAAAAATTTTATTTGAAGCTCCCCAAGTCTTTGTCATCCCTTGTTAACTTGAACGAAATTCTCTAGGTTTAATAATTGAAGCCATGTCAACTCGATCAGTTGCAATTCATTGTCTGTAATTTACTTTTCCTGAAATGTGTTCCGAGTAAAATTGTTGCAATAGCATTTCTAGTAGATTTGTTCATCTGGACAAATAGTGTATTGGATTAGCATACATTCTGAATTGTTTAGATCACACAGAAGCATTTGAAAAAGATATTTGTAACTAACATTTAACTTTGTACCATAAATAATTAATTTAAAATTTTGGAGGTATGAACAATTACATAGTATGTTACAATAGTTTGGCAGTATTGTTTTCACATATTGTCCATGTCATATCTCAGCTTGTAGTCAAATCTCCTTCTTGAAATTTTTTGTACATAACACTACTACACAATACTATCAAAGGTCAGAATTTCAGATTTTTATCTCGTGCTCCACGAGAGATATCAAAGCCAAAAAAGTGCAATTTTTGAAATTTTCGACGAATTTTGGAATTTTTTTTCGCAAAGAGAAATCATTCCCAGATCTGGGACTTGGTGTATGAGTACACGCACTTTTGACCTATTTGTAGAAAAAAAATGTGCAAGGTTGACAGTCTTTTTGAACAATTTCATAGTAGGTTTACAATAGTTTGGTAGTATTGTTTTCACATATTTTCCATGTCATATCTCAGCTTGTAGTCAAATCTCCTTCTTGAAATTTTTTGTACATAACACTACTACACAATACTATCAAAGGTCAGAATTTCAGATTTTTATCTCGTGCTCCACGAGAGATATCAAAGCCAAAAAAGTGCAATTTTTGAAATTTTCGACGAATTTTGGAATTTTTTTTCGCAAAGAGAAATCATTCCCAGATCTGGGACTTGGTGTATGAGTACACGCACTTTTGACCTATTTGTAGAAAAAAAATGTGCAAGGTTGACAGTCTTTTTGAACAATTTCATAGTAGGTTTACAATAGTTTGGTAGTATTGTTTTCACATATTTTCCATGTCATATCTCAGCTTGTAGTCAAATCTCCTTCTTGAAATTTTTTGTACATAACGCTACTACACGATACTATCATAGGCTAAAATTTCAGATTTTTATCTCGTGCCCCATCAGAGATATCAAAGCCTAAAAAGTGCGATTTTTGAAATTTTTGACGAATTTCGGAATTTTTTTCGCAAAAAGAAATTAACTCCCAGATCTGGGACTTGGTGTATGAGTACACACACTTTTAAGATATTTGTAGGAAAAATTGTGTAAGGTTGACAGTTTCCCTTGCATGAAAATTTTCCTCTTGCAAACGGATAGATTTTGGAAAAAATCGTAAATTTTGTGCTAAAATTTCACTTGTAAAAATTTATTTTTCAAAATTTTTCTTACACTGTATATTTAACCTATTGTATTCTGAACAAAATGCTGCAAACCCCATTTCAATTGGGAAAATAGAAGACGAGATATTTACAATTTTGTGTATCCTAGTATCTGAGAAAATCGCTGCACACGATGAAACAAAGATGGCCGCCATGCACGAACAAAAAATAGTAGAATTAAAATAATGGTCATTTTCAACTTCCATCATGTTAGGGTTGTTGTACAAAAAATTTCAGATTTTTTAAAAATAGTCGAGCGACCAGTGCTGGACCACTTGAAATGGATTGACCCTTTCTCTTTTTCATTAAGAGGTGATTTTAAGGGACAATTTTGAGTAAAAAAAAATATTTTCTCAAAGGTTGCAAGAGAGTCTGAGGGTGGGGCATCCAGGGGCCTTGCTAAGGGGGGGGGACAGGGGGGGAGCCTCCCCTCCAAACATTCGAAAATGTTGTTACGCTTGGCAAATTAAAAAATTTTACGGCAAATTTAATTAAAAATTTTAATAAAAACTGTAACATATTTACTGTTTTCGATAGAACTTGCAAAAGTTACAGCTCTAATTGGGAATATCATTAAACTTTTTACAAATAAGAACTGTATTTCATTGTCTAAGTGTGGTAACTTGGCAAAATCATAAAATGAGTTTGCAAATATGAAAATTTGACTTGGCAATTTAAGGTCTTCTCCCCCACCAATAAAAAGTCTTAGCGATGGCCCTGGGGGCATCCACTCTCGGCACAATGGTTTTTTTTTTTTTTTTTTTTTTTTTTTTTTTTTTTATCTCGCGATCTTTTGACAAAATTTAGAGTTGTTAAAGCGATTTTTGATAAAATTTGCCGTTTTTTCGACGTAATCTGAAGAAATTAGTATTTGTTTCGTGAACTATGGATGAAATTTGCAATTTTTCACGATAGTTTGATCCCATTTTTTCCGCGATTCTTTGATGATATTAGCATTTTTTTTTCTTTTGAACGATTGACTATTTATCGAATATCGCGATGGATTTTATATTCAAATTTTCAGAATTAAAACCAATTTTTTTTTCCAATTTTCGGATAATTATCGCCTTATTTTTTCAAAAAATTGGAACGGAATCACTCCTTAACCAAACATACTTTTATAAAAACTTATATTTAGCTTTTATAGAAAAAATCATCTCAAATTTACTTCCTTTTACTTCAAATAGCTTCCTTTTTTACTTTTTTTTTTTAATTTTCAATTAAAATATGTTTTAATATTAGCGTTTTTTTTTTTTTTTTTTTTTTTTTTTTTTTTTTTTTTTTTTTGTATTGAAAATGCATTTTTGACATAAATTATGCCCTCCCTTTTTTTTTTCCTCGCAAAAAAGGGGCAGTAGATATATACTGGTTTCATTGGTTCTTTTATTGGTATTGTCTGAATAACTTTGGATGTATTTATAAAAGTATTTATATATATATATATATTTCAATAAACAGAAAAGGATCTGAAATTCGGAATCGCCGAGGTCCGGAGGGTTCCAGATTTCGGACTTTGTACTTATTAGCAAATCAGTCGAGTTCTGTTAAAACCTAAAATTCTACTTAAAGATTTTTTTTTTTAATGGTCTTTATCGAAAAATGGAAAACATAGTTTGATTTTACAGTTTTATAGTTAGAGCATCACTGCACTTATAAGTAAAAAACAATTAAAAAAATTATTTGAAAGTAGTTAGTTTGAATTTGAGAACAGTTTTAAGAAAAATGCCAGTACGGCAAAGTGAAAACAGATTTTCAAACGGAACCGTTAAAAGAAAAATAAAATAAATAAAGGATCTGGGGCCAGATGGTAAAGAAAAAAAAATCCACATTAGTAATTTTATTTAATAACTTCGTTTGAAAATAATAAAATTGAGATTCTTCTGTGTATCAGCTGTTTTTATGTAATTTTTTGAAAACAAGGACCAAAATTAAGTGTCTGAAAGATTTTACGGATGTAAAGTAAGCAAAATTAATGTAAACTACGCTGTCCTGATTTTATTGCTATTCGAAGAGAAATCATAGGAAAGGTACTGCAAAATAGCAGGACACTCCCTTGTTCTTCCCCACTGCGAGGTTTTTTTTTCTGAATAACAGAGAAAAGACTACTAAATTGAAGAAAAAGAAGAGCGAAAGATGTTAAAAACTTTCTGCAATGACGCATTATCGTCCGTTTATCTGCGAGATTTACGACCAATTTGAGGCAACAGAAAAGGTGGAAATGTGCTTGTTTTCGGTCTTTTTTGGAATATTTAAAGGGTGAAGGAATTGCTTCCCCTTGTTTTTAGGGGAGGAGACGTTCACTTTTCATTGGAGCAAAGGCGATTGGTGAAAATTTCCACCAGTTTCAGTAAAGACCACAATTCCAGTATCAGAATCGTACAGTTCATGCCAAGTTAGTTGAATGTGTTAAATTGTATAAGATTTTTAAGTTCTTATTCAGCTTTAATGTCTTCAGAGAAAAATGGTAGACATTAATATTATATAATTTGGAAAGGAAAAATAAAGTCATAGTTCTAATGCATCCCCATCGCCCAGGAAAATATAGGTAAGTATTTATTTATTTTTTTTAATTTGCAGCATTATCGAAATCAATGTAATAATATTATATATGCACCCATTTTAAATCTAAAAAAATCGTCAAAAGTTTCATAAAAATTTTTATACATTGTATAAAGGAGAAAAATTATACTGGGCTAGGCTAGAACACTGAAATGGCCTTCTGTTGTTACTTAATGCTAAAAAATCGCTGCAAAACATAATAAAAACGTTAAATTTCGCATTAAAAAAAATGACGCAAAATTCCGAAAATCACATCACCTCCCCCCTCATAGAAAAAAAAGGAAAAATCATCTGCTTTCCGTTTGTCAGCTCATGGAGTTTAAAACTTTTAAAAGTATTTTTTTTTTTTTTTTTAAATTCTGTTGTATCCAATTTGTTACTCTACTATATCAATAAAAAATCATAAAAAATTTTCTGCCACACTAACCCGAAATTAATATTTCCACTTTCCCACCTCCTTATTAAGTACACAAAATATAAACCATTTAAAACTCCTTATTTTCTTTTATTTAAAATCTTTAATAAGATAAATAAATAATAAGTGATTCAATAGTTCCTTAAAGGGGAAAAAAGCTGTTTCTTTTGATTCCTACCTCATTAAATCAAAAATCTTTCAGTCTTTTTTCTTTTTCTTTAACTGTTGCTTCATTTAGCAACAACAATGAAAAATCGATCATGTAATTCTTCCCCCTCCCCCCCATCCAAGATTGAATATTCCTCTCCTCCTCTACCTAACATACAAAATTTGAAAATTTTAAAACTCGTATTATTATTATTGTCTTATATGTAAATCTTTAGTAATTTATCAGTCATCTAATAAACTCCCCCCCCCCAACCCTTCTCAAGAAAATATACTATTTTTCCTCTCAGTTTCTACTAATGTGTAAACGATCATGTTATTTACAAAATAAACAACTATTAGTTTTTTTTTTTTTTTTTTTTTTCAAATAAATAAATAACAATACAATAGAAAAAATGTAAGCTTGGCTTGTAGAAAGAAGGTGGGACTGGGGGAAATATAAAATTCTAGAAAGGGAAATATACGATTATTTTATATTGTCACGACAAAGTGTGAGAGGGGGGGGGGGCAGGGGCGATTCTCGTTCGAAAATTCCAAAAATTTAAGGCATTCTCTTCCGAAAGTTTGAAATTGGGTTATCAGTTCCGCATAGTTGCCAACTTGTACGGTTTGCGCGCAGAAAAAACAATCGCGGAGAAATGCAAATTTCGTGAAAGGATCACCGAAAAAGCACACATTTCGTCAATATTTCATGGCAAAACGACGATTTTGTCCATGTTTTTGTCAACGAACTTTATCAAAAGATCGCTGAAAAACGCGAATTTCCTGTGCGGATGGCGAAAAAAAAAAAAAAAAACGGCAATTTCAACAAATATCGCAGATAAAACGCTAATTTCGTCTGAAGACCGCAGAAAAACGTCGATTTCGTCTAAAGGTTGCGGACTTATGGACAATTTCGTTAAAAAATCGAGGGAAAAAACGTCGTTTTCGATAAAAGATCGCTTAAAAATATTTTATCAAAAGATCATTGAAAAAAAAAAGCCGATTTCATCAAAAGATGACGGAAAAAACGCCGATTTCGTCAAAAGATCGTGGGGATAAAACGCCGTTTTCGAGAAAAGATTGGATAAAAATGCAAATTTTGTCTAAAAATCGTAAAAAAACGCAGATTTCATAAAAAAAAAACCCACGAAAAAACGCCGATTTCGCCAAAAGATCGCGGAAAAATTGCCGATTCCGACAAAAGATCGCAATAAATCGCCAATTTTGTTAAAATATCGCAGATAAATCACTGATTTCGTCTGAAGATTGCGGGAAACGGTGATTTCGAAGATCACTGTTAGGGGAATAACTCGCGGAATTCCCCCCCTTCCCCGATTTCCGAAAATGCGATGTGAATTTCCGAAAATTTTTTTCACCCTGAATCACCCCTGGGAGGTAAAGGGGGAGATGAAAATACTTTTTTAGGAATGGGGGAAGTTCGATTAGTTGATTATTTATAATTACATTAATGTGCCCCCTTTTTTTCAATGTGCCCTTTTATGGCAAAGTGCGCCCTGCCTGCCCTTGATCCTAGAATGAACTCTGCTTGTTTATTCATAATGCATGGTTGACTGTTTGAGGCATCAGAGATTGAGAAATAACTTTTAAAATTAATAGAAAATCATTTACGTTTATGACAAAACGGCCAGTTTTTACTTCTTTCATTGATATGACAGATAATATTTTAATATTTCTCTTTGCCTTTTTCTTTTGCTTCAGTGCGAAAAAATATATAGATGACTAATCTTTTGGGAGTTTTGGGCTTTGATTCTAACAGTCGATACCAGGCTGTAATATTAAAAACTGAAGAAAGAAATTATTCATCCCTGTGAATTTCTCACGGTATACTGTGTGTGCATCTCTTTCACTCTATAAATCAAAGTGCATGTGTTTACGGTCATTTTCTCCTTGACCCCCGGATCATCCACTTCTGGGGATCCTCCAGGAGATGCTAGGGATCTTTCCTTTTTCTTTTTTTCTTATTTCGGCGAATTTTCACGGTAGTCGAGACACTGTGCAGGACAGACAAAGGAAAATTTATGACAGTATGGGTGCTAGAGTTTTTGGTTAGTGGGGGAGGGGGCAGGTGCGAAAAGGGACAGATTAGAAATGGAGCTATCCGGTTACATAATGTTTACAAATAGTTTAGAGTTGATTTGAAATAAGCAATGAAATTAACTTAAAAGGGCGCTTTTTTTTTTCTCTTGGTCGATTTTCCGAGTGAAAGGGCTGACGGGGCGGGGTTTTCGGACGATGGGGCCACCAGGGTGGTAAATTTTACAGAGAAGGGCGGGCGGGGCGGCGCGCCCTGTGAAAAATGCCTAGAATGAACTCTGTATTATAGAACTTTGATATTATATAAAAAATCATAATTGAGATATTTAAAAAAAAATTATGTATTTCCAATTTTAGAGGAAATAAATTTATTTTAAATACTTAATTAAAATTAAATAACCAATTTATAATTTTAATAAAATTTTTAATACAATTTTATTTCATAAATTTTAATTTGTGACATATTAGCAAAAATCATGTTTTAAACATTGTTTTAAATGTAATGTTTTAAACGAAATGTTTTAAACATAACAACCCTGGCACAGATTGGGACCAGAGGTAGTGCGGATTTTAGAATTTTGCAGATTTCTGGTCATTGCTGTGTTTACATTTTTTAAACATTAATTTGACTGAAATTAATAGTGCAGTTGGAGCTATAATGAATGCTTGCAATATAATAAAGCATTAAAATACATAATAAACTAAAATAATGAAAACTTAGATAATTTTTAAAATGATTAAAGTACTAATAGCAAAGGTCAAGTTAATAATCAATCTTGTATGATTAAATATTCATTTTTTTCCAAAATTATTCAACAAAACTTGCCTCATAAAAGTACATTACTAATTCACATCAAAATCATAAAATATTGATTTTTTTTCTTTTTTTCAAGTTTAGCCAGGCTTAATAATCAAAAAATCTTGATTAATGCATAAATATACAGTAGACTCTCTTAAATCTGCACTCCTAAAATCTGCAACACTCTAAAATCCGCACATATTTTACAGATATGTAAACAATGAAACATTCAATTCAGATGTAGGTGCAAAATTTGGCTCTTTTAGTTTTATATGAATTCCAAATATTTTTTAATTTGTAATTTTTGTTAAAGTTATTGAATTCATGTTTTTTCATGAAGAAAGAATAATTTATTTATGAAAAAATAAAGATATTGCTGATATCATTCTTAATCACAATCTTGCCAAATATATTTATGTATTAATCAAGCTTTTTTAGTTATTAAGTCTGGCTAAACCTGAAACAAAGCTTCATCATTTTATGATTTGGATGTGAATGAGTAATGTACCTTTATGAGGCTTGTTTCATTGAATAATTTAGGAAAAACACATTTCATCTCGATAATGAATATTTAATTGTACATTATTGATTATTAATTTGACCTTTGCTTTTAGTATTTTTATCATTTTAAAAACTATCTAAATTTTTATTATTTTAGTTATTACTTATTTTAATATTTTAGTATATGGTAAACATTCATTATACTTTTGATTTCATTATTAATTACATTCAAATTACTTTTTAAAAAATGTAAACAAAGCAATGACCAGAAATCTGCAAAATTCTAAAATTTGCAAAACCTCTGGTCCCAAGCTGTGCGGATTTGAGGGAGTCTACTGTATTTGGTAAGAAGATTGTGATTACCAGTGCTATCAGCAATATCTTGAATTTTTTCCAAAAAAAAATGTATTCTTCCTTCATGAAAAAAACATGAATAGAGTATTACTAAGAAAATTACAAATTAAAAAAATATATGAAATTTATACAAAACTAAAAAAATCAAATTTTGTCTCAATATCCAAACTGAAAATTTCATTGTTTACATCCATAAAATATGTGCTGATTTTAGAGAGTTGCGGATTTGAGGGAGTCTACTGTATATTAAATAAAGCTTAATAAATTTATAAAGCATTTTAAAACATTAATAATATCATCTCTTTTATAAAGAATAAAGAAAAGAATACAGTTCTTGTAATATAAAAGAAATTTCTACAGATGTATACAGATAATAAAACAGAAAGAACTTTTATTCATAAAGTAAAAAATAGGTTCAAACAGTACAATATAGGTTCAAATTAATAAATATTATTTGTTTCTTTCTTTTAACATTACCACATCTACTCATATTTTACAGCCTTTTGATTTCTTTACCAGCAAAAAAAGGTGAAATTGGATGTTGATTTCTAAAATGCTTACTGTCTACAGTAAAATGAAACCAGGAAACAATTGAAAGTGAAAAATAATGCTCTCATGTTTCACCTGCATTGACACATAACAGGTCTGATTATATCAGATTTTCAAGTGATAATACAAATGAGTTCAGCTAAAATAAGAATTTGGTTTCAACAGATAATTTAAACAAGTAACTGACACCCTTTTAAAGTGATTCTGTTTAAAGAATGTAATGATCAATTGTGAAAAAAAAAAAAAAAAAAAAAAAAAAAAAAAAAAAATTGCATTGAAGTATGCAGGACTTCCACTCAACTTCTGTAGTAAAAAAGATAAAAGGGGAACAATTTTCTTTTAAAAAGGAGACCCAGACCAAATATATATACATATATATATTAGATCTACATAATATAACAAATGCACTTTTTAAAAAATATCAACATGATTTGCATATATCAACGGATATTGATACTGATTATTTTCTTACTTTAAGCAATTTCATTATCTATACTAATTTGACAATGCAAGATAACATAATATATATACAAAAAGTTGGTATACCACAAGGTGGTTGTACATCTAATATATTATCAGACTTATACTTATATCATTATGAAAGTAAATATTTTAATAATAAAATAAATTTATATCGATATATTGATGATATAATTTAAATTTATACTGATAATACCAGTATATCTCAATTCCCAGTAGATTAACTTTTTAGATCTTAAAATTATATTAAAAGAAAACAAATTAATAACTGATATATATGACAAAATGAATGAAATTAATTTTAAAGTTAATACCTTTACTAATTTTAAATCCTGTCTTCATAATAAATTTTGTGTATCGCAATATAATCCTTAATCATTTATATAGAATAAAATGTTTATGTTCTCATCTAATTAATGCAAATATAAAAAAGCTAATTTATGATGCACTAAATAATGGTTTTCCTAAAAAATACATAATTAGTCAATACATGATCTAAAAAATAATTAACACATTGCATAAAAAAGTATAAAAAAATTATTAAAACATAAAAAAATAATAAAATATTAAAAATTTAAAAAATATATTTAAAAAAATGTATATATAATAGGATGGCTGAGTGGGTAGATGTTAGAGTACTTTGCATTTATCCAAAATTTTCAGCATAATAAAATATAAAATTATAATTTGCTAAAAATTAAATAAACAGTACGTAAAGAAAAACTATCAAATTATCAATTAGATATTTTATTTGCCATTACTTATTTTAACTGACTGTAAGGTTTAATGCAATTTTTTTTTTCTCCAGATTGTATCCAGAGTAGTGGAATTGTCAGTGATGCAGCTAGACTTGAAAAATCCTGGATCCCCAGGATTTCTAAAATTCTGGGTCCCTTTTCTACAAAAGCGGGTCTCCACTAATAATAAGCCATATTTTTCAATGCAAAAATTGAACTTGTTCATTTGCACAAGAAAAATAAAATGCAATAGTTGTTTTAATAATAATAAATAATTAAATCTAATATTAATTTAAGAGAAATTTTCTGTACTTTTTTATCATTTCATTATCACTTTTGTTTGCATTTCTTTTAAAATGGGGCATGACAGGTTTATTGAAAAAGACATTTTTACTGAAAAAAGGGATATTTTTGTTGAGTAAATGGGTACTTTCTACTTTGCTTGGTGAAATGGTGCTTTCAGGAGTAACATTCACTCAGAAAGATTTGGAGCAATAAAAAACTGATTGGGAAGCAGGAAAATCAGTTTCTGGAGCAGCAACAACAATTTTGAAGCAGGAAAATTAGTTTTTAAAACAGAAAAATTCTCTCCCAGCATTCACTTATTTATTTTTTTTTCCGTGCTTGTTTGTCGAAATTTCTGTTTTTTTTTTTTTTTTCATGTTATTTTGACGAAATCTTTTGTTTTTTCAGGACTTATTGATGAAATACCATTTTTTGCACTATTTTTTGTCAAAACTTGCCTTTTTTTAACGATCGTTCAAAGAAATCTGCGGTTTTTTCGGGTTTTATGATGAAATTAGATATTTTTCGTGAATTTTTTAATGATATTTGCTGGAAATTAGTTGTTATTTAGCAATTTTTTAACAAAATTTGTCGTTTTTTGCAATTTTTTGAGGAAATTTGTCGTTTTTCGTGATTTTTTAAAGAAATCTGCCGTTTTTTCGAAGAAATTTGCCTTTATTTTGCAATTTTTTCAAGAAATCTGCCATTTTTCCTGATTTTTTAAAAAAATCTGCCTTTATCTGCCTGATAAAATTTGCCGTTTTATCGCTATTTTGGGCAAAATTAGCTGTTTTTTCGAGATCTTTTGAAGAAATCTGCCTTTTTGGGGGGTTTTGGAATGCGTTATTTTAGACTGTTAAGGCCTATCTTACACGACTGAGGCTTATACCTATTTTTACACGGCAGATGGAAACGCAAGGCTGACTTCCGGTTCCTGATTAATTTGTAAAACTATTTTTAAATTAATTTAATGAATGAATAAACTAAATATGGCTTCAATCTGGAAAGTGAAAAAATGTAAAAGTGTTTTTAAAAGAATGACCAAAATTTTAAAAACAAACTAATAATTTTATTAATGAAAAATATAACAAAAAAATAAAAGAATAGATGATCCAAGTATGGTTATGACAACACCATAGCGTTGTATCAAGTTCCTCCATAGAGACTATCTTATACAAACATCATAAGTCCTCAAGAACTATATATATCAACATACTACATCATTCTTTAAAATAAAACAAAAAAAATTAAACTTGTAAACCGGAGCATCAAAGTCAATTTACTTTTAAAAATATTTCTAAGTTATTAACATCAAATGAAAAAAAAATAACTGAAATATTAAATAGTTTAAATTATATTAGTTAAAGATTTCACTTTAATAAATTTAATTCATTTACTTTATATAACTGAATATAATTAAGAAGGATATTTAAATTAACTTTATATTTGAAATGTAATTAGCTTTAAATATTTTATATGAATATTAATTAAATGTACTATACCAGAAATCCAGCATCGGAAGAAGCCACACAAGAAACTCAAATGTAAACTAAATTTAATGTTTAACTCCAATTAATTTGTTTCCCCCATCTCTAGATTCAAAAGCTTTCTTCAACGAGAAAGAACTAACACATTTCCAATATATTCTTTCCTTTCACCATCTCTCTTCAACCATCGGTAAACTTAACCGGCTCTTTAAATGAAAGGCCTCCTAACACAAAGTTCTGTGGCAGAGACAATCAGGAAAGAAAATAAACCTGTTACCAATAAATCAGAACATCTAAAAAATAGTCTAGAGACGGTATCTATTACAAGACAAATGGAGTTAAAAGAAATAAAAGATAAAAATTAACTCATCAATCTAAACAATGTGCATAATGCAATCCAGCACCCGCATGAGTCACCACTTACGGCGAGAAAACTTGTTATCACTGTCTCATACACGAAGTGTCCATTAATGACCGTTCAGGATCAGCTTGACATCAGTAAAAAGGATTGTGAATATGAATCCATAATAACACATGCTCAATTAACTCGACATGCAGGATATTTAAACAAACAAAGTCCTTTAATTCACTAGACTTCAGACAGTTAAAAGAGTTCAATTCAAAAGAGTATTTTAATTTAAAAGACAAGTTAAACATCTACTAGCTTGACATTCACATTTCCAGTCGACATAATTCATCTCCAAGGCATAAAACAACAAGCACGGTCTCCAAAGCATGAAACTAAACGAAACCAAACCAAGCTAACATACTATCGAAATCGACGGCATTTATACTTAGTTCATGATGCAATGCATATCATTACGCAGCCTCTGTTCGATCACGTAACGTCACATCCGAAACAGAAAGTTTGGGAAAGACCATTCGGTGATGTCCATTTGGAACAGGGTTGCAAAAAAGCTGGCTAAAATTAAAAAAAGCCAGGCCGGTTGGCTTTTATTGATTTTAGCCGGCTTTTTTTGGCCAAAATTGGCTTTTATAGAGTAATGCCTTTTAATTATAAGCTACACATTTTTAAGTGTCTTTTAACTAATTTTAATGATGTTTAATTTGCTTTGAGTTTAATAGATTTATTTATTAAAATGAAAAATTGAGATTTTAATTATGATTCATTATGAGAAATTGGTTTATAACCCAATTTTTCAATAATGAAGACATTAATACTAGAATAACACATTGATAGAGTGATTTAAAGTCAGAATTTCAAATATGTCAGCTAAATTATAAAATCGCCATACTAAGTGCTTTTTCTGATTTACATTGACCTTTAATCCTACCCTTGTTTTTCCATTTTTACTGCTTTATAAAATTAAAAGAGGACTAAGGTTACTTAGTTACATGTTTTATTACTTAACTAATTTTAAGAGTTATTAAAATGTCATGTTTTATTCCCTATAAACATTTAAAATCATACATATAAAAAAAAAATCATTCCTCACTATTGAAAATAGTATTTCGAATTATGCATATTTCATAATACAGTAGACTCCCTCAAATCCGCACAGCTTGGGACCAAAGGTTTTGCGGATTTTAGAATTTTGCGAATTTCTGGTCATTGCTTTGTTTACATTAAAAAAAATGAATGTAATTAATAATGAAATCAAAAGTATAATGAATGCATACAATATACTAAAATATTAAAATAAGTAATAAACTAAAATAATAAAAATTTAGATATTTTTTAAAATGATTAAAATACTAAAAGGAAAGTTCAAGTTAATAATCAATAATGTACAATTAAGTATTCATTATAAAAGAGGAAATGTGTTTTTCCTAAATTATTCAATGAAACTTGCCTCATAAATGTACATTACTAATTCACATCAGGATCATAAAATAATGAAACTTTATTTCAGGTTTAGCCAGACTTAATAAATAAAAAAGCTTGATTAATACACAAATATATTTGGTAAGATAGTGATTACCAATGGTATTAGCAATAACTTTATTTTTTCAGAAATAAATTATTCTTTCTTCATGAAAAAACATGAATTCAATAACCTTAACAAAAATCATAATTAAAAAATGTATGGAATTGATATAAAACTGAAAAAATCAATTTTTGCACCTAAATCTGAATTGAATGTTTCATTGTTTACATCCGTAAAATATGTGCGGAATTTAGAGAGTTGTGGATTTTAGGAGTGCGGATTTGAGGGAGTCTGCTGTATATTATATTTTACAATTTATTTCATATTCTCAATTAGTATATGCATGAATATATTCATTCATGCAAGTGGGCACATATGCACTTTTAAATAACAAAGAGCTATTCAAAATTTTAATTCAACAAATTTTATTAAAACATTTTTTGTTGTTGTTTAATTTTATGTAATTATGTATTAAACTTTCCTCAAATACTGAATCCTTCCTTATTTCTCTTTGAACATTGTTCATTTTATGACTTAATCTTTACATATTGACCTGTAAGAATGTTTCCATGAATGCTTTGATGTGTTTCATTTTGTCATAATTCAATTAAATATAATTCTTAAGAATGTGTAATATAAGTAGAACTATGAAATATAGAAGTTTAAAACAAATTTCTTGAGTATATTTTCTTTTTTCCAAGATTTATATTTTTCCGACATAATGCCTTCACAATAGACTTCTAGAGGTTATAAAAACTTATTTCTTTGAAAAATTAAATAGAAATTTATAACTTTTTTAGTAGTAAAAAATTAAAAATGTATTAAAAATAAATCAATCCAAATTTAATATGGATTCTATACAAATTAACACTTTAAAAATAAAAGCCGGCTTTTTTGAAGTGGATAAAACCAAAAAAAACCAGCCGGCTTTTTTTGGCCCGGCTAAAAGCTGGCAACCCTGATTTGGAAGAGAGAAACTTAGGAGGAAAGAGACACTTACGCTATCTGTCGTCGACTACCTGAATCCCTCAGTACGCCGCATGAATCAAATGTCGTATGCATGAAACGAGAGCCGCTAACGATAGTAAACTGTAGGGTTAAAGTTATATTTTGTTTCTTTTCCCAGCTCTTCTTTATAGTATTTTAAAAATTAAACTCTTTTTTTTATAGTAGCCACCACCATATAAATTGAATTTATATGGCTTTAATTTATAAGTTTATTTTGTTTGCTAATTATCTAATAGTTATTCATTTTGTTAAAATTTAAAAAATTAATAGTCTAATGCTTACAGCCACTGTGCCCAATTTTACTGATTTATAAACAGACTTGGCCAAGTCAAGAAAAGGATTTTCATACAGGATGATTCAACAGGAACTGATTATTTTGGTCCGTGAAGACTAGGAAGAATGAAATCAGTCTTGGCTTCATACGAAAAAAATAAGTTAGGTCCGGCTTGGCCTGATACTCCAGGAAAAAAATTAAGATCTGAGCCCGGCCCGAATGCCATTAATAGAAATCGGCCCATGCAAACATGTCCCTGCAGAGGGTGTCTACTACTGTTGAACAAAGGGTGTCCATTACTGGCATTTTTGGTGTTTGATATAATTCTGTTATTTACAATTAAGTTTCAACTCATATTAAGAAACAAGAGATGGCACTATGACAATGGTTAAATATTATTGATGGATTAATATTGAAAAAATTGAAATATAGTAATTTGAATCATTAATTGAAAAACAATTTTTGAAATTCATTAAGGGTGTCCTGGCACATCTACCCCATCCACTATGAAATTTTAGAAGGAATGCTGATTAGGTTTAACACTAAAACTATTATTATACATCAGTTTTAAAAAGAAAGCTTTAAATTACATTATATTAGCTTTAATTTCAAAATATTTTCAGTCAAATTTCACTTTGCAACTTATTAAATCTTTAGATGAAAAATTACTAGACATATTTGTAAAATAAAAATCTTAATAAATTATTGCTTGCATCATCAATGGAATCAAAACATGTCTGAAAGTTAGATTATGCTGCTATATATCTATAAATGCAAGAGCTAAGAGTTAATTTACAAAAAATAAAGCTGTCCTGAAGTGTACCGTGTCCCAATATGAGTCACTTTTGCTATATAAACATGATAATAAAATTTTTTCTCCTTAAATTCAATCTCACAAAAAATTCAAAACTAAAATAAAAAAAAACTGAAAACAATATTTTCTATGTATAAGATGTAATCACGTAAAATGGAATAACATGATTTATTACATAAATGAATCTTACCAATATGTAAGTATTGATGAATATTCAATCTAGACATACGGTAAAAAACAGATCTTTCAACTATACATGAAAATTGATAAATAATCGTTTATATCATAGTTTATAAAATCAACATGGAGTACTTACATAATGAAGCAACATTAAACAAAGTTATGGTAAAAGTAAATAACAAATAACTTTTAAAAGACCTCTCTTCAAAATATTGCATATGCATCTTTGGCCGTGTTCAAAAGCGGCTTTTTTTGTGCGCGCGCGCTCAGAAGATTCTGCTTGGAGTAGGTGCTATCGAAGAAGAGAATTTTAAACTTATTCAATTATTGTATTATTTTTATGGTTCAGAATTGGTAAATACAAATACCATATCTCTTTATCCTTTCAAAATATGATTTTCGTAACAGAAATACATACCTGTGACCACTCAAATAAAATTAAAGTATTCCGGAAAAGTATCACGTGACCTATTTCATGTAATTAAGCCCGATTAGCATTTAAAAAATGACAATCAACCCTGCTCAAACCTTCACGCGCGCGACGCAAAAAAAATGATGGGCGATTTGATCACGTGATTGTGCGTTTTGTGCTTATCTGTTATTGGTTGCACGTTGTTTGTTGTCAAAGTTGGTAGGTTGACTGATACAATTTAACAATTGGTGATTAAATATTTTAATAATTTTATTTTTAGTTATTTAAAAATCATTTATCAGTTGCTTTATACTTTTCGTATTAAATAATAGAATACTGTTGATTCTATTGTTGTAATTAATAGAATGCTGTTGATAAACCAAGGTTGAGATATCCACACGGGGAACTAGCTAAGGGGGGGGGGGGGGGGGCTACCCTCCCAAAACATTGACAAATGTTGTTTCACTTTGCAAATTTAAAACTTTTATGTCAAATTTAATTAAAATTTTAATAAAAACTGCAATACATTTGTTATTTTTGATAGAATTTGCAAAAGTTACAACTCTAATTGGGAATATTATTAATTTTTTTACAAATAAGAATTGTATTACATTTTCAAAGTGCGTTAACTTGGCAAAATTATAAAACGAGTTGGCGAATATAAAAATTTGACTTGACAATATTAAGGTTTTCTCCCCCACCAATAAAAAGTCTTAGCGATGGCCCTGTATCCACATATTACAAGATTGATTTGTAATCTACAATACTGGATTGATTTCAATGGAATTTGCATTGTTAGTTAGATAATTTTTCAGAAGAAGTTTTAGTATGTATATATTTCTTATTTAATGATTGTATATTTTAATACCGTGTGGATAACAGGCCAAAATATGTCATAAAATATGAAAAACAAACGACATCCGAAATTATGTTAGTATAAGCAAAACACTTATTTATACTTTTAATAGAAAAATTATAAACATTCTAATCATACTTTATTCATTATAAAACTAGAAGGCAAACTCCAAATATTTCACTTCTTTAAAATATATGTATGCAGATATTCTTAATTTAAAAAAATGTATATCTTTTACATTTTGCTTTTATAATATTTTCCATTTTGATTTTAACACCGTAAAATATCCACGCATGCATTATATTTGCATCCTAATCTCAATAAAAAATTACTTCTAAAATTTAAAAAAAAAAAAAAAAAAAAAAAAAAAAAAAAAAAGCAGAACATTAATAATTATTTTATGCGTATACGGATATTTTCGCAAAAAACTTTTTTTTTCATTTTCTTAATATATATATAAATCACTTTGGAACGATATTAATATCGTTCTAATTATCCTTTTAATATTCTAAATTTGGAATATTAAAACTTTCTCCGCAAAAATCTCATTTTCTCATATTTAAATAAGTATTTTATTATTATAATAGAAATACATGTGCTTCTGTATTATTAATATAAAATTTACCTTTAATAAAAATGTCTTATTTATTAATAAAAAGCAACCAAAAAAAAAAACACAAACCAACTTTTGACTCGCGCGGGTTTCGAACCCGTATCGTCTGGGTTCAAGCTCAGCACTCTGACCATTCGACCAGCCAGCTCACTTTCATTTGTAACAGATTATCTTTATAATTGGCACTACAAGTAATTACCTCTTTGATCTGTTCTCCATCTGTTACTGAGCGAACAGTTACAGTAACTGGTGGCACAGTAGCGAGGACTGAACGCACATCCCACCAAGCATAAGTATCCACTCCATGTCCGTGGCTCCTAGCGTGCGCGTGCAGCGCGCGTAACAGCTGAACACGGCCTTTCATTTCGTCGAGTTTTGCAGAATGGAGACATAGGACAGGTTAGTGACAATTCTCATTGGCGAGCTCATTGGTAACTAACTTGGCGATATTTTTGTCTTGGCTACAATGCTCGGGTAACTCACCAGCCGCTATGAGGGTTTTGCTGATGCTGATTGTTTTCGTTTTGTTGCAAGCTGTTATTTTTATTTATTTATTTATTTATTTTTTTGAAGTTTTCAATTCAGTTTATTATTATTATGTAATTTATTTCTCATATTGCTCTAGTTAAAGGTAAGATTGTTCAACTTAATTTTTTTTTTCTTATATATATTTTATTATTTCTTTATCAACGTTACACGTGCTAATTTCCTTAACCTTATCTTTATTTATATATTTTATTGTTTATTATCCAGTAGATTTTGAATAAAATTTTTATCTGTTATTGATATTTTTAATATGTGTTACAAAATAATAATAATAAATAGCCAACACGTTTGCTCATTTTTCCATAATAAAGTTGCCTAATGTTCTTATATCTAGTTTTTTTCTTTCATTGAGAATTTTGTATTTTATTTATTGTGTCCGTACATGCCAATTATCTTAATATGCTTACTTAATCATGTAATTTATAGCTGAGCTTATTATTTAAAAAAAAAAGAAAAACCCTCGAGCCTCCACGCAGAGTTTTGTTTATTTTTATCAAAACTTTCTCCTGTTTTCATACATGCTGTTAATCTTTTTTTATGTTTTGAAGTTTTTATTTTTAAGAAGCAAAAATTCAGAAAAAACATTTCTAGAGAGAGAGATGAGGGGATTGCTGTATATACAATGGCATTTTCATTTTAAATGTATTTAATCTTCCCTCTCTTATTTCTTCTGTAGGTTATTTTTTTATCCCTCTTTGTATTCAATCTCATTGGATTCTTTGTGTAGCCAACCTAAAGAAACAAAAATTATCTATGTACAGGGGTGGGGAATTTTCGAAAAATTTCACCAGCCAGGGATTTATTTTACCAGCCAGAAAAATACAATATACAGTTGAAAATAGTTAAGACAAAATTTAAACAACTGAAAAGACAGTTAATTACTATTACTACAATGCATTTTCATACTTTTGTTCGATAAAAATAAGAAATATATACAAGAGAAAAAAATATTAGTACTATAGCGTAGAATTTAGTATAATATTTATATTACAAAAGTTGCAAAATATAGGGAACTAATAAAAAAAAATAGATAAATAAAAATTCTGGCATCTTTACAGTTTGAAGTTTGAAAAAATAACTTAAAACTTCACTCGCCCTGAAGGAAAATTTACTCGCCAGTGGCGAGTACAATGATGTAATTCCCCAGCCCTGCCTATGTATGATTCATCTCCTAATGATGTCCCAAATAAATATAACTTTAAAAACTGGACAGATGTACTTAATACAATCTTACAAAAGAGCTATTCTTGACAGATTTTATATCCTCCTCTTATATTACAGATAGATAATAGTAATTACAGTGTTTTTACATGCTTTTATGCTCACATGATAGTAACTAAAGGTAGTATGATTCAACCATTAAGTACTATACTTTTCTGAAAACATATATATTATTGTGTCATTAATGGATTTGTGATTTTTCCTTTATATAAATGTAAACAAACATTATTTTATTATCTAAATTTAAAGATTTTACATATCAAACAATGACATCACCTTACATTAAAATTGATGATATAGTACTAGCACCTGTTAAAATCTCTAAATCCTCTTGATAAGTAGTGAAGAGGAAAAGTTCTTAAGATCATATTCAATGATATTTAAATGAGGTTGGCTAAATTATACTGTATTAGAAGCATTTTTGCATAAAATTTTACATGGTCGTGATAGTTACTTGGTTGTTAATTCTGCTGTTACATTATCATTTCATAGATCTAAAGATCTCAGTAAAATATACTTGGATAATATAAGGTCAAAATATTCCATTTAATCTTGATTCTCACTAAATATTGCTTGTAGCTAACTTAAAAGTGCATAAATTTGAATTTTATGATCCATTAAGTTCAAATTTCAGTAATTATTCGTATAATAATGTTATTAGAGACTGGTGCTGTGTCTTAAATATTAATTCATTTGAAAAATGGCCAATATATTACCCTCCACATGTTTTACAAACATATGAGTTGTGGGGGTTTCATATGCTATTATGCTTATCAAAAAGTACAAAAACTTAATTTAGATTATCCTTTTGGCACTAACAATTTTAGAAAATTATTTTTGAAAATCTAATGTTACATTTCTAAACACTAACAATTAAATACTAAGTAGATATCATTTAAAAGTACTTTGATTTTATAACCAGTTATTCATTTGTTATCTTATATATTACATTTTATATAGTGTGTTCCAAACTTTACACAGCTGGATTCTTTGTTGGAAGTACATTAAAAAAAAGTGCAAAGAAATGTAGTTGTATGATCCATAGTTCACGAGAAAAATACAAAAAACAAAATCTGACGTGGCAGTTGGTTCAAGAAAAAAGGCACATTATTTGATGCTTCAACAGCAGTATTTACATATCTTTCCAGATGATAACATTCAAAATGTTTGCTGTGTGTACCATGTCATGCATACACACTTCATTGAAAGACATTAAGCTGCCATCTGCCATTGAACTCGCATTTAAAAGACTGCATCTGCATGTATTGCTTCATTGCAGGGCATGATATGCACAATGAACATTATGAGCATTATCGTCTGAAGTACTGATGTATATATGTCCAATGCAATGTTTTTTCCTTGCACCGACTATGATGTCATATTTTGCTTTTCGTATTTTTCTTGTTAACTGTGGGTCATACAAATATAGTTCTTCAGGAAGTTTTTATGTACTCCCAATGAGGAATCTCGCTTTGCAGAGTTTGGGAGATACCTGTATTGTTAATCGATGTCTATGTATAAAATGAAAGCAATTCTATGTGCATAATTTCCAATTTTTGTACTTTAGCTGTGGAATTTTCTACACATGCCATCCCTTACCCCTTAAACTTTAGATGCTTAAGGAGGTTATTACTAACATTTGGTTAAGGGGATATTTAAAATTACTAGAAGAATGTGTTTAGTTTTTATTGTTGAAATAGCATCATAATAAATCTTTAATTTTCATTCCAAAACAAAATTTAAGTAAGACAAAGTTTGTCTGTAAAATTGATTTCTTAATGAGTTAGTGTTTTTCATTTCAAAATATATTTGTCACTATTACATTATTGAACAAAATTTATCTATTTACTTTTTAAAACCTTATTTGTTTGTTACATAAAAGTTGGATCATATTAAAATATGTTATACATTTTTCAATAGTTATGAAAATTTTTAGGTCATATAAAGTGTGGTTTTCATAGGACTGAGATAAGATAAGTGAAAATATACAAACTTTATTAAATATCTATTTTTAGGTACCAAGTTTTTTACAAAATTTATTAAGTTTATTTTAGCAATTTAGTGTAGCTATATATTAAGAATTAACTCTATGAACATAGATGAACACATATGAACTCTATGTTCATAGAGTTATTCTATTAACTTTATGTTCAAGATTTGTAAAATAGGAGCAATAAACAAAATAATGTTTTTCAGCGAACTGTATACATAAGATTGATTTTGGATGTGTTGCAGATATACAAAGGATTAAAACTTATCTTATCTCGGTGATCATCCACAATAAAAAATGAAACGAGTTCATCATCAGTACCTCCAGGGTGAACATGGAAATCTGATGTTTTTATATTTTTTTAATCTGCTAAATCATTGAGTATCCATCTGCTGAAGTTGTTCTTACTTGTTCCAAACCAGTTCTCCTCATCCATTATATAATATCTTAAATTAGATTGAATCATTTAATAATTATTTTCTTTATGCTGTAGGAAGTCTGCTTAAAACCTGCTGTATTTTAAAAATAGTTAGAAAGTAAGTATACAATTAACATGTTATGCACTATTTTTATTTTCAGCTTTATATAATCTTTTTATTTTCAAATTGATCAAATATATCACTTCGTATTTTTTCTCCGTTTAATGATATCATTTTGCATTGTTTTTTGTATTTTCTTTTATGGTGTTAAATCTTGTGTTCATGAAGTTAAACATGTTTCAAAAGTTTAATAGCATAAATCAATAAAACTAGATTATAATATTGTACAAACTAAATGCGCAAAATTAATTTTAAAATTTGTATTGTAGTATATTAGGTAATTTTAAAATGTTAAAGCCCCATAGCAAAATATTTGCATCATGGCAGCAACGCTGCCAGTTATTTTAGACCTCGCAGATTAATCTATCAGCTTTCTATCTTTATCTATACAATTAGAACTCTATAATAAATATGGCCAGTCAAAAAAATATTTCAAAAAAAGATTTGAAACATAGTGTAGCATTTTTTAATAGTCTCAAAACCTTTAATGGTATCATACTCTATGTTTAATATTATAAAATACAATTAAGCTTAATTATTCTTCTAGTAACTAGAGTGAATTTTATAAAGTAAATAGTAAATTTTGGAGTAAAATAAATGTATAATACAAATAAATATTTTTAAAATCAAAAATGCACTTAATGTATTTTTTCATGTAATTTATTACCAAATACCAATTATTTGGGAGAATCGTGTAAAGTTTATTTATAAAATTTTATGTTTCTATATGATTCTTTATTGTAATTTATAAACAATAATTATTAATTTATACTTTTTGTCAAAAATAATAATAGTTAGTGAAATTTATTTAAAATTATATTTTATTTTCTAAAAAATAAATTTCTTATTAAATTTAAATTTTATGTATCTTAATTATAATTTAACTTTAACTTAATTGTAATTAAATATTAATTTAATTGATTATAAAAAAAAAATAGAAAATAACTTATAATAAAAAGTAATTTTTAGCAGTTGATTGATTCTGGTTCACTAAGTCACTTCCTGTTTATGACGGCATACATATCAAACTGTATCCAATATTCCATCAACCTTTTATATGATTTACCTTTTGTAATTTTTTGTAACGATGGAGGAAAATCTTGCTTTTTGCATAAAAGTTCATGCATCAACATGGCAGATGTTGTGACTTCAAAGGATGTGCCGGCGTTTTGAATAAAAAATGTTTCCAAACTATCTTGTTATCACAGGACATCTATTTTGAATATACAAGATGAACTCCTCAGGATTTCAGAAGATTGTTAAAGATGGCCGTACAGATTGTTCAACAATATAGTTTACATTTCTTAACTTGGTGTTCTAAACCCCAACACATTTTATGTGTTGTAGTTTGTAATTTTTGTGCTTTTTATTGTTTTTTAAATAAAGTTTGTTGAATTCACAAGGTTCTGAAATAAAGAACCACAGACTGACTTAGGCCACATGGACACACACTTTTTATAAGCACAATTAAAATAAATATCCAGACCCCCATGGTTTAACATTTTCCGTATTTTCCCATGGCAATGAAAGGATGAAATAGGGGTGAGAGGATGAGATGTCTTTGAGAAACCTGTTAAAATTATATGGAATATAGATACAGGAGTATAGTCATAAAATAACTAGAGGGTATATGGTGTTTTTTTATTAATTGAGAAGGTATATGGTGTATATCCTCCAATCAGGGGCGTAGCTAACCGCGCTATGGGTGGCTCAGCCGCCCCTAAAATATTTTGAGCCCCCCCTCCCTGGAAAAGATTCCAAGGTCACTAAATGAATTTCTCTTCCGAAAATTCAAATGAAATTCTGTTCAAAAATCTAATTTAGTTTTGAGATTCTTTTACAGTTTTGCAGAATTATTATATTGTATCTAAAATAAGTAATTCAACACTCCATCATCCTATTTGTACGTATGAAGCTAACATGAAGTTTAATTTTGCACCAGTTATACACACTAAATTTTCATCGTCCTATACTTTTCTTAGTATGCAATGAAGTTATTACAACAGTTTAATAAGAAACATAGTACCTACAGTGTAAATATGCACTAATTTATGTTTCTGTGTCAGAGAGAGAGAAAAAAATACTATGAGCCCCCCCCCCCTATAGATCACTTCTAGCTACGGCCCTGCCTCCAATACATACCTGAATAGATGGGTTGTTGATGCTGGCTTATCAAATATAATTAAACTGGCTTTCTATTTTATCTTGATTTTGGGGGAAAAAAAGGAGAAGCATTTATTCTTGACCAATTTGAAATTATTAATACTATGACTATAAGGAACTATGAATTTTTCCTGCAGCCTTTGTGGAAGACAACTTTTAGTTTTAATTTCCTTTATATTGGATCGGGAGACAGCAGCACAGACTATCATCTCATCCCGTTCATGGCTGAAATTCCAGAATTAATTAAAACTGCATTTGCAAATTAAAATGCAATAAGTCTGCTGAGTTATATCTTTGTGGAAAACCTGATTTTATTACTTGACTTGTAGATTTACCATTATGTTTTCCTGCATCCAACGGTATATAAACAGACTTATAAACCACTATTGTGGCACTAAGATCAGGTTTACATCTTTTAAATAAATTATTTTCAAGAAAAAAATTATTTTTCAAATCTACTTCAGCAAATTAAAAGAGTAGAAGCCAAAAAAACACAATAAATCAGAAGATAAAATTATCCATAGAATGCAGTATTTTGTCAAATATTCAATTAGCTATGTTACTTTAGAACAATAAAAACTATCCCAATTTGTGGAAAGGGAGCAGCTGTACGTATTATAGAGAGGGAACAAGGAAGCCAGGCAAAGAAATTATCAGTAGGGAACATTAAAATTCTGCCTCATCTGCAAATTGTTTTAATATTGAAAATTATTTTCTCCATTTTTACAGAAAAATTAATTAGCTTAAAACAATGAATGCGTTTCAAAAGAAAGGAAATTGAGACAAAGAATGATTGATGAGGGCATTTTAAAACTTTTTATAATGTCCAACTTTGATGGATTCCATTTTGTTTTTTATAACTGTGTCAGAGAGAACGTCAGTAGGTGTATTTTAGTAAGAGTGGTAAGGAATAAGAGAATGCTCTTTACTCAATATATTTTATGATGTCGGGAGTACAGTTTCTTAATGAATATTACAAGTAATGGCCGCATATTCACAGAGTACATACTTTGAATGGAAGTTTTTGTTTAAAATGTAACAAATTCCAGAACTTTGCATACTTGCCTGGACAAGTGTAGTCAGACAAGAGGTTTTGAAATGTCGCATCAGCTGGGAGTATATAGAAAAAACATCAATAGGTGTGAAGGGCAGGAACGGATTTACAAATTTAGGGTCCCTGGGCACAGATGTTTATGGGGCCCTTTGCATTAATACTTACAGGGGGATTGACTTAAAAAAATTATTAAAGTAACCATGATTGACTTTAAAATATCCATTAAAAAATTAAATATGATAATCAATAACTTGCTTTTAATTGTTTCACAATTTAATAATTATATCACAATTAGCATTTTATAATAAACTGTGTAGTACTAATTATTTTTCCTATGCAAGTCTATATATCTGGATTGATAAACTATGCAACATCCAAAACCTAAATTTGCAACAACATCAAACTACAATTATTTAAAGTATTAGGGGGGGCCTACAAAGCTACACTCACCATTACTTAAATAATCTAGCGATAACAGGAAAAGGATTAAACAATAATTAAAAATGCAATATATTTTAAAAGTGACAAAGATAAAGAAAATTTTCACCATAATAAAATAATAAATGGATGTTTCAGAGAAAATATAAAATACCATAAAAGTACAATGTGAACATTATAGAATATAGAATGAAATGTAAAATTTAATTGAATATTAAACTATGTTGGACAATAATTGAAAAATCTTCAGCAGCATTTAGGGCCCAAATGCCCTGCTGTGAATCTGGCACTGGTGAAGGGCATTTAATTCTGCATTCCTGCCCCCCCCCCTCCCACACTCAGTCACCCCAATGACCCACAAGATCCAGAATTAGAGGGGCTAATCTCCCTCACTTTAAATAAATGGGTTTTTTCATACTAAATTATTCGATTTGCTTTAAATTTTGTATATAAGCTCATTTTGATAAGGAACCTCCCTGGTTAGTTTTTGGAGTTCATTGATTAAGTATAAAGGGAAAGGGAGATGGACACTAATCCCTTTAATTTAAGTAAATGGGTTTTTCATGCAGAATTATCTCATTTGCTTCAATTTTGTATATAGGTTCATTCCAATAAACACTTTCCTAGTTAGTTGTAGGGGTAAATTAATTAGGTATAAATAGGAGGAACAGGGGGCTAACCACCTCTCTCTCCTTAATTTAGATAAATGGATTTTTCACACTGAAATATTCAGTTTGCCTTAAAATTTGTATATAAGTTCATTCTGATAAGGCGCTTTCCTGGTTAGTTTTTTGATTTCATTGCTTAACTATAAAGGGGAGAATGGGGAGCTAATCTCGCCTTAATTTAGAAGAATGGGTTTTCATGCAGAATTATCAGATTTATTTCAAATTTTGTATATAAGTTCATTCTGGTAAGATGCTTCCTTTATTAGGTTTTAAAATTTACCAGTTAAGTATAAAGGGAGAGAACAGGGACCAACCAAATAATTTAAAGGAATGGGATTTTCATGCAGGATTATTTTATTTGATTCAATTTGGTATACAGATTTATTCTGATAAGGCACTTTCCTGATTAGATTTGGAGGATCATCTATTAAGTACAAAATGAGTGTCGGGAAAAATCTCTCTCCCATTAATGTAACTAAATGGGAATTTCATCCTTTGAAATGTATTATACACTGCTCGAAACAATTAAAGGATATTTGAAAAGATATAAACGAAATTTTTTTTTGCCGAAAATAGAAGAAGAGAATCACAAATGCAAATTTTTCTGTTTTTCAAACTGTGGAGTATGCAAATTTTGAGTTCGACGTCAAAAACATCGCTTCAGCGGCAGCGAATAAAATTTGACTTTCAACTGGATAAAAGAGAATGAAGACAAGGATGATCGGCATTCAGTGATTGCTTTGTTTCGATGAGTACGATGTCTCAGCGAAGTCATTTGACAGATTCAGAAGCTTGGAGAATTGTTGGTAGGTTAGAAAGGGGGGCAAACTCAAGCCGAAGTAGCGCAAGCCATTGGAGTGTCACAAAGTGTCATTTCCAGGATCTGGAACCATTTTTGGAGAGTGGATGTGCAGGCCGAAGACCAGAGCAAGGTCGTAGATGGGCAACAACGCCCAATGAAGATCGGTATTTAGCGTTAACAGCTCGGACACACCGAAACATGAACGCTACTCTTCTCCAACAACACCTTCGCTCGGCTACAGGCACCACGATTTCAACTCAGACTGTCCGAAACCGGCTCCATGCTGTAGGTCTGTATGCTCGCCGACCGATGGTATGTGTTAGATTAACATCAAGGCATCGTCGCGACCGCAGGGAGTGGGCAACCGAGCATGTCAACTGGAGGAGAAATGAATGGAGCAATATTCTGTTTTCTGACGGGTCCCATTTTTCTGTGCATCCGGATAATAGGCGTATTTTCATCTGGAGAGACCGTGGCAGTAGGAATAATCCTGCGTTCGTGCACGAAAGTGTCAGATTTGGCGGTGGAGGAGTGTTGGTGTATGGTGGCATCTCCATTGACGGGCGCACTGACCTCTACATCATTCGAGATGGAGCTCTGACTGGTCGCCGCTATACGGATGAGATCCTCAGACTTATTGTAGTCCCTTACGCTGCAGCAATCGGAGATAACTTCATTTTAATGGACGATAACTGCAGGCCACATTGTGCAAAGCTGGTGGAGGATTTCCTTTTCGAGGAAGAAATCGTTCGGATGGAATGGCCAGCGTGTTCTCCAGACATGAATCCAATCGAGCACGTTTGGGACGCTCTAGGAAGGCGAGTTTCTGGCCGCCAACAACCCCCGCAAACTCTCAAAGAACTGGGAAGAGCTCTTCTGGAAGAGTGGGGCAGAATACCCCCAACTCGTCATTAATAGCCTCAAAGGTGTTCAACGTTGCTGGCCGCCCGTGGAAACCTTACCCCCTAGTGAAAATGATTTTCTTTGAAGAATACACCTTTTCTTATTCTTTTTTTCTCATATGCACAAATTGTGTTTTTTTCCTTTTGTACACAAATGCGCAATAAAATGCTTTTTTTCTGCCAAACATGTGTAATTTATTCTCATATAACCTACTATGTCTGTCAACCATGTATCATTCAGCTAAAAAGTTTCCCAGATACAAAATCCACCTAAAACTGCAATATCCTTTAATTGTTTTGAGCAGTGTATATTTAGTTTGAATAGCCTGTGACCTCAATAAGCTCAGTTTAAATGGGCACTTTTTTTTTTACTTTCTTTTATCTTCAATGAAAAGAACTATTGTAATATCATTTTTTTCTACATCCGGTTAACGATGGATTTACACGTTTAAGGGTCAGAGATTCCAAAAATCATGTTTTTACAAAATATCTGTCTGTCCGTGTGTCGCCATTGTACCATCGAAAAGTGTATGAAGATATGCATAGAATTAAACCAAATTTTTGTGTAAGTTTCTGGCTGAGGCAAATAGGTCCTCCTCCTTCAATTTTGAAATATTCCGACGAAAGTGGGGCTGTATTAATGATTTTTGTTATATTCAATATAGTACCATCAAAAAGTCTATGAAGTTATGCATAGAATTGAACCAGATATTTTGTGTAAGTATTTAGCTATGGATAGTAGGTCCTCACTGAATTTGAAAAGAATTCGCCGAAAGGGGGCGCTGCAAAAGTGATTTTTATGTGTATGTAGTTATGCATAGAATTGAACCAATAACTATTTGGCTATGGTCAGCAGGCGCTCCCTGAATTTGAAAAAAATCCGTCGGTAGGACGCTCTATAATCGCGATGTCTGTGTCATTTTCATTATTATGCCATCAAAAAGTTTATAAAGCTATGTGCAAAATTGACCCAAAAGTTTTCTGTTCGGTTTTGGCTATGACTTCCAGGCAGGGTTGTGGAGTCGGAGGCAAAAATGTCCGACTCCAACTCCGAAAATTTTAATGTCTCCGACTCCGAAATTGAGATTTTTGCTTCTTTTAACTGACTTTGTATCGAATCTTTGCTATCTAGGTGGAGAAAATGAGGAACCTACCTTCCGTCCCTAGGGCCGTAAAGCCCCTTATGACTCGTTCGAAGGGGGACTTCGACTAGGATCCCAGTTCGCAAAACGCTAGGCGGCTATTACAAGGGCGCATCCATCCCTCCCTCCTCCGTCGGATTTATTCGCCCTTGCTACTTACCGCACAGGAGTGTTGGCTAGATGTACGTGGCTGAACCCCGAGGGACCGAAAAAACTCCCCCGCGACGGCACAGACACCACACAGCTTAGGTTTCTGCGCCCAACCCCCCCCCCGCCCCCTCGGAACCGAGGTTCAAAGGAGGGTTCGGAGTATCGGCCTACCTACGGTTCCACCTAGACGGCAAAGACATCGCCTCGCTAGAGGGTAGGCGCGAACGAAACCCGTCTAGCCCCGCTCAGCCTCCACGCCGAAAGGCGGGTGACCGCACGAGTTCTGCCAAGCTGTGCCACGCACTACCGTTACCCTAGAGTCCATTTTGAATCCTGGACCCGAAGGTCCCTGTCCCGTGCAATGTGGACTCCTACCAGAGTGAGAGGTACCTCTAGCCAAACCCTGGAGGACAAGGAAACTCCCTCCATAGATGTCCGAAGCGACATCCGACTCGGGGGTTAGTATCGGGAAAAATATGTGTTAGATACTGCAAGTCTGAATCACTGGACGCAGTAAGCTCCAGTCCCACATAGGCACCTCAGACTTCGATCGGAACCAAGAGGTCCTCTGAGAGAGATGTGCCACCGCTTGTTTAACCGGTGAGCGCCCGGCCGAGGCCTCTGCAGGGTCGGATCGTGGTAGCGGGCTCACCGGCCATACACCTCCCACGGGAATGCGGGTCGTGAGGGGCAAGCGCCTCCATGGCGTTCTCCCGTCCCTTAGTCAAACGGGGGCACCTTCAGTCTCTTTTCTCTTAAGAGCTGGCATACAACTGTCTCCGCTGCAGCGGAAGTGCTACTGGAATCTAGGTGAAGAAATGTATATTTTTTTTTACTTATTAATATCCCAACTTTTTTTGCAAATTTTGAACAGAATTTCATTTTTGATTTTCGGAACATAATTTGAGTGACCTTGGAATCTTTTCAGGGAAGGTTCAAAATTGCCTATGGGGAGAGGGGCTGAGACGACTCTCGCACCCCCTTAGCTACGACCCTCACTCAGGATTATTACAAGATTTATTGTCATGGCCGATTTCTGAACAGCGTGCACAGGTAATAGAACCAAGACAATTAATATTCGTATGGCCACAACGCTGGCATTTAAAACAACGTAAGGGACAAGGTACTTAAGACCGTACCGGACAGCTCAAATAAAGATCGCAGACAAAAGGCAAATTCCATCAAAGGGTGTTAAAAAACACAAATTTCGTCAAAGGAATACGCAACAAACCGGAACTTTTCCAAACATCGCGAATCTAACGCGATTTTCGTGAAAGGATCGCGGAAAAATGCGAATATCGTCATAGAATAGAGACCTAAACGAATTTTGTCAAAGAACATCCCCCTTCGGAGCAATGAAATGTCTCCCCACCCCGCAGAAAATTTGAGATTTTGGGTTTTGAATGGTCAAAAAGTACCCCCCGGAGCCACAGAAGTCCTTCCCGGAGAAAAGTGTCTGAATTTAACACTGCCTGGAAAAGATATGAAGATTACAAGTGCCCCACATGATTACCCACTCCCTACAAGTAAACAACTAATGGCGTTAATTTTTGGCTTACGCACCACTTCACGATGCAGGTCTTGGAGTCGCTTCGGACTGTTTTGGAGAGAATCTATTCAAGAGGGACTTTTTTCTGGTAGTGGCCTCCGTTGTACGGGGAAAGAGCACTTGTACTCAGGAACCACGAGGGCCATGAGGTAACGGCAGTGGGTAGAGGCGTCTTGTTTGATCTCGCATGGTCCCCAAGCTGAAAGATGATGGACGGTGCGGGGCTCCAGATGCTTCAACCTCCTAGCGAGGTGGAATATTTCTCTGTCCCCCCCGGGGACGCTAATAGCATCTAGTCTTATCTGTCGGAACCTCCTGCCTGAGCTAAAAAAGTTTCGCGGGTACCAGGGAGAGGGGGAGATTGGGCGAAAAATCTTAGCAAGGACCTGAAAGTCCTGAATTGAACACTGCGAGCCATTCACAAATTTAAACCTCCATTTCAAACTTTCAACATGAAAAACTGATTATCGTCTGCTCTTCTTCATTCTAGACTCTGGGGTTTGCGCCTGTATGTTTATGAGCAACTCACGTTTATCTACTGCCAATAGGTCACCAAAAGAGATTATCTTTTGCTCAGAACTCTCCCTTTCATTGTCTAATACTTGGCTACTGTACCATCTTTATTATGTCTATATCCTAGAGTAGGGGGTTTTTCTAAGCGAACCTAAACAGTATTTACGCAAGAAAATCCAAGGTTCGATGAAAACCATGAAAAACTGAACAATTGAGCCGATGACCGTGATTGGATTCGAAACCAGCGCCGGCCGTCTTCCAGTTTTGGGAGCAGAACCTCTCAGCTACAGGGAGCATTTAATTTCGCAAAAAGTCGTTTGTAAATTCCGGTGTCACGAAAAGATTTTGCCTAAGCCGGAAAGGGTTAAGGCTGTTGTCAAATCAAAAGGTGCGACTTTATGACATAAGTTTTAATTAATTTTTATTTGGAAATGCATGAAACTAGCAAGTGGGGATGTTCAAAAACTGTCTGATCGCAATCAATTTCCTGTTTTCTTGCAAACACAATAAGTTTTTCAGAAAATAGGACCAAATTAGATGTTTTGAACCGACTTTTCGCGAGAGGAAACAAAAACTAGTTTATGAATGGTAAAAAAAGCCTTGTCATGTGATCAAAAGAGCTTACAACCAGACTCGTATAAAATCAAAAACTTCCTGCGCTCATAAATATTGGGTCAAAACTTTCTGCAAATTTAATGTTTAATAAAACTACGTGTTATAATATTTTGACATGAACAAAATTCAAGTTTTTTTTTGCAATTCACGGACGGATTTCCCTTTTTTTGCGCAATTCACGGAAGGATTTCACGTTTTTTTATGCAATTCACGGACGAAATTCCCGTTTCTGATACGATTCATGGACGAAATACTCGTTTTTTACGCGATTCACGTACGAAATTCCCATTTCTTACGCGATTCATGGACGAAATTCACATTTTTTGCGCAGTCTTTGGACGAAATTCGCATTTTTTTGTGTGGCCCTGTTGAAAGTACTATTTACTATTAGTTTAAATAATTGAAAAATACACTAATTAAACTAAAGTGGATAACATTTAATTGGTTTTGTGCACTTTAGATACAATTCCTTTTCTTCATTTAGCCAATGTTGAAGATCATTAGACTGGTGTCATGTGATTTTAGCTTAAAAACTGATGTAATTGTTAATTTAGCATACGATTAATTAAATTTGTATAGATCTGGTGGAATTAATTTACTTAAGGTTATAGCAAGAAGATATTTATTGTACCTTACAAAGTTATAAGTTATATGATAAGTTTATAAAGAATAAAAGTTTCTTTTGTTTCTTCCACTGCAGGAGAAACTTGCCAACCCTGCTTCTCAAGGACATTTCTATCCCCCCCACCTACTTCATCCTGTCATTGTCATGGGAAACTACAGAAAATGTTACACCATGTGTGTCTGGATGTTTACATTAAGTGTGTGTCCATGTGGGCCAGGTCAGTCTGTGGTTCTTTAACACAGAACCTTGTGAATTCAACAAATTTTATTTTAAAAAAGCACAAAAATACAATCTACATCACATAAAAGTGATGGGGTTTAAAACACAAAAAAGTTAATAAATGCAAATTATCTAACTGAACAATGGATATGCCCATTTTTGACAACCTCCTAAATCCTGGAGAGTTCATCTTGTATGTTCAAAATAGATGTCTTGTTTTAATATTCACATGTAACCATATTTTTCAGCTGAAAGATATTTGGAAATATTATTTATGTTTTTTACTTAACCATCATACATAGTATAGGGTAAATCTTGCAATCGCTTTGAAACAACGATTTTTTTTTTTGTCAAACTAGGGGGACTCCACCTCCCTGCTCGCTACGCTCGCCAACCCCCCGCGTAATCGCTTCGCGATTCCAAGTTGTAGGCTACCCCTGCTTGCTGCGCTCGCCAATACCTCATGGTATGAATAAGCAGTTGCAGACCTTTCAAATGATGTGTCACACGACTGGTGTTGTAAAGAAATTCAAAATGAAACCCCCTTGGGGGGGGCAGAGCGGAGGGGGTGACACACAAGACATCCATAATATGAATAAGCAGTTGCAGACCTTTCAAATGATGTGTCACACAACTGGTGTTGTAAAGAAATTAAAAATGTGCTCCCTGAGGGGTAGGGTGGAGGGGGACACACAAGACATCCACAATAGGAAAAGGCAGTTTCAGACCTTTCTAAAGATATGCAACACGAGTGCTGTGGATAAAAATTAAAAAAGTTCCCCCTTGGGGGGGGGGGGGGGCAAAGTGGGGTGCGGCGCCCCAAACATGCATAAATGGAATGAGCAATTACAGTTCTTTTAAACTATAGGGGGGCTCCGACCCCCTGCTCGCTACAGTCGCCAACCCCCACGCGTAATCACTTCGCGATTCCAAGTTGTAGGCTACCCCTGCTTGCTGCGCTCGCCAATACCCCATGGAACCGCTTCGTGATTCCATTTGGTATTGCTTTGCAATCCCGGTTGGAATCGCTTCACAACGCATAGATGGAGCCCTTTCCTGATTGGTCTATTTGACTCATGGAAGGAGTGGTCCACCCGGACACGTTATTTCCAGAAACCTAGCATCATTCCAGGAGTCATTCCTTTTAAGGCTAGTTTTTTTTTATTATAGAACAATGGTTCCCAATCTATGGGTCGCGACCCACTGCTGGACCGCGGCTGTTGTTTTGGTGGGTCGCGGAACAATCGAGGTTTGTTATCAAAGTATGTCTTTTATTTCATGCAGGCCCTTATTACCGCATGGGCAAATCGGGACTTTGCCCATGGGCCCCAGACCATGAGGGGCCCCCAAATCAATACATCAAATTATAAAATATTTAGTTTCTTTTTCTATTTCCAATTCCTTCATAAAATGAAGTTACTAATTTCATCTTAAAGTGATATAACAAATTGCTAAAGTTATATAAAAGAGTTTTGTCCTGTATAAAGGAAAAAAGTATACTTTTATTAATTAAGGATTAATTGACGGAGCTAAGAATTTTCTTCTATTTATATCCAACGGGCGGAAATATGTTTATGCATTACTCATATACTTATGAAAGACCTTCAGTTCTATTTGAATAACGTTACAATGATTCGAAAGGGGCCCCCTAATTTATCTTTGCCCAGGGCCCCAATTACTCATAATCGGGCCCTGATTTCATGTGTTTAAAAAGATATGACAATTTCAACAAGAAATAACATTTTCATATTAAATAGCTCTTAAGACAATTCTTCAGTTTAAAAACTGTCTAGTTCAACATGTTTATCAATATTTCTCTAAAAATCTACCAATTTTCATAATTTTAAAAGCCAAAAGGTTATAATAAACCCAACTGCAACATTATTTTTTTTTTTTTTTTTTTTTTTAAGAATTGAGATTGAATCAAAGTTAGTTCTTCCATTTAACAGTACATGAGTTACTTATCCATACAAATGAAATGCAAGATTTATAAAACAATGTTTTAATGCAATCTATTTCATCTTCCAGTAGCAAAATTTCTCTGCTAATTTGCCAATCAATAGTAGTGAACCAAATTTACTATAATAAAAAATCTATATAATAAATAGATTTTTAAAAAAAAATCATTCTCAAAAAAAAAAAAAAAAAAAATCTATTTACATTAAAGTAAATTTTATGTTGTTGTATAACATTATTCAATTAGGTCTACAATATTCTGCAGCACTTACTGTTAAGCTACTTTGTATCGAATCCTAATTAGTGATTGCTTTACATTCAATAATAATAATTTCTGCCATAAAAGCTCCTGTCCCTGCAGGCGAAAATACTGACAAGCTAATGCTAAACCTGTGGATACGATATTTTCTAATATCATGGAAGATGGTAGTATTCCTGCAACACAGCTTTAAATCTGAAATCATATTGTTGAATAAACAAAGTGCAGAATTCATATATACAGCTAACTTGAGATCAAAGGAAATGCAAAATGCCGCCTTATAATAACTCAGCAAATATAGCTCATATTGGTCTGATTTTTTAAACACAGTCTTATATCTGCAGTCTAATCTTATTCTGAAATTTTTAGAATTCAGCGTGCAGTATATTTCGAGAATATTAATTTTCCAATTCAATGTTGAATTTATAATTTTAATTGAATCCGTAGTATGCATTGAAATGTATTTATTTCAATAAACTAATTTATCTTTTGTGTCAGGTTATTCAAAATTGTAAGAAATGTTTATGTCAATGGTTATTTTGCATCAAATTATTCATTTCCATGCGTTTCACTTTGTTTAGATGATTTGACGCTAAGAAACGAAAATGATCGACATAAATCTTACTTACAATTTTGAATAAGATCATTAGAACAATTAGATGTCATTACAATTAGACATTTTATTATTATTTTTTTTACATTGAGTAGGTGAAATTCATTTATACAATGTTCCTTTTTTTTTTCATTTGCAAATATTTCTTATAAAGTTACTTTCACTTTCAAAAATGATTTTGAAACAGGGTTGGACGGTATTTACCGCCTAATGGTTTTTACCGGTACTTACCATGGTTTTTACTGTCTTTGGAAAAACATGTTTTTACCACCTATGAAAAAACTTATTAGTTTGACTGTTTTTGTCATTTTTATGAAAATTTATCTAGTAAGTTTTCATTTTTTCAGGGGTAGAACTTTTCTGGGTATAAAATAACTATAATTCTATAGAACAAAATTCACTAATTTAGTTTCCAAATTAGGTATGAATTTTTGATTCTGTATATTCTGGGTGAGTAAAAGAATACTATATGAAAATAGTGGGTTTTAATGAACATAAAAAACCCAGAAAATTTCATCGGTATTTTCCTCATTCAAGAAAATTTGAAATTTTAAATATATTATTATGCATTTATCATTACTGAGTCTAAAAATGATTATAACTGTTATGAGAATGCACATTACAATATTTATTACATTTATCTTAATGGAGATTAGTTTACTAATTTTTAATTAAACTAAATTAAAACATATTTTCCACACTTAAAAATCCTAATCATTTTGATGTAAACAAAACACTTAAAAATTTTAACTGTCCTGTAATGTAATCTGTGCAAATATTAGTACATTTTATCAATCTATGTCCTGCAATCTACCTTGGAGCCTATTAGCATTCTATAACAAAATACAAGCTTTGCAACTTTCTGTACACCAAGTATATTTCTTAATTTACTATGCATATATACGAAATGTTTGAAAAAAAATTGCTCTATGGTTGCAAATTAAAACATCTCGCACTAAGAATGGAAATTTTCAATATTATTCATCGATTTCAGCTGCATCGTCTCAAATGAAACTGACTATCAGTCATGATCGACTCAAAATGTCGGTCAATCCTCTTAATATTCCTTAAGCATTTCTACATGCTTCAGAATTCTTTTCATTACATAGCTTCAAATACATTAAAAATATTATATACATAAATTTGTATACATTCATAAAGTGGACCAGTGTACTACGAAAGATAACACAGTGGTCCACTATTAAGTATGTTTAAAAATACAATAAAATTAATTTAAATCCACTTTACTTTTCCATTACTTCCAAAATAACATAATACTGCAAATTTGTGAGTATCAGGTTCGAACAAACACAAAATTAAACAGAAAAATTATTTTAAAAAATATATATTTTAATTAACAACAGATTAAAATAAAGGAACGATTGCAAATGGAAAGAAATTATGAAATAAAATAAAATCATTGTCATTAAAATTTAAAAATAAAGCTCCAAAATACTTAGGAGCCTGAAATTTTCTTGAAATACTTTTCGATCTGAGAGACGTTTTACAATAACATCAATATAAATTATAGATTAATAACCATAAAGTTTTGATTGTAAATTTGTTTTATGTTACACCTAAAATGAGCAATAAAATTTCAGAACTTGCCACAATTTGTTATTGTAATAACAGGCTTCAGTCATTAGGATACTTGTTATTGCTTTCAAAAGTAATAAATACAAATCAAAATATTTCTTTTATTAAATAAATTGATATTTTTCTTTGCTTACTTTATTTTACAGTTGAATATTTATTTTAAACAGTAGAATAAGAAATTAAATATTTTGAAAATTTTACATTACAGTGACAGACTGGATTATATTATATATAGGATAACTCTACCCGAGCTCTGCTGCGTCCCATGTTGAAGTTCTATACATTCTCATAAAATTATTATTTAAAACTTTCTTTTAAGCACATTACATTTAATATTAAATAAAAACAAGTATCTTACCTCTACAGAATTTTTTTTCTTATTTATCTATAACTTTTAAAGTATAATGATGAAACTTTTTACTTTTAGAAGCTAAAACAGCCAGACAGGACAAAATGAATAATTCTGAGCCAAAGATGCATTTTAAATACCATAAGTAATCAATTCAACACTAAACTTAAAAGAAAAACTTTAAAAATAAATAAAATATAAGGGGTGGTGCACTCTTCTCTATGTATTAATATATTACACTCGCGCTCCAATTAACTAACAATATCCGTGTTCTTTTTCTTTCCACCTTTTTTTTTTTTTTTTTTTTTTTTTTTTTTTGCTAAGTAACAATAGCTACTGCATCACTTATTAAACAAAACTATTATTCCTACTTTATTCAAACAATTTCTTAAACAAGCAACTTTTTGATAATGAACTTTTATTATCATTTCATAAGAATTTACTTCTAGTAAACTTTGTCATATCCTAATATGACCTTAGAGATACCTTTATCTTAAATTAATCAAATAGCTACTAATGTATACATAATAACAAAATAGCAAACGTTAAATAAAGAACAATTAATAAATATTCATGTGACTAAAGATTAGTTTTCTTTTAAGTTTTATCGTTTTAAATTTATTTATTAACAGTAAAAGAAGAATAGAAAAAATAATAAAATGTTTGGAATATAAACAAAAACATATATTGGTTTAATTTAATCATTTCGAATTCGAATCAAGCAGTCGATTTACAAACGAATTTATCCGAATTATTTTTACATAAACGTAAAATATTTAAACGCCAAAATAAAGATACATCACAATAACTAGTAACCCTTGCACTTGCGTTTGCCATAATAAGACGATGTAACTAACCGGGATATGTCTCCAATGTAACTCACTCCATTTCGTCCGTATTATTCGATTACACTTATGTATGATTCAGTAAAAATAAGTTTTCGATATCAATCGAACTGAGAATCGATAACATTATTCTCACTAATTAGCACTAATAAGCTAAAAAATAAGTCAGTCCTAATAGATTAAATTCATTTAAATTAATAAGATTAAAAACTTTCTAAGCTGCATTTCTGCAAACTTTTGGCTAAATCGAATATGGGGCCTTCCTGCCAAACACAATACCCCCTTGTCTTTCTATTTTACGCCAACCAACCAACCGGACAAAGTTGGTTTGCGTTTGTAAATAAACAGGTCAAAAATGAATTACATTTCCACCTTCTTTTGATAATTATGACCCATTTAAAATTATTAATTTGTTATAATTTCCTTTATAAATTTTGATTACTTCTTTTTTTTTTCTACAGAAAGCTTTTTTTTTTTTTTTTTTGGATTTTACTTTTTGAATACCAGGAAATTATTTTCGTTTTTAATTTTCAACAGCATGATTTGTTTTAGAATTTTTGAAAATGAAATCAACAATTTTTATGTATTGATTTTCTCAGAATTTGCATCTCCCATAAAACGTTTTTGTTTGTGATTGATAATTTAAACAATATATATTATATCAGAATGGATGATGTATCATCAAGCAAAATTGATTTCTCATCGTTTAATCAAAAACTATCATGTATAAATATAAATTCTCACACGACATTTTCCTCCAAAAATTCGGCAAGTATTTCAATAAGTTTTGATTCTGAAGGGATACGTTTGGAATTTCCAAAATACAAAGCTTGTGAGTAGCTAACTGTACATATTTCTTATTATATCAGTGTCTTATACATATTGCCTTAAACTGTGTGTATTTCATTTTGAATTTATGTTTTCAATTTGTTAATATGAGAACTACAGTTTCAAAATTTTGACTTAGCAAAGGATGGTAGCTTTTAATAGGATAAAGTGTAATAGATTAAATCAGTATCATAAAAATTGTATTCACAAAAAAAAAAATTTAAAACTATATCTGTAGTTTTAAAAGTTTCATATATACCTGTTTCTGACTATGTCTTTTGCTTCAGATATATGGGAGAGTGGGACGGAAGGAGACAGTCGGAGGAATGGGACAGCAGGTTTTTCTCTATAATCTTTTTATATATATCATTCTAAACATTTCATTAATTAACGATGCATAAAGCAATGGTATTCCAATCTTCAGTTGAAAAAATCAATCTGCTATCTAATGCAAAAATAAATAAACAAAACAAGGGTGAAATGCAGTTTACTCTCCTTCGCCAAGGCGACTTTTTTTTTTAGCGATAAATGTTTCAATATGGCAACCCTGCATTTTCATTTAATCCAGAGCAAAACAGCATGCTACGGGAGACAAGACGGAAAAACGTGCCAATTTGGCGATTTTTGAAAATCGTGCCAAGAAGGAGAGTAAACTGCATTCGCACCCAAAACAAATTAAAAATATTTAAGTGGCAGGCTATTTATTTGTAAAAATGTCTTCCATTATATTAACATTAACAAGTGGGTGTCCTCATATAAATAACTGATACAGATTGACTTTTTCAATTTGAAAATCGACCGAGAATGACATGTTTATCTAATTAAATTATACATACATTAAGACGAGAAGTTATGTGTGTTATTAGTGAGAAGTTACCGGGCTAGGATATCGACCGGGGTAGCTTAGATGGAAAAGCAACAGCACGGTACGCTGTCGACCCAGGTTCGATTCCTGGTCCCGGCTAATTTTTCACTCCATGTTGGATTGTTGTATTAATTGTGTTTATGTCTGTCTTAATGTATGTATAATTTAATCAATTAAAATCAGACGTTAATTACTATGATCTTTAATTAATGTTTATCTAAATTCCTCAGAATTTCACTATTTAAAGTTATGCTTCCATTACAACATAAATGGACATTAAAAGAAGACGTTAATGAAAAATAAAGTGTTATTGTGTAAAAAAGTAATTGTTTGTTTTAAATAAATACTCTTTTCCTTCCATTTTACTTCACAAATTATTTATGGTTTAATTTTTTTTTTTTTTTTTGCATAAGAAAACATTTATCAGTTGAATGCTTATCTGGTTTTTTCAATGTCCGAATTTTCAGAGCTAAACAATTATGTGTCATAATAATGAGGTTTTTTTATCCAGTGAATAAAGCAGTGGGCTTTTTTATGGATATCTGAAATTTTCTTAAAACTTATTATTTTTTATTAAAAATTTGATATACTGAGTAATTTATTATTATCACCAGTTGCTGAGAATTTGAATAAAATCTGTTACTTTATAATGGAAATAAAATTCTCTTCCGAAAAGAAGGTTTTGATTTAGATTGATTTTCTGTAGGTGTTTCCCCCAGAATAAAATAAGGACAAGGTGCTCCTATAAAAAAGAGCACTTTAGTTGAGTAAAAAGGGCACATTTTTAACCCTTACTGCTACAGAAAAATTCTGATCATAAAATGATAAATGATTGACTGACACCAGGGTTTACAAACGACTTTTTTAGAAATTAAACACTTGTTACTTTCATTGTAAAAGCAAAATTTTATTAAGATATTCTTGGTGTCGTTTCTAAGTTTGGGATTAAAATTAGGTGGTCTCGACATAGGATCATTGCATTAAAAACAGTTCAAAAAAGGTTTTTTGAAAATTTTGCCTGTTTAACTGTAGAGAAAATGCGTGCTGCTGATTGGCATTGTACTATGATTGGTTTGTTAAAATATGGTTAAAAACTATTTAATAAGACATATTTTAACTAAATAAATAAACAACATTAAAGAGCACAAATATTATTAAAAAAAAGATGTTAAAAGCATACAGCCGTTTCGAACTTCTAAAGTCCCATCATCAGTGCTAAAAAAGTGTAAAACGTAAAAGAAAGTCACATCGTTAATTGAAATAACATAAACCGTGCATCTGAGCTTGCCGCTAAGGCGAACTGACCATAAAACGTCACAAAGCAACAGTAAAAGTAAACTGGCACGCGCACCCAGAGGAGACCAATCATATGTTACTTCTCACTGGATGAGTCCAGTTCAAGGAGAAAAGGAGGGGGAGAGGGGGAGTGACGTTACAGGAATGGAAACCAGACATCAGAAAATCTTGGAGTACTGGACATGTCGTTAACCAAATTACTAGAGTTTTTCCATATATGAAAAGCTTCCCAAAAGTCTAAATCATAAACAGATGAACAATATTGTATTATTGAGGCTTCAGAGAATTTAAAATTGTGACCATTTGACCAGCAATGGTTGGCGATAGCAGAACGTTTTATTTCACAATTTTTAACGTTAGCACTGTGTTCTCCCACACGTTTTTTCAAGGTATGCTTCGTCTGACCGATGTACATTTTATCGCATTTGCAAGAAATCTTATAAATACCCCAATGCGTTCTGCCTTTTAACATCTTTTATTTTACAATATTTGTGCTCGTTAACGTTGTTTATTTATTTAGTTATATATAAGCACAAAGTACAATCCTCCTCCAACTTCTTAAGACATATTTTGTATCAAAATATGTTATATTTTCGTTTCATAATATGCTAATACAACTTAATAAAAAATAATGTTATTTTAAAACAAAATCAATTTGGAGTCCATCTGATACCATGCGATGTAGGATGTAATTTTTAGAGACAAAGATTAATCAAAGATGATTCTGAGTAGAAAGAAAAATTCTAAAGGTTACACCTGAATTTACTTCAAGCACAAAATTTTTTTTTGGTGACCATTTGTCGAAGCTTGCAATATTTTTATACCTGAGTTTTTCGCCTTATGACTGATTTTTTTTTTTTTTTTAATCAAATGCTTTAAAATTTCGTAATTTTCCTAAAATTTGTGACAAAATCTATTATTTCTGTGCTTAAAACATGGTGAAGGAATAATATAATTAAGATTAAATTTTTCTTTTCCCCACAATCATTTCAGGAAATTCCTGATTTTTTTTATGAAATCTGCTTCATTTTGTGAATCTTTTGACAAAATTTGTCGCCTTATCGCCAGGGCTGGGTTTTTGCCGGCAAAAAATAGTTTCTGCCATGCCAGTGGCAGAAAGTGGTTATAACCGGTTTTAACCAGCAACAACTGGCATAAACTCATTTCATGACATAATCTGAGAATTTTTTTATTGTATTAAATTGCTTATATACATTTTATTCAGAATAAAAAACAAGTAAAATATTGTGAATAGTTTTAACTAAAAATAAATAAATTTGCATTAGAATTTGATAGTTATGAATTTTTTACAAAGAATCAGCCATATCATTTGCAGATAATTGACAGTCATGAAAATGATATTAAAGACATAGTAATTGTTGAAATGTAAATAAAAATCATGATTTATAAAGAAGTTAAATGCTTGTTACAAATGTTAAAATCTGTTGCTGTTGCTTTAGATAAAAGTAAAAAACATGACTGTTCTATTGCAGCTGCTCATAAAATTTGCTTAACTTTATTTAATAATGGCAATATCATGGAAACTTACAAATGCAAGATTCAAATCTCATTTAATGCAGTGCTAGCTTTTATGTTAGCTTATTTACTTCATCCTATATGGTAAAGGTTTAAATTCAATATTTGTATTAGTAGCCAGTGGCCAGTAAAGGCTGAATGTTTAGTAGCCACTATTGTCAAGTTAGTGGCGACTAATTACTATCATAGATGCCACCAAGAAGAAAACATTGTATAAATTCTAATCAGAATATTAAATAGTTAATAATTATTTTATATGTAAAGAAAACCATAACTTCATTCAAACTTAGATTTTTTCCCCATTACAGATACAGATAATGAAAATGGGGATTTTTTTGATCATTTGATAAATTTAGTAATATTTTCCGCTATTGAGCAATGGATTTTGCAGTCTTTTGAAGAAATTTGCTGTTTTTTCGCAATTTTTTGACGAAATTTATCGCATCTTCACGATTTTTGGACAAAATTTATTGTTTTTCTGCGTTTTGAATCTAAATTTCTTTTTATTTGAAGGAATTTGCAATTTTTTGAAAAGATCTACCTTTTTTCTGCGATCTTTTGACGAAATCTGCCGTTTTTTCGTGATATTTTGATGAAATTAGCTCTTTTTTTTTTTTTTTTTTTTCAATTATTGACAAGGATTACGCCGTTTTTTCGAGATTTTTTGACGAAATCTGCCTTTTTTTGAGATTTTTTGACGAAATATTTCGTTTTTTCGTGATTTTTTTTTGACCAAATTTACCTGTTTTTTCGCGATTTTTTGACGAAATCAGCCGTTTTTAGCAATCTTTTGACGAAACATGTCGGTTTTTCGTGATCTTTTGACGAGATCTGCCGTTTTTCCCCGATCTTTTGATGAAATTAGCTTTTTCTTTTGCAATTATTGACAAGGATTGCACCGTTTTTTTCGAGATTTTTTGACGAAATCTGCCATTTTTTCGCGATTTTTTTGATGAAATATTTCGTTTTTTCGTGATTTTTTTTTTTACCAAATCTACCGTTTTTTCGCTATTTTTTGACGAAATCAGCCGTTTTTCGCGATCTTTTGACGAAATATGCCGATTTTTCGTGATCTTTTGACGAGATCTGCCGTTTTTCCCCGATCTTTTGATGAAATTAGCTTTTTCTTTTGCAATTATTGACAAGGATTACACCGTTTTTTCGAGATTTTTTGACGAAATCTGCCATTTTTTCGCGATTTTTTTGATGAAATATTTCGTTTTTTCGTTATATATTTTTTTAAACCAAATCTACCGTTTTTTCGCGATTTTTTGACGAAATCAGCCGTTTTTTGCGATCTTTTGACGAAATATGCCGATTTTTCGTCATCTTTTTGACGAGATTTGCCGTTTTTCCGCGATCTTTTGATGAAATTAGCTTTTTTTTCTTGCAATTATTAATAAAGATTACCGTTTTTTCGAGATTTTTTTGACGAAATCTGCCGTTTTTTCGCGATTCTTTGACGAAATATTCTGTTTGTTCGTGATTGTTTTCTTTACCAAATCTGCGTTTTTTTAATGAATTCTGCCGTTTTTTCGCGATTTTATGGCGAAATATACCGATTTTTCGTGATCTTTTGAAGAAATCTGCCGTTTTTTCGTGATTTTTTGACGAAATTGGCCGATTTTCGCGATTTTTTTGACGAAATCTGCCGTTTTTTCGCGATATTTTGATGAAATCTGCCTTTTTTTCACAATATTTTGACGAAATCTACCTTTTTCTTCGCGATATTTTGATGAAATTTGTTGTATTTTCACCATTTCTCGATGAAATTTACTTTTATTCCGCGATTTTTTACCGATATTTGTCGAAATTTTTTGATTCAATTCGCTTTTTTCCGCGATCCTTTGACGAAATTAGCGATTGTTCTTCAAACGATTGGCAAAATTGGTTTTTTTCGGCGACCTTTTGTCAAAATTTGCGATATATTTTATGTCCTAATTTTCGGATTTATGACTGACTTTTTTCTTAATTTTCCGAAATGATTGATCGCCAAAATGGCGATCAGGTGCATAACATAAAGTTGCCAATTTTTTACATTTAGTCGCCCTGTGGCCGGTGGCGACCGCGAATTTTAACCTTTACTATATGGAATCAAATTTGACATTTGGGCAAAAAGAAACAGCAAGAAAATTGTTTTTTGATCTAAATTTTGTGCCGTATATACAGTTGAATCTCGAAAATCTGGAACCGTCGGGACCGCGGCGATTCCGGATTTTCGATTTTCCGGATTTTGGAGGTTTATTAAAAAATCTTTTTTTATGGCTATATAATAACAAACAAAAAATGCAATTTTTTCTCCCAGTGCAAACAAATAACGATTCTTCCGATACTACATTTTTTAAAGTTTTAGTGACTTTTATTTTTATTTATTTATTTGAAATTTTACTATATCATTTCATAAATAAGCCACGGTAATATATATACCGTAAAATACCGTTAACCCGCCCCCTTTCCCAAACGTGACGAAAAATCATACAATAGTTAGAGGGGGGCGCTTACATGGGATTTTTCCACGATCGTTCAACAAAATTTACAGGAATGAGTCATGATGAAAAAATGAATCGTTGAATGAATCATGAATTTTGATACTTGAAAAAATTTGGGTTTTAAAAAAAACGTAAATTCTGTCGAAAAAACGCAGAAAAGGGAGAAATTTGTAAAAAAAAAAGCCAAAACAAACATGAAATTAATTAAAAAATCGCACATTTCATCAAAGATTCATGATTCATTCATTTCAGCATGATTCATCCGTTTTCAGCGATTTTTTTTTTTTTTTTTTTTTTTTTTGAGAAGGAGGGTGTTTTCTCGGGATTTTTTGAAAATTTCAGTTTTTTTATAAAGTTGGGAGGGGGGCGTTTGATCGGGAAGGACGGGTTAACGGGATTTTACGTTAGTTATCAGAATTTAACTGCAATTGATGAAAATTACAGCTATGTTTTATTTTAAAAATTAATAAAACTGAAATCGGAAAAATGTCCGGATTTTAGAGATTTCCGGAATTTGGAGGTCCGGATTTTCGAGGTTCAACTGTTATAAGCCCTTGTAGTAAAATGACTCTTTTCCCCAAGGGAGTCCTTAAAAGAGTCTTGCCTTCTGTGGTAGTAGACTTTAGAAACAAATACGAGTGAAAATGAAAATTCTAGACCGAAAATTATACTATAAACTAAGTACATTTATATGATCCTTTTGAAATATTTTGCTACTTTGAATAACATTCATAATCTTAATTTTAATTTTTTAACTAATTTTTTAATATATTAAATACATGTGTGAATTATGAATCATTGCAGGTTAAAGTACTTCTTAGTATTGTTTCTTATTTTCTGCCAGTTTTTGCCACTTACTGGCAGAAACTAGTTTCTGCCATGCTGGTTTTAACCGGTTATAACCACTGGTTTTAACCACCCCGGCAGAAACTTGCCAGCCCTGCTTATCACGATTTTTTGACAAAATGTGCTGTTTTATCAAGACTTTTTTTTGCCGAAATCATGAGTTTTATCACAATCTTTTGATGCAATTTGCTGTTTTATTGCGATTTTTTGACGCAATTTAACATTTTATCGGGATCTTTTGGCTAAATCTGCTGTTTTATCAATCTTTCAACAAAATCTATTGTTTTTGGGGACTTTTGACGTAATCTGTTGTTTTTCCAGGAAATATTAACAAAATATGCCGTTTTTTCAGGATTTTTTTTTACGAAATTTGTCATTTTATCGCGATTTTTTGTCCGAAGTTACCTTTTTTGTAATCTTTTGAAGAAATCTGGCCTTTTTTAACAGATTTTGCAATTTTTTTTCAGGATTGTTTGTCGAAATTTGTCTTTTTTCTCAAATTTTCTGACGAAATGTACTGTTTAATCGTGATTTTTGATGAAAATTGCCATTTCATTGCAACTTTATGACTAAATTGTTGTTTTATTGTGATTTTCTATAAAAGTTGCCTTTTTTGCGAAATTTTTGACAAAATTTGTCAAAATTTATGTGAATTATTATTATTTATCATGAATTTATGCCGAAATTTGCTCATTTTTTCAATTTTCTGGTGATATTTGCCTTTTTTTTTTGTGATTCTTTTTGAAGAACTAGTCATTTTTTTGTCATTTTTAAACAAACTTTTCCATTTTTTCACGATTCTTTGATAAAATTTACATCTCATGTCACAATCCTTTGGCAAAATTTTTGTTTTTTTTTTCATGATATTTTGAAATTACACATTCCACAGGATGCTTTTTTTTTTTTTTTTTGCGTTTTGTCTCTGATTTCTTGCGTAATTTACGTGGCATTGCTGCTTAAAATATGCCGAGAGCAAAATTTTGGGAACCTACAATGGGCAGGGCGCAGTGCCCTCCTGAAAATGTCTAGGGGAAACACTATTCTGTTTGCTACTCAAGCACTTTTTTTTCAATAGTGCAAAACTTTGTAACTTATTCATGGTATCTTTCAACAATGCAAAACTTTCTAACTTATTCATGGGATCTTTTTTATACTCAGGAATAAAATTCGCAAAAATATTCAAATGAAATGATTTAGAATTGAAAAGTGGGTTCCTTTTTTCAATAAATATCATCTTGAATTTTAAATATTTGTGAATCACAACAAAAACTTTTAAAATTACAACAAAAATCGCAAAAAAAAAAAAAAAAAAAAAAAAAAAAAAAAAGTGTAAAAATTAAAAAATTGTAGAGGAACAAAATTTTAGGTTAAAAAATTTAAATTCGATTCCTTTTATCATATCAAAAATTACTACAAAACACACACAAAATCATATTGAAAATCTGATGAATGTGATCAAAACTTTATTGAAAAAGGACAAAATTTGCTATATTGGCATACAATATTAAAACTAGCTATAGTAATAATTATTTTTAACTTTAATACATTGTATAAATATTAAAAAAATTGTCTTGAATCAAGAAATAATATTTATAGAGTGAAAGATAAAATGTATTTATTTTGATGGTTGGAAAGGTTAAAATGGGATTTTAAAAAAATTGAATATTGGAGAGAACATAATACTGTTTTAGATTAATACTTTAAGCAGCATTTGTATTTTAAATTTCAAAAAATGTCTGTGAAACAAGGAAAAAACCTATAAAAAATTCGCGAAAATTAAAAAAAAATGGTTGCATGAATTCAGATTAAATTTTTTCATAGAAAAAGGTAAAATATACTACATTGTACTAACAGTTTGAAATTGGATTCCTTTTACAAATGTAGAAAAAAATCACCACAAAAGATGAAAAATAACATAATTTTTAACATTTTGATCACTTTCATAAGTGTGGCACATCTGACAGATATTTGTTTTATTTTAATTTATTTTCAGAAGTGCGGCACATACGCCTGAAAGTATAGTAAATAATCAATAATGTATAATTAAATATTCCTTATAAACATAGGCGTACCCAAGGGGGGGGGGTCTGATGGGGCTTCAGCCCCCCCCCCCCCTTAAATTTTTGAAAGTGATATGAAAAAATTGCTGATTCTTCCTTTTTATTCTTTGGAAAAGCTTTTTTTTCCTAGCATACAGAAAATGAGACATTCTCATTAGTCCCATATTAGTCCACCTTGATACCAAAGAAGAGAAAGGGATCTAATCAGTGTTCTCACTGACATTTGACCAACATTAGTAATTTGGCTAATTAAAAATAAAAAACATTCGCCAAATGAAAAAAGTATTAGCAAAATAGATTCGCCGTGTAGCACAAATATATATATGTATATATGTATATATCTTTAATCCTTTAATCTACCCCTTTTTTTCAATATGTTCTAAAATAACCTAAGTTTTTATAGCTGCGATGATTGTTATTAATCTATTTTCAACTGTCCGCTACAAATATAAAAAATATGTATGAAAAAGTAAAAATTGAGCATTAGCAATTTGGCGAATCTACTTGCTAGTTTACTCGCCAAATGAAGAATTAAGTCGCAATTTGGCGCATTGGCGAGCGACAGCGAGAACACTGGATCTAATGTGACTTGACTGCACCCCCCCCCCCCTCTCAAAATATTCAAAAATTAAATGAAAAAAAAAGAGTTTTTTTTCTTTATTTTTTTAAATAAATATGTATTTTTTCTTTTGTCATACAGCAAAATAGACATTTTCATTAATACCATATTACTCCACATTGACATCACAACATGCTCAATGATAAAGAGGAGACTAATGAAATTACAGCCTCCTCATCTCGAAATAATTGAAAATGAAATGAATTAAAAGTACTGATTTTTTTCCTTTTGTTTGTGATAAATTTGCATTTTCCCCCTTATTGAACAGACTAGCTGGTCCATTTGCTTTAGTTCAATGTTAGTACACAATAACACCACATATCCCCAAAAGTGGAAGGGGGGTTAGTGAGATTCCAGCCTCCAAAGAAAATAATCGAACATGGAATGAAAAAATTGCTTTTTTTTTTTTTTTTTTGAGATAAATGTCTGTTTTGACCCTGTCATCCAACAGACTTGCCAGTCTCTTCTTTTTAGTTCTATATTAGTGTGCAGTGACACCACATTATACCAAAGAGCTAAAAAAGCTAATGGGGTTTCCCTCCCAAAATTGCCAAAAATAAAATGACATCACAGTCAGACTTGCCACTCCCTTCACTTTAGTTCTATATTAGTACATAATGACACTACATTACAAACTAAAATGTGGAAGGGAACTAATGGAATTCCAGCCTCTTCTAAAATAATTGAAAATGAAATGAAAAAAGTGCTTATTTTGTTTGTTTGTTTGAGATAAATTTGAACTTTTGTCTTTTGCAATCCTTATTTTTTTTAGATAAATCTATACTTTTTTATCTTCTGTCATATAGCAAAATAACTATTCTTGTTAATTCCATGATATCGTCATTGACATTACTGAATACCGAAAGAAGGGGAGGGGGGTGATAGGATTACAGTTCCTTCTTCCAAAAGAGTCGAAAATGAAATGGAAAAAAATGTGTTTTTTTTTTCCTTTCTGTTTGAGTTAATTTTGTATTTTTTAACTTTATCATTCAACAGACTAGCCGATCTTTTTTCTTTAGTTCTATATTAGTGCACAGTCACACCACATTATACCCAAAAAAGTAATAAGGGGTAGTAAAATTACAGCTCTTCCCAAAATAGTTTAAACAAAAATGAAATGAAAAAAATGTTGAGTTTTTACTTTTTATCTGAGATGAATTTGTAACTTTGTTTTCTGCAATATTCTGGTTAATGCTGTATCATCACTATATACCCAACTTGAAAAAATGAGCTGATGGGGTTAAAGCCCAATCTCCCCTTTTGAAATAGTCGAGAAAGAGATGAAATAGGTTCTTTTTTTTCGGTTTAAGATAAGTTGTGTAATTTAGTTTTCTAGTTTACTGCGGTTTAACTATTCATGTTAATTCCATATTATTTTTTATGACACAATAGCACACCCAAGAGAGACATGATACATTATTTTTAGTGGTGGGGAGAACAATGTTATAGGTTCAAAGCTACAATGACTTTACCCCCCCACCCTCCCAAGGGTGATTCTCAGTAAAAAAGAATTTGAAATTCACAGCAAATTTTTTGAAAAGTTACAGCAGAGAGGCGAAGGAGGAGGCACCCATTCCCTGCGCTAATTATTTATCTTGCAATTTGGGTTAACTCTGATTTCATTTCAGGTCAATTTCAGTTGGAATGTCAGACTCAGCTCAATCAGACTTTTAAAAAACTAATTCAGTATATCATTTCTGTTTAAAAAATATTCCTATTATATAGTAGGTAATAAACATAGTTTTTTATATTTATGCTGTTTTGTAAAGGTACCTCTGCGTTTTTCCAACGACCAATTGATAAATCAGATTTTTAAGACGCCTTTGACAAAATTTGCTTCTTTTCTGTGGCCCTTAGACCAAATTTGCATTTTACCACTGCCTTCGATGAATTTCACTTTTTTTGCACAGCCTTTTGGCAAAATATGTGCTTTTTTGCAATTTTTTGGCAAAATTTGCATTTTTTTTTTTTCATGGTTCTCCTTTGATGAGATTGATGCTTTCTCTGCGGTCTTTTGACAAATTTTGCATTTTTTGCAGCCTTTTAGACAAACTTCTCATTTTTTGCGATCTTTAGTCAAAATTTATTTTTTCGCAGTTTTGAAGAAGTTTTCATTTTTACTGTGGCTTTTTGACAAATTTCACGCTCTTTAAGGGGATCAGTTGCCAAAATTGGCGTTTTTTCCATGGCATTCTTCACAAAATTTGTGTTTTTTCAGCAAATTTTAAGGAATTTGATGTTTTTTTTCTGCTAATTTTTCTGCTATTTCTGCTTTTGCGAGGTTCTCATTTTTTCTGCAACCCTTTTAATGAAATTCGCATTTTTTTCCGCAATTCTTTGTTGAAATTTGCGTTTTTCTCACGACTTTTAGACAAAATTAGTGTTTTTTTTTTTTTCTTGGGGGGAGGACGGATCCTTTGTGGAAACTTGAATTTTTTCGCACTTTTTTTCTTTACTAAAATTCCTCTTCCATGACCCTTTGACAAAATTCGCATTTTTTTTTGCAGCTTTTTGATGGAATGTGTATTTAATTCATGATAATTTGTCAAAATTCACGTTTTTTCTTCCCAATGCTTGATGAAATTTCGGTGTTTTCTGACGCAATTCGCATTCTTTTTTCTATTTCAGCTTTGTTAGGCGCAATTCGCATTTTTTCCAGCTTTCATTAAATGGAATTTGCATTTCCTATGTGTTTCTTTGTCATTTTTTTTTTTTTTTAAATCAAAATTTGCATTTTTTTTCTGCAGCTTTTTTACAAAATTCGCATCCTTGCCGTTGTTTTTCATGAAATTTGTGCTTTTTAAATGGCTCTTTGGCAATGCATTTTTCTCTATCATTTGTCCATCCACAGTATTTTCAAGAAATTCATGCTTTTGTGCAACATCTTTTCAACAAAATTCGCAGTTTGTTTTTTATCCTTTGTCGAAATTTGTGCTTTTTCCATGTTTCTTATAAATTAAATTCACGTTTTTTTTTTTCTCATGTTCCTTTGACGAAATTTGGGATTTGATTTACAATACTTTGATGAAATTCGCCCTTTTTCCAAAAACTTTTTTCAGAATACGTTATTTCTTCACGATCATTTATTTATTTATTTATTTATGCCTAAGTGGGACAAGATCACCAGATCGCTAGGATCCGGTGTAGACCCTATTTGTCCCACCCGGAATGTTCCCCGACATGTGGGGATTCATTACAATAACTTCAACAAAAAAAAAAAAAAAAAAAAAAAAAAACATAAAATACATAATATACAGGCTGTATACAACATCAACACAGTGGTATGCGCGCCGGAGGCCTGCTCCATCGCGACAAGTGGCGCTACGACTGCCAAAAGCTCAACAAAGGCTCTAACGCGACAGCGGGCAGTCTTAGGAGAGAACGGTTAAGTGGTAAGATTGGCCAGGTCCATAAGGAAGTGATAAATTTGTGCCAATTGACGGAGTAGTTTTGGGCGGGTTAAGATATTTGTGAGCCAGGTATCTGGGCGGGAATAAGGGTTCTTAAGGTGCCAGGCCTCTGTGAGTGTGCAGAAGAAATAGTAGTGGTCTGGAGACCCTATGGCCCCACACTCACAGAGGTCCGTATCTGAGCGTTTAAAATAATTTAGGTATGTTCTGAATGGACCATGGCCGGAGAGGAATGCTGATGTGGGAGGGGAGAAAGCTAAGAGATTGTATGAGACTTTTGGGATAAGGGAATAGGTGTGCCTGCCTTTGCTTGAGGCATCCCAGTAGAGTTGCCAGTCAGAAAGAATGTTTCTTTTGAGGAAGTGGCGAACATGAGACGTCAAAATTCACTTCTTTTTCACGGCCTATGATCGAAATTTGCATTTTACCGCTGCCCTTCAACGAAATTCGTTTTTCCTGCACGGCCCTTTGGCTTAATATGTGTTTTATTCACAATGTTTTTCGTTACTTTTTTGATGAGATTCTTGGTTTTTTTTGTGGCACTTTTGACGAAAATTATGTTTTTTTCTGCAATTCTTTCTTGAAATTTAATTTTTCTTGCGACTTTTAGACAAAATGAGGACATTTACTTTTTTTCACTTTATTTTTTTTTTTTTTTTTTTACTAAACTTGTGTTTTTCCGGGGCCTTTTGATGAAATTCACTTTTTACTGCGGCCCTTTGTCGAAATTTGTGTTTTTTTGCAGCCTTTTTGATGGAATACATGTTTTAGACTGAGGCTTCTTGAATAAATTTTATTGCTTTCTGCAGACCTTTGACATAATTCGTGTTTTTTCAATTTGATTTATATGCAATTTGCATTTTTTCAGCTTTCATTAGACAAAATTTGCGGTTCTTTGAAAAAATTCAGATTTTTTTTTTTTTTTTTTTTGTCAAAATTTGTGTTTTTTTCTGCAGTTTTTTCAGAAAATTTGCATTTTTCCATGGCTTTTTTACGAAATTTGTGCTTTTTAATCAGCTCTTTGACGAAACATGCGGTTTTTTCCTGATCATTTGTCATTCTGCATTTGGAGCATTTGAAAAAAATTTGTGTTTTTTCAAGCAGCTTTTCGACGAAACTTGTGTTTTGTTTTTTATCCTTTGTTGAAATTTGTGCATTTTCTGTATTTTTTATACTTAAATTTGCGGGGGGTGTTTTCGTGTCCCTTTCACAAAATTTGCATTTTATTGTAATTTTTTTTTTTTTTTTTTTTTTTTTTTTTTTTACGATCTTGTGACAAAATTCATGTTTTTTCTGTAATTCTTGGACTAAATTTGCAATATTTATGTGTCCAAATTTTCAGATTGATCAATTCCTTTAGAAAATTTTGTCACCGAATGCCTGAGCTTTTCAGAAAATTTGGGGCAGAATTGTCCCTAATATACAGTGCATATTATTCTGAGATTGATTTTGTGAAGGTCGTCATACGAATCTTTTTATCTGTAATAACATTTTTTATTCACGAAATTATGAAATTCATTCTTAAAAGTGAAATCAATTGTGTATGTTTCTGCAAAATTTGCCCAGGTGGTTAAAATTTCGCCAGATCGGACATATTCCGCATCCCTGGGTGTTTGCTGAAAAAAAAGCAACTGTAAACCTCCGATTTTTTTTAATGTATGGAAACAAAGAGGATTAATTAAAATGACTGTTTATTTCTATTTAAATCTTAGTAATTTTTATTTTTTAAAAATGAAACTTCTGAAAAGTGGTCACTTTTCACTGGTCCTACGGGTGACCCTTATTTAAAGATTACACTGTATTTAATAAATGAATTTTTAAAAATCATTAAATTAAAATAATTTACATCTTGCTTCTAGTACTTTTGAAATATTTATTTCATGAAATAGAATAATATGACATTAATCAGGATTGTTATGTTTAAAACATTTCGTTTTAAACATAACTACTAATTCACTATCCGTGAATTCCTCGAAATTTTGCTTAACAATGATACTGTTTGTAATGACGTCATTTCTTAATATTCGGCACTCTGGTACAATATCCTTGGTGTTTTGATGAATTCATAGTGACTTTGTTTGTACACGCAGACTGTTTTTGTTTTGTTTTTACGTTTTCCATTTCTAATGAATTATCTTCTTTTATACTCCTTTGAAAATGGATGTGAGGGCATCCAAAAGATCTAAGGTAAATAATAATTAAATAATATCTATTTTTACAACACTTTTTAAGTATTTATTTGTATATTTTGAGAGATCTATTTCTCCGTTTTAGGGAATAAATTCGGCAGTTGGTGCACAGAGAACATAATATTGAGTAAAAAATCTGGGCTAAAGGCCTTCTTAATATACTATAAATAATACTTTCTCCCATCATTAGATAATGCTATAATACTTTATAGATATTTGTTTAGTAGTTAAAAAAGATTTTTTATTGTTTTTTTTTTCTTTCTTTCTTTATTAAAATTATAATGACTTCAGTTTAAAATATTCATATATAAAAAAATTCAACATTAATTTAAATTTCTTTTAATAGTATTTCCTTTTTAATAATTCATTTATGAAAATAAACTGAAATGAAAAAAAATATGTATATACTTTCAGTTCCTTTTAAATTCTAATTGTTTAAATTTGCTTTTCTGTCCTCAGAGTTATAAAAGTATGCTACCTACCAACCAATCTATTTTGATTTTCAGTTTGAATATGTTCTCAAAATAATAATAATTTAATAATAAAAAATGGACATGTTTAAAAAATATTTATTTCTTAACTAATTTTTTACGTACTTCATATTTTTTTACACATTTATTACATATTTTTTACATATTTCATTATGCTTTAGAGGAGAATCACTTGCAATTGATGAGACTGTAAAAGGCATGAACCTTGCTGCCAAATTATGTCCTGAACTAATTCCAATAATTATAAATTATAAAGCTAAGTCAGCTCCATTCTATGATTATATGTTTGATGCAGTTGCCAATCATTAATTTGCCATTGGAGAATCAAATAAAGTGGAAATAACATTTATTGTGGTGGTTAAGCCTTGAAAAACACATTGATAAAAATGCCATGAACAGTTACATACAGCTGTATGTTCTACTGCTGGATTAGAAAGAGTTTTCTCTACTTTTGGTTTTGTGCAAAGCAAAACCAGAAATCGTTTGGGTGTTGATAAGGCTGTTGTAAGGGTATTGACAAACTTGTTACCATTTTTAAAGAACTGAACAATTAAATGTTTTAGTTTAGAATAAAAATAAAATTGCTAATTAATGTTTAATATTTGTTATATAATTTTTTTCTTCCTTACTGCCATTTGAAAATATTTTCATTCTTTATATTTAATAATTTTTGTTCACTTTAATCAAAATTGTGCTGTGTGAGAAAAAAAAATGTTTTAAACGTTTAAAACATGTTTTAAACAAAAAAAAACATGTTTATTTTTTTTAATAAAAAACATGTTTTTTTCCAACCCTGACATTAATACTAATGTACTTCTTAAAACTGTTTATTTTCAGCATCCCAGACTTACTGTATGCTGCTAACTAAATCAGATGTGATGCAAGTTTTTGTTTACTGTGATAAATATTCATGTACATTCGTTTCAATCACAACTTCTGCAAAGTTGGTTGAAGACATTGAAAATAACTTAAAAACCTTCAAAATAAAATCTCCATATTATAATCCAGATATAGAATGTAAGTATATTTCTTTTTAATACTGTAAGTATTTTAATTTGTGTTTCTATGTTTATAATCATTAGAATTTATATTTTAAAATTAGAAGAAGTTCTTACTTTCAAAGTGACTCCAAAAATGGAGTTTTTGAGTTTTATTATGAATAAGTTCTATGAGTTACAAAAATGAGTTTTATTAAAATATATTTTTATTAATCTGAATTGCTGAAACTAAGACATTAAAAAGTAAAAAATAAAAAATGATATCCAGTAGTAAAAAACGTTTATATTGCCAGTACATTTGTATAAAACCAAAAACTTTCCATGCATATAAATATTGAGTAAAAAAAATTCTGTTAATGAATATAATGCTTTATAAAATTATGTGCTATATTATTTTCATGATTTGAATTGAAAAACATAGTTGAAAATAATTGCTATTTAAATTAAAAATTAATTGAAGGACAATAATTTTAATTAAAAAATAACAAAATAAAAATCTGTGATAACAAAGGATGAATTAGTTTCAGTTATTTTGCCAATGCATTTAAATAAGCTCAATTGTTAAGATTGTGATCTCTTTGCACAAAATGTCAGTCATGCTTATAACACTACAAAATTATTCGTTTCAACTGCCATCACCAGGCTATAAAGTTGCTTCAGCTGCCAATGGATAATGGATAGGTGACAAGTTTTAGTCTGCAGAAAATACAAATAAAAGGGTTTATGATGTAACAATAGTGTTTTGAAAATTTAAGCTTTGAATTGTGGTCAAACAGTATATAAGTTGTACATAAAATTGGGGAATATTTTAAATTTTCGGTATTAAAAATGTTATAAAACCAGCAAATGTGTTTTCCTTTTCTTTTTTCCGCTAAGTTCCAAATTTTACAGAAATTTTTCACCACACAGTATTCATTCATGCGTCAATATTGTGTATATCTGATTGTCAGTAAGTTTAATATTTCTGGTAGGCTTTTAATTTAATTTTTTTTTTTTTTATAAATGATGAAATTATGAAAGACAATCATGTGCTATTTAATCTAGTAGTTTTAGTAAATTCAGTCTCTAGTTCTAGTAAAAGCAATTCTAATAATTACATTTCTAAGTTTGAAAAAAGTATATGATGTTCCTAGATGTATTTTGTTGGTACCTATGCTAATGCAGCTTTTTGGATAAATCCATTAATATTTGATTGTAAAGGCATAAGCAAGAGACAAAGGTATAGTGAGTTCTTTAGCTAACTATCTTTTCATAGATCCATGATTTGGTGATTGTTAAAATAGGAAATAATCATTTTATTGTATGAGTGTAAAGAAAATTAAAACTCATCAAATTTAATCATAACTGAAAAATTAGAATAGGAAATATAATAGATTCTTCACTTCTCCATATTAGATGTTCTGTACTTGTAGAGTTTACAGTCACGGCAGGAAAAATTGTCTTTTCAAGGACGAATGTTCCCCTTTTGTTGGTCACTCCTTGGCCCCTATCTTAGGTTAATAACTATGGTAACAGCCACGTGACCGACTGACCGTACTTCTTTTTTTCACACCATTTGAGAGATCCAGTTGATGATTAAATAATGTTGTAACTCATACTCTTGCATGGGTAAATTTTTTTGCAGAAGTGCCATGGAAAAAAACGGGATGAGGGACTAACGTCCTCTAATACCATGACAACAAAGTTAAAATGAAAAGAAAGCACTTGTCCTTGAAATGCCGATTTTTTCTGCCGTGACTATAGTAAGGTCTTCTATAGTTAGGGTACCACCTCAACAGCCTTTCTTAGTCAGGATATACAAACAGCATACATTTATCTTATAGATGTCTATCACTTCACATGACTGCTGCAGATGAATTGACATGAAGCCACTTTAGTTACTCATGCATTAAGCACACCATTCATCCTAAACCTCTCTTTGATGTACTTTATTGAATGAATATTTCTGTAAATTTTGCTGGTGAGGACTTTTCCATTATTTTAATCAAGTTAGACTGTCTTCCAAAGGTTCAACTTATTTATACAATCCTATTACCCACAAATCAGATAATCAGTTGTAATGAGTCTTATATGGCTGTTTATTTTATTGAATTACTTTTGTCTATTAAAAAATTGAATTAATGTTTGATGTATTTAGTTTTTCATTTATAAAAGAATTTTTTTTTCTAACAGACTTTGTTTCCAGATGTATGAATTTATTTATGCAATAAATGCTATTTAATTGATTCATGTTTGTGTGCCAAAATTTGTTTAATTAAAACAACTGATTCTTGTGTGCAGAAAATAACATATAATAATAATGAAATAACATTGAGATTTTCATTTTATTTTCAATCATTTAATTTTAAAAACTAGTTGCTTTGACAAACAGGTATTTATTTATTATCTTTTTTCTGTTTATTAAAAACCTTAAAAGTTCAACTTTAATTGGGTTTATATAATGTTTTGAAATTTATAGGTAAATCCACAATCTAGAGTTTTTAATTGTAATTAAATACAGTTAAATTTGAAGGAGAGTAAAAAAAAAAAAAAAAATAAATAAATAAAAAAAAATAAGGGTGTTTAGCTGTCATTTTGGTAAGATTTTAAATATACATATGTTAACAGATAAAATATGAAATTATATATATATATAAATATTTTGTCAACTAAAAAAGAAAGAGACATCTTTTAAAAACTGTACACAGAAAAAAAAATAGAAATAAAAATAAAAATTTTAACAAAAGAGTTATCTAAAAATTTTATTCATTCTATTCCTACAGGTTTAACATTAGTGAGAAGAATCAAAATCTGGCTGACCAACATACTTAAGAGAAAACCTATTCTATGGTTATCCATGATCTAAAAATTCAATTTTATTAACAAGAGTTCTAGGCTCAAGCTGTATTATTTTCATTTAACATTGGAATGGTAGCATACTAAAATGATATGCACTTGCATCATAGATGAAACATGATAAATTCAAACCAGCTAAATCCTATGGCTAAGGAATTCAATTATAAAACATAAAAAAAAAATTATTTATAGTATTAATTTATTTATTAAAAAAAAAAAAAAAAAATCTTTTTTTACTTAAATTTTTGAACCTGGATAAGTAAGAAAATAAGGGAAGATCTATTCAATCACAATTGAAAAGCTTTCTCGTTTATCTGGTTATCTTAATTATTCAGAATGGAAAAGTTCTTGTTTTACTAATAAAAATTCTCGAATAATTCATGCTATACTTCTTTCATTTAACACCAGAATAAATACTAATAACATACATAAATTATATGTACTGCTGCCATAAGTGAAACATCATAAATTCAAACATACTAGTATTTTATTTTTATTTAACGAGGTACAATTTTAAAATGTACAATATATATATATATATTAAATGTTAAAGATCAATTTTAAATAATCAGTAACTTAAATCTTTTTATCAATTTTCAAAAGATAGTGTTTCATCTTAATTTCATAAATTTTGTCAAGCAAGTTCTTTTTCTTTTGTTTTGCTAGCATTTTAAAATTTTGTGTAATATTTTCATAGCTCTTTTTCATTTTCACGCTTTGTAAATTTTGTCATTTTGTAACTGGTATGGCTTAAACAAAGTATGATATTTTATTTTTACATAACTTTTCGTAATTTAAAAGCATGTATGGCATTTTTCATTTTTTTTTTTTTTTTGGTTTTTTTTTTAATTCTTGCACTAAAAAAAATTGTGTCATCAAAGCTTAGTACAAATACTCAAAGTGATATCTGCCTACCGATATCCAAAGTACACTGTAGAAAATTAACATTTTAAAATTATTTCAAGATTAATTTTCTCATTTAAAAATATTTTCTTTCATGAAAATAACTATAAATCTTAAATGTTCTCCCATGATATTTTTTTTTTTTTTTTTGTAATTTTCATGCATCTTTAATATAATAAATTTGTTATTTAAACACTTGAAAAAATCTGTAAGAGTTACAATTCTAATTCTTTTGAAATTTTAAGTTGAGTTGACAATATATTTTTCTGTAGCAGGTCAGATTGACTGTCAGTCATGCATCTTTAAAACAGGGATGTAAGACCTGCGCCAGACTGCGCCGAAACTGCTTTTCTGTGCCAAACTGCTACAAAACAGCTATTTTTTTCAATTTTGCACCAAACCTGCGCCAAAAGGCACTTACAAGGAAGGTCTCCATACGGGCATACTCAGAAAAATCTGAAAAAATTACAGAATGTTCTTCTCATATAGTTATATATGTTTATAAAAAAAATTCCGGCGGAACCTCCTTATAACGTCCGTAAAAAAATAATAAAAATTTCGTTTATTTGGCGATTTATCTCCGGTTGGCAAAAAAACGAAATTTTGAAAAATACGCTTTTACGCTTCAAATACTTTTTAAAGAAAAAACTTTCTATGTTCAATTTATTTAAATAAGTTTAGTTTAAGTAATTTTAGTTTTGCATTTTTACTTTACTTTAAGTGTAATTTTGTCATATATGTTTATATGTACTTATAAAAAAATGAAATTAACATATTTTATCATTTAAAACACAATTTAAATTGATTAAAATTGTTCCAAATTGAAAAATACACTGTTAAAAATCTGCTGCATCTTATTGCAACGCACTCTCTTGCTTGTATAGAAAACGGTTACTTGGCCGTGAAATGGAGCTTTCTCATTGGTTGGAATAGAGATATTATATACAAGCGGTGGAGTGCGTTGCAACAAAATGCAGAAGATTTTTAACAGTGTATGACACGGTGAATTCACCGTGCTATGGAGCATTCTTATTGGTCAGAAGAGAACTATTCTATAAAAGTAAAGGAGTGACGTTGCAGTAAATGCTGCAGATTTTTAAGAGTGAAGTCAATTAAAATCAATTTTCAGATTCGTTAAAATCGTCTGCTTTTGCCGAGGAAATGCACTGCTCGCCAAATCCCGCGTTGCTTTCAGCTTTTCACGCCAATTATTCCAAACTATTTTATTTTTTTTCATATCTAATAATGTAATTCCGCCGCCAATTTTCACTGATCCTTTATTACCTACATGAGTAGTTTAATTCGTATTTTTTTCAAAAAATTCTGAGTATGCCCCCAATGGAGACCTTCCTTGTTAGTGCCAAAATGAAGTTTAGCGTGATTTCGTTGATCCAGGAAACAACAACAAATAACTTTTTATAAGCTGTTAATTTCAACAAAAAACAAAGAAACATTCATAAAAATCTCGAAAAATGCACAAATTTCATATAAAATTTTCAAAAAATATGCGAATTCGGTCACTAAAAACACGCAATGTTTTGCGGAGTTTTATCGTGGCTCCGCAAACGACTGCAAGTTGTTTTTTCTTCGAGTCAACCTACATTCATTTTCATCGCAGAGTTCGGAGAGGGACGTCATATGACGTACAACGCGCGCGTTGGGGTGACGAATGAGAGCTGCCGTAATATGTTTATTCCCAACCAATGGGAGTTGGCCTCTTATGTATTGTACATATTGTCTGTAAATTAAAGTGGTGATTATTTCTCTGCTCGACGAATCCTGTTGATAGACGGCAAAACTGAAAGCAGAATGAAAGCACGTACGAAGATCAGCTACATGTTTGTTAAACAATTACAAAATAAAAAAGTAGAATTTTGTAAAAAAAATTGCTATTTCGTTAAAAAATGAACAAAACACAGTCAAAGGGAAACAGTATTGAATTCAGACACTTTTCTCCAAGAGGGACTTCTGTAGCTCCGGGGGGGGGGGGGGGGGCATAATAGAGGAGGAAATTGTACTTTCTGACCATTGAAAACCCAAAATTTCCGGGGGGAGTATTTCCTTGCTCCTGGGGATCTCCTCCCCCCCGGGCCACCACCTGAATTCAACACAAAAGGAAAAAACAGTAAATCTCGGGGAAAATGCTCGAGTTTCGGCAAAAAAACACACTCTTTTGTCTAAGCATTTCAAAAAACATACGTGAATTTTGCCAAAGGATCTCGAAAAAATAAAACGTGAATTTTGTCAAAGGTTCGCTAATTTCGTCATTCAAATTTCACCAATAGATCGTGAAAAACACTCGAATTTCATTAATAGATCATGAAAAATTTGTTTATAGATCGCGAAAAACATGCAAATTTTATCGAAAAATCACGAAAAAAACTAATTTCATCGCAGTGGTGATTCTCGTCCAAAATTTCCGAAATTTTAAAATTCGGTTGATCGTCGAAAAAAGCGCACATTTCTTCAATATTTCGTGGAAAAATAAAGATTTCATCAATGTTTTTGTCAACGAACTTACTCAAAAGATCGCTGAAAAACGCGAATTTCCTCTGCGAATCGCGGAAAAAACGGCAATTTCACCAAACATCGCAGATAAAATGCTAATTTCGTCTGAAGATCGCGGGAAAACGTCGATTTTATCTGAAGATTGGGGGGGGGGGGGTAACTCGTGGTATTCACTGTGCACAAAAAAAAACGCGAAATTCCTGTGCGGATCGCGGAAAAAACGGCAATTTCACCAAACATCGCAGATAAAACGCTGATTTCGTATGAAGACCCCGGGAAAACGCCGATTTCGTTAAAAGATCGCGGAAAAAAACGTCGTTTTCGATAAAAGATCGCTTAAAAAAAATTTGTCAAAAGATCATTGAAAAAAAACGCCGATTTCATCAAAAGATCGCGGGGATAAAACGCCGTTTTTGAGAAAAAATCGCGTAAAAATGCAAATTTTGTTTAAAGATCGTCGAAAAAAACGCCGATTTCATAAAAAAAATAAAAACATGGGAAAACGCCGTTTTCGTCAAAAGATTGCAATAAATCGCCGATTTTGCTAAAATATTGCAGATAAATCACTGATTTTGTCTGAAAATCGCAGAAAAAGGCAGATTTCGCCTGAAGATCTTGGGTAGGGCTTAACTCGCGAACCGATTTTGTTAAAAGATTGCGGAAAAAAACGTCGTTTTCGATTAAAGATCACTTAAAAATTTTTGTCTAAAGATCATTGAAAAAAAAAAACGCCGATTTCGTCAAAAGATCGCGGGGGTAAAACGCCGTTTTTGATAAAAAATCGCGTAAACATGCAAATTTTGTTTAAAGATCATCGGAAAAACGCCGATTTCGTAAAAAAAAACAAACACGGGAAAACGCCGTTTTCGTCAAAAGATTGCAATAAATCGCCGATTTTGCTAAAATATTGCAGAAAAATCACTGATTTTGTCTGAAAATCGCGGGAAAAGGCAGATTTCGCCTGAAGATCTTGGGTAGGGGCTAACTCGCGAAATTCGCGAGGGTAACTCGCGAACCGATTTTGTTAAAAGATTGCGGAAAAAAACGTCATTTTCGATTAAAGATCACTTAAAAAATTTTGTCTAAAGATCATTGAAAAAAAAAAACGCCGATTTCGTCAAAAGATTGCGGGGGTAAAACGCCGTTTTTGATAAAAAATCGCGTAAACATGCAAATTTTGTTTAAAGATCATCGGAAAAACGCCGATTTCGTAAAAAAAAAAAAAAAAAACGGGAAAACGCCGTTTTCGTCAAAAGATTGCAATAGATCGCCGATTTTGCTAAAATATTGCAGAAAAATCACTGATTTTGTCTGAAAATCGCGGGAAAAGGCAGATTTCGCCTGAAGATCTTGGGTAGGGGCTAACTCGCGAAATTCGCGAGGGTAACTCGCGAACCGATTTTGTTAAAAGATTGCGGGAAAAAACGTCATTTTCGATTAAAGATCACTTAAAAAATTTTGTCTAAAGATCATTGAAAAAAAAAAACGCCGATTTCGTCAAAAGATCGCGGGGGTAAAACGCCGTTTTTGATAAAAAATCGCGTAAACATGCAAATTTTGTTTAAAGATCATCGGAAAAACGCCGATTTCGTAAAAAAAAAAAAAACACGGGAAAACGCCGTTTTCGTCAAAAGATTGCAATAAATCGCCGATTTTGCTAAAATATTGCAGAAAAATCGCGGAAAAAGGCAGATTTCGCCTGAAGATCGAGGGTAGGGGGTAACTCGCGAAATCCCCCCCCCCCCCCCCCCCCCCGATTTCCGAAAATGCGATGTGAATATCCGAAAGAAAATTTTTCACCAAGAATAATCCCTGTTTTATCAAAGGATCGCGAGAAAAACGTGAGTTTTTCTAAAAAATCGTAATATCATGAAAAAAAGAGTGAACAAAACATTAATTTCAGGAAAAGATAGCGAAAAACCTAAATTTTTTAAAGGATCCCGAAAAACAAGCATATTTCGTCAAAAGATCACAAAAAAACACGATAAACACACAAATTTTAATCGAAAAATCCGGAAGAGTACTTGAATTTCGTCAATATATAGCGTAAAACACTCAAATTTCATCAATAGATCGCGAAAAACATGCAAATTTTATCAAAAAATCAGGAAAAACACTCGAGTTTCATCAAAAGATCGCGAGAAAAACGTGAGTTTTGCTAAAGAATCGTTAATATCATAAAAAAAGAGAATAAAACACAGTCAAAAGATAGTGAAAAAACGTTCATTTCTGTAAAAGATGGCGAAAAAAAGCACAAATTTCTGTAAAGGATTCTGAAAAACAAGCGTATTTCGCCCAAAAATCACAAACCTGCGAATTTTGTCAAAGGATATCTAACTTTGTCATAAAAAACAAAATACGGTCAAAAAATCGTGAAAAAAAAAAAAAAAAAAAAAAAACATTAATTTTTTTAAAAATCATGTGAAAAAAAAAAGAAAGAAAGAAAGTTACACCTAAAGGATTGTAAATTTCATCAAAAGATCTCAGAAAATGTGCAAATTTCATCAAAAGGTTGTAGAAAAAACCTACAAATCTATTTAAAAAACGAACAAACAAGGTCAAAAGATTATAAAAAAGCGTGAATTATGTTAAAAGATCGCGAAAAACCGCAAATTTCATCAAAAGGTCTGAAATGTGTGGAGGAATTTAATCTGAGTATTTATTCTTTCAAATATAAAAATATTTTTCAAGATAGCAATTATTGTAATTGTCAAGAGTTTATTAGCAATGGAATATTTTTGCTGCTACAAAATCCGATATTTACTGCTACAAAATCAGATTTTTGCTGCTACAGAAATAGATTTTACTGCTCCAAAATTCGATTTTTGCTGCTCCAAAGCTGCTACAAAATGGCTTAAGTGCACTTTCATCCCTGTAAAATAATAAATTTGTTATTTAAACACTTGAAAAAATCTGTAAGAGTTACAATTCTAATTCTTTTGAAATTTCAAGTTGAGTTGACAATATATTTTTCTGTTGCAGGTCAGATTGACTGTCAGTGTTTCGGGTCACGGTCAAATTGTGTTCTGACCTATAAGGGTTAAGTTTGGGTTGACAAAATTTTTCAAAATAGTGTCCAAAATATTTTTTCAGGTTAAAAATCTATGTGCAATAAGACCTCCATGATGCACACTCCCAAAAAGCAGACACCTTAATTTAGCTAACACTTCAGAATTAAAGATTATTCACACATTAATGCTGCTGAATAGTGGATACTGGATACCTCCAATCTTCATATAAATGACATATATGTGTATAAGCTATTATAAATACAATATCTTACTTTTTTGTGTGCCTCAACAAAATATTGAAAATGTTTTCGATATTCTGAGACAAGAAAAAGTGATTAGAAAGAATAATCTATGATCACATTTCTTATATACATTTCGTTTTGCATGCAGTAAATTGAATATATGTTCATTCATATTCAAATACATATTTATTTCCATCTGAAAAATAGCTCAATTTTTTTGTGAAAATCCCAAGAACTAAAGTTGCAAAATTCTAAACATGATCTGCTAGATATAATTTAGGTTAATTCTGACCCACAGATCAATTAGTCATCCCAATCAGTGCTGTGTGAAAGAGGGGAGGGGGACAAAGGGGGTGTTTACCTCAGGCACAGAAATTTAGGGGATGCCAAATTTATACTACCAATCTATGATAGAAATTGGGAGATAAAAGGCAGGTGTCAAATGACGACTACTGTAAAAATCTTAGGCATCAAATTAGATTTTTAGTTGCAGTTTCTAAAATTCATATTAATATTATTGTAATACTGTATATAATTTAGGGATGATTCTGTGTAAAAAAAATTTTTGAAATACACATCAAATTTTCTGAAAGGTTACAACAGAGACGGGAGAAAAATCCATTCCCAGTATCTTTTTTTATTTTTATTTGGGGGGGGGGTGGAATTGTGCTCCTTAAACAAAATTTCTGCTTTTTTCGCTATCTTTTGACGAAATTGGCCGTTTTTTTTTCACGATCTTTGGACGAAACTTGCCGTTTTTTCGCGATCTTTTGACGAAATTTGTAATTTTTTTGGAATTTTGTGACGAAACTTGCTGGGTTTTTTTCGCGATCTTTTGATGAAACTTGCCATTTTTCGTCATCTTTTGATAAACTTTGCTGTGTTTTTTCACGATCTTTTGACAAATTTTGCCGTGTTTTCAGAGCCCGATCAAGCTGAAGTTGGGCCCAGGGCCTGTTAAAAAGTTGGGCCCCTTACCTACCCATTTTTGGCGACACTTTCAGAAAAAAAGGAGGTTTATTTGATGAGTTGACAAAATTGTTTGGGTGAAAAGTGCCTAGGTTAAAAGCTTCTAAAAATTTTACTGAGCCATTCTGAATATTTAAATTTAACATTTTATATTTTATAAAACAATATTATTTGAAAAGTATTTAATTAAGGGAAAAAACATCAGCCATATAATTTGTAGGCCCTTGAAATTGGTGGGCCCAGGGCCGAGGCCCCGGAGGCCCGTGTATTAATCAGGCCCTGCGTGTTTTTTCAAGATCTTTTGATGAAACTTGCCATTTTTCGTCATCTTTTGATAAACTTTGCTGTGTTTTTTCGCGATCTTTTGACAAATTTTGCCGTGTTTTTTTCAAGATCTTTTGACAAAACTTGCCGTTTTTTCAAGATCTTTTGACTGAAGTTGCCGTTTTTTTTAATCTATTGACAAACTTTTCCATGTTTTTTTTATCTTTTCCGTGTTGACGATATTTGCTGTGTTTTTCCGCAGTCTTTTGACGAAATTTGTCGTTTTCGCGATTTGTAGACGAAATTTACCGTTTTTCCACAATTTTTTTTTTTTTTTTTTGTGGACCCTCTGTCGAAATCTGGATTTTTTGCACGATCCCTTGAAAAAATTGACAATTTTTTTTGAACGATTGACTAAATTGATTTTATTCGGTGACCATTTCTCGAAATTTGCGATATATATTATGTCCGAATATTTGGATTTATGATAGATTTTTTATAATTTTAGAAAATGATTACCTTAATTTTTTGGAAAATACGGACCGTAATCATCTTTGATAGTACTTTTTTGAAAAGCACAAATACTTTTTTTGTATTTAAAATTATAGAAATTAGTCTCTACGATTATAATAATTGAAGCAACTTTAAAACTCGTGTAAAGCTTTTTTAATTATTGCTATATTTAGAAATTAATAGAAAAATGCAATTAATCTGTAAAACAAAATTAAAACTTGGCAACTTCTTACCAATACTAAAACAAAATTTTATCCAGCATTGGTAATTACAGTTGAATTTAGTAAAAAGAAACTACCCTATTTTTGGGTGTATAGCTCGCGGCTTATACAAGAAAAAACCTTCCAAAAAGCCGCTGCGGGTTATACAAAGATTTTTTTTTTTTTAAATTGGAAATCGTGATATTTTTTCTACAACTTTTAAACCTCAAAAAATTTGAAAAAACATCAAAATTTGTAAATTTTTTTTGCTATGTCGCGAAATTTAGAGAGTTCTTCCATGTTTGTAAAGGCTTTTTTTTACTGCTTAAATACAGTTATTTCTGGGTTTGGAAGAACTGTCGCAACTATCGCCAAGTATTGCACCAATAGATCTATAATAGCTATCGTATATACTCTCGTATAAGTCGTGAAATTTTAGGCAAAAAAAAGAACTTCTAAGTGGGGGGGGGTCGACTTATATGCGAGACCTTAAAAAAAAGTCTATAAATCAAATATCAGAAAATAATTTGCTAGTGAATCGGTGCTGCAGCACCCCATTGTGTTTGTAGAGTACAAAATCCAAAATCTGGAACCCTTCCAACCTCGACGATTCTGAATTTAAGATCATTTAAGATTTAGTTTATTTTTCAAAAAAATTAATCTACCCTACCCAGTTGCAAAGAACAAAACAAAAAGTGCGTGATTTATGTCATTTCTAAACGATTCAGATCTGTCGTTCTTTCCGAAACAATTCCAAGGAATCGTTCCTTTACAGAGTCGTTTCATTTCAGAATGAATTCAAGGAATTTAACTTTTCCGGCTTCGTTTCATTTCAGATAGAGTCCGAGGAATCGTTTCTTTTCGGAGTTGGTCTCCTACCCTGTTTCAAAGAACAAAAAAAAAGTGTGTGATTTATGTCATTTCGGAACGATTCAGAGCAGTCGGTCTTTTTTTAAAAGATTCCGAGAAATCGCTCCTTTACAGAGAATTTCATTTCGGAATGAGTTCAAGGAATCGAACTTTTCCGAAGTCGTTTCATTTCAGATAGAGTCCGTTGGAATCTTATCTTTTCGGAGTTGGTACCTTACCCTGTTGCAAAGAACAAAAAAGTGCGTGATTTATGTCATTTTGGAACGATTCAGAGCAGTCGGTCTTTTTCGAAACGATTCCGAGGAATCGTTCTTTTACAGAGTTGTTTCATTTCGAAACGAGTTCAAGGAATCAAACTTTTCCGGATTCGTTTCATTTTAGATCATTGTTTCAGATAGAGTATGAGGAATCGTTCCTTTTCAGAGTCGATGCATTTAGGACCGATTCCGAGGATTCGTCCTTTTTGGGAACCAATGACCTAAGATACGTATACATTTTATGTCCAAAATTTTAAATTTATCACCGATTTTTTTTTTTTTTTTTTTTTTTTTGGAAAAACTCAGAAAAAATATCACGCTTGTCTAAAAAAAAAAATGCACGTAAATGCCGCATCGCTTAAAATGTTACCTTAAAACACATAAATGTTGCGGCGTTTCTTCCGAAAATTACGGTACTGATAATCTTAATTTTTTAGCCGAATTACTGTAGGTATTTTGCATCATGAAAAAATTTGGTAAATTTGTGTTTCAAATTATGACTAATGGCTTCTAATTTCGAACCCTGATCGAAATATACGTTCGTAAATGGTGTATAGCCCGCGGACTATACACCGATGCATCTCCGCAGGTTATACACGAACTTTTTTTACTGCACTGCTCGATTTAGGGGTGCGGGCTATACACCCGAAAATACGGTAATAATAATAATAATAAAATAATGCATCTACATTTGAATCAAGAGGTGATTCTGAATAAAAAAAATTCCAAAATTCACAGAAGATTTTTTGAAAGGTTATAGCAGAGGGGAAAGGGCTGGGAATAGCCCCCCCCCTCGTTAATTATGCGTTTTTTTCGCAATCCTTTTGCAAAAATTGTGGGGTTTTTTGCGATTCCTTGAAGAAATTTGTGTTTTTTCGCAAACCTTTGATGGAATTAATGGATTTTATTGTGTTTCTATGACAATATTCTTATTTTTTTCTGTAATTCTTTGGCAAAATTCATGTTTTTTTAAAGATTCTTTGACGAAATTAACATTTCTGTCCCCGACTCTTTGACGGAATTTGCATTTTTCAGCGATTCTTTGACGAGATTAGCATTCCTTTTTTTTTTTTTTTTTTGCTATTGTATAAGAATTTTTTTTGTTTTTATGCTATTTTTTGAAAAAAATTAGCTTTTTTTTGCAGAAATTGGCGATTTTTGTATGAGAATGATTGATGAAATTGATTTTTTCGCGACTATTTGTCAAAATTCACGATGTTTTTTAATTCTGAATTTTCAGTCTAGACTGTTTTTTTTTTTTTTTTTTTTTGAATCGAATATTAATAAACATTTTTTTAAAAACTAGGCATCAAATTTGACGATTGAGAATAATTTTGTAGTCGTCAAATTCAATTCTTTAGTTGCATTTGACAACTAATGACCACTAATTTTGAACACTGCTACCAATGTCATTTTTGGCCTCTCACAAAAAAAAATTTGGAGCCAAATTCTAACTTTGCTCAGGGTGCAATTTTCTTTTTGCACATCATTGTCTCCTTTATGAAGGTATTCTTAACTTAAAAAATAAAAAAGCTGTATGAATTAAATGAGAAAGAAGAAGAGGAATGCGTGAAATTACATTGCCTGTTTTAAAGGAGCAGATTAGGATTTTTAAATGCCACTATGATGGAAGTAAATTTGTTATTGATTACTGAAATGTCATATCTGAATTCATTCAATTCTAATAAAATTTATAACTATTTCAATTCTTAATTGATTTTATATGTAGATTGTATAATAATAATTAGTGTGCATTTTATTCTTATAGGTGCAAAACAACTGAAAATATCATTTTTGTTACAAAATATTTCTGATGACATTCTGAAATTCTTCTGCAGTGTATATGGTGAGGAGAAAGTTAGAAGTATTCAACCAAAGGATGCTTACAACTTGTTAAAATCCTCCTCAGTCAAAGTAAGTTTATCTATTTGTTTAAATGCATTAAAAAAATATATGCAAGTGTAATAAATTGTATAAAGTCACTTCCTATTATACCTTAGAATGTAGTAGAGTAATTGTTTATTAATTACATAGTAATTTATTTATTACTGTGTAATAAAGAAATACAGAATAAGTACACTATTTTTCTCTGTTTTAATAAAGATTATTTGATTATGGAAAACTGGAAGACATATCACTATTGGTGGCAGTCTTCTGTAATCATATAGTTATTCAATTTTTACCTTCCTTTGATCAGATGATTACTTAGTACTTAAAGCTGTATCCACTGCTGTTGCAACATCTGACTACTTTTATGATTGATTAAATAAGATCAGTTACATGTTTATTAATCAACTTGAATAAAAAAGTAAAAATGACTGCCACATCCCAGACTTTTATGACATCTAAGAGAAAAAATAGGAACCCAAGTAAAATTAGACTAGGGATCTTCAACCTTTCAAGCTTAAGAGCCACTTAAAAAGAATAGCTAAATTAAGTAGCACATGCAAGAAATGTATGCATGTATATTTTGGTTTTCAAGCAAAGGAGGAGAGGAAAGTTCTATAAGCTTTCAGGAATTGAAAAATTCACATTTTCATCTTGATTCATTGGTAAGAGCTGAAAATACTAGCAACACTAAGTTTAACACAATATATATCTATGCATGATGTATAAAACATACACTTCACAGTTATGGTCTATGCTGCATCTCTCTTAGTTATGCTAAAACAGTATAAAGGTGATTCTCCAATAAATGGGTAATTTCACTCATTGATTTACTGAAAAATAAAAATTAAATTTCAGCCAAAATTTTTAATAACTAGATACAGCATAGGTTACTGAGTAATATGCAACATTCCGGCATACACTTTAAGCACTATATATTTTTTAAAAAATATTTTTATAAATTAATTTGGTAATCAATGTCCCTATTGTCCACAAGATAGTTGTTTACTTTATAAATTAGGATTTTAATAAAATTTATTTGAAAAATATGTGTATTTTATTAAAGTGTATCTTTTTATAGTAACAAATATAATGTTTAATATATCATCTGTGATATTTTTAAAGTTTTAATAATATGGGGACAGGAGTGACATTTACATGAACAGAAGTGACATACTTTCAAAACTTTTTGATTTTGAACATTTTAACAATTATAATTTTTTTAACATCTATTATTTTTTTACTATTTTAAAATTTGAATAATCTTTTAGAAAAAAGTAACCAACAATAAGATAATGAGTAAATAAGTGAATTTATTTGAACAAAAGTTTTAGTTACAAAAATGTGTTTAAGTATGAGAAATACTGCTCATTTAAAAATTTATATCATATAATTTGTCTATAGTAAAATTTCTTGAATTAACTGGTTGGAGAGGTGGGGGGGGGGGGGGGGAGGATATCAATAGCACACAAATTATCATTCTTTGGTACATCCTGGATATCTGGTGTATTTGGCCAATAGAATTGGCTTCCATTCCTTAACATAAAGTTTATTTTATGGATGTCATTATTTATTTCTTCAATTAAACCTGTTAAAAACAATGTTGTAATAAGTAATATGAAAAGATAAAATATGTTGATAAAAATTCAAAATAACAATTTAATTTTAAATAAAAATTTAAAACTCACCAGGAAACCAATTTTCATCATACACAACTGCAACCCAAATTCCTACACAAATATGTTCACTTTCAGAATTAGGAGTTGATACTTCAGTATCTTTATAATCATTGAGCATATCCTTAACAGGGAAATAAGTCTACAAATGATGATTCTGAACAGTAATGTTGATATTTTTCATGTGTGTCACATGAAACAGCTTAAATAATGCAGGTGAAGTTTAACATTTTCAAACTTATTCCAAGTAAGCTGATGCAATTTTAATAGGTTTGGAATAGATGGTATCACTGTATCCTTTGGCTTCAAACCATCTATAGCATTAATATCTGCTTCGGAGATTCAGTCCTCAAATAAATAATTTGAAAGGGACAGAAGTGACAGGGACAGTAGTGACAAAATTAAGGAAATTGTTTCTGTGTACATAGTACGTTAGGCTTAGTAAGACTACAATATGATATTTTATACTAAGCAAAAGTATGTTATATCATGACAAAACAATAAATAAATAAAAACAGTAACAAGGACAGTTTAAATAGGGGACAGTAGTGACAAGTAATAAACATATTCTTGCCTTTCCATCTATTTTGTAGCTTGTAACTATTTTTGAAGTCCTTAGAATTGTACCATGTGTTTTTCTGGGCAATTAAGATAACTCCTTCTACTAAATGCACCTATTCACCAGATTTTATCTGGCCACCTGGAGGTCACTTTAGCAGTTTTATAAAAGAGGATAGTAGTGACATAGAAACTAGGGGACAGCGTTTCTCTTTCTCAGAATAAATATAAAACTATTTTTAATTTACAGTAAAAAGACTTTATTATGTACTTCGCAGTATAAATTTTTATTTTGACTTGTAAAATTGTTAAAAATAGTTCATCATTGCATTTAAAATTGTTTCAAAAGATCAGTACATGAGATGAGGGACACCGGACAGAAGTGACAAATTGAATATTCAAAATAATATTGCAGTAAAATTTACAGTTCTTTTCTTGAAAATACTGTTTGAAATTGTAGAAAAACATTACAAAATACATTTCCTTCTATAGTAAAAAAAAAACTAGCCTTAAAAGGAATGACTCCTGGAATGATGCTGATGTGGAAGATTTCCGGAACTAACGAATCCGGATTGTCCACTCCTTCCATGAGTCGAATAGACCAATCAGGAAAGGGCTCCGTCTATGCATCGCCATATGGGTTACCATAAAGAGAGGGAAGGTTACCATCGCCAACAATCGCCAAGTTTGTCGCCAACTTGGCGATATATCGCCAAATTTGGTGACCAAAATTAGTTGTCAAAAGTGACGCCAACTTGGCGATAACTGTAATATTTCGCCAAATTTTTAATTTCTTTATAACATCAGTCGTTTGATACATCATTTGAGAGGTTTGCAACTGCTTATTCATTTAAAGGATGTCTTGTGTGTTATCCCCCATTCTGCTCCCCAGGGGGGACACATTTTTAATTTCTTTACAACACCAGTTGTGTGACACATCATGTGAAAGGTCTGCAACTGCTTATTCATATTATGGATGCATTGTGTGTCTTTCCCCACTCTGCCCCCCAAGGGGGCACATTTTTAATTTCTTTACAACACCAATTGTGTGACACATCATTTGAGAGGTCTGCAACTGCTTATTCATATTATGGATATCTTGTGTGTAACCCCCCCCCCTCTGCCCTCAGAGGGGGCGCATTTTGTAATTTCTTTACAACACCAATTGTGTGACACATCATTTGAAAGGTCTGCAACTGTTTATTCATTTTATGGATGTCTTGTGTGTCATCCCCACTCTGCCCCCCAGGGGGGCACATTTTTAATTTCTTTACAACACCAGTCGTGTGACATCATTTGAGAGTTCTGCAGCTGCTTATTCATATTATGAATGTCTTTTGTGTCGCCTCCCCCTCTGCCCCCCAGGGGGGGCACATTTTTAATTTCTTTAGAACACCAGTCGTGTGACACATCATTTGAAAGGTCTGCAACTGCTTATTCATACCATGGGATATTGGCGAGCGCAGCAAGCAGGGGTAGCCAATAATTTGGAATCGCGAAGCGATGACGCGGGGGGTTGGCGAGCATAGCGAGCAGGGGGGCGGGGCCCCCCTAGTTATGCTCAAAAAAAATAGATGAATGACAAAAAACATCAAATAATCCTAAGGGACAGAAATTACCCACTTATCAGAGAATCATTCATAAATCAATTAGATATTTAGAATTTTGCTATCCTACTCATTTTTTAAAAAAATAAATAATATATTTTATGTAAAGTTTGACTGCATTATGTTCAGGGTTGGGTTTTGACGCCAGAAACTGGTTTTTGACATGACAAGCGTCAAAAACTTGTTTAAACCGTCAAAAATTGGTTTAAACCGTCAAAAACTGGCTTAAACTATCAAAAACATATAATGCGCTTTAAAGCATTTTAAGAACAGTAGGGTAACATTGAATAAGTCAATAATTTAAGTAATTTTTTATTTAGCATTAATTACAGTAATTTAATAATTACAAAAAAGTTAAATTATTTTAATTGCAATTAAACATTTTTGTTTTTTAGAATGTTCAAACAGAAGAAAATGATTTTGTACAGTTAATAATCTGGATCAATTTTACTCCACAGCATCCTATAGTACATAACCAAATTAGCACATTTATTTATACCTAATCGATTTCTGAGTTTAGAGTGTATGAAGCCAAAGTTAGAAAATACTCTCTCAATTAATGCTGGGCTTGATAGCAGAAGCATTGCTACTTGAGCAAGTTTGGAGGCAGGCCAAATTTTTGGATTTGTGACAGATTTCTTTTTTCTTCTTTTTCTCCGGAAATGATAATATACAATACAGTAATAGGGAATTTTTAATATTACATTTAATGTTGTATATGTGCGACAGATATTTAATGGGAAATTTTGCAGATCAGTGTAGCATTTGAGGTTTCTGACGGGGTTTTTGACATGGCGGTTAAAACCATGGTTTAAACCGGATAAAACCGCACACTGTCAAAAACTTGCCAACCTTGATTATGTTTAAAATTTCTATATAGGTTATATTTAATTTTAATTGTTTTGTGTTAATTTATTTTTTCAGAGTTTCAAATCATCTGGACCACTTATGTCACGCTCTCTTGTATATCCATCTGTTGGAGGTATTCAAGTTAAATGTGAAGATATTGCACAGTTAGCACATGGAAAACCTTTAAATGATACCATAATAGAGTTCTATTTGAAGTGAGTTTTTTCCCCACCATTTTTTGTGAAGATGTTTTTATATAAAATTAATTCAATGATTATAAACATAACAAGTTTGTTTCATTGTTGTGACATTTTTAATTTACTTTGTTGTCAATAGAAAGTTTTTAAGACACATAAACTTCCTAGTATTTCTGCAAGTTATATCTCCATTACAATTGTTTTTGTAATAATGCTACTTTCTTCATAGTTTTGTGTACAGAATGTTTTAATTATACAGTAGACTCTCTTAAATCTGCACATAATTTACAAGATGTAAACAATGAAATATTCAGTTCAGATATAGTGACAAAATTTAACTTTTTTAGTTTTATGTAAATTCCATATCTATTTTAATTTGAAATTTTTGTTAATATTACAAAATTCATGTTTTTTTTTTTTTTTTTTTTTTTGTGAAAGAAGAATAAATCTATTTCTGAAAAAAATGAAGATATCGCTGATATCATTGGTAATCACAATCTGCTTATTTATGCAATAAGCTTTTTTGGTTATTAAATCTGGCTGAACCTGAAATAAAACTTCCTTATTTTATGATTTTGATGTGAATTAGTAATTAGGGATGCACCGGATATCCAGCCAATATCCGATATCTGGCATATCCGGCTGATTTTTCAATATCCGAAATATCATCGGATATCCGGATCACAATCACCGGATATCCGACTTTTCTATCGGATATCCGGCCATATATTTAAATATCCGGCAGAATGCAACATAACAAATAGAGATGAATAACAGTAATCATTTGATCCCAAACAATGCCTAAAAACTTTTGTTCATAATGCAAAAGATGAAATATTATAATAACTTCCCTATCAATGAGTAAAAGGTAATTCTCATAAGTTTAAAGAATTGCCAGCTTTCCTACTATTTATATTTAAACTCTGTAATAAATTCAAGAATTTTCGTTTATATCTTTAAGAAATTTGTATCTTTATTTTCAGATTACAAAACAAAATTTGAAGTCAAAATAGCAAAAAAGTCTTTATGAAAAAATGTATAAATAGAAAACCAACATTTAGAAATGCACAAATAATGCATGAAAAGGATTTCAAACAGCTGTTTCGAATCTACTATAGAGATTCTTCATCAGTACAAGACTCAGCATGCTAGAAAAACCTAAACTGAGCAAAGCGACAGAGAAGCGCAGGCTTATTACGGGAGCGAATAATAGTAGATTCGAAATGGCTGTTTGCTACCTTTACATGCATTATTTGTGCTTCTCTAAACATTGGCATTTTGTCTTTCGTCTTTATAAAATTTGAAGTTGTTTATTAAACTATTTTTTTTGTTAATTTTCTTTATTTTAATTTAAACAAAGGGTTAGTTTGTTTTTAAGTTAAACAACTAAACAGACCTATTTCGACGAATTTACATGTTTTAGGGATATCCCAAAAAACATGTTTATTCAAAACTTCTGTCTGTCCCAGTGTTACCATCCTAAGATCATACCATCAAAAAGTGTATGAAGTTATACATAGAAGGAACCAAATATTTTGTGCATGTAGCCAGCAGGTCCATCTTCAATATGGAAACATTTTGCTGTAAGACGGGGCTGTAATCACAATTTTTGTGCCATTTTCATTATTCTACCATCAAACACTGTATAAAGTTATGCATAGAATTGAACCAAATTTCTATGGATATGTTTATGGGCATGGGTATTCTTTCATTTTGAAAATATTTCGGCAGAAGATGGTACTGTAATAATGATTTTCAGCTAAGAGGCTGTCAAATCCTGCGAGCTTATGTGCCTGAGAGATTATGCCTATGCTGGGTGGTCATTGGATAAGTATAAATAGGCAAAACGAGGGGCTATTTCCCCACCCTTAATTTCGATAATGGTTTTTCATCAGCTTTATCAGATTTCATTCAAATTTTAGAGATAAGATCATTCTGATGAGCACACCGCAATAATTTGTTTGGGGAGTTCATTGTTAATCCCCCCACCCTTAATTTCGACCAATGGGTTTCTCATACAAATTTATCAGATTTCATTCAAATTTTAGACATAGGATCATTCTGATGAGGGCACCACCACGATTAGTTTTGGGAGTTCATTGGATAAATATAAAGAGGGGGAATGGGGGAGCTAATCCCCCGCCTTTAATTTAGATAAATGGGTTTTTCATGTAAAATTATCAGATTTCATTCAAATTTTAGACATAGGATCATTTTGATGAGGACACCTCCATGATCAGTTTTGCAAGATCACTGTATAAGTCTAAGAGGGGGAAATGGGAGTTAACTCCCCTCCCCCCTTCTTAATTTAGTTTAATGGGTTTTTCATGCAGAATTTACTGATTTGTTTCAAAATTTGAATATAGGTTCATTGTGATAAGGCACTTCCCTGATTTTTTTGGGAGTTCATTTGATAAGTATTAATGGAGGATCGGTGGGACTAATCCTCTTAATTTAGGTAAAAGCTTTTTCTTGCAGAATTAACTGATTTGATTTAATATTTGGATACAGGTTCATAGTGATAAGATACTTCCCTAAATAGCTGTGGGGTTCTTTTGTTAAACATAAAAGGGATACAGGTGATTACCCAGCCCCCCCCCCCCCCCCCTTAATTTTGATAAATGAGTTTTTATGCAGAATTATCCGATTTGCTCGAAATTTTGGATGTACATTTTTTCTGATAATATCGAATCTCTGAATAGTTTTGGAAGTTTAATGGTTAAGTATGAAGAAGGGGGATAACTCCTCTTAAATTATATAAATGGGTTTTTATGAAGAATTATTCGATTTGCTATGAATTTTGTATATGGATTTTTTAATGTGATAAAGCATATCTCCGGTTAGTTTAGGGAATTCAATGATTAAGTATAAAAAGGGGAAATGGGAGGGAAGCTATCCCCCCCTCTTAATTTGTTTTTCGAACAGCATTAACCCTTGAAAATATGAGGCTGTAATATACAATTAGTATGCGTAGCCTGTGAGTTCAATGCCATCAGTTAAACTGGGCTATATTCTTTTTAATTGTAATTTTCTTTCATAATCCTTTTATAAAGTGAATTGACGGTTCGAGCTGCAATGACAACTTTGTATCTTGCTAAAACTGGCTATTTGCAAACAGCTGATATATAGCAGAATAACAAAAAAATATTGATTTTAATAAATATCATGATCGAGATTAACTCATTCTTAATCTAATTAATTAACTGCAGCAAAAATTCTAGATTAAAATCAAAGTTGGTATAATATTGAACTAACAATATTGAAATAGTATTAATATTTGTAAATATTTTTTGAAAATTGAGATCTATGAAATAGAAGATAGTTTTGGCATTGGTGCATCCAACTAGTTATTTTCGTGACTTCATTATAAATATTTAAAATTAAAAGTTTTTTTTTTTTTTTTTTTGCTTATAAATTTCAAAGTGATTTAACTTAAAATAAAATTAAATGTAGCTTAAGGTAAAAGAGTATTAAATAATAAAAAGATGGAAAAAAAACATCAATTAAACATATGTTGGAGATAACTCTTCAACCATTGGTATATTAGTAAGACATTTTATGTTTACTTTATAAAAAGATGTTCTGTATTTCTTTGTAAAAATATTTTACAATTATCGACACATTAATAAACATGTTAAATTTGTTTAAAAATTATCAGCATTTCATTGTACAAATTATTAAAATTATCAGCAGTTCATTGACAAATAAGCAGAGTATTTAAATGCTTGAAATGCATTTTTTATTCAATATTATTAATATACAAATATAGGGTTTGAATTTCAGGACGGGATGGCAGGATTCATGCCCTAAAAAATATTGTGAATAAAACATTGCTGTTAAAAAAAAAAAAACTTTTCAATTTTTTTTTTTTTTTTTTTTTTTTTTTGTGTGTGTGTGTGAAGTGACGATTGAGTCTCAGGACTGACTGACTATTTTCGTGATATTTTCTGCTATCGATTGACAAATCTCACAGTTAGCTCTTACGACAATTATACAAAATTCATGATTGTTTTTCTGCATTTGACTAAAAAGTTTTGTAATTTTTCTCACAAATTTTTCTTGCTTACTCATCTCACAAAATTTTGCAATTTTTTTTTTTCTCTGGCGACTAACTGGCAAATTTCTCAATTTATTTCTCTCAACTGATCGACAAACATAGCTATTTTATTCTGCGACTAATTGGCAAATTTTCACTTTTTTTTTTTTTTTGGACATTTTGATGAAATTAACAGTTATTTTCCTGTGTCCAGCTGAAAAATTTGTGTTTTGCCTTTGTTATTGGCTGACGAATTTCATGATATTTCTTTGTAACAGATTAACAAATTTCATGAAATTTTACTGTAATTGACTGACGAATTTCGCCATATTTTCCCACTACCTAAGTTCCCTCAAAGTTCAAATTTTTTCAGACCGGTCGACAATTTTTAAAAATTTATTTTTGCCATGGTGGACAAAATCAGCGATATTTTTTCTATGACCGATTTATGTATTTTGCGAATTTTTTTCCTGTGCCGAAGCAAGAAATAACTAAAAAAGCAGTAATGGTCTCTAGAGTCTGAGCTCTATCACATGAGTCTGGAATTAGCACTCAAAAAAATTAGATTAAATCTTGTGTTGCACATTGGAGGAAAAAAAAAAGAAACATGTTTTTTACAATTAATGGTTTAACATTAGATTTTTTTCATTTTTCAAAATTTATCGCACATTTTGTATGGCTTAAAGTCATACCCTTTTTTTTTTTTTTTCTTATTTAAAAGATGGATCTTTTATATAGTGTTTCTGTTTATATTCATTTTTTTCTATATCTGATAATTTGCACCTGCCTATTTTGTAACTTTTCTCCTCTCTTCTGGTGACATTTTGATATACTATTCAAATAAAAATTCTAAATTTAAAGAATTTCATAAAATAAATAAATAAAATGCAGACATCCATTGCCCAAAGCAAGATGTTTAAATGTTTCCCATTGAGTTATTGAAAATCAGTAAAAACATCATTTTTATGATGATCAAAACATGATTTATGTAATAAGAATCATATATATTACGTACATTGTGGATTAAACATTAATATTTCTGGACGAATCATAAACAAAATAAAATGCGACACCAAAGTCCATTCTCAACCGATAACAATAACCGTTTTCCAAATAATTTTAAAAAATGATGAACTTCAAGTAAACACATTTAGAAACAATAAATAGTTGATATGCATTCACAGAAATTAAGACATGATTTTTTTAAATAAACCATTTCTCATGTAATAGAAGAAATCTACTGACTAAGTCCTTTTCGGATTTTTCATATGGTTTTAAAATTCCAATGCATAGGTGAACTTAATTCAATCAGCTAAAATGCCAGGGATTACAATATTGACGATAATTCCACTAAGTGATATACAATCACTTAAGGAAATTGACAATACAATCACCTACATGCATTATTCTTGCAAGCAAATTAAAAATGAATGCACATCAGATTTTACAAAATTAAGAACAAAAATTAGATGAAAAAAGCATAACCAAGTATTTCTGATAATTTAATGTGTTAAAAAAGTTGCTCTGTTCTGTTTGTCAAAAGTGTAACCTATAAAAGATTTTAAACCACACAAAATCGAATAAAATCTAAATTAAAAAATTCATTTAGCAACTCAGTTATTAATTGCCCATAACATTGAGTGCAAATTGAAAAATAGATATGATATATATGAGGCTTGATTCTTTTCTTTTGTTTTAATTAAAATTTTGAATAATTATCTTGAGTTGTTGATTTAAATTATTTCAATGGAATTTTGTCATGTCAGTATAAATTGTGATGTGAAGTGGCATGTAAAAAATAATAGGGTTAAAAAAATATTTTTTCCCTCTCATATAGTTTAACTCCCCTGCATTTACAAATGTTATGTGGGAAACTCTCTCCTCCTGGGAAAACCTGAATTTCAAGCTCTGATAGTCAAAGAGATACAGTTTTTAAAAAATATATTACGATACATTTAAAATGTTATAATAGTGTGTGAAACATGTTTGCAATTTATTATTTGAGATGGCATTGTATAAAGAAATAAACAAACATTCACCATAACTAAAAACATATTTAACACCGGATATCTGAATGCAGCAGACAAATCGGATACTGGATATCCAGTATCTGATATCCGGCAAAATCAGTATCCGGTGCATCCCTATTAGTAATGTACCTTTTCAGAGGTCTGTCCAGACTTTTCTCACAGGGTCCTGTTTTTCTGAAATTGGGATTTTTTTTTTATATATATATTTGTAAAAATTCTAATCAGAATTTTGTGAATCTTAAATTATTGATGTTTTTAGGTTCTATTTTTCATATACAGTGGACTCTCTCTACCTGAACACTTTCTAATATGAACACCCTGGTATTATGAACACATTTTGACGGTCCTGGCGAAACTCCATAGACTTAACAAAAGATGAACTCTCTGTGTTCTGAACACTCTCTAATCCGAACACCCCACTATTATGAACACTATTTTTGGTCCATATTTCTATCTCATCTCTCTGTAAACTGAACACGTGTTTGCAAACTGTATTAAAATTCCTTTTGTAGAAATTATAAGAAACTGTTACAAAAGATTAAAAAGGTTCAACGAACTCTATTAAAAAAAACAACAGTCAAAATCACTGCTAGATTGTAAGTATGGACTTGAAATTCCAATTTGTTTGAATACTTCAATTTGTTTGATAGAATCTTCAGTTAAATATTGAAGCATCTGTTGTCACATTCTTGTCAGCTGTCTTCTGTAAGAAAAGCCATTTTATGAGTTTTTTTTAATTAGAAAATATAAAAATTTAGTTTTTGATTAGTTGGATAAAATTCCGGCAAGTAAAAATAATCCACTTCCATCATTCTTATTTCAAATACTAGTTCTATATGAAATATTTTTAATCACAGTTTAAGCATGATATTTTAAAGATTAGTTTTGGAACTTTAAACTGATTTGTTTCATAAATCAACTACAGAGAAAAATGGCAATTAAAAAAACTATTTGGTTATAATTTTGTTGCTATTTATTTAAGCAGATTTCATTTTTGGCCATGATAGGATATTTATTAACCCTTTAAGTGGCATAACTGGGTTTTTCCATCACATAATTCATTCAAAGGTTTATTTAACATAAAATTGATATCATGTTAACTTTTTGAATTGCACATGATAAATAAATATCTAAGATTGTAAAATGGAAATCTCCATATTGATAATTTCCATAGCTATTATTTTACAAATTGTTTAACTTGCATGCAAAATTCTGCAGGACACTTAAAGGGTTAAGGCTTGCAAAATCATGTTAGTTTATTTTCAAAATAAAAAAAAGGAAATATAATAACCCCCTCTCCCTAACACCTACCTTATTTGATCAATACCGGCTCTGTCGCCTTACATAGTAGTAGTAGTAACACATTTCCAATCTCCCTCTATACTGAACACCCCCATAATATGAACACTTTTTGTCAGTCCCGTGAATGTTCAGAATAGAGATAGTCCACTGTATAAACAGCTAAGTAATATGTTCTTTGGTAAGTTCAATTGCTCATTTACAAGCCACATTTTGTTTATTAAATGATTGAATTTGTGAAAAATTCTGTGAAAGGTCTATTTAAAAGACAAATGAAATAATTTTGTGAAGGGTCCTGTTTTGGGTTAAAAAATTTTGTGAAGGGTTCTGTTTTAAGATAAAGTATTTTGTGAAGGGTCCTTTAAAGGACCTAAAATTTTCCTAAACGTATCCCTGCTTTATGAGGCAAGTTCCATTGAATAATTTAGGGAAAATATACTTCATCTTTGTAATGAATATTTAATCGTGCATTATTATACTTCCTCTTATCTTTTATTATTTTAATCATTTTAAAAATTATCTAATTTTTTATTATTTTAGTTTATTACTTATTTTAATATTTAATTATATTGTAAACAATCATTATAATTTTGATTACATTATTAATTATATTCAAATTAAGGTTTAAATAATGTAAACAGAGCAATAACCAGAAATCTGTACAACCTCTGGTCCCAAGCTGTGCAAATTTGAGGGAGTCTACTGTATAAATTTTAATTTTTTACCATGTCAGCAGGATCAGATTAGAAAAAAAATTCCATCTACTTCTACCTTATGCAATGTGTTTGGCTTATGAATAACACAAAAAATTTTTAATTTGCTGATTTTAGATGATTTTTTTTTTTTTTAATTTATCTTCAGAACAGTTATATCTTTATGAAAAACTATATTTTATAAATATTAAATATCAACGAAAATAAATTTATCTAATAAAAATAACATAAATAATCTTCTGGGGATAGATCTTTAACAGTGGGAACACTGTTTTAGAGACACCACCCAGTTGAACTCTAGAAAGCAACCTACACAACACATACATCACATACCTGCTTTGCCTCAAAGTACCAATAAGAAAAACAGTTACTTTCTATTAACAGGTTCCATTTTTACACTACCAGCTTGTGAATAAGTTGCAGTAACTTATTAATTTTATAACTCATTACCAGAGACTAGATATTTGTTGAACTTTGCATTTTTATAACCTCTTTTTAAGACCTTTTTTGAATGTAGGGAATTTTGGATAAATATTTTTACTTGAAGACCATTTGTTTGACTTTTTGGTAACATTTTGCATATTTTATTTTTCTTGAAATATTAATATAGTTAAAAAGGATTCTAAACTCAGATTAAGGATTTTAGAATTAAAATTTACAAATGATCAAAGCAAATTTTCTAACTTCAGTAGTTTAGATAAGGAAACTGTGAACAGTATTATATCTCTATTAAAAATAATTGATTTTATTAGATTATATATTCAGCATGATCCTCATTTTATTATTGCATAATCCTGCTTTTATATTCCCACTTCCCAAACTCAATTAAAGAACACACCTACAACCTACATCTGAAAACAGTTTGTAGATATAGTATAACCTCAAAAATCCAACATTGTCAAAACTGAGAGTAAGATAAATTTTTAAAAATTTGGGATTCCTGAAAGAATATCAAGACTGATATTTTTAATGGTGTTTTTATGAAGGCTGTATTATATCATTTATAATTTCTTCATCTGTGTTTTTAAGTGACTAGGCTTACTTTAGGGAAAATTATCCAGGTTATAATCAATCGGTTAAAAGTGGCCACTTTATTTGTTTGCTCAATTTTAACTGGAAATTTCAGTGTCTGCATCATGATTGAAAAGTATGTTTTTGGGAGGTGACTACATTAACTTTAAGCTTGCAATATAGGTTTTCATTTCAGAATCTGAAAGTCAGTTTACACCTATGTATTATGTATCCATACCTCTTAATTTACAGTGTTTCACTATTAACATTGTGCTAAATTTTTTTAGGTACATTTATCATGAAAAAATCAACCAAGAGCATCAAATGAAGACTCATATATTTAGCCCCTTTTTTTATGAATGTTTGCAACGTGCATTAAAAAAGGCAACTGAGAATGGAAAAGAGTATGTATGTTAGAATAGATATAAATAGATATATTTTTCTGTTACTTATTTGTATAACTTATGTAATCTTGTATAACTTACATGCCATAGACTTCCTAAAATCTACATTTTTTTTTCCAAATGTCAATGAAACTTGCAATTACATTGCAGGGAGAAAATTTAAGATGGTGTTCAAATCAACAGCAATCACAAATTTTTTTACAATTTTTTTTTTAATTATGTTTTTTTAGCTATTACAGTCAATTAATTACTAAATTAGATTGCTTTTGATTTTGATATAATTTAGCATATCTATGGTAAAAATTCACCATATTGTAGGCCCTACACCAGGGCGCGAAATTTCCACTCGCCAGCCCGCCATTCGCGAGTAAATATTTAAAGTTGGTGAGTAAGTTTCGTCTTTTAAAATGTTGTGTTTCAAATCAAACTATGCACATCGATACACAGAAGTATTTCAGAGTGATTTGAAATACTTGATGGTATTTTATTTTCCAAAAGAAGTAAAAATTCTCCGTCGTCTATTTCTTCGTCTTTCCTATGGAGGAATGAAATTCCTCTGTCTGCATTCATCTCTGAAGACTAAGACAATGAATGTTTTGCTAAGAATTTCTGTTAATGGACCCATCCTGACAGAGTTTGACCCTAGCTGCAACTGATAAGTAGTATTTCAGTGCAGAAAGACAGCGCTACACAAATTTGAAGTGCTAATAGTACAAAAACTTATCATTGTTATGTATTTCTGTAACCACTGGAACATTATGGCAAACTTATTTTGAGTTAATGTTATTTTTTTCTTTTTGCAGTAAATATATTTTGTTTTATCAATTTCTGCATTTTTTTCAGTCAATAGAAAGTTTTTCATACTACATCTGTAAATATTTAAAAAATAACCCATATTTTTCATAAATGTAAAATATTCTGGAATTAACAGACAGCTCCTTCTAACAATCGTCAATTTAAATTTGTCATAAATATTTCATTTTCTGCGCAGATGTGGGGGCTGACGTTGTTGTCACAATGAATGTAAAATAGTGGTGAGTAAAAATTTTTGTCTGGCGAGTACCTTTTAAGCTGAAATTTCATGCCCTGCCCTACACAATATTTGCAAGTATAAAGTGTAACTGAAATATTTGTTTACTTTTCTTGCATTTAATTCTCCATGTTTCAATTTTTATTTTGTCAATACTACCTATACATTTTAATATTAATCCTGGTAAATATCACCAAACTCAAGCTCTTTTATGAAGAAAATATGAATTTATTTCCAAAAAATATCAAGATGCCGCTAATACAAATAGTGATCATAATATTTTCCCCAAGGCATGGTTTAATCTCTCAACCTTTTTTTCTCTTTTTTGTTCATTAAATCTGGAAAAACATGACATATAATTTCATTGTTTTACAAATACAGTAGAGTCGCAATTTTACGACTGCCGATTTAGCAACCCTAGAAAATATCACATTTGAAGATTATGTTGACGTTGAGAGTAAGTTTAAAACTGATAAAACATTTATAAAATATGATTTAATCTGCAGCCTTCTCATCCTGTTTGGACTTTCCAAATAATTCTTTTGATAAAGAAATCGACGATGTTCTATATATACCTCCTGCAGAAAAAAACAGAGGATGTCATCATATTGTATGGAACATTTACATCAAGTTGTATGGAAGGAAAAGAAATTCTAATGACCACTTAGAGAAGTTTTCAACTGCCATTTAAAGCAAAAAAATATAACATGATTATTCAAAATATGTTAATTAACTAGTCTGTCATTTTTTTTATTTTGTAAAATTTTTAAATTATTGTGAAATTTTTCATGAATTTTGAACTATTTTTTTTTATCTGAAAATTTAGACTAAATGTTACAAATATATTTTTTAATTGTATATTAGTAGTTTTTACTACAGTAGAATGTTAGATATTTTTGAAGTGCACTAAGATCAATCAATAATAGCAACACTTGACTTAACGACCATTCAATTTAATGTCCTATTTGTTGAAGTCCTGTGAAGGTCGTTAAATCAAGAGTCTACTGTATTATGTAAATTATATTCTTATCTTAGGTAAAAATGTGGCACAGCAGTAACTTTTGCACATTGCCTGCAACTCTAACTGTTGAAGTTGTATTATTTATGTTTATTTTTTTGCTTTAATTTCGGTATTAATCTGTAATGTTTTTTATTATTTTTTTTTGTTGTTTCATCTGTAACTCTGCCTAATATGGCTGATTTCAATATTTCTAGTAAAAAAGACAGGAAAAGAGAACATGTTAGTTTGACTGTAATCCAAAATGAATTCCAAATTGAATATCTAAATTGTTAAATTTCCCCTGGATTCTTTGTACATAAATTACAATTGAAAATAGGATACATTGTTATGCTTATTCCAAATCTAAGTATTAAGAATGGCCTCTGTAATGGAATGAGATAAAGTTCAAAGTTGCATAAACGTTTTATAGTCAGTAAAATCAAGGCTGGGGATCACCCTGGAGAAGTTGCATTTCTTCCCTATATTAATCTGGATAGAGGAGAGAGTAATACAAGCAGATGACCATTTAAACTGCAGACAATTTCCTATAGTGCTAGCATTTGCTATTACTATAAATAAATCACTAGGATAGAGTTTGGACCATGTTGGAATATACATGGATAGACCATTGTTTAGCCATCGTTGCCTTATCCAGATATTGATAAAAAAGTGGAATAAAAAATCAATGCTCTGGGTCTATTACCAATGTTGTTTGGAAAGATGCATTGTAAGCATATATATATTTAAATAAATGGATATTGGTTTTAATATGTTTGGTGCATTATCAAATATTAAGTGCAATTACAATAAAAAAAAAAGTGGATGAAATGCAGGATTTCTGTAAGATCATGAATCATGTATTCACAGCTGCCAAATCTTCTGCTTCTTTGTATCCAAAAAGTTAATAGAAATTTTTGTCTTTTTTAATTAGCTATTACAGTGATTTAAAAAGGTAAAATTTACTATAATATTTCGGTACTTACGTATTAACGCCAACGCAGCAGAAGTTGTGCCAATGCATTAATAAAGAGCAATCTTATTGTTTGCACGCCTACGCAGTTATCTTTTGGATTCATTGTTGCCTTGTTGTTTGCTGATTTTTGACACCATTTTCTAGTGTTTTTTTTTTTTTTTTTTTTTTTTTTTTTTGGGGGGGGGGGGGGGGGGGCTCATTTTTGACGCCATTTTTTTTTGTATGTGTGCAAACAACAAGATTCCTCTTTAAAGGTGCATTAGCCTTTCTGCTGCAGTGGCATTAATATGTAAGTACCAATATTTCTGTAGTACAAAAAAGCGTAAGATGTTGGCAGCTATGAGTATTGCTGCAGGGTTGGTATAGGGGGCAGAGTCCCCTAGTATGTATATATATATTGATTGTATGACAACTTACTTTTTTTAATTAAGAAGACAAGCTATGATTTTATTTTTATTTATTTATTTTTTAATGTTATGATATTTAATTTTTTACCACTTCACATGAATAACAAATATAAGTAGTTTCTAAATCCATTTATAATTTTTAATCTTTGAATCGTATTTTAAAATATAAAAAAAAATAATAATAATAATAACAAAATTTGGTACTACTTGGTTATCCTGTTGACCAAACAATAAGATTAAATGCCAATAATGGATGACCGTGAATGTCAACTTCAATTACATTAAATACAATACACATGTTTAAAACGTCATTAAGTGTTTTTTATTTCGATTTTTTATTTGTATTTTTATTAATATTCTACTAGTTATTTGTTTTTTCCTTTATAAAATAAAAATTATGTCAATATTTTGTCATTTGGCTATTAGTTTGGCAATTTGGCCAAATTGGTCAACAATCTAACTAAATAGTACCCAAAATTTCAATTGTGTTAAGTTTATTAAAAATTGAAAATAGAAAATAATATGTATAAACTAAATATTTTTTTTCAAGAATTATGTAAAAATAGAATATTTATCTAATTAAAAATTACATTTATTTTCTTAAAAGGTGAAGATAAAAAGATTAATAACAACAGATGTTAAATGTCCCGAGATCTTTCGGACATACACATGTCCATTCTCAAGGGTAGCCATGAACTGGATGAGAAAACTAAAACTGACGGAGATGCAAAGCAAAAACTTAACACGCATGTGCAAGAATTGAGCCGGTCTATTTTCTTGAAAGGGGGGGGGGAGGAGAGGAATTCATGTAGAACTTTCAGCAGTTACTCTTCTAGAAATGCCCAGGATATTGTGCCATATTGCAGGAATATTATAAGAAAGGCTGTCGTTACATGTATTATAATTATTACATAAAATTTCTATTGATTCCCGGATTATTGAAAGATAGTAGTTGGAATCTTGAAAGATAATTTTTGCTTTATCGAAATTTATTTTTATGTTTTCTTTCTGATTTAATCTAGATAATGCTGTACTTAGTTTATTGAATTTGATGTCTGATAAATGTTCCCTCAATCTCTCACTAAATCTCCGGGTTGTCATGCCAATGTAAAACAAATTTTCATGATGCTCATTACTGAATGGGATTATATATACACCTGATTTGTCAGAATTGTGTATTGGGTCAATTTTCCTGTGAATTAAATCCTTTAACTTAGTTGGAGGTTTAGCTATTAAACTTATATTATATTTCATCAATGCGCAAATTATAGAATATTTATCACTGTCATTGAAAGTTATTCTGTAACAGAAAATTATTGTATTTAATTTTTACATTATTTTATATTTTTTATAATGCAGTCAAATTTTTATTTATTTATTATTTTCTTTTTTAAGGCTAAAAACTTTTGAGCGTGTATATACATGGACCAAGAATGTAGACATATTTTCAAAAGATTTTATCTTTATTCCAATAAATAAAAGACAACACTGGTACCTAGCTGTTATATGTTTTCTTCCAAGATTATGCAATGAACCTAAAGGTAAGCAGATATATTTCACATTTTCAGTGCATCATTTTTTAAATCATATTTTTAACAAATTATGATAATTTTAGATATTTAAAACTGTGTAGCATACATTATTTAAATAATATATTTGTATATATATAACCATTAATTGTAAAATAATATATATCATTAGATCCCCATATATGTAAATAAGCTTAAATTTAATACAAATTACCACATTGAAAAATAGAAAAATAAATTAAAATGAATATAATTGAAATTTGTAAAACCAAAGCTGAATCTTCAGGCCCAAAAATACTTTAGATTTACTAATAAAGTGTGGGGTTTCATCTTCCTATTAGGCTATGAAAATGCAAAATAATATGAATTTGAGGCTACCAACATACATAAAACCAAAAATAAAATGGAGAAAAATGTTTAAAAATAAACCATAATAACATTATTAAAGTGGATAGAATAGGAAAAAGTATACCAGGCACTATAGCTACTCCTAAAATGATGTAGCAAAAAATAGATTGTTATGGTTATAATATAATTATAATGCATTGTATATGAATTGGAAGATTCCATAAGCATACACTCTCAGTAGTTATAAGTAAAGCTTAAATTATTTATTTAATGAAAAACATTAAAAAACATAAATAATTGATTTATTAAATATTAAAAATATGTAAAATTTAATAAGGACAAATCATTATAATGATTCCTATAATTAAAGAGGGGGAAAGACATTTGCTAAATTGCAATAATACATCTTATACTGGTTGTTGAATTGACACATATGTATGACTTTTTTTGTGTTTTTTGAGCACTTTTTAAGTAATTTTATACATGTTTTATTTAAAGATCATGAAAAATTGGCAAATTTTATGCAAAGATCACAAAAAAATGGAAAATTTTGTTACAAAAGTTGCAAAATAAACCTTAAATTTTGTTAAAAGACCACAAAAAAATGCAAATTTTGAAAAAGGGGCACGAAAAAAAAGCACATAGTTGCCTGGAGTGGAATTGCCTCTTCCCTCCCCCCACCTCTATTGTAATCTTTCAGAAAATTTGCTGTAATTTTTTTTCCTTGGTACTTTTTGCCATGATTCGTAAGCTTTATCTGCGATTATTTATGAAATTTGCATTTTTTTTTTCTGAGAATGATTGACAAAAATTTTTGGCAACCATTTGTTGAAATTCGCGATACTTTTTATTGCCTAAATTTTCTGATTGATGACCAATTTTTTTTTTTCTCTCAATTTTTAGAAATGGATGTCTTGAATTTTTGTAAATTTCAGAACAGAATCACCCCTGGTTAGGAAAACAAAATTATTTTTTTCATATTTTTCCTCTCTTTTAGCCAATTTTTTTAAATTGGTGCATGTGGATAAAAAGGCATCATGTCATCGCCCAGGAATTTATCTATTAAGACTTGTCTACCGCAATGCAAGCTTTGAGAAAGCACGATCCTAAATGTATAAATGAGAAGACAACCAGCAGGCGCACATTCAGAATGGACAGAACTGAAGTAAATGTTGTGTTTTTTCAAATGAGGGGCTAGGAGGGTGCTACTTTATGGAATGGGTGGCGGAGCGCCCCCCTGAAACCTTCTGGGGGAAACTCTGCCAACATTAACATAAAAAAAAAATATATATAATTTTTTTTACGAAACAATCATTTGGTCATGGCAAAAACTTTTTCTAATGATTTAAAAGACCTAATGACATGACAATTTTTTCTGACAATATATTTAATATTGCTATTGACATTTTTCATGATATATCTTAATTTTTTTCATGCATTTAGAAGTCATAGTAGATGATGATTCTTCTGATAGTGAAGAAACTGATGAATCTCCCTCAAAAACATCCTCTGAATTACCCAGTATGGATGTTAATTCTAGCTCACGAAAAACAAGACAGACAGAAATGAATCAGATGAATAAGAATAAGTAAGTAGATTTTCTTTCATTATTTTCTTTTATTTACTATTAGATCATTATAAGCTTTTTTATTAACATAAATATCTTTTTTAAAGAAATATATATATATATATATATATATATATTATTCTAATAATAATGTTGATTTTTATGTATAATACCAAACAAATTAGTTTGTACAAAATAAAATTTTAGAGATTTCTTTATTTGTCAATTTTTAATTAAGAATTTAAAATCAATTTCTCTTATCTTGCATATTAATTTAAATATGACTTTCCTTGGTTGCAGTAAATTTTTTCACTATTTTTGCATCAATTTTTCAAAATTGTTATAAGAATTAGTTTTTCATAAAATTAACAAATATAATTATGTTTACATAATTAACTTTTAATAAAAGGTTCTTTTTATTTTTAAAAAAATAAACTGTAATATATTAAATAATTGACCTATTAAAATTCAGATAAAAAGAATTTAATTTTCAAGAACAATAAAATGCTTTTTCATTTGTTTATTTTAAAAACAAGTTAATTTAACAGATTGTGTCTTTTTATTTCTCCAAAAATAAAGTAAATTTTGACTTTAAAATAATCTTATTATAAATTTTTTTAATGCATTTTAAAATATCACTTTTATTTTTAGTAAAATTCTACATTGCATAATCTTTTTAATTTATCTATACTAATAAAAGAATAAAACATTCTGTCTGTCTGTGTTGGTGTGTGTGTCTGCGATGGCTAGCAAAATCTACAGCATGCACAAGAGTCAAAATTTTTTTGATAGTAGCCCCAAATCTCTCCTGATGTACCTGAGCTTCAGAATTTCAAAATTCCAATTATTAACTGAGTAATTAATTAAATTCCAAAGCTCACTCTCATAAAATAATCGTCTTTTTTCTTCTTTTTTCACTTTCATTCTCTTATGGTTGGTTGGTTGCATAACATTTTCACTGAAATAATTAAAAAAGCAGGGACAGACCTTTAAAATTCATAGACTGGCAAACTGTCAGTTTAAATGAGGATTTTTTTAAAATCACAGCTGATGTACGCCATGGAGGAAAAAGATAGGAGAGGTGAAGTAAGTCACAAAAAAGGTTTGCATATGAAACCATTTATCGCTCAAATTTTAATATCCCAAACAAAAGCACGTGGAAAAATTTTGTATTAATGAATTGAAAGAAATGAATTACAGCTAAAGCATATTTTATGAAAAAAATAGTAATTTTTAAAAATGATCTTTCTTCTATTACATTATTTATTAAAATAAATGTTTGCTTTTAAAATAATTGAAATTGGAAAATTAGAAATAATTAAATGTCAAAATAAAATTAAATAAAATATTGAAAACATTTGATTTGAACTAAAAATTGTATTACTAAAAGTTTTCCTTTTTTTTTTTTTCAGAACTTTTTAATACTTTATAACATAGATGAAAAATGTTTATGATTTAACAATATATCAATAATTCCATGTCAATATATAAAATATATTGATGAAAACATTCTTTTAAAACCATGCATGAACTTAAATAACAAATATTAATCTAAAATCTAGATTTCAGAGTGCAGACAATTTTAAGACATTATCAAAAGAATGTTAACTTTTCAAGCAAAATCTTAAATGATGACTCTATATTGATATTTCAAAGTCATATGATAAAAATAATCAAATAATTCTTGTGTATGATTGATCTATTTGTATCTTTTATGCATTCTGATCATGTATTACAGCCAATAATGGCACAAAACAGTATTTTTTAAACGAAATATTAGTCATCTATTCAATAAAAGTTTAAAAGGTTAAAAAACAAAGAAATACGGGTTTAAACCAGTTTGAATTGATTGGCGTGTCAAAGCACATGGTTTTGTTGGTGCTTATTTGGCCTAGCGTATTTTAGGGTTACATTTTTGGCGTCACCCCAAGACATTATACTTTCACTCTATTAATTTTTTTTGTTTTAACCGTATGATTGTACACAGATTTTTGGTATTTCGAACATTAGAATGTATGAGTTATTAGCTGTGTGTCAGTAAAAAAAATCACACAACACTTTTCTAGGAGTTTATTTTTTTAATCATTGGTTAAATATAAATATATTCTATTCAATTTAAAATTGTATCATGGCTTTAATTTGTTTTTAAAACAAAAATAAAATTGCTGTTTGGCATACAATTCTTCGAATCTGCAAATAATTTAAATACCATAATAAATTATCAAATAGCAAAGAAAATTATTTATTAGAGATAGCTATAAAAAGAATAGTAGCAAACCTGATTATAACCTTAATGTTTAGACTAATTAAAACATAACCCGATCCCAATCAGAAAAAAACAGACCACACTCCGATCCATGATAGACAAAATTTCTGTGAGTATAAACCAAACCCCAATCTAAAAATTCTGTTTGAAAAAAACTATGAATTTGATAATGACCCGAATCAAATCTGAAACCCGCAAAAATGTTCAAATGAAGCATAACCTGATCCAAACAAGGAAAATTAATTTTTGTGGGCATAAACCTGATCTGAATCTAAATATTTTCTTTAAAAAAATCCCAAAATATGACCCGAATAAAATCTGAAACCGATAAAAATATTCCAAAGAACTATAGCCTGATCCAAGCAAGACAAAATACTTTCAGTAGTCATAAACCTGATTCAAACCTAAAAAATTCCATTTGAAAAATCCTGAAATTTGACCCAAACCATGTCTAAATCTGACCAAAATATTCAAAAGAACCATAACCAGATTCGAGTAAGACAAAATAATTTGCGTGGACATGAACCCGATACGAATTCCATTCGAAAAAATTTCATTATACGAATATTCCATTAAATACGAATTCCATTTGAACTTTCATTCGAAAAAATACCTGAAATTTGAATTGAACCAAATCTGAATTTGACAAAACTATTTCAAAGAACCGCAACTGGATCCGAACAAGACAAAATATTTCCATGGACTTGAACCCAATCCAAACCCAAAAAATTTCATTGGAAAAATCTAAAAATCTGAACTGAACCAAATCTGAACTTGACCAAAATATTCCAGTGAAACTTGTCCTTTTCGAACAAGACAGAATAATTTCCATGAACACGCAAGGAGGCCCGAACCCAAAAATTCAATTTGAAATAAAAGGCGAAATCTAAATTGAACCAAATCTGAACCCGACAAAAATATTCCAAAGAACAGTAACCTGATCCGAGCAAGACAAAATAATTTCCATGGATATAAACCTGACTTGAACCTAAAAAATTCGATTTGAAAAAACCTGAAATTTGACTCAAAACACATCAGTATCCGACCAAAATATTCGAAAGAACCATAAATGGATTCGAGTATAACAAAATAATTTCTGTTGACATGAACAAGATCTGAACCAAAAAATTCTAATTGAAAAAATACCTGAAATTTGAATTGAACTAAATCTGAACCTGACAAAAAATTCCAAAGAACCATAACCGGATCTGAATAAGACAAAAAATTTCCATGGACATGAACCAAATCTGAACCTAAAAAATTTTTTGAAAAAAATCTCGAAATCTGAACTGAACCAAATCTGAACTTGACAAAAATATTCCAGTGAAGCATGTTCTCATTCGAACAGGGCAGAATAATTTCCGTGGACACGCAAGAAGACCCGAACCCAAAAATTCCTTTTGAAATAAAAGCCAAAATCTAAATTGAAACAAATCTGAATGGGACAAAAATATTCCAGTGAAGTATGTTCTTATTCAAACAAGGCAGAATAATTTCCGTGGACACGCATGAAGACCCAAACCCAAAAATTCCATTTGAATAAAAAGCCGAAATCTGAATTGAACCAAATCTGATCCCAACAAAAATATTCCAAAGAACCATAACAGGGTTTGAGTAAGGAAGAATAATTTCCATGGACATGAATCCAACCCGAACATTAAAATCCAATTTCAAAAAATACCTGAAATCTGAATCGAACCATATCTAAACCCGACAAAAATATTCTAAAAAACCATAACACGATCCGAACAAGGCAAAATAATTTCCATGGACATGAACCCAATCTATGGTTAGGTTAGATTTAGGTTCTGATTAGGTTGCAATTACATTACGGTAATTCTTATATTATGTTTGATTTACAGTTAGGTCATAATTAAGTTAAAGTTAGGCTAAGGTTAAGTTGCATTTATGTTATGGTTAGATTAAGGATAGGTTACAGTAAGGTGACGGCTAGGTTACAGTTATGTTATATTTAAGTTAAGGTAGGGTACTGTTAATTCACAGTTAGGTTACAGACAGGTTATGGTACAAAAGTTTACGGTTAGGAATTTGTCCACAGAGTGTACATTATGCATGCTTTGGTTAAAAATATGCACTTATTTTTGTTAAATGACACTGAAATTATAATACCATATACAAACCTTTTAGCTAACATCAAGTATCGATTTCATTCACAGTATAGTTGGATTTAAGAGTGATATAATTAGCTTGAAATTCAAAATATTTCACTTGGGATTTCTATGTGAAAAAAATAGTTAGTTACATGACTTAACAGTGATTTTTACGGATAAATACCAACATTTTCACACGAAAATCACACAATCGTTAGACTCATATTCCTTCCTGCATTTCTGATTGTTCATGTTGAGTATTTTTAGAGCTTAATTAATATTTGTTGTTTTTTAAACCGACTTTTCACACAGTCAGTGGCCACGTATTTCAAACAATGCATTTCTGCATGTTTTGAATTAATGATAAAATCTTACAAATTTCAAGTTCATTTAATATTGTTAATACGGACCCGAGCAACGCCGGGCAGGTCAGCTAGTTTTTAAATATAAAATAAGAATTGTACATTATATTTTATAAAGAGGTTTTGAACTAATTTGCCTGGACTTCTGCAATACATAAGCAGTACATAAACAGTTTATAAACAATAAAGTAAAATATCCAAGTACAAAGAAAAGAAAAAAAAGAATTATTGGCATTTTTTTAAAATGTTGAATTTTTTTTTTTTTTTTTTTTTTTTGAAACAGCCCTTTATATTTAAAAAAAAAAAAAAAATTGTAATACAGTGGTACTTTTCTTTAATGAAGTGCTTATTTAATGAAGTTTTCTACTTAATGAAATTTTCTGCTAAACATTGCTTTTGACATGATTAACATGTAAAAAAATCTCCACATTACAAGAAATTTATTTTATATAACCAAATATATTTAACTTTTGTGTATGCACAACATTCAAACTCAGAGGTTTCTGTTAGGATGGATAAATGAATTTATTTCTGTAGATTATATGAAAAGGAAATTTTTTATTTACAAAATCATAATCATTCTTCTTGGTGCTAAACAAAACAATTTTTTTTTAGACTGTTTTGTTTAGCATTGTTGCATGTTTTTTATTTATTAAATCATTTCCATTCTTCTTGGTTTAAACTAAATAATTTTTTTTTTTTTTTTTTTTTCAATAAAATAAACACTTGTTATCGCCACTCTCTCACACAGACACTCTGAAGCTGAGTGTGGGGGAAGCCTTTCATACAATAAGAAGGAGATTCTAGTTTCATGAAAATATTACAGATTTTCAGATACTTATAAAATTGCAAAAATTTTAATAAATAATATTCTCTCTCTCTCTTTTTTTTTTAAGAGAAAAAAGAGAGAGAGAGAGAAAAAAAAAACTGTGCTTCAGTTTTTGTTTACATCATATTATTATGTGTCTTTTTAAATTTTTTTCTAATTAAATTTCTCTCTTATATACTGTATTGTATAAAAGTAATTACTGCAAAATTTAAAAAATATTTCTTTTTATTATTTCCAATTTATGTGTATTTTTCATGTTATGCATGTGCATTTTATCATCCAAATTTAATTAATTTTAGTTGATTTCTATTAAAAAAATTTCTTCTTAATGAAGTGTTGAGGTTAAACAATGAGACTTTATTAAATGGAAGTTTCACTGTATATATATTAAAGAAAAAATTATTTAAAACTTGATGTCAAAATGTGTGTGTCTTCAAAATTTCCTGTCAGTTGTTTTTTAACACTTTCAATATAGTGTAAAAGTGTGTATGACTTTGGTTTATTTATCCATCTGGCTGTCTTCTGCCTGTTCAAGCTCTAACTCTCATGAATATACCGGGATTGTTTTGAATTTTTTGTGTTATTGATGCTTACTATAGCAAAATTAATATTAGAAAGGAAGTGTGTAACATTAAGTTAGTTCCTTTATAAGAGCAGTTAAAAGTTTTTCATTATATTACGGTCAATGAGAAAAAATCGTTTCAGTGTCATTTTACCATCCAAGAGTATACTTTTTTTAGGTATTCACGAACTTCACAATCCCAGGCACCTGAGTGATCTTTTCTTTTTCTTCTTACTTATGTCTTTCTTTTTTCTTTGTTTCACTCTTGTTGTGGTTTCCTCTTCGTAGGTAAGGGCAATTCTGCATGAGCCTATATCATCCTGTCTATATTGATCCATGTAGAATTGTAATCCATCCATGTTTTTTCCATGCATAGTGACCCATGTAACTGGAAAGGGGGATTCTGGCAGTTGAGAGAAACCAACACACTGGTTTGGCCTCTGCTTCAGGTAGAAAGGGGGGGGGGGTGCATATTGGCCCCATATGCGTCAGTCGGCTTTTCAGCTGACTTGTCATTGGCTGGCAAATGTGCAAGCATTTACTAGCCACCTCATTAAAGTTGGAGACTAGTGTTTATGTCTTGTGATCACATGAGTGCTGGTTAAATGGTATTAGAAACCCATATACTGAGTGATTTTTGATGTATTGCATATATATTTATAAATAAATTTAAATCCAAAATAAGGAATGTTAGTATTTGCACTATGATTAAATTGTTATATTGTATTAATATCTGAAATAAATTTCATATAAATATTAAAACAGATTTTATGCACATAAGTTTTCTTTTATGCATTCATCATGACAAAAAAAAAAAAAAAAATCAAATTGTTGTGGGCTTTTTTTTATATATATATATATATAAATATGTATGTCACGAACCCGATCTTGGCATACGTTTGTGGGACCGTCATCAATCGAGGAGAGAGATGTAGTCGTGGGGATTCGGGATGCCGGGCGATGAAGCTCATAGATCCGTCGCGTCAAGCGTGGAGGTTCCGGGGGAGAACTTTTGCGATCGCGCCGAGTCAATCGTCCGAATGGCCGGGGCGTTCTACAGTCGATGCGGCGTTATTTTGTTGAATCATGAGGTGTGGTTGAGATACAAATAATGACACAGTATTTTCACTTGGGGCCTGGTTTATTAATCCTTTTTGGCAGATCTTCTGGGAGAAATCAGGTCCCTGTAACTTACGCTTTCTTTTTAAAAGTTCATTTCTTTGGGCAGCATTTTATTAGGCAAGTGTTAGGTCAAAAAAGCTGCTTGTTTTAGGCGCTCCCGCTATTTAAAGGCCGTTAATTCGCATTATTTCTACCAGGTTGTGCTACTAAAATAGTGGGTGTTAATCTAATTTAATTGGCTAAGAAATATCTGGGCAGTATGACGTTGTTAGGCGCGGTTTTCCAGGGCTTCATTGCTGATCCTACAAATTAAGAATTGCGTTTATGTCAACTTTTTTAATCTTAAAGAACATCCAAAAATGATCTCTGAAAGTAATAAATGTTAGGTTGGGAAAGAACATTAACAGGGGCAAAATAGCTTTAAGTATTAGAATTAAGGTTAAAAGAAGGGGCATTTAAATTTTAGATTAAAGTTAAAAATATTAATTGGGACCTTTAACCGTTTAGACGCCGAATTATGATGCAGATCGAGCTGGTACTCAAGTTTGCTTAATTAAGTATACTTATAGACCCATTATAAGTAATCAACAAAAAAATTTAAAGAAAAAATTTTTTTATATAGATTTTTTAGATGTTCCCAAATGGGAACATTGGCGTTTAATGAGTACTTTTCTTATAGATTTTAAAGATTTTTATTTTTACGAAAATCAAATGAAAAAAAGACATAGAAGTAAAAGATTATGAAAATATTTGACAATTTAAATGTAATTTACATTAAATTTGTTTACCTTTTTTTTTTGTTTACAGCTTTTATCCAATTTATTTGCCATGATATAAGGGAAAACAACCTTTATGCAACTTCTTGTTACATTCAACACACATATTGCGGCAGTTTTTTTGACAAACAGCACAGCGTCCTTGTGAGGCAGAAATCAGATAATGGTTATCAGTTTTTCTAAGTTCCTTTTGAACATGTATTTTTGGTCCAGGTTGAGATATAAGTTTTGGTTTGGAACGCAGTAAGTTCATTGTAATATCTCGGTGAAATTCTAAATGTGGCATTGAATTCTTTTAATGAATGTCTCTATAAAGTATCCAAGATGCAGTTGCAGCAATATTCAGAGCGTTTGCAAACAAGTTCCAGTACCATTTCTTATTTCGTAGCTGCGGTCTGTACGATGAAAGAAGTTTATCAAGGACATCAACTCCACCCATACCTTCATTGTAAAATTTTATAAGAGCAGGTTGTGGAACGTCAATTTTCTTTTTTGCCGATTTGGAATATCGCTTTGTGTTTGAAATAGGCTCATGCGTTTGATGATTAGACGCAACTGTTACAACTGCATTGTCATTCCATCTGCAAATGAATACAGTTCCATCATTACGGTAATCCATCGCTCCTCTGGTCTTTTTAGCCAAATTTTTATTGTCTAGTAAAGGACATTGCCTGATGCGATTACTTCGGATTGTACCTGTAGCTTTAATTCCAGAATCTGCCAATTTTCTTAATAACTCATACGATGTAAAAAAGTTATCAAAATAGATTTCGTGCTTTCTCGGATCTGTAATGGTGGAGACTAGCTGCGTCACAACATCCTCACCCAGAGGGATTCCTGATGATTCACTCTTCCTACCAGAATAAATTTCCATCGCATATGGATATCCAGACGAGGAACATAACATCCAAATTTTAAAACCGAATCTTATGGGTTTACCTTTGATAAACATTTTACAAGTGTGGTGTCCATAATAAGGCACCATAGACTCGTCAATGCTCAATTTTTTGTGGAAAGTTCCAAATTGACGCAAATTTTTCCCCAATTCTTCATAAATTGGAGCTATTTTCCCAAGTTTATCATCTGATTTCAATTTAGAGTTATCATTTAAGTGAAAAAACTTTTTGATTGTACGGAAATGGCTTCTTGACATGACTGTTGGAACAATATCAACTTTCAAATCTTCAGCACTGCTCCAATAATAATCTTCTTTTGGCACCCAGTGGTAACCACTCAAGAGGAGCAACCCTAGAAACTGGGTAATATCTGTATCGTCAATGGCAATTCTCTCTCCTTTTTGACAAGCGTATAACATTGTCATGTTTGCTAATGTTCCGATATATTCCTTAGGCAAAATTTTATAAAAAATTTGAATAGGATTCAAATCTTCTAATTCTGGAAAATCAATTTTTAAATCATTTGGTTCCTCATCAAGAAATGCGTGATTAAATTCTTTTCTCTTACTCCATCTTGTTTCATACAGTTTAATTTTTTTTCGTGTAGACAAATCATCATCACCTTTACCCATGCTCTCTGTTTCTGTTCTTATGTGTGATGTTGATGGCGCATCACAAACCCCATCTTTACGCAAAATATCCAATTCTCCAGTTACATCCGTCGGAATTATTTCACCTAAATCTTCATCATTGATGTCTTCATTTTCTGTTATATCACCACTTTCATTTGGCGGAAGAATGCATATATCAACTTCCGAATTATCAGAGTCATCTGAATTTAGCGTTTCAAAATAATCGAGAGCTTCTTCCACAGTTTTAAAACGTTTAGCGTGATCCATTATGAACAAAATAATCGCACAACAGAAACACAGAACAACTTATTCCTTTCTGAGAGAAAGATTATCTCCCTTCCTATCGAAACACTTGGGGAAAGGATATTGACCTTCCGACACGTGTAAACAAAATTCTCCCCCCACTCTAGGTCCTGAAAATCTACAGCTGTGATTCACTTGTTTATATTTTTCGGTTGTACTCAGCAGAAATAGATATCATTAGCAAGAACTGTCATCAGTGCAGGCAGAAAGAAACAGAGAAAATGAAATAACGAGACATGAAATTTGTATTTTTTGCCGGGGGGGGGGGGGGGGAGCGGTTTTGGATAAACTTGAATCTTATATTAAATAAAATATCTTTGCACTCAATTATACCTTGCTTTAATGTAGAAAATACCTTAAAATATCATTTCAAATTAGTTAATTACATTGTGTTCAAACATATAAAAAAAGTTCATGTCAAACGCCAATGTTCCCAAATGGGAACATCGAAATATCTTTCTTCATATTTACTCAATTATATCTTTTTTCATGATTTAATTGTATTCTACATATTGTTTTAAGCTTATTATTTCATAACTCATATGAATTTAAAATTATTTTACATTTTTATATTTTTTATAAACGTTGCAATTTCCCAATATGGAATATGTCAAAATTTGAAATTTTTATAATTTTTTTTCGATATTAAAAAATTAAATTGTCCAATATAAACGCATTTCAAAAAATCAATCACACTTCTAAGCTTATGAAATAAAAATCTCATAAAGATATCTTTAAAATTAAATTTTTTGAGATTTTTCTAAATTGATGTTCCCAAATGGGAACATTGGCGTCTAAACGGTTAAGTTTTTGAATTTTAATTTTAAGTTTAAATTTTAAAAAGGCTTTAGGTGTTATCCTTTCATGTATATATTTTTTCTGCATGGATAGACTATATGTTGTTGATGTACTATTACTGCCAAAAGAAAATATGTCAAATTTGTACCCACTTGGGAACTTACTTAAAGCTTTATACAGTTAAACCTTGATATGAAACACCTAGTCATTTTTTTTCTTATGTGAAAATGTTGATAGCTATGTATATTGATTTTAGCCTTTTTTTTTTTTTTTTTTTTTACATAATATTAGCAAACTTTTTTCTAGCACATTATTTTATTTTCACAATTTTGAACTGATCCTGCTGATGAATAAGCTGATGAATATTAAATAATAATATCATAAATTGTAAGAAACCCTATAAAACTTACTTTAATATGAATTCCCCCCCCCCTTTTTGGGGGAATAAAGATTTGGTGTTTTTTTTTTTTTTTTTTTTTTTTTTTTTTTTTTTTTTTGTAACCCTATATGTGTGTGGTGTATTAACTAATCGGTTTTTCTATTTAAACTTTGTATAATTCCTAATGTTGTTATTGGGAATATTCATACAAGTTTATTTTTATTATATAGAAAAAAAATCTCCAAAAACATAATAATATGTCTCTTTCAGGCCTTGTATATGTTTCTTTGATTCTTCAGATGACAGTTTGCGTCTTAGCAAAGAAAAATACGAAGTAGCAAAGACATTAAAAAAGTAAGTTTTATTAGCATCATGTTTAAATGTGTGCTTTCACTTAAAACTACCTTTATATTACTTTTATGTATATTTATATTTTTTTATATTTAAAGTTTCAAATTTAAAATAACATTTTTTTTAACCGTTGAAAAATGGTTGTTGTTTTTGGTGGAGGATTGACAAAATGACATGGTCACTTTTGAATTTAAATTAAATTCTTTACTTTTAGAAGAATTTTAATTTAAATTAAATTCTTTCCTTTTAGAAGAATTTTTATTTCAATAGGAAATTAAAATGTTTAAAATCATTGTATTAAAGGAGAAAACTAACAAATTAAAAAATGGGTAGACAGAAATTAACCGATATGGAAAAAGCCAAAGCCAAAGAAATGAATGACCGTGAATGTCTCATTCAATGTTATTAAACACAATACGCGTACTTAAACAATCATAAAGCGATTTTTATTTAGACTTTTTATTAATGTTTTACTAATTTGTTTGTTCTTTTATTATTTAAAATAAAAATTTAGTCAACATGTATAAGTTGCTTATTAGTTTGGCGATTCGTATCATTTGGCGAAATTGGTCGATGGGATAACTAAGTAGTACTGTATTTGGTTTGCCGCAAAAACATCTTTCAATGCAGAAAATGAGAAAATCAAAAGATTATCAAGCTGCTGAAAACCAATTCCGTGTTGAAAGGCGATCACGAAAAAGGAAGCAATTTAATGCCGAACCAATTAATTGTAAAACATCATGTCTCGAGGGCGACCAATCCACTAGCCATGGCGTTTTACAATCGGTCGGTTCTAACCAGGAAAATTTGAGTGCCAATAGTGATTCTAACAAGCCGGAAAATGTTATAGGTATTACTCTTGATTTTCCACCACCTAAAAAGAAAACTAAAAAGCAATCAGCTTGGGAAAAACTGAAACAAAACTTTTTTGATTCAATGTCTGATGGACCTATTCACAGATGCATGTGCTGCGATCGAATTTGGTTTAAAACCTCCATCACCAAAATTCTGCTCTGTAAAATCAAACAGTATATGCCAAAGTCTTACAAGTATAACAGTATATGCCAAAGCTGTATTTTAATAATGATTACTTTTGAACCAACAATGTTACATAGTTTGAAATGTTTCTTTCATCGCTAACTTTTATGCTTGCCGACAATGGAGTGATGTAACTTAAACGAATCGTACCTTCAAATTGCAGCATGTATAAAGTCATTTATAGCAGTGGTACGGATAATACACAATAAAACAATTGGTATTTAGCTTAAAATGGACTGGAAAAGAAAACGTAAACATGTAAAAGAAAGGTCATGGAAAAAATGAACATAAGCGAAAGAAATGTATTCAGGAAACAGTCATTAATAATATAGACCAGGAAACGACTGCACAAACCATCACCTCATACGGTTAATTGTTGAAGTTTCAGCATTAGACAAAACTCTATTCGTATATTAAAATGCAACTGTTCTGCCAAATCATATCTTGGTGGAAACCACTGAAGACCCGATTTTAGTGATTGATCGGTAAGTTTATCATAGTGCTTTACTGCAGTCAAAAGTATGAAAACGTAGAGGACTGCTAGCAAGAAAACAAATGGTAAATCCATTAGTCAACCACTAAAATCGGGTTTGCAGGTGTTTTCCACTTAGATATGACTTGGTAGACAAGTTGTATTTTGATATGCGAATAGAGTTTTAACAAGCTCATGAATTTCAGCCATGAACTCAATCAGGTGATGGTTTGTTCAGCTCCTTCCCTATCTGATAATAGTAATAATAACATGCAGCAATGAAAAAAAGCAAATTAGATCTTCAAATATTTAATAGTGAACTTCGATACACAAAAATAACTTTAATTGGCTGTTTTTTGATTATGTTTCTGTCATTTTAATTGCTGACAGTAAAAATAAATAAATAAATAAAATATATTATAAAATAAATTCTAATTCTAACATTTAAGATGAATAGAATAAAATTAATGAGATCCTTGTGCTTGATGTTGGCTGCAAAGATATTTTATATCAGGCACTAATTTTGTTAGCTTTAATCTCAAATCTCCTCGTTTAGTGATGTCTAAACAATTTCTTTTTTTTAGTAGTAAATCGTTTACTGCACTAAAACCACATTCAGCAAGGTGTGAAAATGGGAAGGGTAACAACATTTTTCTTGCAAATTGTGTTGAATTAGAATATTTAATTTCATTCTCAGCACAAAGCCACGCCATATTGCCTTTTATATTGAATAGCGTTCTAATTGACTCATCGTTTTGAATTTTAGCGATTTCTTCTCTGTATGGTGTTGAAACATCAAATAAATCAACTAACATTGGCTGCATGACCCATGATGGAAAATTCATTTGCTTCAAATCAACGAATTTATCGTTCATATCAGAGGCCAACATTTTCAGATGATCGACAATGACAGTTATGGCGATGTCTGTTACCTAGCATTTTTTTAACCAGAAAAATAGGTCAAACTTTCTGTCAGAAATATGTTTTTCCTAAACCTCAACGAACGCAATGAAACAACGCAATAAATTTTCTATTATTAACTATCATAACTATCATTAACTAAGATATTCACTGTAGGATCCTAAAATCAAAATCTCTAATAAAACCCGTTTTAATTGGTTGATCAAACGTCCAGTGTCTGGCGATAGTGGCTTGATTTTTTTATTCTATCAAAAATCAATTAGGAATATTTTTTTTTTCAAACCAAAAAATTTATACTGTAAAATAATTTTTAAATTTATTTGCTGCTTCATGTTAGTAAAACAAAAGTATTTAGTTATTTTTTTAGGATCATAAGAGGATAACCGAATTTCATAGAATTCTCAAATTGTCCCCCTCAAAAGCCAAATTGCCCCCTGTGGTGCGTGCGTCCCACGTTGAGAACCGCTGCCCTAGAGTGTATATACTCAGGCCCAGACTGGCCAGGTCGGCTGGTCGTCGAACACCGAGGGGCCCCAGAAGTGCAACTCAAAAAAGGAATATACAATTTTATAATTACTACTTACATAAGAAAAAAATTGAGTGTTTTCCAATAATAATATGCATTTACAATAAATTTTAAACAATTGATAGTTTTTTTATGGTAACTTATATAGTTTCGCCGTGTCTTGTCATTGGACAGACAGAATAGGGCTGCTGATTGATACATCTCCCTTTCTGCAGTACTCATAGAATCAGATTCCGTGTGCATCATTACGCTCACTTGCCAGTCTCGTATAGTATGGTTGTAACTAGTGCAATTTCACACTGTGGTCAACATAAAGCAGTTGTACGAAAGCGACAGTACGAAAAAGAAAGAAAAAAATGAGAAAATTTTTAAACATTGAAAAATGTTTAAAACTTTTAATACTTGGTTAGGTAGTAAAGACGACCCGATTCCACTCAATATGCACAAAGAAAATTAGTTTTTCTTACATACAATTAAGATACTTTTAAAGAATATCCATACACATTTATGAAATATTTTATATTTTAAAACTATACTTTAAAATCACGATATTTTCTCAACATAGAAAATACATGATAATAACATTAATGATTATTTAGAAGCCTAGATTTTTTAACATTCAAATAAAGATTCATTATAAAATTAATGTAGCTTAGATTTAAAGAAAAAAATAAAATAAAATAAAAATAAATAAAAAAAAAAAAAAAAAAAAAAAAACATGATTATCTTTTAAAGATGTATTATAAAAAATACATTTGTGAAAATACTTCTCTGTCATTTAGAACTTCTTTCAAATCCAAAGGAGTTAGTTCCTGACATATTTCTAAATTCATTTTCTTCAGAAATGCGTAAGTTTTGCAATTTTTTCTTATTCAGAACCTATGTAATCGAATGGTGACTTCCATTTTTTGATAAAGACATTATATCTTTTAGAATTATTGTCAAAGTTAGCATTTTAAATTGAATTTTTGGAAGCAATATCATTGAAAAGGGGAAAACCCTGCAGGCATGGGACAGAAATCTCTTATCATTTGATAATTTATTTACCAAAAATGGAAAAATTATTCTATTCCTAAATCCTTTGATGGCTACGCATGTCAATTTTATGCATTTACAGTTAAAAATTAGTCAGAAAGTTTCACGTTATTGAGAAGTGGATTGAAAACCACCTTAAGTTATACTTCCAAAGACTCCATTAGCAGAGGTTTATTATCGCTATTAATTTTTTAAAAAACATACTGAGTTACACATTCTGAGAACATTTAAGTCCAGTTCTGGCCCAACTCTACTACGTAGGAAAAAAGTGCACACCTGGTGATTACGGCCTTAGGTATGAGTCTGCTGAAAAAATTAAATCCTGCCCCTGATACCACATAACTGTCCGATGCCCGCAATTTTGTTTGGATGGTCTCAAACTAGCATCGGCTCATGATTTATACTCATTCTTGCAAAAATTATTCACTGAAAGCGGATCATATTTTATCGTCTTTGTTTAAGTTTTTATATCGGATTGGCAGGTTCCCTAATTTTTTTTATCAGCCCAGCACTGCCGCTAAATTTCTATGGGTCTCGGGCCAAACCCGGGCTCATGCAAACCTCTACAACAAATAATAGGTTCAATGTTCTGTAATATTATTTTAAAAGACCCATATGATAGCATAATTTTCAGCATGATGGTAGGTAGTACTCCAGATATAGCTGTTGTGAGTTGGCAATTTGCATTAGCTATGGCCCCACCAGTGGCCAAGAGATTCTGACTTTCAGACTAGTAGACGGTAGGTGCTGGGTTCAAACCCAATCGCGACCGTCGGCCTAACTGTTCAGAGTTTTCTGTAGTTTTCTTTGAACCTTGCATTTCCTTGCGTAAATACTTGTTAGGTTCCCTTAGAAAGACCCCTCACCGAGGGCACTCCTCCCCTTAGGGCCTATCTTGGCCAGAATAAAACGCAAACAAAGCGTCAGCTATGTCTTTCAAGGAAAGGTATGTGAAAGACTTTTAGGAAAGCAGATTCGCCAATAAGTAGAAGATTCACAGTTGGAACCGTGATGCAGGAATTTGAAGTTTTCATACTAACTAGGGAATTGCAAGAAGTGTAAGTCACCGATTTTAATGAAAGTGGTATTGTTGGAAAGATCTCATTATGAGGAGTAAAAAACTCAATGGAACTAACCGTCAGAAACGAGTCGTTTTCTAATAATATTTTTCCAGCAATACCATTTTCGTTAAAATCGAGACCAAAATTTTTTGCAGTTTCCCAGTAACTGTTCACTAGCTATGTGACATAAATTGCCGGATATCTCAAAAACAGCCCATTTCCGACGAGTAGTTCCATTGAGTTTTTTACTCCTCACATTTAAATCTTTCCAACGATACTACTTTCATCAAAATCGGTGACTTACACTTTTTGCAGTTCCCTAGTAAGATAGAAATTTAAAAAAAAAAATCATACTTTTTGCCGATGTAAGGGTTTATATTATTTTTTTATCACTAATATTCATATACATATATATATTTTTTTTTTACAGTTTTCTTTCTATTTTAAAAGCGAGCGGTTTATTAATGATTCAGCATTTTTAATTTCATTTAAACATTTTTTTTTTCATTTTTAAAAATTTTAAATTTTATTTATATCTCTGCTATTTTCTTTTTTATTTCGCGTTTTTAAAGAAATTTGCATTTTGCATTTTATTTAAATAATTTAATTTGAACATTTTTAATTTAATTAAAATAAATAACTTCCTTTTACTTTAAATTTATTGATGCTAACATCTATGTAAGAATTTAATAATTATAAATCAACAGTTTGGATTTATTAATTAAAGGATAAGTTATTTTGAAAGATATATTAAAGGAAATACTCTTAGCAATCTGTGATCATATGTACCCACTTTTTCTTATTATTATTATGTCACTTTTAATATTTACTTAGGTATCACAGTAAAATTTAGATTATTATGACTTCGACACAGTCATTTGATTGCCGAAAACTAAAAATAACCTCACGCTCATTTTTAAGTAATAACCACTTAAAATGAATAATTCTTATTTATTTTTCTAGCATGGAAATAGTTTAGATATGGTGTATAAAAATAATATAGATATACAGGGCAATAGCTAAGGAGGTGTTATGGGCGGTACCAGTCCCCCCTAAAGTATTTTGAGCCACCCCCCCCCCAAAAAAAAAAAAAAAAATTCTACGGTCACTCAATGAATTTCTGTTCCGAAAATTCAAATGAAATACTGTTCAAAAATCTAGTTTAGTTTTGAGGCCATTTCACAGTTTTGTTGAGTTACTAAATTGTATCTAAAATAAGTGTTTCAACACTCCCTCTATCCTATTTGTACATATGAAGCTAACTTGATGTTTAATTTTGCATCAGTTTTATACTCAAAACTTTCATCATCATATACTTCTTTTAGCATAAAATCAAGTTATTATAACAGTTTAATAAGAAACAGAGTACCTACAATGTAAATATGCACTAATTTATCTTTCTGTGTGAGAAAGAAAGAAAAAAAATTATGAGCCCCCCCCCCTACATTCTCTTGACACCCCCCCTACATTCTCTTGACACCCCCCCCTACATTCTCTTGACACCCCCCCCCCCTTATGTTCACTCCTAGCTACGGCCCTGTAAATATATATTGTGAAAGTAAGTTAACAACTTTACAAAAAGCTTACATTTTATTCAACTATTTTCCAAGTTACAAAATAGCCTAAATGTGGTTTTTTGCCATCCAAGCCTAAATTTAAAAATAAAATATAATGTTTTGTTTTTGCTAAATTTCCCATAAGGGGCCCCTTTTCAGTCTAGCCAAGAGTCCCCAAAGGAGCCAGTCCGTGCCTGTATATACTATAGCTTTTTTGAGAAACAGAGGGTATACAATATTTCTTAAAAAAATTCAGAGGGTGTATGGCATATACCCTCCACTACATCTATGCCCGAGTGTGGTGTACATCCCAAAATGGGAATCACTGCTGTAATCTATTTCATAAAGCTAAAACATGTGCAGGAAAATTGTTAATGTCATATGGGCAGTTCTAATCTAGGAGAGCATTACTGGATTGTCTATCCAAGTCTATGTGAAATCGAAATCTGGTCTAAAATCAACAATGTGTTTCTAGACCAGATTTATTTAATATATCCTTTGGTTTATATCTCTTACATCAGAGCTTTCTGATAGGAACTCACGGGTTGCTTCTTGTTGCTAACAAGGAAGGTCTCCATACGGGCATACTCCGAAAATTCTGAAAAAATTACAGAATGTTCTTTTCATAAGGATATATACGTTTATAAAAAAAATTTCGGCAGAACCTCTGAACACTGTCCGTAAAAAAATAATGAAATTTTCATTATTTGGCGATTTATCATCGGTTGGCGATGAAAAGCAATTTCAAAAAAGACTTTTTATGTCAAATACATTTTAGAGGAAAAAAGTTTCATGTTCAACTTATTTAGATAAATCAAAAATCTTTGGTTTTGTCAGTTTTAGTTTGTTTTAAGCATAATTTCGTTATATCAATATTTATATGTATTTATATTCAAATTTGATATTTAAAACGAGATTCAAATTTAAATTTAATTAAAATTGTTTCAAGTTCAAAGTCCAATTGAGCATTATCAATTCAATTTTGTTGCTATGGAAACTTCTGGGTTTTATTTCTGAATACGCATCAAATGAATGAAAATAATTTTTTGGATTAAGAATTTTTTATACATGAGAATATTTTTTCCAGAGGTAAATTAAGCAACCACTGCAACAAGTGATATAAATAAAAGCAATACAATATACATAAATGTATATAATACATTAAACACTCTCATTGTTTATGTTTAAATTCATTGAATACCATTTACATGCATTTTAAAAATACAAAAATTTTCTGCTGCATTAAAATCATTTGCCTTTGGCGGGGAAAAGTGCTGCTCGCCAAATCGCACGACACTTTTGTCTTTTCATGCCAAATATTCGAAAGTATTTTATTTTTTTATAGGTTTTTTAATGTAATTCTGCCACTAATTTTGACTGATTCTTTATTACATACATGAGTAATTTAATTCGTATTTTTTCAAAAAATTCTGCATATGCCCAGTATGGAGACCTTTTTTGTAAGTGTAAACTGTGGGAATCAGTAACCACAATTTACATATATATATAAGATAAAATTAGTCAAAATTAATTATAAAATTTGTAAAATATGTTGTTCAAATATATAAGCTTGATATAACTAAAATTCAATTTTAGTTGAACATATATATTCATTTGCTGAAAATCTTTGTTAATTACAGCTTTTTAAAAATACTGTGGGAAAATAAGAATCCTGATAAGCCTTGCAAATGGGATAAATTGCTCTTTTTGAAAGCTCAGTGTCCTCAACAAAGAAATAAATATGATTGTGGAATTTTTTTACTGCAGTATGTCGAAAGCTTTTTTGAGGTAAATATACCAATTTTATTTTTGTATAAAGAAAAATTTTAATTCATATTTGTTTATCTTTATAAAATAAATGAAGATACATATCCTTTTGTATAGATTCTTGTATTTTGTTTCTCATTAATTTCTTATATTTTGTTTCTATTGGAATAAAAAGAGAGGTGGGGGGGAGAATTTCCAACTCTATTGAAGTAAAATTGTATTATTTCAATAAATATAACAACAGTACAATCATAATATTAATATAATATGTATAGTAATGTCTCACTTACACATTAGTGGAAGGGAAAGATTAAAAATGTTGCATAAACAAGAGAGATACATAAATGAAATTCAAGTAAAAATTAAATCTGAAATAAATTTCGAGGTAATATTAATCCTTAAATGTTTAAATAACATATAGAATAATAATAAAAAAAGGTTTATTTAGGTTGTTATCAATTCAAATTTAAAACATATACATCTCAATATTTTAATTATAAACCTTATTTTCTTACCTTTTTAAATGACCTAAAATTGAAGTTTGTTTATGAATTTGGTGTCTATCTGTAAAAATAGCTTTATCAAGTTCATCGAAAATAGACTCCTGCATCATGGGATGGTGCTATATTTTTTTCATCGCAAGTGGTATTGAATTTCAGTGTTTCAGGTTCTGTTTTGACACTTGTGCATCAAATTAAGGTTTGGGTTCAAAATGATATCCAAGATATTTTTTTAGGTTAAAAATCAATTCATCAGAGCTCAACATTAAGATCTATAAAATGACATTCCCGAAAATTGGACACTTCATTGTAGCAAACATTTTTTTCAATTTCTAACTTTTATATATTCATATGTTTATGTCATTCATATGTCATATGTTATCTCTGAATAGTGGGCACCTATCATATCTACTCACACATATCATATGCATCTGTGCATAAAGTATAAATTTGGTACAGGCATTTGTGTGTGTCTCAAAAACAAAATATTGTAATATTTTTCATATTCCAAGACAAGAAAAAATGGTTAGAAAGAAAGATCTCTGATCACATTTCTTACATAAATTTTATTTGTCATGCAGCAAATTGAATACATCTCATTCATATTCAAATATGTATTTATTTTGACTTAAAAATTAGTTGTGCTCAAAATTTTTGTGAAAATCCCATCAACCCAACTTGCAAAAAATCTAAAAATGACCCTCAAGAAATAATCTAGGGTAAACCTCATTTGCAGAATAAAAATTAGAGTCATCCTGATCTGAAAAAAGAAAATTAAGGACAACCCAACCTAGTGCAGGACTATTCAATGATCCCAAAATGTCCACTATTCAGGGACTGTGCAAATATAACGTTATCAACTTTTTGGTAATTTTGGACACCCTAACCTGCTGTAATAATGTTAATAAATTGTAAAAATATTTTGATTTCTAAAATTTATTTCTTTTGTTCAGAGTGATATAGAAAACTGGTTACATTTATTTTTCGCATACTTTTTTGATCCAAATGAAGAGAAGTCAATAAAATATCATTTTGGATATACAAATTTTTATATAAAACTAGCAGTTACCCGTGACTTCGTTCACATAACATTTAAAGAAGAAATAATTGATCAATCAAGCAAAAAATTTCGATGATGAAAAGCATGTGTAATTAACTTTTTATCGCAAATTTATGGTAAAAAAAACTTTTGATAATCCCTATTTGCTAATTTGTTTGCTGGTCAAAATTTTCCTTTCAGCGATTAATACTAATAGATAGAAACATTCTTGAATTCTTTTGTTCAGCCCTGTAGTTTTCCAAGTGCCTTTAATACACGAAAGTATCTTTCTAAAATTTATTTCAAACAAAAATATTTCTTATTACTACCTAAATCACATTTTCAGAAATTATCATCCAAAGACAACCTTGTATCCAGTTCTTTGCGGGATCCTGTTTATCATTTTATATATATACTACAAACATTTCTTAATTTACTAAATGCAGTTCAAAATAAAAATGCATATTTTATTTAAAAACCACCTTTAAGTAAATTATGCTCATATTCAGTAACCTTTCCGAGATCTTTTGTGTAACCCTGTATATCTAAATTTAACTATTTATACTATTACCATTTATACTCTCCATTTAATATGCATTTCATTTATGCAACAGTCATCATCCATGATATACAGTACTTTGGATAGAATATATAATATTTGAAATCTTTTGTGTGTTCCTGTAAATGCTATGCACTTCGTATTATGCATGAAATAACTTACATTAAGCCTCAGCAACATATATCAATTTGATTATACATGAAATCGTTTACCATAATTAAAATATGTCGGAAACTGTTCCTCCCTTTATTCCTATGCAATGGAATTCTTCTGTCTGACCCTGTAAATGAATAGTAAGTGCCCTTTTCACTACATACTTTACAAAATGCATATTTTAGTGCACTTTGTAAATGCATATAAATTTGAATATGTTCTACAGGCTGTAGCATCGTTAAATTTAATTAAAACGATTTTTCCCCATAATGCCGTAATATAAGGAAATTTTTTGGCTATCCCTGTAAATAAACTAATCATGGTAGAAACTTTATTTTCAATAGGTATTCGCGCTAGGTAAACGTTAAGAACATCCAAAAATTTCATGGAAATTAGAGTATATTTACGAAAGTTAGAAAGCGACCAGACAGACAGACAAACCGAATGCATAATAACTTTTCAACTTTGTTCGAAAGTGTTAAAAAATCGAGCCAAAAATATATTAATCAGTGATTTTATTTTCCACCTTTTCCCCACAAAAAATTTCTTCCATTGATAATTATGAGTTTTTAATAAAAATATTCATTTGTATGTAACTTATAACTTATTAATTAGTATAAGTAAAAAATATTTCTGATTCATTTTAAATATGACGTCATTATTTATCTCGCTCCATTAGCTACTGATATTCATACCCCTTGTATTTTTAACGACTGCTATAAAGTACCTGTTTTATTTCAACTATGACGTCACATTTTCATAAGTGAACCATTTTATTAAAAATATAATTCTTTTTCATTCTTTTTACTTTTAATTTATGTCACCATATTTTACACAAAAATTCCCATTAACTAAACAAATATCCTTGTTAAATGTATTATAAAAAATACACATTTTATTTTTATTTCAAACATGACGTCATATTTATTTTCTTTTAAATTATTTTATTATAGTTTTTCGCATGGAAGTTTTCTATTAAAAATTCATTGCCGCTGAAAAATTATTATTCCAATTTTTTATTTTCTTGGCAACAGAAAAGGAAAATGGTTAAATTTTATCTGAAAAATGCCTATTGATTTTGTATGAAAAATAATTAAATTTTGAAATATTAAGGAAAATATTTGAATAAAATAAATAAAAATTACCCTATTATTTAATCCGGACTTCTAACTTTACGTCTGCAAAATTTCAAAGCAATCAGTTCAGTAGTTACGGCGTGAAAGCGGAACAAACAAACAAACTCACTTTCCGATTTATAATATTAGTAAGGATAAAGCTTAAAAGAAATAGTTAATATTTTAAAGTATTTTATAATATGTTTTTGTAACATAATGCATTAAACAGTAACAAAATCCAATTGCACTTGCTCCGAATGGAGAACAGGTGAAGGGCAGATAGAAATTCTTATCAACAAATTGAGTGGACAACATTGCTTCTCTTTCTCTAATACAAGCTTCATTTCAAATATACATCACATATGAAAAAGAATAGGATTGTCAAATGTTGGGATATTCCATACATAAAAATTGAATAATTTTACAATAATTTAGTGATTTTAATGACAATTTTGTATTTTTATGAAAATAGATAACAGGCTATTTTGTACAAAAGACCATATTACAAATAAAAAGAAAAATTTCACTGGATTAAATATGGTATTGCTATCAAAAGACAACCCCCTCGCCTCCCCCTAGAGATATCTTACAATATCATATGCCAAACTCTCCTCCTTTCTAAAATGATAATGTTATATTTGCATAGCCTCTCAGAAATTTTATTATTATTTAATATTACTATAAACAAAAACTTAATTTGCAGAACAAATTGAATGAAATATCTTAATATATATATATATATATATATATATATTAAGATATTTCATTCAATTTGTTCTACTTTAATGTTAAATTTTTTTAACAAATAAGTTAAACCAATTTAACATTAAAAAATAAAGATAAAATTTATACAATATGATACTTTAAGCACTCTAAAAACTTAGATTCCATTCAAATGAAATCAAAATAAATCTTAGACTTTTTCTATGCTCAAACTATAATTATTTATATTGCAGATTTTGTATTATATTTATAAGGATTGTATATGAAATGATAAGATACATGCAAAATACAAAACTTTAAAAAAGTCTAAGATTTATATTGATTTTATTTATATGGAATTTAAATTTTTAAGGTTTTAAAGAACGATATTGTATGAATTTTCTTTTTTAATGTTAATTGGTTTAACTTATTTGTTACAAAATTTTAGTTTTAAATGTAGAACAAACTGAATTAAATATCTTAATAACTGTCCCTTCTTGGGATTAAACATTGTAGGATTTTTTAAAAATTAGTTTTGCAAATTAAATTTTTTTTTTTTTTTTTTCTTAGATATCAAGTTTTTTAATACGTATTGCATTTACTCAAACACATTTCAAAATTAATGGAGGGACCATCATCAAACTTTGATTTATGCAGTTATGGGATCACAATTTGTGATGCAACAGAAATCTGTTGTAAATAAATGAATTTTGTAAAAATAAACTAATAAATGGGGTTATTAGGGATGAATATATTTCAGTGTATCAATGCATTTTTATACTTTTTTCTAAAAAGATGAGAAATATAAATATAGTACATGTGAAAATATAAAATTATAGGGTATAAGGAGTGAACGTACTTTTGAATCCTGGTGCAAAGTTTTAATGATTGCATTCAAAAATGTGTTGAATGGGCATTTTTCTGAATGACTTTGAATATTCGACTTGGCATAGATTTAACAACTTTTTCCAAATGCTCCATAAAGAACTGGTACTTGGCTGAAAGTAGAGCCATCTTTAAATCATTTGTGTTTTGATATTGTCATCCATTGCAATAGACTATTCAAACCATTGCACCCCAATAGTTTTCAATGTTGTTTAGATCAGGGGTGCGAGCTGGCCAATTCAAGACATTTACATGCCAGTGATGTAGCCACTCTTTTGTACTTTTTGCAGAGTGTATTGCTGTATTATCTTGCTAAAACTATCCAGTTTACTCCAGTGATCAAAGAGTCCATATGGCAAAATATTATCTTCTGGCATTAACTGGTAGTCTTCTGATTTTTGTTTACTGTACAGAAAAGTCAGAGCAGTTTTATCATTCTGAGAAAAACCAGCTCTCATCATCATGGATCTTCCACCAATGTTTCGACTTAAGATGTGCCGTTCTTCATGTTTGATAGTTTGATATCATGCCAGTGGTATCTTATACCATCTGGGCCGTCTAAATTAAACTTCTTTTCATCTGGCCAAATGACTGTGCTCCACTCTGTTGTGCAAAGTGAAGTCTGACTTTCATGCGATGGTGCTCAAGTTTTGGCTTAGCTTTCATTTTATTCCATTTCATATTCGGTGCTAGTTGAAGAATTTGTTTGACAATTCGAGAGCTTACATTTAGCTTTAAAGTATTTACAATTTGGTTAGAAGAAGCTCCAGTACTTGATGCTGTTTGTAAGATAGAACTTCGATTTTTTTCTGCTATCTTTGGACGTTTTCTTTCCATACACTGATGGATTTTTTAAAATGTTTTTTACAGCTCTTTATGAACATTTAATTTGCAAAGCAATTTGGAGTTTCATTTTTCTAGAAGGTCTGACTGCTAAAATTTTACCAACTTGTACCTCTATGAGGACAACCTTTCCTCGAGGCATTAGAAAAGATGTTGATTTTCACTGTTCTAAGTATAACATATAACGACGCATGATAAACAAGATGCATGAAAAGAAAACAAAATTATTCTAAAAATAATTCAAAGGCTGACGATAAATGATTTTCAATAAAATCATGGAAAGAATTAAAAATACGAATAAATTTTGTTTGCGTTAATACCAATGTGAAAAATAATTTTACTGAATTAGTTTCTTATCACATAACACATTTATTATTTAGATAAAAAAAATACCAGAGTATAGAAATTCATAACTTTGAGTTTATAATTTTGTCCAGGTCTCACATACTGTTATTTTATGAGAAAAATTAAAACATGTATTGATGTATTGATCCATAATGACCAGAAAATACGAAATTATATCAGATTAATTTTAAACACGATCATTCACCCCTTGGAAAGTTTACATCTGTTATAATTAATTTACCGATTTGATTAATTGTGTTTAAAATTAATCTGACATAATTTCGTATGCAACGATTTTCTGCAGTTCCAAATATTGACCTTCGATTTATTCTGTTGAGCTGATCCATAGTATCAGACCAGATTCTGTAATCGTTGAGGTCATTTGGGTGAAAAAGTCCTCCAGAATTCGTCCAGGATGGCTCAGTTAAAAGAGCATTGGCGACTTCAGTCAATACATCCCTGGTTCGAATCCTGGCCTGGACTTTTTTCTCCCCTTGGAAAGTTTACATCTGTTATATTTAGACTTTAAATGCAATATTACAGTTAGTACAATCTTTGATATATTAATTGCAGCATTAGTTTGATGAAACTTAAACTTTCTGTTGATGCCTATTAATTTCACTTTATTAAATCAGATTATATTTATTAGGATGAGCGAAGCGAATCCTCTATTAGGCCACTCAAATTACATTTTGTCGCACACTTTACAAGAATACTATTCAGTATTTTGACTTCAAATTAAACATAAGAATAAATTATAATCTGTAGATTTGCACACTATTTTTTTTTTTTTTACAGAATAACTTTAAAAAATATATTATTTTAATTAAATAATTTTACATGCCTTTCTATTACGGATGCATTTTTGCAAATAAAAAATGAAACACATTTATTTTCAGAAGAGAAAAAAATCACTGAGTTGGTAATTATAGTCAGAATCACGATTAAATAAATAAATAAAATATATATTCATTATTCCAACAAAATATTTATAAAAAAAAATTGAGACTAAAATTGAAATATTTTCACGTGAAAAATGAATATAAAATAGTTTGATAAATTTTAGAAATATTGAATATTATGTCATAATTTTTCTATACAAGATTTCAATGTAAAAACGTAAAATAAAGTAAATAGCTTAACGGATTTTTTTAAAGCAAATATTATGTCACATTGGAAATATAATGAACTAAAGGCAGGTGAATGTAACGATTTTTTATATTTTAAACTATTGAAAATAACGGCAGAATTTATACTTCAAACTGTAACACAACGAAATTTCTTACATTAAAAATTTATGTTATTTGGGAGGAAAATATACATTTTAATGGAATGTTTTATTAAGACTGATTGGAAATGGCACATATTTTGGTGGCACTTCTTTTAATCATGCAATAGTTTCCCGATTTCTTTTACAAAATTTTTATTAAAATACTCTTTATGAAAATTATAGCATATTTTTAATGAATAAAAATTTGTGAGGATTCAATTATTCACATTCAGTTATAAAAGTGTTTTTTAGTGTTAAGAATTCAAATGCACAATTAATTCTTACTATGTAAAATCCTTTGTGCAAACGATACTAACTCAATTTAAAAGAATTATATACATATTTTGCAAAGAGGCAACAAACGAATTGTAAACAAATAAAACTAATTCTTAAATTCTTTAAATAAAGTGTTATTCAAATTTGAAGGTTGAAAATTGAACTAGCCAAAACATCTTTATCATTAAGAAATAATTACTATTAGTATTATTTTTAATATGTTTGCCATTTAAAAACAATTTATGGAATTCAACTGAATTTATATTTCTAAAATTAAAATGCACCAAAATATAAAATAACGTTTTTCCTTAATAAAGGAGCAAAAGTAATATAAAGTATTGTTATTTTCAAATATTTATCTTATGAAATAATGCTTCGTGGATCCAAAAAAGCATGGCTTTTGCTAGTATTAAAAAAAAGTATATTACTGATATTTTTATCTTAAATTAAAATAAATTTTATAAATATTAATCTTTTGAAATTATTTTATAATCATGTTGAGACAAAAATTACGTTTATAGGTTTACCAGTGATACTAATTTTATATATTTCAGACGCCTCTTAGTTACTTTCAAGAACCTCTGCCTGATTTGAGGAACTGGTTTCCTCCTTTGAGTGTGAGATTCAAAAGAACTAAGATCAAGACCTTAATTTCTGAATTGAAAGAAAAGCAAAAAGAAATACCTTATTTGTCTGAAAGCCAGGAGGATTCCAATCACACAACAAATGGTGTTGAGTGTGTTACCCCTATCCTTGAACAATCTGATTTGCAAATTGAAAGTCATCATTTCATAGATCACATGGAAATTGTTGACTGAACATATATGTCAGCTATCTACAAAATTTCAGGGGTCTGAACTAAATGTTATCTTACACAAATATATATAAAAACAAAGATACTATTTTTGTTGCATTTGGATTGTTGATTTAATATATTTGTTGAATGAAAGATAATTAAGACAGAATTATCCTAATATCTTATGTGTAGGACTGGCCATGCAGAGGTTAAGCATGGTTAAATGGTATTACCGTTTCTTTCAATATTATTAATTTGCAGAAATTTTTATATCTATGTAAATATTTTATGAAGAAGTATTAATCTAAGGTACAAGGATAACAATCTGTATCTAAATGTTATAAAAATCTGCATTAAATTTTCAAGAGATTTACTACAAAAATTTTCCTCCATGCATACTTCTACAAGGCTAATTCTTGTTTCCTGTGAACAATACATTTAATGATAATGTCATCTGATATGATCTGATATGGTAATAATACCTCTTTAGAATTAGCCTGTAGAGAAATATAGAGTCATGTGAATTGTACAATATTCCATTATTACGGAGCTTAATTGAGATGATCTCAATCCTACTTTAAACAGGCTCCTCTGTGCAGTGGCATGTTATAGATTTCAAACCATTAGCTGCCTTACCTATAGCTGACATGCATATAGGCTTTTGTCAATAATTTGCTGTTCTTTCCATAGATAATATAATGTGGGAAGGAAGTTGTTGTAATATAATTGACCTGTAGTTTCATACTTAAAGGGGGGGGGGGGGATAAAAATCTTCATTTATTTGAGTCTTTGTGGCAGTGCCACTTTTAATAAAGGAGCTACACTCCACCACTTTATTACCCCATATTTCCTTTACTACCTAAGACAGTAAAAAATTAAAGCACTGACATTAAAGTCTTGTGTTATTTCCAGCTATTATTACCCCCTTCAAGTCTCCTAATCACCTGATGTCACTTAAATATATTTCAAAATTTAACATTTTTCTTTGATTTTTGACTACAGTAGACTATTGATGGCAACTAAAATTATTTTAAAGCATATCTGCTCAGGGTTACCAGTTGTATTCTTTCAATAAAAAGAGAAATATTTATATTGTCACTAGTGTATTTTGATTTTATTTCACCACTGTCATTTTTTACATTTTACTACCTATGTTGAATGTGTCAATATTATCATCATTATAAATTTTCCTAAAAAAGTCTGTTAATTAATAGTTATTATAACTATTAATGTATAAAATACTTTTTTAAATATCTTTTTGTGATTCACTATTCTGCCAATACCATTTTTATTAATTATATGCACATTTTTGTTGTAAAGTTTGGAAACAATTCTTTCTTCCATTTCATGCATATATATTTAAAATGCATCACAAAATGTGCATCAAAAGGTAAAATTTTTAAGTAAACTGAGAAAAATTGTCTAATGATTAACAAATTAATTGCTTAAGATTGTATGTTGTTTTTTTAAACAATAAAAAAAAAAAAAAAAAAAAAATTAAGGAATCTTAATATAGGAAAGGTTTAAATCTACAATGAAATAGGAGTGCTATAGAAGTCAATTTGGCTTTCTATCAACTTGAATTTAATCATTGCAGTGGTAAAATTGTCTGGAAAGTTCATTCCAATTTAGAAAAAGATGGATAAAAATTTATTGCAGAGTGAGAAAACAAACTGAAAGTTGCATTAAGAAAATTCAGCAAAAATATCTCAGAAAACAAAATTTACCATATTTTACTAAAAGATTGAAATTAGATTCCTTTTTGAATGTTAAAAAGTAATAAAAAGGTACTTTTCCATTATATGGACACCATTGTTGCCAAGCACAATAGTTGGAGCAAGATGAAAATCACATGAATTGAAACATTTGAAAAATAAAAGAAAAAACATTGTCGATAGTAAAATAAGCATTTAAAAAATATAACGTTTGAAAATTACAGACTTTTACAAACTATTTTATTCAATCACAAATATGACTTTTACGAACTATTTTATTAAGTCAGAAATATATTCTTAAACGAACAGAATCTGTTCTTAAGTGAACAGATAACTGTTATGCAATAAAGTAATAAAATAAAACTCATATTAAACTGCTGGCATAAAATTACAAATATCTTCTAGCATAGTAGCAAACATTTCATTTTTTTTTTTTAATGAAGGCATCACCACATGAACTCTATAAGATACGATTCTAAACAAAACAGTTTCCTGGTGTCATTTTTTGTGCCATTTTGCGATGCTTCATAATCTCTCAACATTTTGAGCATGGCATCCAGTATTAGGATCGATAAAATTGTATTTGTAATTTATTGTGAAAAGATCATAATTAGCATCTCACAGTTATTCTATTTTATATCCTCTCCACAATCTGTATAAATAATACTTCTATCAGTTACATTGTTTTCAGTTGTTAAAATTAAAGTTTCAGCTGTATGATTGGGAATAGGAGTAAGAAAACATCCCCATATTTTATGACATGGGAAGTTGCAATTCACAAAACTCAGTCTATGTGAGCTCTTGGCATTATAAGTATCTAAATCTTAAAGAATTAAGAAAAGACAACTACGATCCTCCAAACCATGTTTTCTGTTGTATTCCTTCCCGTTCTCTCGGCATGATCGTATGATACATCTCCATTTTGGATTTCCAGAACCCATTCATAATTTCATTTCATGGTTTTTTTTTAACACAACCTTTTATTATCCAGAATTAAAAATTCTTGAAACAATTTAATCACAACTTTCTGAACATCTGATAATTGCCAAATGCTAAAATACATCTCTGCATTAGCAGTAAAATTAAATTATAACTTAAAAAAAAAAGAGTATTTAAATTTGAATAATAACAAATTAAAAAGTTTTCCGGGGTTAAGGTTAAATAACAATCGTTCACATGATTTATGTTTCATAAATAGCAAATCACAGTGTTTCACATGATTTACAATAAAAATCCTTTTCATGATCAGGAGTGAAATAATTGGCCCATTAGTATATATTTTGGCATGCTCTCCAGATAACAGAAAACTATCCATAAAAAAATACATAAAATTTTCAAAAATCACTGTATAAATTCTAAATAAATTTTATTGAAAAGAGAACAAAATTTTATATTATTTGGCTTAAATATTGAAACCTAACTTGTCTCAATAATGTGGAAAAAGTCCTAAGAATTAATGCTAATACAATAGACTTCCTCAAATCTGCACAACTTGGGTCAGAGGTTGTGTGTATTTTGGAATTTTGCAGATTTCTGGTCATTGCTTTGTTTACATGTTTAAACAGAAATTTGAATGTAATAATACAATTAAAATTATAATTAATGCTTGCAGTGTAGTAAAGTATTAAAAGAATCAAGCAAAATAATAAAAAATTAAGATATTTTTAAAAAATGATTAAATTATTAAAAGTATATGTCAAATAAATAATTATGTATATTTTTATTATGCATAATAAAGATAAGATACATTTATCTTGAATGAAACTTGCCTCATCAAAGTATCCTAATAACTCATATCAAAATCATAAAATAATTAAATTTTATTTCAGGTATAGCCAGACTTAATAACCAAGTAATATTATTTAGTAAAAAGATGTAGTGATGCCACATAATATCAGCAATATCTTTACTTTTTTCAGAAATAAATTTATACTTCTTTCATGAAGAAGCTAGAGTTCAGTCATATTAACAAGAATTAAATATTAAAATATGAAAGGAATAATATAAAAATAAAAAAGTCTCTATTTATGTCTCTACATTTGAACTGAATGTTTAATTGTTTACATCTGTGATGATATGCAGATTTTAGGTGTTTATGAATTTTAGGGTTGCAGATTTGAGTGTGTCTCTGGTATAAACTTTTAGAATTAATAGATGAATTAAATATCCATATTGCTGTATTTGTCTCTTAAATAATAAAGCATTTCTTTTTGTTATGATTTGTATGATGGTTTTTCAACTATGTGATACTTAATCAGATTTTACTGTTATTCTATGTATGAAGAACGAATTGAAATGAAATAATGAATGAATAACATTCTTTAATGATTTCTTTTTAAAATCGATTTTTTTTTCTTCCATTGATTTCAATTAAAAACAACATTCATTTATTGTTTGTAAATTTTATAAGTTGTGTTTTTTGTATACTTAGATCTTAAAAATTGTATTTTATAATTATATATTGATTGCATTTCATTTGAATTATTTCATTTGTTTTTATATGTCTTATTACAAAATATTTTTATTTGTTGTTTCTTCTGAACAATACTTAAATAATATTTGATGGTAGTTTGACATTTGATATATTGAAATAAATGATGGATGAATATAAATTTTTACAAATTTGATGTATTTTCTTTTTAAATTGAAGATTTTTTTTTTACTTTTTTTTTTTTTTATTTATTTTTGAGGTTTTAGGTGAAAAATATTTATTTGTAAATATTAGAAATGTAAAGTGTTTCTTCTGTGTCTATGCCTTAAATATTATATTTATAGCTTGAATATGTATCTTTTAAACTATTTATTTGATTTTAGTTAGAAAATAATGTATATAGTTGTTTTGAAATTTATAAATGCTGTATAAACCTTTATATTTCGCACATGACCATAATGTATAAAAAGAATGTTTACATGACTGTACTGATTTATTTAACAATAATTAAATTTTTCAAAAATATTGGTGTATTTATCTATTAATCATAAAAGAATTTTGTTGTTGTTGCTGCTGATTTGTATGTTTCTTTAAATAATTATTATTTAAGACTGTTCTCTAATCCAAAAGAATTACTTTCTGACATATTTCTGAATTTATTTTTGTTCATAAATACATGAAATTGGCAGGTATTCTTATTCAGAAACTGTGTAACAGAATGTTTTTTGGTAAAAGCAAAAGATTTTTCAAAAAACATTGTCAAATGTGGCATTTTGAACTAAATATCTGGATGCAACACTATGGGAAAAGAGAAAAAATGTATCCTCATACTACAACTATTGCCCATAATTCCTTAAATAATTTATTTATCAAAAGATGGAAAACAACATTCTACTCCCAAATTATTGCCAATTTCATGTCTTTATGTTTAAAAGTGAGTTTGAAAGTGTGTTAGAAAGTTTTGTGTTTGTTGGGAAAAGAATTTGAAAATCACTTTTAATTAAATAATACAGTTTGACATTCACTATTTTGTTGCGATTCTCAAACTTTACTGGTATGCAACTTACCTTAAAGTTATTATTTTTTTTATGCTGCATCTAATGTTATTGTACATACAATGGGTAATCAGTTAATAAACTTAGTCCATTCCAAAACAATGTTCACTAACTGCCCATACATTTTGTATTGATTTGCATGGGAAACCAATCAGTTAGTTAATCTTAAAAGTTAAATAATGTTTAAAAAATGATGTTGCCAAACTAACAGCCAAATTATACATACTGATGTAATTTTTATTTTAAATAATAAAAAAACAAATAATTAGTAGAATATTAATAAAAATACAAAGTCGAAATAAATATCACTTAATGACGTTTTGAACACGTGTATCGTATTTAATGTCATTGAACTGACATTCACAATCATCCATTATTGGCATTTAATCTTATAATTTCGTGATAATATTTTAGTCAACAGGATAACAGAATAGTACCCAATTATTATTACTATTTTTTTAAGGGACACAAAATATGAAAAATGTTTCAAATATTTTCATTCAAATTTGGGTCTCTTAAATGTAGGTCCCAAAGTCTGGTAAACATGAATTAATTAGGCCATATAATTATTAAAATGTTCTTTAGTCGACAAATACAGCTTGGCAAATCTGAAACAGATCATTGCCTCTTCTTGGCTTTATTTTTTGTGAGGTGTCCATTATCTAGACATAAAGATCTCGTGTGAAAGACTTCATTAATTGATCACCCACTGCAGTTGTTTTGACATATATAGAGCTTTTTGTATAATCTCTTCTTAACTAAAAATAAATTTTGGTACAAATAATACACATAAGGACTTTAATAGATATTACTAATCTGAAAATGGAATTTCTACACTTTTTATTAATAATTTAACAGAGTCTGTGTCAGTATGGACATTTTTTTTTCTTTAGTTTCTCTTTACAAAATAGTGTTTAATAGAAAAGTCATTTTTATATTTTTTTTATTTATGTATATCTTTCCATGGTATTTTACTTTAATATTGTAGCATATTACTTTTAATATATTATTGCTGGAGATAAAGTCATTTATGTATTTTGAAAATCTAATTAATTATTCTACAATCCATGAAAACATTGTTCATGATTAGTGTTGCCAAGTATCCTGATTTTCAGATGCTTCAAAACATGTTTTGTGTAACCATTTTGAAGTAATCCCAAAGTCCTGCTTTTTCATAATGCACAAATTGTGTTAAATTTCTTTTTTGTACCTGTATATAATTTGTTAGTCTTCATCTAATAGAACTTAATACAGTAAAAATTTTGAAGACTGAAACTGTTCTATGATGGAAAATTTTTATACTTAAAAAAAAAAAAAAAAAAAATACCTGCTTAAAAATGGATTTTTTTTCCTTTTTAGTTTATAAAGTTTATTTTTTCTCAGGTTTTATTGTACTTCAAGATCACAAGAAAATGGACCTGTTTGTAATGAAATTCTTTTTTAAAACTGGCATTTTCATTATCCATGTGATTTTATTGTGCAAGATCCTTATGTTTACTTTGTATAGTAATCCTGACTTTTTTCAAAATTTTTCTTGATCTTTCTTAATAAAAATTTGTTTTTATATTGTTGCACCCCACCCACACAATGGATAACTTTAATTTATATAAATGCTAAAAAAAGCTCCATTTGCTTTCAGATTTTTAATTTTTCATGTTATGCTATTGTTATATATTTTGCTTAAATTTTATATAAAAATTTCTTCATTTACAATAACCGAGATTCTAATGGAAAGTAGTACATCAAAAATCCCCTGTCCATTTCAAGTATTCAAAACTTTCCCTGTTTTCCATGAGGCATAGGAAGCTTATCTCAGGGGTACAGAATATGTCCAATCAAGGATCGGGAGAAGTTTTGCAGAAAATTATACAATTGATTTTAAGAATGAATTACATCATTCTCTGATATAAAAAACTTTTCATTACAAATAAAAATATACGTATGGTGACTTTCACAAAATCCTTTCAGAATAATATGTACTATATATATTTGTGCATAAGTTGAGAAGTATGAAAAGTAAAATAAAATTCTGTACCTGTGACAATACAGAATTTATGTAAGCCTTTTAACATATCGTAAAATTTTAGGGAAACTTTCATACAGATTGTGGGAAATTTTAACACTGAAAACATTTTCTGCAGATCTGGCCTGTCTTACTATAGGAACAATGAAATTTTTATGTTTAAAATAAGATTCTGTTATAGACAGGTTTCATTTTAATGAGATTTACTATATTTATATACATATATATATTTACGACACTGAACCTGGTAACATTACTCATGACCAACCATTGATATAATGAATAGAGATAAAATGATGCTCAAATATAAAATTTTATTTATGCATGTTTTTTTTTTTTTTTTTTTATGTCATTAACTGTGAAAAATATTCATTGATTATTTGTACACGTTAGAAATGTAGAGTGCTTCTTGTGTCTGTATAACTGGAATGTCTCTTTGCATGTAATTTATTTATGTATATACAGTTATGCATAAATAATGGTATTTATCTTTAAATATAACCTATTTCACTAGAAATAGTAACTAATGGCACAAATGAAGTAGTGATAATATCATTAGTGAATTTTCATTACTTATTTTATTAACAGAATTGTAAAATATTTTTACGGTTGGGATTTTTTATGAACTTTATCTATATTCATTTTGAATAACTGAAAAAAATGTAATGTATACAATTCTAATCAAAAGTCTTTAGCCAAACTTTAAGGTTAAATCAAGCATGCAAAATACAAGTTATTTATAAAAATAAAATACACATTTGGTTACTGGGAATATTTCAAAGTATATACTTAGTGGTCAAATAAGTCGGCAATTAAAATAACTTGTAAAGTTAAGATCCTTAGTTTACCAAGCAAATCAGATGCATACATAAATATAGCTGGACAAACTTTAAGGGGAGTTAGAATACATCACAAAGATTCAAATTTGCATAGCAACCCGTGGTCGGAAACATCATGGGGAAAAAGTAAGGCAGGTATTAGAAACAAAGAGACACAAGACTGAGATTATCTGAAATTATGTATTGGTTTAAGATATTACATGTGCTTTGACAGATGATATGTGAACATGTCACAAATGATGTTCGAAGTTTCTGCCATTGCTACATGCTATTGATACATGCATTACACCGTTGGACCATAGATTGGTAGACTCGTTCAAATACATTTTGTTGGATATTCTAAGTAGCACAGAACTGTATCCATATCGGAATCCACAAGTGTTGTATACACAACACTTTTCAGTGCACCCAAAGAAAGAAATCTTCGCTGCTTAAATCAGGAGAGCGTGGTAGCCAGGGAACTGGTCCACCACGGCCAATCCATTGGTGACCAAACATCTGGTAACTGCCAGTCTCTCCTGATTTAAACAGCATATAAATTTCTTTCTTTTGAGTGCACTGAAAAGTGGTGTATACTCAATGCCTGTGGATTCTGATTAGAGATGTAAATTTTCCGGAAAAATATAAGTGGCGGAAAAAAACTGGTTTTTTACCGGTTTTTTTCGGGAAAAAAACAGAAAAATTGATTTTTCATGACTGTTTCTCCCAAATAAATTATATTTTCTTAGAGAATACTAAATAATGAACATTTTTTCCCATTTATATGTATTAAATGAAAATTATTTTCACTTTATATTACAAAATAAAAAGAAAGTAGCAAAGCCTGCTTTTAAAAGTTGTTTTTTTTCCCACAGCCTAAGAATTTTTATTAAACACTATTGTTTGTTATATCATATCTCTGTTGAAATGATTTTTCAGTTACATGTTTTACTACCAATTGACCCAATGTAAAAACCTGAGCCAATATGTCTGCAGTTTGGAATGAAATAAATTATGCATTCCATTTACATAAGTATAGTTTTTACGTAAATGATACTAGTTTAAAGAAATTCTTGCAGTTTTGTCATTATTATGAATATAAGTATTAAAAAATTCCATTGTTTGTTTTAAAAATGTATATTTTTACATTATTATTTTTTTTCTTAGAATTATAATTTTATTTCCTTTATAAAATATGTTTAGTTTTGGCATAGCTTTCCAATCTCAACTCAAAAAAGTTTTGATTTAGTTTTATAATCTAAATTCAAACAAAACTAAGTTTTACTTTGGCTTACACAGGTCTGCAACTAAAAAATAGCATAAGATTTATTGACGGTTAGATTTTTACTCACTGAAACCAGAAAAATATTTTAAGTTTAATTAAATGTAATTTTTTTTCTTTTTACCCTGAAATCTGTTATTCTATTCTTGAGTAAGAAACCATATTTAATAATGTTTCCACATGGTAATTTTATATTTCTAAGAGTGGAACTCAAAAGTTATGAAAATAGAAAATGCTCACTATTTGAGGAGTTAACAAAAGCAGTTACATACAGAGATAAACTTCTACTGTGCTTTAGAAAACTACAAAAATTCAAAGTTTAATCAAGAGGGAAAGTATAATTTGGAACATAGTTACTTGTAATAAAATATGGGGGGGGGGGGGGGTTCATCGCAGTTGTACTTTTCTAATGCAAACTGCCCATGTTTTTGCGACATTACTGTACATTATGGAGGTAAAATGGAGGTCAATTTTAGATTCAACACCTTGAAAAAACAATCAATTAATCAGCTATAACAAAATCTTGAAAAATACAGCATAGTAGTGCCACCTATAGGGCAATTTACACCAAAAACTAAACAACATTAATATATATCAGAAACTGTCTGAAGCTATAGTTTGATTTTTTAAAAAAATCGTCCTTGAGGTAAAGCTATTGCGATAATCATGAATAATGCAGCATAGCAGCTTCATCTGTTGAGCAATTTACACCAAAAAGTAATGAGCACGAAGTTATGACAAAGATTAACTTAATCTGAAATTTTATAAAAATACATACATTAGTTTGAGATAGAACTATTGTGGAAATTATGAATAATGCAGAATAGCAGCGCCATCGGTTTGGCGATATACAATAATAAATAAACATCGAGTTTATTTCAAGGTGTAACTGAATCTAAAGTTTTGTGAAATTATGTGCATCAGTTCTTGAGATAGAGTGCCCATAAATTTTTTCACATACAGACTCGCAGAGTGACAGATATTTTCCAAAAGCCATCAAAACGTGTTCAGGATCTTCTTAAAAGTTTAAATACACCAAAAACTGGAAATCAAATTTTTCACGAATATCAATACTTACTTCCTGAAAAGATAGATTAAAGTAATAAATGCATACTTCAAAATTTTACGTTTTTAGTTTTAATTTTATCATTTCTATTAATCGGCATATTATTGCAATAATTTTACACATGAATTAATTTTTAAAAAGAGAAGTTGCATTTAATTACATATCTAGGTTTTTTTTCATGTAATCAAGTTTTTGTGAAATTGTGAACTTTTTGTATATACTTGTACAAAATATATTCAGAATTTTTGAATAAGAAATTATTACTATATTTAGATTCCTATTTAGACATTTTTAATAAGGTTATTTACACACATATATGCAACTTAAGATTCAGCTGCTGTATGGCATGAGATTTTTTTTTTTCTTCAATCACTGCACTTGCGAAAGATTCAATTTGTTGATTAAACTTTTTCTGAAATGTCTATTTATAAGAGAAATTTTGCAAAGGGTCTTGTGTTTCAAACAAGAAAAAAAATGTGAAGGATCCTTTAAAAGTCTTCTCAAACAGATTTCTGCTCATAGATCAGATTACCCACATTAAAATTTTCATGTGAGACACTAAACATAAAGATAAATAAAATAAAAAGTATGAGAATGTAGCTATTACAAAATTTTACTATATTATTTCATAAATGAAATTTCAATTTTTCCAGTTCGGAAAAATTGAAAAAAAAACCTTCGGAAAAAAACCGTTTTTTTTCCCAATTTTTCCGGGTTTTTTCCGAGCATTCCCATCTCTAATTCTGATATGAATCTGATTACAAGACTTGTCTGTGCTGCTGCAGATATCTACCAAAATCCAGTGCATTTGATGATCTCAGAATTTACTCTTCATTTCTTATACCTGTTATACTACTTTTCCATTATGTTTTTGAGCATGGTTTGCTGTGTAAATCTAAATCCTTGTGATGTTCTACCTTCCCTTAAAGTTTGTTCGAATAATCATGGATCAGTCACCCTGTATGTATAATTAAAATAGAATCACAATTTTATATATTGTATGTGTGTGTAGGGGGGGGGGGTGAAATTTTTGTAGCAGATGAATGAATCTGTGAAAGATTTTGCATCTTTAAAAGTTACATCATGATCTACTTATTGATGTTGGAAAGAGTTTCACTTCAAATGATAAGTTTTTTTAATACTTACTTCTTATCTAATATTTATATTAGATAATATAAAACATTTGTTTTTGGTATGCATTTAAGATGTTACTTTATTTTAAGCTTTACTGAATTAACCTCCTCAGTCCTGATGTCGCCTGGAGCAGACACTAATCAGTACTTATTAAAACTTTTACCTCATTCAAAATTTCCATTCCAGATTTTCAAAAATGGGTTCCTATTATTGTTAATAGATGACAGCATATTGCAGAATGATTTTTTGTTACAAAAATTAATTTTATCATTCATTTAGCGGTATCCAAAAATGGCATCACCAAAAAGAAGGGAAATTACTCACTTGAGTAGAATTAAGCTTTTTTAGCTATTAATAATAATTTTGCTAAAATATATTCGGCCTAAGATTTTATAATATAAAGATTGTTCTTTTTAATGATACCATTTGTGTTAAGCTTTAAGTGCTCTAAGCATTAAAAAAAGCAATGTCATTTTAGTGTCTTCTGTAGGAGACTGTAGGACTTCTGTAGGACTTCTGGTCATTCGCCAATAAAACTGCATTTTCTGAAGTTGTTGGTAGAACTATTTATTCTGAATTTAAATTGAGTATTTTTATTAAGATTTTCTTACCGTAAGATTACTTTGTGTGAGGTAACGTCGTGACACATGGTCTAGTTTTCGTATTTTAAATATCCCGCTCTGTCCTGTGCGGTAGAAAAGCAAACAACAGTAATAACTCCCAGTACAGTGACAATAACCTAACGATTTTCTTCCGAAACTTTAACATGAGATATGCAAAGTAGACCAAGTGTCACAGAGTGATCCCATCTTTCACAAAATAGATATATTATGATTTCAAACAGTATGTTTCAAATATACCAGCTAATTATTTTCTTAATTTTTTAGTGTGTGAACAGTTTTAAATTAAATGTGGATTTTTTAAAATTATTTTGAGGTAAATTGAATATGTTTTGGGATCCATTATTTAAAAAAAAAAAAAAACCCTCAGAGAATGTGGAGTTAAAAAAAATTATAGCTTTTATGTACAACAATAAAAAACAATTAATTAAAAACAGTAGAGACTGGAAAAGACCCTTTATTTACAGAATCTGAAATGAATTTTTTTTTACTATTACAATTATAATGACCTATCTAAAATATCCTAGAATACGGATGTAATGTTCAAAAAGACACCCGCGTTCAAGATAACATGTCGCGTATAGTTACTTTTCAATTAGGGACAATTTAAAACAAAGAGATGATCTTACAGTAACCGATGAAGAAGTCTGAAGATATATTTGCGAAAGCCAGATCTATTCTCCAAACCGTTGTATCAGGATGTCTGTTGAATAAAAAATTCTCAGCCGTAGTTATAGGTGAACTAATTATTCCTTTTTATGGCTATGCACAAGGAAGACGATTCATCAAAGGAAAACCAAATCCTTATGGATTGAAGGTCTTTTAGTCAAAGATTTAGATGGTCTCCCTTTAGATTTTTTTATATATCAAGGTACGGGAGACAAAATAAATACAGGTATAATTAAGAATGATAGAAAACATTTAGGTACTGGTGGAAAAGTAGTGCTCATATTTACAGAGAGTTTACCTCCAGGCTGTTTTTACATCAACACCTTTGTTGGACATCCTCTATTATAAAGCTGAATGTCAGGGAACAGGTACTCTATGAAAGAGTAATGTATCATCAAATGTAAAATTTCCTAAAAAACCCTAAACTGATATAAAAAAGCTTGGTCGGAATTCAATTGACCAAAAAGTTCGAAATGATCAACAAATTTGCATCCTAAAATGGTTTGTTAATAAGCCATATTTGCTTCTTCAAAAGTCTTCAAGTCATACTTGCTTCTACTTGCTATTTCATCTGAGGATAAGCCTCCTGAAGATATATGCAAGTGATCGTCGAAAAAGCTTAAAGGATATTTTTCAGTGAATTGCCCATTCATTGTAAAGAAGTATAATGAATTTATAGGAGGTTTTGATTGTTTTCTAAGCTATTACAAAATACATTTAAAAAAAAAAGAGTCTATATATATATATATATTTTGCCATAGCTACTAGTTGGATAGAGTATAGGGGTCACCAAACAGTGCTGAACAGAGAAAAGAAAGAAATATTAGATTATCTTGCATTCAGAGTTCATCTACAAGAATATCTTTTCTATGACACAGAAGAATTCAGTAGTTCAGAGTATACTCCTAGTGAGCTGTCAACACCACAGAAAAATAGATATAATGAAAGAATTTTCTTGCCAAGCACTCCTTTGCAAAAAAAGAAAGGTTTCACATCTTCCTGTGATTCCCAAATCATCTACAAAAAATCGATGTTAAATGCCTGGTTGTAAATCCAATACTGGATGTAAATTTTTTTAATCCTTGCAAGAAGACAAAATATGTTTCAAATTATTTTACAAAAAATATTTTAAAAAAATTTATTTAAAACTAAATTGATTTAAAACTACTTACTGATATTTATAAAAATATATGCAACAATTGTATATTTTTTTTCAATTTATGTTTTAGTCATTTCTAAAAGACTAGATAATTACCAATTTAATTTTCAAACTGCTATGTATCTTGTTTCCATACAATTAAATAACTTTTTAATCATAAAAATATATTCCGCATTATTATAAATGTGTATTATAACATTAAAACGCTATTTGGTCGTAAAATATTTAAAAATATATACATAAAATTTTACTTTGTATTTAACATATCTTACTTCATTGTGACCGGACGTCGCCTGCAGGAGACACTAATTTTTTATGTTAAAAAAAAAATTAAGATTTTTTTTTAGCATTTTTCCATTGTATTTCTGTGTATTTAAAACCCACTTAACAAGAAATAGAAAAAAAATTAAGACTCAAAGTTGGTCTCAGGACTGAGGAGGTTAAGTATGTTAGCCATTTTATTTGCTATTTTTTTCATTTGGTTAGATCACTGTTTGAAATTACTGCTCTATTGTTCATTTACTATATTGTAACCATGTTTTTTATATAAAAATAATTTTTGTTCGAGCACTTGGCGTACCCTTATAATTTACATAAGGATTTTTGACTCTCTTTGTACTAATTAGATAGCTGTATATATTCATTGAAATAATCTGTAATTTACTTTCATTCATGTCATTTTTTAATTTATTACTTTAGTTATAAATAAGAATCTTTCTGCAAACATAAAACGCCTTGCCAGAAATCATTATTTATTGCAACTGAAACTGAAGTAAAATCGATTATAGAATGAAATATATTTCATTAAAGTGAAATTGGATTTATTTATTTACCTGACCTACAAAAATGACTTTATAAAATAATGTAATAATATATTAATATATATATATATAAGAAAGTGGGATGAATTAAGTTACAAGATATTTGACAGATGACATTACTTTTTATTCTTTTATTTTTATAAGTGTGTTTAATGTACTGTCTATAATCTATACTAATATTATAAAGAGGAAATATTTGATTGTTTGTCTGAATTGAATAGGCTCCGGAACTACTTGACGGATTTGAAAAATTCTTTCACCATTGAAAAGCTACACTGTTTCCGGTGAGCGTTGGCTATATTATATTTTCAAAAAAATTAGGGATCCTTACTAAAATGCCAATAATGTAACCCAAGGTATAGAAAAATGACCTTAAAAAATCCTTAAATCACGTGTGCTGCGAATACTATTGATTATACCGTATTTACTCGTGTATAAGGTGCACTTTTTTCCCAAAAAATTAGGGCAAAACTCCTAGGTGCGCCTTATACACGGAATAATTTTTTACTGTTGGATGCAGTTAAACAATATACATATGAAACAAGAAATTATTCAAAGAAGATATTAAAACTCGGAAAATGTTACTTAATTGAATTATTACTGCATATTTATTTCATTCCTTGCAGTTTTTTAATGCAACAGAGCTAAAGGCATTATCTAAACACTAATTAGCAATTCTCTTTACTGTCACTCATTCCTATTTCCCATCATTCTCTTACAACCCGAAGTCTAAAAATGCATTTTTGTCTTGTTTTCTGGTCTGGTGTAACATTTGTTTCGATTTTTTTTTTTTTTGCTGAAATTCATTTGGTTATTCTTCATTAGCGTATAAAATTTATGGTGCGCCTTATATATGAGATTTTAAGAAAGCACCATTTTTACTTGTAAAGTAGGGATGCGCCTTATACATGCATGTGCCCTATACACAAGTAAATACGGTAATCTATACGTAAAACAAAGTCGTGTCAGTTACACCATTTATAATTCAAGAACGGATGGATCGACTTTTATGAAATTTTGTATGGAGGTATCTGTCACCTTAGTTTAACATATAGGCTACTTTTTACCTGACTACCTAAAAGAAGGGTAATGTTTTTAGTAGTTGATTTTTTTTTAATGGGATGAAGTGACAGTAACAATTTGTGGTGTCAGTAATGGAACGGGACTGGGCGACTTGCTCTACCCGTAGCAAAGCGAGGGCGGGCCGCTAGTTTATGTATATTATAGACTACACATTAAACACTCTTATATGTATAAAAAAAGAATAATACTGTAAAGCCTCCCTAAAGTGACCACATTCCTTTCCAGTAAAAATTGGTCGCTTTGAAAGATTGTCTCTTAATGGAGGTCATGTTTTAAGTACAGATTTCAATTGTTGAAAAAGGTAACAATTTTACTAAAATTTATATTTCACATTAGGAGAAAATAAAAAAAAATTAAGAATCAAAACATAAGTTAATTGCATAAGTTAATTACTGCAGAGTTGGAAAAATGAATACATTGGCGTGATTTGATTTTACTGTTTTATCTTTAATAACTTTAATTTCTAAGTCGCTTTGAAATTCAGTAAATAAATGCATTTTTTTTTTCTTTTACCGGGAACAAATAATGACTATTTCATTTTTTTATCTATTTCTTTGAGAGTTTTCTGACAGAATATGGCAGAGTACTTTATTGGCCGTATTTCTTAATATGTCATTAGAGTTATATTCATTGCCTAAAAAGTTACAAAGGGATTTGCCTAAAAGTTATTGAAATAATAATAATAATAATAACTTTCTTCAAACAATCTGAAAAAAATAGAACTTGCTTAATTTTTTTCAAAGAAATTGGTTGCTTATGGATACTGAATGGAGGTAAAATTAGCATTGAGCCTATGGGAATAACTTTCATTCCATGAAAAAATGGTCGTTCATGGAGGTGGTCGCACAGGGAGGTTTCACTGTATATATATGTAAGGACAACCTGCAGCTGTGTTAATGAGTCTTTGTGCATTTGAGATGTGTGTAAAACTTATGGCCATGTAACTCTTCTAAACCAATGTAAATGGTTCGAGGGACCTCTGACCAGACTCACGGATCCAGTTGTAAGATGGAGTGGCAAAATAAATGACTTTAATCCACAAAAGGTTCCACAGTCAAATTCTTAGCCACAATTTATCTCATCCCCAAGACATCCTAACAAAAAAATTAATTTATCATGATTTTAACATGCATGTAGAAAGTCAACATCAATTTACTTTTAAATGCTAATAATAAACCTTAAATCTCCCAAGAAACATAAAAACTTATTCTTTTCAAATTTTTAAAATCTCTTTAATACAGTACCCAAATTTTAAATAAATTACTTTAAAACTTCATTAATGCTGTCAAAATTTTAAAATTTACATGTTCATAACAATATTTGTTTGTTTTTTTCATTCTAAAATAATTGCCATTCCCACAAAGAACACTTCCACACCTTTTGCACTTTTGGTAATTACAAATTCCAGAGTTGACATTTAAAAGAAAAAAGGACCTCTAAGATAACAAAACTTTATTTTTATTATGATTATTACTGAAATCTTTATATATATAAATCTTCTGTGCGTGTGTATGTCAATGAACTCCTCCTAAACGACACAACCGATTTTAATGAAATTTTGTGTCTGTGTTCCAGTGGATTCGAGAATGGTTTAGATTAACATTTCATCGAAATTGATTCAGTACTTTTTTAGTAATTAGGCAAAAACTAATAGTTAGTGATTTTTAGCTAATTAAAAGTGTTGAATAAGTTCGATGAATAGAGTGCGGACGGAATGTTCGAGTGGCCTAAGGTGCCTGATTTAAGCTCTGCTTCTTGAAGAAAGTGATCGCGTGTTCGAACCCCAGTCCTGACAAACGTGTATCCTTTACAATAATATTTCCTGTGTTATAATTTTGATTAACTGACTTTGGAAAATCGTTAACTTTTAACTAAAAAAAGAAAAATAAACTTTTCTATCAAAAATTGAACCGACTTCAAAAAATACTGAAGAGTGAAAAATAATTTCCTTACATAATTGTAATAAGAATTTAAATTAAGAGCTTAGTGTTTATCGTGCATATTTATTACGTACATTTATTTGATTTTCTGGAGTCGGTGCCAAGAAGGACAACGTCTTTCAGTGACAGGACAACATCTGTCGGGTCCGCTAGTATTTTATAAAATAAGTAAATGATACAAAAAAAATCTGTCATGTTATTTAATTTTATAAACTGAAATTAAAAAAAGGAAAAGGAAAGTACTAAACTTTCAAAATAAAGCCCGTCAAAGATATTTTATTTCTTTTTTCTTTCAAATTAGATATAATCTTAAACAAAAACATCAATTCCAAAGAAAAAAAAATGAAAAGCATATCTGTGAATGAGATTTTCTAGTAAATTTTACAATAAAAACAGAAAAACTAATTGTAAACCACTCCCTAATAATAATAAAAAATATTATTTCTTGTCAAATAAATTTTAACAATTAAGAACTAAGTCAGGTATTCCTGCCCCCCCCCCCCCCCCCTTAGCTCATCATTTGTCTGCAAAAAATATATAAATAGTTTCTACACTGTTGAATGAATACTTGTAAAAGTGGCATGGGAAATATAGGCATTCGCCTTGATCTTTGGTCTTAGAAGCTGCTAACCTTCGCAAAAAAGAAAATTTCAGTCTGTTTCCAGTCAATTAAAGCACTTCGCATACATTTTTTTTCTTTGAAAGAAAATGCAGTTTGTTTTCTTCATTGATATTAAGAACTCTAACACAGCTGCACTTTCCCATAATATTGGTTCTTGAAAGTGTGTTCTCTTCACAAAGATATGTATGATTTTTGCTTATTTGAAAATAGTTTCTATGATAATTAAGAAGTCTATTTGACTGAGATGCCGTAGACTCAGAGGATAAGACTTGCATAATTGTCTCATTAAGTCCATATATAATATTTTAATCACATTTCCAAGTAATTGTTTGCTAAGACTATTTTTTTTTCTTTTCTTGGTGCAGTTTATGCAATTTTTGATATCTATTTCCATGAGAGAGGAATCATTGTGTCGGTACGAATGTTCATGGCCTTTTCCATTCATTAGAGAAAAATCTTTACTTTCTCCTTAGCATTTGATGTTTTCTCTTTAGTAAATGATAATTGATAATCTTTTTTAGTGGCAAGACAGAGGGATTTTCACAGATAACTTAGCAGATAGTTTCTCTTTAGTGGCAAGGTAAAGGGATTTTCGCAGGGCAGGTGACCGTTCATCTGACTTAATTCATAAGGATGTCTTGGGATGACATAAATTGTGGATAAGAATTTGACTCTAGAACCTTTTGTTGGATCAAACTCATTTATTTTGCCACTCCACAGCTGGATCTGCAAGTCCAATCAGAGGCTCCAGGGGTCATCATTTATGTAGATTTAGAAGAATTACAAAGTTATAGTTTACACAGTTATAAAGTGCGCAAAATATATGCTTTCTTCATGTGTTTTCTTGCTAATATTCTGGGACTTGACATAATTCCAGCAGAGGGCACAGTTGTAAATTTGGGTGGAAAATTTCTTTAATTGGTTGATTTGCTTTTGATTGATATGTGGATAAATGTTATGCTGAGAAAGAAAGTTATCAGGGGCAAAGTTGCTTTAAGCTTCAGAATTAAAAGTTTAAAAATATTAGTTGGGACTTGTAACATTTTGAGTTACAAATTTCAAAATTTCTCATTCACACCAGAAAATTTCTATGCTATTATTTTCTTTATTTATGACAGACATTTCATGATTATATAAAAAAACCATTCTTATTTGAAAATTTCTGGTATAAAATCAAAATTTTTGCTTTAAAAAAATAAAAATAAAATTTGTGTTTGACAGATTTGCCAGTTTTTTTTAATGTTAAAATTTTGATTTCATACCAGATATTTTTAAAGAATTTTTTCTTTATGTAATCATGAAATGTCTGTTTTAAATAAAGAAAATAATAGCATAGGAATCTTCTGGTATGAATTTTTTTTTAAAAAGGTCAAATTGGCCCCCTGGTTTTTGTAACACATCATTTATGCTCATACATTTCCTATACAATAAATGATTCTTACTGTGTCCTGTACCAACCTTTAAAATTTTTACATGAATTTAGATTCCCCCTGTATATACAAATTATAAACTGCACATAAAAGAAAAAGAATAAAAATTAATGTCATGTCATCTGTCAAATATGTTGTAAATTAACTCTTAATTTATCTTGCTTTCTTTTTTTGAAAAGGGCTTTTCCCAACTCCAAAATGATCTTCATGCTGTTTCATCACTAACAGTTATAAGCTCAGAAACATATTGGTTAAATTTTTATATTTATTAGGGTGATGAAACTGTCAAACTCAATCATTTTGAAATATGTAAATATTGCTTTCTTTACTGGCTCTTTGTTTCAAAATGTTGCTCTTTCTGTTTAAAAAGAGATTGCCTGTTTCTATAAACAAGGAAATAGTGTTAAAATCTAGTGAATGTCAACTTAATTTCTTACCCATTATAATAAAATTAGCACATTACTATAAATTGTGCATAACATCACTTTTTTTCTGGATTTTCTCTTTGATATTTATAATTTTAAGCTAATTTCTACAGAATTTATAACGATCACTACCTCAGAATATATTATTTTCATAGAAGTTGCTGCAATATTTTTTTGTTAAGCATTTTCCTTTTATTTATTTATTCTTCCTGAGCAAAGAAGTTGGTTAAGATTTAACCTGGCCAAAATAAAATCAAGATAATGTTGCTCTTCCAAAATAGCTTACATGCACTTTTACCTTAGTTAATGTATTTATTTAATACCAAAACTATACCAACAAAGTCAAGAACTGTCTTTACTTAAACAATAACAAAATCCAATTCATTGATCTTTGACTTTGTGTATGATTTAAACAATAATGAATTATTTATCATTGTTAGGGTTTTTTATTCTTCAAAAAAATTAAAATAGTATTATTTTGGTTTATTTAGCCAATCTGAAAATTTTAATGCAATACTACAATTTCTTGAAAAAAGAAGGGAGTATACTGATTAAAGATGTGCACTGCATCAACATAAATTTCTTATGTCCTTAAAATGGTCATCTTCACAAAACCTGTTTCTAATTACAATTTATTGATTGATAGGAAAACACCAACAAGAGAGATGAATAACTTTTGCTGTGAAACAATTGCTCTTCATAAAAGTTGGATGGAGAAGTGAAGGAAAGATCAGGGAAGATGAAAATGCTGACTAATCTGGTTATTTCCATTTGAAAAATCTCATTTTCTTATGTTGCTGACAAAATTATTTTAAAGTCTAAAAACTATTTTTGAAATGCATTATTAACACTTTGAAAAAGAGAAACCAATATACATGCTCAGAATCCTTGAATAATCTCAACAATACATTTTGGATTATTTAATCTTTCTTATTCAATTAGGCAAACATTTGCTTTTAATTGAAAATTCTGTAAAAGATGCTTATCCTGAAGGGGTAAAGGAGCTTTCAGATGTTGCCTCTCTGACTAAACACAAAACTGCTGTAAGTAATATCAGGAAATAACACATTTCAAAATAATTATTACATAACAGTATTAAAAAATAAATATGCAACCATTCTTTCAATATCTAATTTAAAAAAATTATCAGGAGAAAAAAGTATTTATTTTTAATATTATTTTCTTACAGTTTACTAAATATTTCTGAAACAAATGAATGAAGAAATTTGTAGCACATTTTTTTATGTTGTTTTGTGGAAAATCTCAAATTATTTCATGTTGCACATTTCCAGCACTTTTATATTGCATTGTAATTGAAATATTTATTGATTGTGTTTATAAGAGCATTGTTTAGATATTATTGTAGCTTCCTAATTTATTTATATATATGACTTTGATTTTATAATAAATACATCTTGTCTACTTTTCGAATTAGTATAATTTTCTTTATTTTAATATTTAGTAAATCACAATATGTTAACAGTAGTATTATCACTTTATAATCACTTTGGTGATTTTCTCTTAATCAATTTTTGTTATTTAGTATTTCTTATTTCAAATTTTTTGTATGCTAGAAGCAGTTTTGAAGATTGTGTAAAAATAAAACAAGAATATTTGAACCAGCTTTCATTTTTGCAGAATTATAAAAATGCTTACAAAATTTAAATTATTCATTTTAACTTGCTAATATCACATTAAGCTTCAGACTAGGTGTTTGAGCTTCAGTGATCAAGGATGCTATTTATTGAATCAATAAATATGAAAACTCCAAATTCACTTGATGAATTCTAGAAACACAGTAAGTTCAAGTAATCCTTTGCTAAATATAATTCACTACTATTCATTCTGATTGGCTACTGATTTTATCAACATGAAAGAGATGAGAAGTTCAGAAGTAGGATAATTAAACAAATAAAAATCACTATAATATTAATGAAATCTACACTTTCGGAAGCATGTATACAATTGAATCAATATTAGAAATAAAAACAATGGCAATTCAATAATTTATTTGAAGAAATCATATACAAGCAATTGCAAGGCATATTTAAAATAATAATAATAATAATCAAATTCATCAAAAAGTTTGATTTTAAACTAAAAATAGAAATGTTTCAAAATATTACAACTTTAATACACATAACCAAATAATCACTGGACTATACCACGAAAACACTAAGAAAGTCTTATAAAATGCAATTTTTTTTTCTTATAAAAAGAATAACATATGTATACTGTTTCTGAAAATATTTTATAAATAAATAAAAAAGAATCAATATGCTTAACATCTAATTTAATAAGTACTTAGTCTCACAGACAAATATTGATATTAAGATGGACAAATTTTTGATAATTTTCATAAATATTATCTTTTTTACTTTTTATTTGAACATTAGTTATAGGAATATAACCTGTTCAGGGTTTATGCATTTATAATGAAGGAAAGGAAGGGGAAAGGTGTTTTAAGGTAAAAAGAAGCTACCTAAAATATACGAAACATCTAATATGTACTGTTATAAGGTAAATGCTATATGATATGAACTTCACACCTATCGAGCAGTTTCCAATACGAAATATTAGTTGTACTTCCCAAAGCAAATTATTATTGAACTTTTATTTTGCATTAACTGTTTGAGTGCAGAACAAATCTTGTGGACATATGCCAAAATGGGAATATATTTGGACATAAATAAAAAATTAATAAAGATAGTTAACTAATTAGATAACTAAAAGAAAAAAACAACATAGAAAATAGGCCTTATCCAATTAATTTGGCTTTATTTCTTTGGACGCAATAAGAAAATTAAAAATGATACATTTCTTTGCAATTATGATTTGTTACACAAAGCATGTGAAGCCACTCTATTAGTGCAAATTAGGTTTGATCTCCTAACTTATTTTCATAGACACTGTTATGCATTCTTTCATCACTTCTCAATTCTGAATCTGTTTCAGGCGACATATTTTCAGAGAATACTGTACCATTATGTATGAATGAGGGTTGTAAAATAAAAAAACAAATTCTTCAAAAGTACTCTTTCACTTAAGTCACTTTTACTTGCAAGTCACTGATATGCACAGAAACCATGACACTTTGCTAGTGGAACCAGCTTAAATGCACACCAAACAGAAATAACAAATAGGAGTGATATCCCCCTATCTGCAATTTTAGCATAAAACAAGAGAAGCATTATCATGCTTCCCACAATTTAGACACATAACAAGAGGAGCACTATCATGCTCAAACACACTCAAATGGTTAAACATGTTCCTCAAATAAGCATACTATGCTAAATTATTTATCATCAGTCATTCATTATCAATACAAATTAAGTTTCATTGATTAAAGACTTCTTACTTTTTGTAAGTTGAAATATTCAAATTATCCAAGTCTTGTATAAGTGAATGTCTTATGATGGCTTCTACATTAAAAAATATATTATAATGATGGAAAAACCCTTCAGATACTAAGATTAAAATTCAAACAAGATTAGAAATAGATGCTGTATATTCAATAAAATAATCCAGAAACACAAATATGGGTTAATAATCATTCTTTTTACAATTAAAAAAAAAAAAAGTAAACAGAAATGAATGAAGATATTGGAATCAACCCGAATCAAGAAACTAATATATAGCATGTTTCAGAAAAACTCTGAGAAACATTAAGTAAAATACAACTAACTGTTTATGTAATGATTGGCTATTATAATTTCATTAACTTTATGTAGGTTCTCTACATATTGTGCAGATGCTAATTGGAAAATTTATTTGCTTCTAATTATTTCTATAATTATTTACATTTGCATTAATTCAACATATATACATGTCCAAACTTCTGATTAGTACCCGATTCCAGGTCTTCAGTTTGAAATTTTGGCAAAGTTGCTGATCAGGTATCAGGATTGATAACAATAGCAGGTGCAATAATAAGCTCTAAATAAGAGATGTATCTTGGAAGATGAATATAAAAAGCTCTAAGTAAAAAAGAAAAAAAAATGCATATTCTAATCTAGAAGCATAAAATAAGAGTTTTTTCTTAGGTGATGGCTATGTTAGCTAAAATGCTGTGCAGTTTTATATACTTCTTTCAGTTTAAATATTTATTACTTATAAGAACATATTTAGAATTTTATTTGAGAAAAGCAAACAAAAATTTTCTTTGACTCAGCGATGTCATTAGATTCTTGAAAATCTGGGTTTCTGGCACCCAAACACTTTTAAAAAAGTGGGAGTTCTCATTTTAGAAATGAAACAGATTCAATCTATTTAATAGATTTCTTCTCACCTAATGTTGACTGACCTTTATTAAAAAGAGAAAACCTTTATTTATCAGAATAGTATTGCCAAATGTTCCAATTTTTGTCTACCACTACTTCAAAATAGTAATCATCTTATTTATATGCAAATTTGGGTAATGTTTGATTATGTCGTCTACTCAAAAACTATCACCAAACTGCAAGGTTAAATGTCAATAATATGATCGTAATTGTAGATGTCACATTCTCTTGACATTAAATACAATACATGTGTTTGATGCATTAAATGATTTTAAATTTGATTTTTTATTTGTATTTTTATTAATATTTTACTAATTTATTTTTCTATTGCTATTTAAAATAACAATTATGTCAATTTGTATAATTTGACAAACAGTTTGGCGATTTGTAAAATTTTGCAAAATTGGTCAATGGAATAAGCAAGTAATACCAAAATTTGTTATTCATTAAATAAAGCAAATGTTTTTATCTGGAAATAGTGATACTAAAAAAAAAAGAAAGTTTATGGCAACAACACACATTATAGAACTTGACGATATTGCCCAGATTGGCAAAAAAGGGAAGACAAACTGTTTTCCCTTAAAATCCCCTCCCAATCAAATTTTTCTATAATATGTTACTACTCTTTACTTTTTTTTTTTTTTAATAGAATGAAAGTACAGTAGAACCCCGATAATCAGGATTGGTTTTTTCATTTTTTCTTTCAAGTTTGAGAAGCGATTGGCTAATTTCCATAACATTAACTTGTTGCATCGTCGTATTCTGAATTAAAAAAAAACTTTTTCGCCAATCGCTTCTCAAACTTAAAAAACCCATTCGAATTATCGGAGTTCTACTGTATGTCTGAGTTGAGAGGGATACAAACGCCTTATTTATTTCTAGTTATATTAAAATTAATGCTATATTCTATGGAGCTAAATAAGAGTTTTAGAGAAATATCTTCTGTAGTTTTTAAAGTGCAGATAGTGTTTGATAATAAATAAAATATCAAAAGTAGCTATTTTGTAAAAAAAATTTTACACAGACTTAAACTATGTAGATGTAAGAGAAAATATTCTAAGTACAAAACCTGTTAAGTTAAGTGATAATAAAATTCCTGCAGTGTTTAAAAAATTAAAAAATATATATGTCAAAATGTTCTTATTTTAGATTACTAAAAGTAAAGCTAAAGATTTAAGCATCGCATATTAGATATACAGTAATCGATTAACATTCGCGAGGGTTAGGTTCCTGAAAACTTCCATGAATGTCAAAATCACGAATGTTGAGACTATCTTCCTGTTAATATAAGGAGATTAGGGTTTTTTTTTTTTTTTTTTTTTTTTTTTTTAATGAAGCAATTGATAATGAGAGCAAGACTTGTATAAAACCAAAAGCTTTCTATGCTCGTAATATTGGGTTAAAAACTTTCTGCAAATAAATTTAATGTCGGGCGTAATTTGCATTTTTTGTGCAATTCATGGTTGTAATTGGGTTTTTTATGCAATTTATGAACGTAATTTGTGTTTTTGAGTGATTTATGGATGCATAATTCATGTTTTTTATGCGATTCATAAACGTAATCTGTGTTTTTTATGTGATTTATGTACGTTATTCACTATTTTAATGCAATTCATGGATGTTATTTAAGTTTTTTTTTAGCTTTGCGCTGATGAAATTCGCATTTTTGAGCGATTTGTGAACATAAATTGCATTTTTTATGTGATTTATGAACTTAATTTGCATTTTTTTACACGATTCATGGACGTAATTAATGTTTTTGTATGTGATTTATGAACGTAATTCATATTTTTTTACACGATTCATAGATGTAATTCGCAATTTTTGAGCATTTATGGACGTAATTCAAGTTTTTTACCCGATTCATGGACTAATTCACATTTTGTGAGCGATTCTTGGAAAAAATTTTCATTTTTTACACGATTCATGCACGAAAATCGTGTTTTTTTAAGCGATTCATGGATGGGACTTGTGTTTTATAGCATGGTCTTTGGACGAAATTCGCATTTTTTACCCAGCCTTTGGACGAAATTCGCATTTTTTATTCAGCCTTTAGATGAAATTCACATTTTTCGCACGGTATTTTGTCAAAATGTTTATTTTTTTACACAATTCTTTGTAGAAATGCACATTTTTTTACACAATTCTTTGTAGAAATGCACTTTTTTTACAAGATTCTTTGTCGAAATGCATGTTTTTTAAGCGCTTCTTTGTTAAAATTCGCGATTTTTTCAAGGGGTTATGACAAAATTCGCGTTAACAGTAAGTAATTCGTTCATAAAATTGAGGGAATATTTTTATTTTTTGGTACTAAAAAAAGTTACAAAAATAAAAATTCTTTTTTTCTTAAAATTTTTTTTCATGGCGTGCGTCTATATTATACAACTCTGATGAGAGCAATCGAAATTCAAAAAATACATTTATTAAGCATTATACATTAAGAGTACATGCTTTAAATAATTTTGTATAATTATAAATATATTGTACAATTTCTTTTGCTAGTGTATGGTGGAAAAAATTTAATGATGTGCATTTGTTTGACAGAACAGATTTTATGTTTATGAATATCCATGTATGGGAAAGTTTTGTCCAAGATTTCTGTTTTAATTCTAAGATTCCTCACGAGTGAAGAATCACATTTTACTGCTTTTTCAACAAGCTGTTGATGTTTTAAAATTTCCCTGTCAATTTCTGCAGAACATATTTCAATTATTTTGCAGAAAATAATATAAATTGAAAAAAAAATCTGCATAAAAAATAAAGGAAATTACTGATCTATATTTTCCTTCAACATAAGAGCTGATTTTCTCACAACTTTAGCCATACAATAATATAGTCGGCTATTCATTATGTAAGTGCCCAGTGTCACATAGTTAATAGAATTGGTAAAACAGAATGAGTTTATTTTGTAAAAAAAAAATTCTTTATAAAATAATATTTGCAAATAATCATGTTCAGTCTTCGCGAATGTTGAAATATTCAGCATTTTTTATTTTGCGAATAATCAAAATGCGCAGATGTTAAGGGATTACTGTATATTGCAACTTCAATGCAATAATTCATAAATGAAATAAGAAAATATATATTAAGGATGGAAATGAAACTGGAATAAAGTACAGATGGGAAATATAGTTATTTTTGATTAACAGGTTACATCATTCCACACATTCACCGGTAACAGGTTTCAACAGCCTGTTATTTTTATAACATATAACTAATCGATGAAACTATGCTGTCAACAGACAATTTAATTAGAGGGCTGTTAATTAAGGTAGCTTGAATAATTTTGATACATAAGTATAGACGCTGTTTTAGTTCAGATAAACCTATGCCTTTAAAATCAACATAGGGTTAAAATTTAAATTTTTGCAAGAAAAAAACTTAGTTGTGATACTTTGCATTTCACGGATTATTATCGTTTTCTTGTACTAAAAATGCATTTTTCCTCGTTGAAAATTTATAAGTATCATAGCTCAGTAAGTTTTGCCCGTAGAACATTTCTTTTTTTGTTTTATTTTTTTACTTGTTAAAACACGTAAAACCTTTTTCTAAATAAAAGTTATAAGAAACTTACTGAACGCTGTATAAAATATATAGTTTCTTTACAATGTAAAAAATAATTATTTTAATGTAAATTGATATTTATATGATGCCGAAGAAAGTTTAAAGCATTTTGCAATTGTTATAATGACTCTAAAACTGACAATTTAGAAATTAATTTTTTGTAAACGATCACAAATATCCTCCATAAAAAAGTATGGAGGATACGGTTTAAAAGGGTATTGTTTTAAAACGGTGCATTTTTAAAACGGTGTTGTTTTATACCCTTTTAAAAATGAGATTTGTTCAAAAAGAAATAAAAAAAAAATAAAATTGATCTTCATTCATAGGCACCTTGACTTGAAGTTCGAATTTTGACATCCCCGAATCATTATCTGTCAACGGATATTCAAAACTTATGCCACAAGAACACGAAATATTACTTATATATTTTTAATAAAATGTCATTCATCTTACAAATTTCGTATGTGCAAGTATGTATTTAAAACCCCCTCCCCAAAACTTGTGAGAGGCCAAAAAATGACGTTGGTAGTATAAAATTGGCACCCTATAAATTTCCGCGTCTGGTGGGACTGCCCTCTCCCCCTCCCATCCCTTTTTGAGTGGCTTTGTCCTCACTAGGTTATTTTTCTTCTTTTTTTCCATAAAATACAATTACAAATGTAATGTTTTCCAGTTCGTAATTTTCTTAGGACACAATATTGACAAGATAATAATGATAATAATAATAATAATAAAACAGTAATAAGCATTTTATTAAATAAAAATCATAGCTCCAGAATACCCCCCCCCCTTACCCAAATACCATGAGTACATAGCAATATCCCTTTTAAATATTCAAACTCAAAGATTGCCACCATTTTACCCATCTAACTGGACCAACCAACGATAAAAGATCCCGTGCGATAAAACAGCTTTCTATCAACTATTAAATCCGTAAATTCCATTTTTCAGAGATTCTTTCCCATTAAAATTATGACCAAAGATGGCCGTTCACGTACTCTAGAATAAAAACACATTTTCCCCTCATTTCATTTTCATTATTCTAACTATTTGTTTGATAAAAACAATTTTCATTATTCCATCCATTTTTTTCAATAAATGTAGTTTTCGTTATTCTAAAAACTGATTCTCTTGCTTTAATCTTTGTAACTGTGAGCATTATAAAAAAAATCAAACGATAAAATATATTCTATCAAGAATCGAAGCCAGGTGTTTTTAAATATCCATAGATTAATCAACGACGAATAGCTTTTGAGGGAATTTATCACGTGAACTTTTGAGATAGCAAAAGGACAAGGATCCCTATGATTGGCTTTCTTGATTAGACCAAAAGTATTTTTAATGTCTTGGACAATGCAAAAGCAAAATGGTTACTATGATTGCCTTCCTTGATTAGACCAAAAGGATTTTTAATGTCTTGGAATCGTAGATCGACAGTGACGCGTCAAAAAGAAAGTTTCATAGGGGGTTTTTTTTGTGCGTCGGAGTTTTTTTTTTCTCTATTTGTCTCAAAAGTGTTTTAATGCCATTGGGGATTTTTGTTTTCTGCAGTAATAGAAATTCTTTGCCTCAGAATTCAAATAGATTTATAAGTTGGAAATTTTTTTTATATAATTAAACTTATTAATTTATAAATATGTATTCCTAAAATGATTTTCAGCCTTACTATTGGTTTCTTCTTTTTAAAATGCTTATCACACAAGGCGTTTCAAAATTAACAGGGACTTTTTGGTAATCTGTTTTGAATAATAAGTTTTTGGTTGATATTACGAATATTTATCCTGTTATGTTAAATAATACCCATCTCTAGAATAAAGATAGTAGTATTAAAGAATTAGATAAACATTACAGTTGCTTAATATGAAGTAGCTTTGTAAATAAATTTATTGTAAACTTGAAAAATCTTGGGAGAAGAAACGGGTGAGAAACAAAAGGGGGATAATTAAAAGCAAAACAGGGATAACAATAGATTAAGGATTGCTAGAGCAAGGTTCTAAGTTATAGAAGAATTATACATCACAGTGTATCTTCATAAAGTACTAGAATATATATATATCTTTTGTTTTAAATATACAGTATTACTCTGTTATAACACAGCTTAAGATTTTACAGGCTTGGATGAAAGTGACTTCAGTGCATCTTTCTAAATATTGCACAAATGATAACACCGATTTTTTTTACATAATTTCATAATCATCTTTATAGAGTTACTTATAAAAAGAATCCAGTTAAATATCGGCAATAAGAATGAGCTGACTTTTAGTTCATTTAAAAGCAGCTGAAGGAGATATGATAAGGGATTTTCCATTCATTTTTAATGATGTTTTAGTTCTTGAATAACTATCAGAACAAACCAATTATATAATAAACAAAAGTATCAAAATCAAAGCATTTACTCCAATTTTTTTCATTGATAATCATTAAATACTAACTTTTTCATAAAACTCAGCTAATAAAAATTGGCAGGTTTTGGAAAATTCTTTGTTATTCAACTTCTTTTAGAGAACTAAAAATCAGCTCACTTCAATCACAATATCTTTCTCAGTTTCTACAATATTTGATAAGATTTTTTTGATGAGTTGCTCCAGAGTTCACTATTAAATTATGTAAAAAGATTGTTATCATTTGTGCATGTGACGATAAAAATTATTTCATACACTACTCATATTTCATGAAATATTAATATATTTACATTCAAATAGCACTGTACTGTTTCTACTACATTTTGCTAATTTTTTTTCTAAAACTGGCATTAAATTTGGCAGAAAATCCTGCATGGTATCAACTAAAAACATGCCAGAATTTTTTTAAATCTATATCTTTATGAATATATGTGCTGTTCTTTCAAAAATCAGTGGAAATGTTCTACAGTATCCATATATTTGTATTCAGCAGTGATAGATCATTTCGTGTATTATAATATACAGAGTGATCTTAAATATTATTTTTCTTTGATTTTTTGTTGGTCCCCTAAATATTCTCCTTATCAAATGGACATTGATAAATATGAGGTCAAACATAATTTTTTTAATCCTGAAGTTGCAGAACAATCCTACCAATACTTTTTAAAATATTCGACAAAATGTCTAAAACTGAAAATGTCCGGTCATTAATGGCCATATAGTGTATATAACAACTATGGAAAGGGCAAGGAAAGATTTCAGTAAATCATAAAATTATTTAAAATTTGAAGGAAATAGGAAAAACAATAAAAAGTCACAAATATTTTCAGGAAACAATGTATTTAAAAAACTATTTATGTTAGGGAGATTGAAAAAACAATAACTGACATTTAATTGTTTTTTTAATTTATTGTTTTAATACAGGCATCATAAATATTTTACCAACTTGGGTGACCAGACAGTCTGCCACCCTCAACATTGCCTTCATCATTTAGACATAGCATTCTTTAGCTATGCGTAAGACATATATGCACTCGAAAAGGAAAAAAAAAACAAAAAGAGGAGGAGGAGGAGAAAATTTCTGTTGTGTATCAAAGTAAGTATCTGTGTAAGTATCAAACTCTGGTCTTATAACTTTCAGATAATGAATAAAATTTAAAGTTAATAGCAAATTTTGAGAGATAAAAGTTAGTAAATAACTTCAGACTAATTTTTGACTCCAAAAGTATGAAAAAAAAAAAACAACCCCTGCACTTTTTAAGTATACAAGTACGTAGATAACAATCTAAGTAACAGTTTGTTATACAGTAAAGCACAAAAAATCCGCCAGAGTCCAAAATCTGCATAGGCTTGCACATGTAAATATTTTTCTTCCATAGCGCTAAAAGAACAAAGTTAAAGAAATGATAATGTCATTCCAAAGTGAATGATCAATTCAGAACATTTTCATCGATGACAGAAACCAAATTTTTCGCTGATTAGCGAAATGAGTTTGACAAATTAGAAACCTGCGTTTTTAAGCAATTTTCACTGTTTGCAAAAATGCAGCCTTCTGATTAGTCATTTACTTTTGCTAATGAGCAAAAAGTCTACCTGGATCCTGGTGAATTTTTAAAAAGAACACAGCAAAAGTTGGGGCTGAAGTGAAGAGATGAAGATTAGATATGCACAAGCGTTTCTGTTGCTGTTTTTATCACATACGAGACATTGTAATTTATTCATTATTTAAGTTATTTTACAATATTTTTTTGCCTATGAAGTATCTAAAATATGGAAAAGAGAAAGCATGTTACACTTATGGTGGACAAGTGGAAATCATTAAAAAATTGAGTGATGGAGCAAAGCCTAGGTACATAGCCATACATACAGCATTATTTCAATGGCCTAAAATCTGCAAAATCCCGAAATTCGCACAACGTCCTCTCCCAAACAGTGCGGATTTCTGGCCCTCTACTGTATTTATTTCATTGCAAGAAATGTTATGTACACAAAATCTTTTCTTTGAAAAAAAAAAAAAAAAAAAAAAAAAAAAAAAAAAAAAAAACAAGCAGTTATTTATAAAGTAGTATTTTTACTTTCTATTATGTCATTAGTTAATTTTCCTTTTTTTTTTTTTTTTTTTTTTTTTTTTGGCTACTTACAAGAAAGATATAATGAAATATTAATGTGCTTTATTCTTAGTTTTAAACATGCAAAGAAAGAAAGTGACTAAGCCCAGAAAAAAGGAAGAAATAGAAAAAGTGAATTCTATTTAGATTAAAAAATACTGATACAGACAAACTTTTGGAATAGAAAAATGGAAAATTCCACTTGTATAAATTATACCTTTAAAAAACATTTAAGGTTACATGAAAAGTTCAATAAATTATTTCATAAAAAAAAAAAACAATCATAATTTATGCATTAAAAAATAATAATACAAATACAAATGAATCAAATTTATGGGAGTGTAAGTTTTGAGATTCAATGAACATAAATATTGAAAACATTTCATAATAAGTAAATGTAAAAAATATCAAACATACTAAAATGAATTTCTTATAAGGATTCAAAGAAAAAAAAAACTGTTTACAAACAATAATTGTTATTTTAATATATACTTATGGAAATACAGTGTTTAATAATTTCAACCATTCAAAAAGAAAAAAAAAAAAAATCATGATTATAAGCATCTTGAGTAAGTAATTAAACAGCAGTATTTCGAATTACTATTATAATATCATTACTGTAATTTCAGGAAGAAGCACAACAGCACATACAAGTTTTAAAGCTTAAAAAATCCTCAGTGCTGTGCTTCTGCTAGTGCAGCAGATACAGAGATTTTTATATTTTCATGTAGAGGTAGAGGTATGTATTGCACAGGTAATTCTTTTCCAAAAAAATTTGGATAGAAAAGAAATATTGCAAATTTTGAACAAATCGCCAAAGAAAATAACTTTTTGTCAATCATTTTCAGATAAAATAGCTAAAAAGATCATAGAAAAATCAAGAATTTTATCAAAGAATTGAGAAAATAGCAAGAATGTTGTGCAAGAATCACAAAATAATGCAAATTCTATCCAAGAGTCATGGAATAAGCTCAAATTTTGTCAAAGGACCATGGAAAAAAAAAAAAAAAAAAAAAAAAAAAATGTGAATTCTTTTAATGAACTGTAGAAAGAGTTGCATAAAAATTTTTTTTTCTACACTGAATTTTTTTACTTTGTTTACAGGGAGTTTTTAATTATTTGGATACTTTTACTTTCAGCAATGCTATGCGAAAAGGGCAGTCGCCCCAGACAGGGAAATTTAGGGGGCACCAAATTAGTACTACAAACGTCATTTTTGAGTTGTTACAAAAAAAAAAAAAAAAAAAAAAAAAAGTTAAAGGAGGGAGTGCCAAATTGAAGATCAACTGCTAGCCAATGCAAAAATAAATAAATTAAATAAAATTAAAATGTTGCAGTGCAAGATAGATATCTCTTAAAATGTCTTCCATTGGATTAACATTAGCATAGCAAACAAGTGTTCTTACACAAATAACTGACACTGATTTCATTTTCAATTTGAAAACCGTTCACAATGACATGTGTTATCTAAATATCTCAGGAATCTACACTTTAAAGTTATGCTTTTTTACAATGCAAAAGAAGATTAATAGAAGATGCTAAACAAAAATTAATATTATTGTGTAAAAAAATAATTGATATGTTTAAAATAAACTCTTTTTCTTCAATTCTGCATCATAAAATATATGGATTTTATATAATAAAATATTTATTAGAAAGCTTTTCTGAATATGACAGCGTCTGAGTTTTCGAAGCTAAATAAGCAAACCACAAGTCACTGGGAGCTTTCTTCGGGAGACCAACAATGGCCTTTTTATGAGTGGCTACAATTTCTTAAAGCCTGTTATATTTCAATGAAAATTTAGTACACATTTATCATTATTGCAACTTGCTAAAAATTTGAAAAGAAAAAAAAAAAAAAAAAAAAAAAAAAAAAAACAGACAATTAACAAAAAAAAAAAAAAAAAAAAAAAAAAAAAAAAAAAAAAAAAATAGCAATTAATTTTTTTAACAGAACCAAAAAAAAAAAAATTTGCTTTAGGTTTTTTTTTTTATTTTTTTATTTTTTTTTTACAATTAACCATTATTTCTGTTTGCTGCACTACCCCCCCCCCCCCTTTACAAAACGAACTTTCTGACATATTCATGGTATTTTTTTTTTTATACTTAAGGGAATAAAATTTGCAGGCATGGCAACTGAAATGATTTGGAATTGAAAAGTGTGTTCCTGTTTTCAATGACAATTACCTTGAATTTAAAGCATTTGTGAATTTTAAAAAAGATCCATAACAATCGCAGAAAAAAATTGACAAAAAAATTAAAAAAATCATAGAGAAAAAAAAATGTTATGATAAAAAGTCTAAATCGGATTCTTTTTACAAGTGTACAAAAATAGCACTTAAAATTTCTATGTGAATAAGAATAAACTTAATTGAAAAGAGGACAAAATTTGTTGCATTGGGATAAGATATTAATACACTTTATACATGTTGAAAATGGCTGCAAATTGTAAAAAAAAAAAAAAAACAATCCTAAAAATTGTATAAAAATTTACAAAAGGCTGTATAAATTCAAATTAAATTTTATAGCAAAAAGGATAAAATATACTATATTGACAAAAAAAAAAAAAAGAAAAAAAAAAGAAATTGCACTTTTGCATTGCATTTGATATATTTTCGTAAGTGTGGCATGCATTTTTACCAATCCCACCGAAGCTCATATTTTCTTCCATGTGCTAGCTTTGGTGGGAGTCAGCCAGGGTTGGCGTTTTTCCAGGCAAAAAAGGGATTTTTGCAAAACAGTGCCAAAAACGGGGAAAAAACCAGGGCATAAATGAAAAAAAAAAGGGGGCAAATTCTTATTTACCTTTAATGTGTAATAAATCTATAAGCTAATAAGGACAATAATAGTATAAACAATTAAATTGAATAACATATCATTTAATATTTTTATTTAAATTGATAATTAATAAATTAAATATTTTTATATATTTTAAATCCTTATAAAATAGATGTGATTCAGTCAAATACTTAGGAATTTAAAAAAAAGAAATAAAAATATTTTTCTTTTTTTAAGTAAAGTAATTTGTCAGCCATTAATATTGTTTTAATTATCAAAAGGTTTTATATAACTTTGCAAGGGTCTGTCCAGACTACAAGGTCAAGGTTTTGTGAAATTGTGAATTTTTTTCTTATATTTGTGAAAATTCTATTCAGAATTTTAAATTTTCGATGTCTTCAGATTCTATTTTTCATGTGTAAAAAGCTAAATAATATGCTCTTTGGCAAATTCAGCTGCTTATATACAAGCCAGATTTTATTATTAAATGATTAAATTTGTGAAAAGTTCAATTTGAATGTGAAAAAAATTCTGTTAAAGGTCTATTTAAGAGACAACTTTGTGAAGAGTCTAATTTTGGGATAAAATGTTTTGTGAAGGGTCCTGTTTGGGGATAAAAAATTTTGTTAAGGGTCCTGTTTTAAGATAAATTATTTTGTGAAGATGTGATCAGTCTTAGAAGTATGTAAATATTTAAGTCTGTACCAATTTATAATTTATCTGCATAGGTGTAAATTAACGGTCGCCACTCGCCACGTGGCGATTAAAGTTGTAAAAGTGGCGATTAAAAATCAGCCATCGATCGCCACCCTAGTCGCCACTCGGCGATTAAAAAATCTTATTAATTTGCTTTGTGAAATACAACTTTTTTCATGGATATATGCATGTCTACTTTGTTTGCATTTAATTAGTGAATTGGTTAATTCTTTAAATTAAAAAACGGCCATCGATCGCCACCTTAGTCGCCACTCGGCCATTGAAAAATCTTTTTAATTTGCTTTGTGAAATACAGATTTTTTCATGGATACATTCATCTCTTCTTTCTTTGCATCTAATTAGTGAATTCGTTAATTCTTTCTTTCTTTCTATCGGATGCAAGCATATTTAGCAACTTTGTTGTATTTCCTATATTTTGGCTTTTTACTATGAACTCTTTATTTGGATTATGTTTTCAAGAAATACTTTTTTTCCTACAAAATATAGTCATCAATTTTAATTCCACGTGCATTTCAAATACCATTTTTACCTCTGGATGCAAGGAAATGTTAAAGACATTGCTGTATCTTAAATCTTTCACTTTTGCCATATGCTCACTAATTGTACCAATAATAATTGGCTGGTACCTTTTTTTTTTAAATTTATGATTAAAGTTTATGTAGGTGTCAAGAAAGATTGAATTATTATAGCCAATTACTTAAAAAATATAGGACAAAATTACCACTCGCCACTTAGGCGAGTAATACTGCAAATTTAGCATCTGACTTTACTGCTACCAACCAGACTTCCTCCACCTCACCAACACATTGGCACTCTCTGATTTTGCCTTAATAAGACATCCAGAGTTTTGAAATCTCAGCCAAAGCAAAGAATATTTATATTTATCTGTACATGCGCCAAATTTAATAATTACCACCAATTTTAAGTAAGAATAAAATATCCAAGAAAGACGTGAAATTATTTTTAAATTAAAAATTTAAAAATATAATTTCCTTGTTTGTTTTATACAATGTATTAATACATATTTAAATATAGTTTATCATTTATAATTTTATCTGCAATATTAATCACCAATTCACATTTTTCCATTCAGTGGAATGACAGTTTTATTTTTTAACCAAATATGTGTAACTTTGTAACTCACTAGCCACTAAATAAATAAAAAAAGCCATTTTGACCTATTTTTAAAAAGTGTCTACTAACTTTTAAAAAGTGGCCACTAATGAAACTGGGTCTACCGGCCACTGGCTACTAATCAAATTTTCCAGTTTTCACCTATATTATCTGGTGATAATTCTGTTACAGATTTAAAAAAAAAAAAAAAAATGTAGCAATAAAAATTATACATTGAAAAAAAATCCCATTATGTCTTGTTCGGAAACTAAAATTTATTTTCCTCCCTCTTATACTCCAAGAAAAGGACAAAGTTACATTCATTATATTTCATAAAATGCATAATTATACTTATTTAACATAAGAATTCAAAAATAAATTTAGAATATTGATTTTTAAACGAAGTATTAAGCTTCTTTTTTCTTTTATGAAATATTTATCTTTTTCTGGGAAAAAAAATTTCATTTACAGACTATGCCACCACTTTGGCAAAAACCTATTTTTGCCCACACGGTTTTAACCAGGTTTTTTCCGTGGTTATTACCACCTATGGCAAAAACTTGCCAACCCTGGGGTCAGCAAAATGTGTGTTGTACTTACAATAAGTGTTGCACGTCTTCCCGAAATTACATAAATTTTTGAAACAAAACATAAAATAACAACAAATTATTTTTTAAAAAAAGCATGGGGAAATTTATTAAATTGTGCAGTATAGCAGAAAAAAATCGTAGATTTCAACAATTTTTGAAATTTTTTGGAATTTAAAAATTGTAGAAAAATTACATGGTTTTCATTTTTTAAAAGCAAAAAAATCTTTGTATAACCTGCAGCGGCTATTCGAAATGTTATTTTCTTGTATAACTCGTGGGTTGTACACCTGAAAATACGGTAAGTTAAAACAAACTATAAAAGAATGAAAATTAGGGGGACATGTAAGTGTGTATATTATTTTGCACAAACTATTTCAGAAGGGAAAAAGACTGATTATGTGAATGCAGGGTTGGCGAGTTTTTGCCGAAGGTGGAAAAAAACCGTCCTGGCAAAAATAGGCTGTCCATTTAATTTTTTCCCCAAAAAGAGATAAAATATTCACGAATGAAAAAAACTGCATATTTAATTAAAAAATCAATATTATCCTAAATATATTTTAACTTTTAAGTTAAATAAGTATAATTATGCATTTTATGACAGAATACTAATTTTTATAACAAGGTTATAAATGAAAAAAATACCAATTTTATATAAATAAATAGAAACTTCATTTATTCATATTTATACAATTACTAATAACTCATATAATAGAACTGTTGAGACTAAGTAAAGAATTTATGTTTATAGTTTAGTTTATATATGTTAGAATAGAAATTCGAAGAAACAGTTATAGTAACCTAAATTTAATTTAATATAAAATTATATTTAAAGCAGAAAACTATTAAATTTCAAATATTTCAGCAATATCTTCCTCACATCCTAAATTTTGCTGCTTTAGCATGGCATTGAAGGTTTAAAGGGTCAGAGGTTCAAAGTTTCATAAGGTTTTGAAAGAGTATTTGTTGATAGTTTGTTTCGAATCTTAGTTTGCACAAATAAAAACTTGAAGAAAATCTTTCAATAGCAGCACTACTTGCTGGACATATTTGATGGTGTGCTTAAATTTGTGAAAAGTTCAATTTGAAGGTGAAATGTCTATTTGAGAGACAAATAATTTTATGAAGGGTCCTGTTTGAGATTAAAGAATTTTGTGAAGGGTCCTGTTTTAAGATAAATTATTTTATGAAGGGTCCTTTAAAGAACCTAAAATTTTCCTGAACATATCCCTGACTTAAGGTAAAATAATTAGGTGTGTAATTTTTTATTTTGTTCTTAAATTCCTAAGGAAGACTGAATCCCACTTATTTTTCAAAGATTTAAAATATTTAATATTAATTAATTAGCAAATTAAAATATTAAATGATACACTGTTAAATTTAATATTTATAACATTACTATCCTTATTAGCTTGCAGATTTTATTACATATTAAAGACAAATAGGTTTTTTCCATTTTTGCTGGTTTTTTCCATTTTTCCCCTGGTTTTTTCCAGTTTTTGCCACTGTCCTGGCAAAAACACCAACCCTGTGTGACCGAAGTGAAAACTTCTATGGAAATCAAAATTGACTGAAAGTATTATAATGCATTATATAAAGTGCTATAATTCCCTTTTTTACTTCAATTCATTGTAACATTAGCTATTTTGTTCCACCTTCAGTTTCCCACTCTATAAAAAAGGTAATATTCAAATACTTACACATGCATAATGCATGTATAAATTATGTACTAAAGTACATACATTTATAATATTAAATTATACAGGAAAATGTTACTATATCTATTTATAGGTCAATAAATTTAGGGCAAATCAAGAAAGTATAAAGTGTATGTGAATGTATGTTAGTATGTAAGTATTAAAGTACACAAATAAAATCTGAGAAAACAAACTGGTTTTATTTAGTTTACATCAAGGTTTTGTTGCATAAATAAGCGCTTCACTTCTAAGCATAGCTGATTATTCACTGCTCAGGTATAAAGTATGTAGTACACCAATAGAAGTTTCCACTTCAAAATACGTTACATAATCAGCAATAAACATAATAAATCTCATTAAATAAAGTTATTTAAGACTTAAAAAAATAATAATAGATAAAGAGGCCTTAAAAATAAATCCATAAAATTTCTTAATGCATTATACTTTTTTCTTTACTACTTAAGGTTGTATGTAAATAAATAATGAATACATACTTTGCAATATGAATCTTTGAAACATGATCATCACAATATTAAACATGTATAAAAAAAAAAAAAAAAAAAAAAAAAACAGTACTAGACTTTTTCAAATCTGCACTCCTAAAATCCATAACTCTCTAAAATCTGCACATAATTTACAGATGTAAACAATGAGACATTCAATTTACATGTAGGTGCAAAATTTGACTTTTTTAGTTTTATATCAATTCCGTACATTTTTTAATTTGTTTTTAATTCTTAAGGTTATTTAATTCATGTTTTTTTTTATGAAGAAAGAATAATTTATTTCTGAAAAAAAAATCAAGATATTGCTCATATCATTGGTAATCACAATCTTACCAAATATGTTTATGCATTGATCAAACTTTTTTAGTTATTAAGTCTGGCTAAACCTGAAGTAAAGCTTTGCTTTTTTATGATCCTGATGTGAATCAGTAATGTACCTTTTTGAGGCAAATTTCATTGAATAATTTAGGAAAAACACATTTTATCTTTATAATGAATATTTAATTGTACATTATTGATTATTATCTTGACTTTTAGTATTTTAATCATTTTAAAAATCATCTAAATTTTTATTACGCTAGTTTGTTACTTAATTTTAATATATTGTAAGCATTCATTATAATTTTGATTTCATAATTAATTACATTCAAATTACTTTAAAAAATATATAAATAAAGCAATGACCAGAAATCTGCAAAATTCTAAAACTCGCTCAACCTCTGGTCCCAAGCTTTGTGGATTTGAGGGAGTCTACTGTATTCTAACTAAGACACAGGCAATTGAATTTATTTAGTAAATAAATTATTTACCAATAATGTGTGTTTAATAATAGTGAATTATATTTATCAAATTTTAAACACACAAAAAAAAAAATGCCGATTTTAAAAAGATATATTACATTTTTGAGTAAGTAAGACATTATGAATGAATCTAAAATGAGAATATTTGAAACTTTTCACTAGCTTAAATTTGTGTAATTTCCACTCAAAATCTCATTTGATGACTTAAGAACTTATTCAATCATATAGCTTCACTCATCAAATTATAAAACTCTGATAATACCTTTTAGAGTTTCTTTTATTCCAATTGCTGCACCCTAAAATGTTGGAATCACACCAACACCAATATTTAAAACTAAGTGTAATTTTATTTTTAAGCATTCCAGCTGGTAAATGCCATCTTAAATTAGATACCATGCATTCAAAACAACTATACAGTATAAAAATATATCAATCCCTTATGTTAATGCCTATTTTCATGTAAGGAAAAAAGCTATTCACATGTACAAGGAAAAAACTACAATTTTCTTACTTAATAGTTTCTAATCTATATATATACAAATCATACATATACATACTAATCCGAATATCAAAGACTCTCTGTTAATACATAGAAATTGAGATGAATAATTTAAATTCGTAACATTAAAGTTTTAAAACCAGGATAAATATTGAAAATTTTTTAGACAATTTAAATGTTTAATAATAATAATAAATAAATAAAATATTTTATAGGCAACTTAATCTATTATGATTTAAATTATAATTTGTAAACTTAGAATTTAAATAAAAGTTAACATAATTAATTAAAGTAAAAAACTTGGAGACATCTAGATAAAAAATGCTTCTGTAATCAAACATTTATATCACCAACAGAAACTAAAGCATTATCCAAGATTTGATTGATAATATATAGGCATTTGTGACTAAGATGTTTTTTAAATAACATATAACATGAAGCTATTCATCTCTAACCTATGTATTACACAGCAAAAAGGCAACAAATAATTTTACTTTATAAACTATTCTTAAGTCCAATATTATGGAAACAAACATAAATTTAGTGAGTTCTTAGTTGATAATCTCCATTCTGAGTTATGTACCTAACCCAAGGAAGAGCTTGATATCCACTTTTTTCTATAATTTTCAAATAGCGTACTTGAATACCAGAAGTGGTAAAATAAGGAATTTCAAACTTCACCTGTATTGGAGGTTTACCCTCAGTTTCTTCACTTTCAACACTTGGCAAACCAAAGTGAGCTCGCATTAAGTATTCCTTGCCTCCAGGAAAAGATTTCACGCTCCAAATTATAGCACTCTGTTCAGGAGCATATTTTACATTTCCAACAGTGGTTTTGAATTTTGGAGAATCAGCATCAGTTGGAACAGGGATAATGATTTCAACATTGTTAGCAGTAGACCGTCGCTTAAATTGACTTTTAGCTTTTACCATATATTCAACTCTACTATGAGCATGACGCTCAATCACTGATTCAATCCATATTAAGGGCTTAACATGCGTGTTTAAACGATAAGACATCAATTCAAACTCGCCATCAGGTGGGATAAAAGATATTGTGCGATCGTTTTCAAATCTTGATAAACGCACACATTGATGAAATTTCACATCTTCTAGTTCAACAGATTTACTTTTGCCACGTCCAGTACTTTCAAACAAAACTTTATCATTAAGACCCAAACGTAATTCAGGCATGCCAGATAAATAAACTCTCATTTTGATGCATCCAACAATTTCACTTCGAAGAACATTGCCATTTGCATTGGCTAGTAAATTAACAGATTCAATAACATCTAGGAAAACTTCATTTTTACGATATTTAATACCTTCTGATCGCCAAGAAACAGCATTTGTGACAGCCATTGGTGGTCGAGGCTGTGCTTCCATTTTATGGCTTTCTTGAGTGATAAACTCTTGCAAAATTTTACTATCAGTGGTCTGAGGATAACCAAAGTCCATAAGTTCATCTAACAGTTCATATATAATGACAAAATTATCTCTTATACTTTCTTCTTCTAACTCTTTGAAATATTCAATAAAAACCTGCACAATTTTATGCAGGAAGACAAAGACAAGAGCCACATTGGCATTCTTCTTAGTTGTTGCTACTAGATACAAATTATTATATTTTATATACATAAATGTAATACCATTATGCGATAGAATTGGAGTAACACAACCTTCTTCTTCCTTCTCCATTAATAATGGCATAAATTTATCAACTGCAGACATATCAATATCACCTCTATAATTTCGAGAAATAAGGACCTTACCTTTCAGGTCAAGTAAATAAATTGCAGAGGCAGACATTTTGAATCTAAAAATAGAAAATTATTTTTAGTGTGGAATAAACATTTAAGTATTTCGTATAAATGCATGTAACAGTCACATAAAACAAAATAGAAGTGAGCATAAAATGAAATGCAAAAAATAGCAAGTATAAATGTACTAAGTGTTGTGTGATGTCATTTTATGCTCTATAGGCGTAAATTAATGGTCGCCACTAGCCACATGGCGATTAAAGTTGTAAGAGTGTCAATTAAAAATCGGCAATCAATCGCCACCCTAGTCGCCATTCGGCGACTAAAAAATCTTATTAATTTGCTTTGTGAAACGCAGCTTTTTTTCTTGAATATATGCATCTCTACTTTGTTTACATCTAATTAGTGAATTGGTTAATTCTTTCTATCAGATGCAAGCAGATTTAGCAACTTTGCTGTATTTTCTATAATTTGATGATGGACTCTTTATTTGGATTATGTTTTCAATAAATAGTTTTTTCCAACAAAATATAATCATCAATTTCAATTCCATGTGCATTTCAAATAAATTGTACTATTTTTACCTCTAAAAACAAGGAGATTTTAAGGCCATTGCTGTATCTTACATCTTTCACTCTTGCCATATGCTCACTAACTGTACCAGCAATAGTTGGCTGGTACATTTTTGTTTTTATATTTATGATTGGATTTTTATGTAGGCGTTAAGTAAGATTGAAACATTATAGCCAATTACTTTAAAAATATAGGACAAAATTAGCACTTGCCACTAGGCGAATAATACTGCAAATTCAGCATCTGACTTTACTGCCATAAATCAGACTTCCTCCAACACACTGGCTCTCTCTGATTGCCTTAATAAGAAGTCTGGGGTTTTGAAATCTCAGCCAAAACAAAGTATATTTATATTTATCTGTACACTCGCCAAACTTAATAATTACCACTTGAAATCTTGATGATATTTAGATCTTAGCCTAGAACTTTTAAGTAAAAATAAAATATCGAAGAAAAATGTGAAATAATTTTTAAATTTAAAAATACAATTTCCTTGCTTGTTTTATACAGTGCATTAATATATATTTAAATATAGTTTATCACTTATAATTTTATCTGCAATATTAATTACTAATTCATGTTTTTCCATTCAGTAGAATGCCAGTTTTATTTTTAATCAAATATTTGTAACTTTGTTGCCCATTAGCTGCTAAAGAAAAAAAAAAAATCATTTTGACCTACACTTAAAAAGTGGCCACTAATGAAATTGGGTCAACCGGCCATTGGCTACTAATCAAATTTCCCAGTTTTCACCTATATTACGCTCCATTCATTAGAATTTGATTTATGAACAAGTATCTTCTCAGTATGACACTTTATTTTGGTTCCCAAATCTCCCGCTTTGGAAAAATCTGTTCAAAATGCAGTTTTTGATTGCTTTTTTTGCCATATTTTCTGCATTTATCAAGGAATCGACAATCACGGCACCTTGTGCAGTTTCTAAATAAGAGAACTTGAAAACTTGGTGCATTTGAGAACAAAAGTGAATTCAAAAATAAATCGGAAAATATGCAGTTTGAATTGAAATAAACCCTTAATTACTGTCTAGGCCCCTAGTTTAGACTTTTTTACATACTCCCACTACACTTTTAAAGCAATACATATTGGATAATTCAAAATACATGTATGCTCAGTCATCTCAAACTACTCATAATAGAAACCAAGGGCACGGAAAATATTTTTACTCCCAACATTTCACCCATCTATATGAAAAATCTCCCAAAATTTTGTGATATAATATAGGTTTACACAAATTCTGTATCACCATAGATATAGATTTTTTCCGAAATTTCTCCACTTTGAATCTATATGATAGCGTGAGTATGTATATACAGTATATAATATTCTAAGATCGATACTGTAAAAGTTGCTAGTATATACGGTACATATAGTTTTAAGATTGATATTGTAAAGGTCGCCCTCGCCATACGATTTTTCTATTTGCAGCGAAATTTTTCTATCTTAAGTAATTATGTAATTCAGTGTTAAAATTGTATATTTTCCTCCAAAATTTCCTCTGATGGCTAAAATTTTCATTGACCCTAGATTGCCGCATCGAACATATTCTGCTCCCCTGATGGAAAAATACTTTGAATTTTAAAATTAAGAATAAGTTTTAGATATGGAATTTGTTTTACAAAGGGCTGTGTATGTATACATATTAAAATATGAAATTTAATTTTTATATGGTTTCTGCATATTTTATATTTTTAAAAAAATGTTGTCCTTCACTTAAGAAGTTAGGATTTTTTTTTTCTTTTAATGGAATTATATTTTCTGACACTAAAACTAAAAAAAATATTTGGTGCAGGTAAACATTGAAATATAAAATTCAAAATACCATAACTCTGTACACTTTGGAGTAAAAAAAATGGATTATTTTAGTGTTCTTAGATGAAGGAGAGAGCATTTTTTTAAGACCCAGGAATTACATAAAAATTAAAATTTGTTTTTTAATATATGTATACAGTCCTTTATAAAACAACAGCCATTAAACCTGCACTTTTTGTATCGATGCAGATTCCCGGTTGCCAGTTGGCATGGCGACTAAAGTTTTTGCTTTGGCCACTAACTTTTGACACGCAAGTCATCAGGTTATTTACAGAGATGACCTTTTTCCAACAAATGTGAGTTCCTGAAAAATACCTGAAATTTTAGCGAAAACAGTGCTGACTCTAGAACAAGGACTCTGCCTGAGGGGGTTATAAACCTGATTTTAAAAATCCAATACTGTTCAAAACACATATTTTTCACTGGTTTGTTTGGAGAACTCTTATTTGTAGCACTTAACTTGTACATGAATATATATCGTTTGGTCCTTTCTTTAAATGATAAATGTTTAATCTCAAACCTTCCACCATTAAGGTTAAGGTTTATGATATAGGCAAAGTTGATAAATGATAAAATCAAAGTATAAAGTAATTTTATTATGAAAAATTGTGTTTGTACAAAAATTGCCAAATCTTATACACATTCTTTGAATCAAAAATTGTCCTCTGTTCCCTTGAAGAATGGGAGGTTTTGATTTTTTTTCACTACACTGTCTACATCTTAGTAAATTTTGTCCCTGTGATCCTTATTCCATTATAAAATTAAGATTCTGCAGTAGGGTGGAGCAAAAAAAAATATTTTTAAAAAATCAAAAATGGGTAGGTGCTAAAAGTTGCCTTTATACTTGTATATCAACTGTGTGAAATTTTACCGCTGAAAAAAAAAAAAAAAAAAAATAGCTTGAGTCTGCGCTTTTGCTCCAGAAATCGAAATTTTGGGTAAAATTTGTCATTTTTTCAAAAAAATTAAAAAGTTCTTACAGAGCTGGTTATTATTTAAAAGTGTTACTTAAACCTTTATATTTATCTGCTTAACATATTTAAACCATAAAACAATATCTGTAGTCTGTATAAATGGAGCAAATCTGACAACTTTTGGTAAAAACCAACGTTACCTCTCTATTGGAGCATACTATGAAATGTTGTTTTGAATGCATTTCTTACCTATCTTCTTTCAAAACTATTCTGTATATAACTCGTAGATGTGGTTGCATTTCTTATCCCATTTTTCTCAGCCACCCAATAATCTAGGTCTAGTGTTTTATTTATGTATTGAATTGTTATTTTTTTCCCGAAGAAGGACATAATTTTTCTAAGTATCAAAGTAGTTTACATCTTCTTTGTTTTCACTGACATTGGATGCTACTTGTGTGACCTGCTGCACATATATTTTTATACCTTGTATAACGGAAGAGGAAGCTGAGTAATGTATTAGGTATGTTGTTAATTGAGCCTATTCAGCAGTCTATTATCTTCATTAAATTTTCATACAATTACAGTAGAACCCCGATAATCCGGATCGGTTTTTTAATTTTTTTTTCAATTTTGAGAAGCGATTGACGAAAAAGTTTTTGTTTTATTATTCAGAATACGACGCTGCAACAAGTTAATGTTAAAGAAATTAGCCAATCGCTTCTCAAACTTGAAAAAAAAGCGAAAAACCCAATCCGGATTATCGGGGTTCTACTGTATTACATTATGATTGGGAGTTCTGTTACCACAACATTTTTTTCAATCAATTACATTATATATATAATGATATGCCTAAAAATTGATTGTATGAATTCAATTTCTAGTATGTCATTCTCTTTCTGTACCTATTACATTGAATATATTTTGAGAAGCTAGCAGTTTAATATTATGATGGTCATCACAGAGGATTGCATACAAAATTTGCGTGTAAAGCAACAATATTTTGAATGAAGTTTTAGTATTTGTTTTATGTCATTTCCTGTGTTGTTTCGTAGTTGAGTAATAAGTTTTTAGACCTATTCTTAAAGTGTGTATTACATTTAGTATATAATATCCCACTGTATGAACTTTGATTATATATTTTGTGAGTGAATCTATAGACTCTGATTGCCAATCTGTACTTATATATGCAGAAAATTTTATTCACTTTATAAGCTGTTTTTTTGTGCGAGATGTTTTCAAAATTCCTATTCCTCATTTCTTCTGAGAAATAGCTTTCCTTATGAATTAGCTTTGCAATCTCCGACAGAAATTTCTAGTCTGTTTTGAGCAGGGTTGGCATGATTTAAATCAACCGATTTAAATCAAGATTTAAATCTAGATTTAAATCAACTGATTTTTTTAAAAAAATCATTTGATTTAAATCAATTTTTTGCAATATCACATGAATGCACATATCAAGGAAAAATTTTGGGTAAAAAGTTAGAAAATGAATTAGATAACGATAAAATTACAAAATTTAAAGCAAGATATGGACAAGCTATTAATGGTGTCATTTTGCTGGAGTTTTATTGAGTACCTTTGTTTTAAATCGAAATGAAATTTCACTTAGTGTAGGGGAAAATAATGAAGGTTTGACATTCACTGAAGAAGATTGTCTAAATCTTCTCACCACTATAGCACATTTTCAAGCAAAAAATGGCCCATTCCAAAAATTATCATTGCTTGAGAAAAAAGTTTCTGATATTATGACAGATTATGATTGGTGGAAGTCCTTTTATGTAATGGGAGGTAAAGAGAGAATCAGCGAAATTGAAATTGAATTTATTTACCAAAAAACTACAGCCTTGGCTTCATCTGCTGAATTAGAAAGACAATTTTCAACTTTTGGACTAGTTCATTTAAGCCTTCATAATAAATTAGGAGCAGACAAAGCTTCTAAATTAGTGTTTTTGTTCAAACAATTAAATCCCTGATTTTTTCCTATTTGCTTAAAAAATATTGAATCAATTGTGATTTTTATCCCTTAATAAATAGCTTGCATTAAATGAATACAGACTCCCTCAAATCCACACAGCTTGAGACCAGAGGTTGTGTGGATTTTAGAATTTTGCGGATTTCTGGTCATGGGTTTGTTTACATTTTTTAAACAGTAATTTGATTGTAAAATGCAATTGAAATTATAATGAATGCTTATAGTATAGTAAAATATTAAAAGAATTATGTAAGGTAATAAACTAAAATAATAAAAATCTCTATAAATAAAAGGAATTCCGAGGATAATTAATTGAGGCACAGGGGAAAGCAAATCTTGGCAATGCGCCAACTCGGTCCAGAGGAAGCAAATCTTGGCAATGCGCCAACTCGGTCCAGAGGAAGCAAATCTTGGCAATGCGCCAACTCGGTCCAGAGGAAGCAAATCTTGGCAATGCGCCAACTCGGTCCAGAGGTATAAAAGCAAGATAGAAAAAAACGCGGCGGGCTGCGTATGCTAGTTTAAATAATTAAAAATGATTAAAATATTGAAAGCAGCAAAGATGAAGTAAATAATCAATAATGAATAACTAAATATTTATTATAAAGATGAGGTACATTTTTTCCTAAATTATTCAATGAAACTTGTCCCATAAAGATGCACTACTAATTCACATCAAAATCATAAAATAAAGAAGTTTTATTTCAGGTTTAACCATACTCAATGATAAAATAAGCTTGAGGAATGTATAAATGCATTTTGCAAAAAGATTGTGATCAGCACTGATATTAGCAATACCTTGAATTTTTTTCAGAAATAAATTTATTCTTCCTTCATGAAAAAGCATGAATTTAGTAATATTAATGAAAGTTACAGATTAAAATATATATAGAATTGCTATAAAAATAAAAAAGTCCAATTTTGTCCCTATACTTGACCTGAAAGCTTCGTTGTTTACATCGGTAAATTATGCGCTGATTTTAGAGAGTTGTGGATTTGAGGGAGTCTACTATATTTAACTTGTTTTTTAAATTTTATCATTTTCTATTCATTTACAACATATTTAAATATATTTTTATTATAGCAGGGTTCATACAGAGTTTGCTAAATGAAAAATAAGGACTCTGTAAGGACTTTGTAAGGGCTTCGTTAAAAGAAAAATAAGGACTTAAAAAAGAACAGTACATATAATTACTTACATTAAATTTTAATCGTAATAGATTGAAACTTTACATAAAACATACTTATATAATTATATAACAAAATATATAACAGGGCTTGAAATTCAATTTTTTGAAGGAGGGGAGTCTCCCTACCAACATTTACAAATGGAGGGGAGTTTAGCTGTTTGGGAGGGAGAAAAAAATGTTTAAAACCCACTATTATTTTATGTTCTATTTAAAGAATAATCCAGAACATAGACATGATAAAATATCACTGAAGCAATTTTTATCAACAACAGGGGTAGGAGTGACCAATTCATAAAATATAGGACATTTTTTATGAAAAATATAGGACATATATAGGACATTTAGAAAATAACGCTATTGGATATATATTGCTATAAAATACATTTTTAAAACATAATCTATGTTAGTTTATAATTTTTCACTAATTAACGATAGTAAATCAAGAAACAATATTAAAAAAATCTGTATAAAATGAATTTTTCCATTGCTATTCTTAAACTATTCTTTCCATTGTTATTCTTCTTGGTATAATGGAAATTTTCCAAACCAACAATGTTAGATTTCAAGAAAATCTTTGATAATCATCACAGATTCTTATAAAATCAAATTTCAAGGAAATCTGTTATGTTTGAGAAAGGCTCACATGTGATCTGATAGATACCCTTGTCAATGCATTGTGAACAACCAACAATGTGTAAATTAAAGATTCAACACTTTGTCAAATTTTCTCATAAATTGTACTTCTCTCTCTGAAATTTTAAAAGCTGATTTATTTACATTAGGACCATTTGATCCAAAAGTGAGCAAATGATTTTTAGATCCAATTTAAAGGCATTCATTTTGCAGTTAAATGATCAAAAAGCTCACTTTCAATATATTTTTCGGTAATACCACCAATTTCCTCACTCCCATACCAAACAAAAATGTTTAATTGTTTTAAGTTCTGGTATGTCTCATCATACATGAGAGTGACAAAAGGCGGATTCTTTGTTGAAATCATCACTGACAGTGATTTGTTTTAAAATATATGAGTCAAGGCCATTGGCACATGGCACTTTCTTTGAATTTAACTGTATATCTTGTGGCAAAGAGGAAACTGCAAACATTTCAAAAATAAATTTTGCATTCCATCTGATGACTGAAATAAATAATTAATTAGGGCCATGTGAATTACCCACAAAATCTTGGAACAGTAGATCTTATCTCCCTTATTTAAAGTCCCAGTATTCATGTATTCAATCCACTTTTTTTTTTTTTATTTGATATTCAAACTCAAGCTTTTTCTGCCACTAAAATGCACAAAACGAGATTGAAACTAATCGCTTCGTTTTTCTGAATTATCTTTGTGCTTCGTTTTTTGGGATGCTGCATTAATTGCAAATAACCACTGTTACTGATGGGAACTGGACATGGTAATGATCTCTACCCTTCACACACCATTCAGCACTTTTTTTCCATGCCCGTCAATCTGATCTATCCAAGCATTACAGAATTTCATCATTCTATGTTCACATTGTGACATTGCATTAATGTAATGCAATAAATATGCCTTTTCTACATTAAAAAATAAAATAAATAAAAACGATGCATTGTAGCTGAATACACGGTAAGAGAAACTAAAATAATCGCAATGAAACACAGAACCACGTTGAACGTCAGACTAACTCACAAACAAAGCGATGCATGTGAAAACAAGTTATGATTTTAATACCAAATATATGAGAAAGTAGAGAAATATAGGAAATATAGGACAGATAGAAAAATATAGGAAATATAGGACAGATAGAAAAATATAGGAAATATAGGACAGATAGAAAAATATAGGACAATATAGGACATTTTTGAAGGTTATTTTATAAATATAGGATATATCTATACTAATAAAAGAACAAAACGCTCTGTCTGTGTGTGTGTGTGTGTGTCTGCGATGGCTAGCAAAATCTACAGCCCGTACGAAGCTCAAAATTTTTTTGAGAGTAGCTACAAATCTCTCCTGATGCACCTGGGTTTCAGAATTTCGAAATTCCAATTATTAAATGAATAATTAATTAAAATCGAGAGGTCACTCTCATAAAAAAATCATCGTTTTCCCATTTTTTTCTCTTTCATTTGTTTACGGTTGGTTGGTTGTGTAAAAATTTTCGCAAACGTAATAAGAAAGCTGAAACAGAATTAAAGAAATCCATGGATGAATGAGATAAGTGGAGGTGAAGTAAGCCTCAAAAATGGTTTGCAATATGAAACCATTTATCGCTCAAATTTTAATGTGCCAAATAAAAGGACGTGGAAGGGATTTTGTATTATAAGACGAATTGAAAGAAATGAGTTACAATTTTAAGCATATTTTAAGAGGAAATAGCAAATTTTTAAAATGGTCTTTGTTCTATAATTATTTATTAAAATAAATGTTCGTTTTTCAAATGAAGGAAATTGGAAAATTAGCAATAATTAAATATCAAATTAAAATTAAATAAGATATTGAAAACATTTGATACGAACTAAATATTGTATTACTAAAAGTTTCCTTCATTAATGTAATTTTAAATACTTTATAACGTAGATGAAAAATGTTTATAACTTAATAATTGCATGTAAATAAATATTTAAAATATAATGATGAAAACATTCTTTTAAAATCGTGTATGAAAACTTAAGTAATAAATATTAATCTAAAATATAGATTTCTGACTGCAAACGATTTTTATGTACTAACAAAAGAATGTTATATTTTCAAGCAAAACGTTAAAATAACTTTCTATATTGATATTTAAAACACATATGATAAAATAATTAATTTATTTTTACCGGTGAAGCTATAGATTGGTTCTTTTTAAGAAACAAGAGAAAAAAAATTACGGGTTTAAACCTGTTTTAATTGATAGGCGTGTCAAATCACGTGCCTTTGTTGATACTTAATTGGACTTAATGTAGGGTTACATTTTTAGCATCACTTCCAGAGATAATTATTTCCATGGACGTGAATAAAAATAATTTCCAAAATAATTTCCATGGACGTGAATCCGACCAGAACTTTAAAAATCAATTTGGAAAAATCTGAAATCTGAATCGAACCAAATCTGAATCTGATGAAAATATTCCAAATAACTATAACCAGATACGAACAAGGCAATATAATTTCAATGACATAAACCCAATCCGAACCAAAATATTAAAAAAAAAATTCCCAAAATTTGAACCAAACTTTATCTGAACCTAACAAAAATATTTCGGTAAAGTATAACCTCATTGGAACTAGGTAAAATAATTTCCATGCAAGTACAACCCGACCCGAACTTAAAAATCCCATTTGAAGGAAAAAACTCCACGAAATCTGAATTGCACCGAATCTAAACTGAACAAAAATATTCCAAACAACCATAACCGTATCCGAAGAAGACAAAATAATTTCCATTAACATGAATCCAATCCGAACCTAAAATTCAGATGTTCTACAAAACATAATGCGTTTCGTAGCGGTGGCAAGTAAAACTAAGTACTTAGCGCGAGATGGATAAGATATTCCGTTTATAGTTAGAGTTAAATTATAACTTGGTTATGGTTAGGTAACTGTTAGGTTGTAGTTACATTTCGATGAGCCTTATGTTATATTTAATTTCCGGTTAGGTTACAGTTAGATCATGGTTCAGTTCCAGTTAGGTTAAGGTTAAGTTGCGGTTAGATTGTGATTAGATTATGGGTAGGTTATGATAAGGTGACGTGCAGGTTACATTTATGGTCTATTTAAGTTACATTTAGGTTACTGTCAAGATACAGCTAGGTTACAGACAAGTTATGATACAATACAATTAGGTTACGGTTAGGATTTTGTTCACAGAATGAACATTACGCATGTTTGATAAAAAATATACACCTATTTTTGTAAAATGGCTCTGAAATTATAATACTATATACTAACATATTATCTAATCATCGAGAATCGATTTCATTCACGGTATAGTCGGATTTAAGAGTGATATAATTAGTTTGAAATTCAAAATATTTCACTCGGGATATCTGTGTGAAAAAAGTATATTTAGTTAAGTCACTTAACAGTAATTTTAAGGATAAATATCAACACTTTAACACGAAATTCACGCAATCGTTTGACACATATTCCCTCCTGCGTTTCCCATTGCAGTCATTTTGGGTATTTTTGGAGCTAAATATTAGTTTTTTTTAAACCAATTTTTGACACAGTCAGGGGGTACGTATTTAATATAATGTACACTGTAAAAAATTTGACCCTTTTGCTGCATCATCACTCCCCCGCTTTTATAGAATATCTCTCTTTTGACCTATGAGAATGCTCCATAATAAGCTGAAGTAGTCATTTTCTATAAAAGCGGTGGAGTGACGATGCAGCAAAAGGGTCAAATTTTTAACAGTGTATTTACACATATTTCGAGTTAAAGATAAAATCATAAAAATTTCAAATTCGTTTAACATTATTATTACGGACCCGGGCAACGCCGGGCGGGTCAGCTAGTAGGAAATATAGGACAACTCTGACCCCTGCAACAATTCAGAATAATTATGCAAAATGTGTAAAAAAAAAAAAAAAAAAAAAAAAAAAACCCTTTATACTATCTAGTTTTTACCAGTGGTAAATCTTTTCTCAGTGCTAATTATTTTTGTTGCAAGTCTAATTATTGTTTTAACAATAATTAATGCTAATTATTGTTTCAAAAATAATTAAAACTTCTAATTTGATAAATTTATAATTGTTATAATTGAAACCAATATTACTTTTCTGTATATTAAATGTACAAGATACAAATTTAATTATAAAATAGTGCTTATTTGAGTGTAGAAGATAAGAAGTATCACTATTGTTCGTATTTCTTTTAAAATGGGGCAAGTCAAATTTATTGAAAAATATTTTTTCTTAAAGAACGTATACTTTCGGTAAGTAAAGGAATGCTTTTTGTTTAATGAATGGCTACTTTCAGGAATTGCATTAACTCAAAAAGATTTGGAGCTGCCAGAAACTGATTTTAGAGCAGCAAAGAAATATATTTTAAAAAAAATTGAAACAAGAAAATTAACTTATTTAACAGAAAAATGCACTCCCAGCAATATTTTTTGGGGGAGGCCGGGGTGAGAAGGTTTCCTTTGTCGGAATTTGCATATTTTAGCTATCTTTTAAAGAAATTTGTCTTTTTTTACGATCATTTCAGGAAAATCTGCCGTTTTTTCGGAATTTTTAACGAGAATTGCCGTTTTTTCCCGAATCTTCTGAGGAAATTTGCCGTTTTTTCGCGATCTTTTGATGAAATCCGCCGTTTTATCGAGATTTTTTGACGAAAGTTGCCGTTTTTCGTGATTTTTTTGGAGAAATTTGTCGTTTATAGTGAATCTTGTCAAAATTTGTTGTTTTTCGCGATTTTTGGATGAAATTTGACGTTTTTCATCGACTTTTCTGCCGAAAACTACCGTTTAACTACCGCCATTTTTCGCGATCTTTTGGAGAAATTTGTCGTTTATAGTGAATCATTTGTCGAAATTTGTTGTTTTTCGTGATTTTTGGACGAAATTTGCCGTTTTTCATCGACTTTTTTAACGAAAACTATCGTTCTTTCGCGAATCTTTTGACGAAATTTGCTGGAAATTAGGCGTTTTTTCAGGATTTTTTAACAATAGTTGCCGTTTTTTCGCAAACCTGTACGAAATCACGCGTCCTGTGGGACGCATAATAGCTGTTTTTTTATGTGCCATCTCTGATTTTTTGCGTAATTTACGCGCTATAGCGCATACGTGGGATCACTGTTTTATAATTTTTTTAATTAAATGCGTTAAAATTAATTTTTTTTAATTTAAATTTTTTATTTATTGAAAATTCTGAACAGAATCACTTTTTTTACGCCACGGAAAATAGAACGAAACTCGTCAATCGATTCCAGGAAAAAAAAAATTCGATCGGTCGCGGAAAAAATCGTGATTTTCAATAATTTTTCGCGGTAAAAAATTAGCAAAATGTGTCGATCAGTAGTACGAAAATATCATAAACTTTGCAAAACGGTCGTGGGAATTGATCAGTTTGAAAATGTAAATTTTTTTGGGCGGGAGCCTCCCGTCCACGTTATTCTTTTGGGCGGGATTTCAAAATTTTGGGCGCGAATCCCGCCATCCCGCCCTGAAATTCAAGCCCTGTAACATCAGTTGCCTAGCAACTGTTTTTTCGCATCTATTTCTTTGGTCAGGGAGGAAATTTCTTCCTTTTTTCTTTTGCAGATTTTCTACAATTGTCCAATTTGATAAATAATTGAATATCTTTAGTTGATTTAGGTTTATCAGCTAATTCATTAACCTTATTTTCTAACTCCAATACTTCTTTTTCAAAAAGCCATATATATATATTTTTTTTTTAAACCTAAGTCATCTTCAATTAATTTCCTTTATTTCCTGCAGAGGAAGGCTGTTGCTATTAACCATGCTACACATATCCAGTCAAATAATAAGACTAAGATCAAACACAGATTAGCAGATGTCGCTGGACTTGAAAAATCCTGGGTCCCGGGGACCTAGGACTTCTAAAATTCTGGAACCTTTTCTGGGGACTTCCTTTTTTACAAAAGCGAGTCCCCACTAATAAGTCATATTTTTAGACACAAACATTGAACTTGTTCATTTTCAAAAGAAAAATTAAATGCAATAATTGTTTTAATAATAATACGTAAATAATTAAAGCAAATATTATTTTTTTTTAAACTATTAAGAGAAATTTTCTTTACTTTTTAAAAAATAAAAGTGCAAGGTATAAATTTAATTATAAAATAATGCTTATTTGATTGTAGAAGATAACAAGTGTCATTAGTGTTTGCATTTATTTTAAAAAGGGGCAAAACTGATTTATTAAAAAAGACATATTTCCTGAAAAAGGAATACTTTTGTTGAGTAAAGGGGTATTTTTTGTTTAATGAATAGGTGTTTTCAGAAGTTACATTCACTCAGAAAGATTTGGAACAATCAAAAACAGATTGTAAAGTAGGAAAATCTGTTTTTGGAGCAGCAAAAAGAAATAATTTTGAAGCAGGAAAGTTAGCTTTTCGAACAGCGATCCTGGCATTATTATTATTATTTTGCGCTTTTGACGAAAATTACGTTTTAAACCGATCTTTTGAAGAAATTTGTCGTTTTTTCTTGATTTTTTTTGTCGAAATTTGGCGTTTTTTTTTGGCAAAATGTGCCGTTTTTTCGCGAACTTTTGACGAAATGTGCCGTTTTTTCGCGATCTTTTGACGAAACTTACCGTTTTATCACAATTTTTTGATGAAAATTGTCGTTTTTCGCAAATCTTTTGACGAAAATTGCCGTTTTTCGCGAATCTTTTGACAAAATTTGCCGTTTTATTGGGATTTTTGGACGAAATTTTCGTTTTTTTGCGAGTTTTTGAGGAAATTTGCCGGAAATTATTCGCTATTTCGCGATTTTTTAACGAAATTTTCTTTTTTTCGATTCTTTGACGAAATGTGCCGTTTTTTCGCGATCCTTTGACAAAATGTGCCGGGTTTTCGCGATCTTTTGATGAAAGTTACCGTTTTAATCACAATTTTTTTTATGAAAATTGCCGCTTTATCGCAATGTTTGGACGAAATTTGTCGTTTTTTCGCGATTTTTTGAGGAAATCCGCCTTCTATCGGAATTTTGTAACAAATTTAGCCATTTTTTTCGCGAATTTTTTGTCAGAATTTGCCGAAAATTATTCGTTATTTTGCGATTTTTTAACAAAATTTGCCTCTATGCGATTTTTTGACGAAAATTACGCGTCCCGTGGGACGCGTAAGCTCCATTTTCTTGCGTCCCGTCGCCGATTTTCTGCGTATTTTACGCGCTATAGCGCGTCTGCGGCACTCCTGGCGGATTATAGAACTGATTGGCGCAATTATTTGGCGAAATATCTTTTCTTTGCTATTCATTTCCCAATTTCAAAGAAAAGGTAATTTTTGATGGTGAATATTTTTTTACGATTGGTTTTTGTAAATACGAGGTTTCTACGTCGCAATCGGGAAACAAAAGAGGCAGCTTTAATGTCCAATCAGAAATAAGAGAATTGTAACAAAGAAACTTGATTTTTTTTTTTTTTTTTTTTTTTTTCAGCAGCCATATTTGGCAGATTATGAATGTTTCAGGGGTGATTCTGGGTGAAAATTTTTTTTCGGAAATGCACATCGCATTTTCGGAAATCGGCGGCGCGGGGGGGAGACGGGATTCCGCGAATTGCCCCCCCCCCCCGGTTTTTCCGCGATCTTTTAACGAAATCGGCGTTATACCCGCAATCTTTAGACTCGAAGTTTTCCCACGATCTTCAGACGAAATCAGCGTTTTATCTGCGATATTTGGTGAAATTGCCGTTTTTCCCGTGATCCGCATAGGAAATTCGCGTTTTTCAGGATCTTTTGACAAAGTTCGTTGACAAAAACATCTACGAAATCGTCGTTTTCCCGCGAAATATTGACGAAACGCGTGCTTTTTCGGCGATCCTTTCATGAAATTTGCATTTCACCGCGATTGTTTTTTCCGCGCGCTAAACCATACAAGTTGACAACTATGCGGAACTGATAAACCAATTTCAAATTTTCGGAAGAGGATGCCTTAAATTTTTGGAAATTTCGGACGAGAATCACTCCTGGAATGTTTGGCGATTTTTTAAAAACATTTTACGGATATCGTTAATATTAAGTTCACGTTATAAAATAAGGACTTTCAATAAAAAATAAGGACTTTAAGGATCCTTATTAAGGACTATCGAAATATAAGGAGTTTATAAGGACTTTTAAGGTCCGTGCGAACCCTGATTATAGTGTGCACAATTCAATTACAAAATAATAGAATGGCTTTAGATTAAAGCCTAGATGTTTAATTTTTAGTATCAATCAGTAACTAGAATATAATATTTTCTTAACTATATAATTATTTTTTATATATATTTTTTAAATTATAAATATTTATTCTTTTTTAGTTATTTGTTATAAAAAACAGCTTCATGTATTGTAAAAACATAAACACACAGTAATTAAATATAGGATTTAAAAAAAATCAAATAAATTTGATTTAAATAAAAAAAATCTCATTTAAATCAAATAAATCTGATTTTTTTGATTTTTTTAAAAAAATCATGATTTTTTTCCAACCCTGGTTTTGAGTATCTTTTACTTAATTTGAGAAAATAATTTTTCAAAATTATTATTTATTTTATAAAAAAAAATTGCAATAGGAAGTGAATAGTATGTAGACAAAGATTTTCTTATTAATCCAGTGAATCCATGTAGATTATAACGTTTTACATCGACATCTCTAATAATTGACGCAGAGGAAATTCACTGGAGTTGAAGTAGCATATGATCCACTATTGTACACAATTCTAAGCTTACCCAATGCAAAATGGTGCACAGCGATAAATAATTTTCTTTTAAATTTAAATGGATACTTACAGGCGATTAGAGTCTGTACATTCTCTCAAAAAATACTATGCATTATAAGTTTATGACCAGGACAGTTCACCATCAAATATTATTCACTTATAAAATGAAGATCTAAAAGTTAATGGGAAATTACCTGGCTACCATGGGTGCAAGTTTCAAATTTGGCCAGGACTGAAAATATTTTGAATCATCCTCCCCCCCCCCCCCCGCGTGAACATGATGATTCACGATTTTTTCCATGACCGTTTGACGAAATTCGCTTTCCCCCCCCCCATGATCTTTTATCAGAAATCGCGTCTGTTAAGCGCTTTTTGAGAAAAATCGCGCTTCTATCGCGATCCTTTGACCAAAAATCGCGTTTTTTGCAATTCTTTAACAAAAAATCGTGACTTTTTCGCGATCCTTTGACAAAAATTCGCGAACTTTTCGCGATCCTTTGACAAAATTTGAGTTTTTTTTTACGATCTTTAGACAAAAGTCGCGTCTTTTTCTCGTTCCTTTGACAAAAAATCGCGTTTTCTCCGCAATTCTAACAAAAATAACGTTTTTTCTGCTATCATTTGACGAAAATCGCGTCTTTTTCGCGATCCTTTGACAAAAGTTCGCGACTTTTACGTAATCCTTCGACAAAATTCCGCGACTTTTTCAAGATCCTTTGACAAAATTCGCGTCTTTTCTACAATCTTTAGACGATACTCACGTCTTTTCCTCGCTCCTTTGATAACAAATCGCGTTTTCTCTGCAATTCTGATAAAAATAACGTTTTTTCCCGAGATTATTTAACGGAAATCGCATCTTTTTCACGATTCTTTGATAAAAATTCGTGACTTTTACATGATCCTTTGACAAAAATTCGCGACTTATTCGCGTCTTTTCCCTGCTCCTTTTACAAAAAATCGCGTATTCTCCGCAATTCTGACAAAAATAACTTTTTTCCCGCTATTATTTGATGGAAATCGCGTCTTTTTCGCGATTCTTTGAAAGAGACTGCGTCATTTTTGCGATCTTTCGATAGGAATCGCGTTTATTTTGCTCTTCTTTGAAAAAAAAACTCTTCTTTTTTTCGATCTTTTGACAGAACTAGCGCTTTTTTGCGATCTTTTGACAAAAAACATGTATTATCAGATAACCTTTGAAAAAAAAAATCGTATCTTTTTTCAGGCTTCTGACGAAAAACGCCCTTTCCTTGATCTTTTGACAAAAATCGCATTTTCTCCGCAATTCTGACAGGAATAGCGTTTTTCCCACGATCATTTGAGAAAAATCGCGTTTTTTCCGCGATTCCTTGACAGAGACTGCATAATTTTCGCCATTCTTCGACGGAAATAACGTTTTCTCGAGATTCCTCATACAGGAATCGCGTTTATTCCGCAATTTTTTGACGGAAAAGGCATTCTTTTGCGATATTTTGAATGATACAGCGCTTTTCTCTGCCAGAAAATAACGCCTTATTCCGCGATCATTTGACAAAAATCACGTTTTATCTATAATCTTTTGACGAAAAATCGTGTCTTTTCCCGCGATCTTTTGGCGAAAACCGAGTCATTTTCGTGTTCATTTTTAGTTGTCGGAGATTTTTCCGTCCTGCTTCCGTCCTCGGGACCTTTTAAAAGACGGATTTCCGTCCTGTGGGCGGAAAACTTGCACCCATGCTGGCTACGAAAACACCTAGAAAACAACATAAAACTAATGCAAAAAAAAAAAAGTTATTTACAACAACGGTTGCTCTGCACATGCAGGACAAATTCCCATTTCAATTCTCTATGATGATCACCAGAAATCACATTAAACAGCTCGCTTCTCAACATATAAAAAATGCAAAAGCAGAACAAATGATGGCATACTTATAGTTGAAATACCTGAAATCATCTTTGAAGCAGGCACAGTAGCAGAAAGTTTGAGACGGGAGATGTGCGTCGCAGATTTTATTTTCCCTTTTGCAGATTTTTTTTTTCATTGGATATTTTCCCAGCTTTATATTATGTTTAGATCTTTGTTATTTATTACAAAATTAAGATTATTATTTATAAAAATGAATAAAATGCATAGAGACATTAAAAGTAAGCGATTAATTAATTAATGGCTCATTTGTACGATTTTACCTGCAGATTATTTTCTGCCTGTTGCAGACGTTCGGAGAATTTTCTGCTACTGGGGAAGCAGGTCATTACGTAAAAAAATATAATTGACTGAAGAAATGTTGTGGTAACAGAACTTCCAATCACTTTCATCAACTGGATGTAAGTTTGATAAAAATAATAGATGGCCGAATACATACTTTTAATAATATTCCCGTACATTACTCACTTGTGATTTTTTTTTGCATACGCTGTAAAAATATACATTAAGATAGTCACACACAGCAGCATGTAGATACAAAGAACAGATAAACTAGGTGGATGGAATGAAAAAATGCCAAATTTTGATAAGAAAATCACAAATCAATACATAAATAAAACACTGTACTAAGATGATCGAATAATTGGGATGGGTGGTAAATGAAATATAGCCACCTCCATGACTAAAGGGCAAAATTGGCATTAGCCACTGGCCAAAGGGCCAGTACATGAGAAAAAGTGGCCAGTGAAAAATTGTCTATCAGTGGCCACTTTTTTACAAGAAGAGAATACAATTTATTTATATTTCATCAGAGATTCTACTTTTTTTAGGTTTCAATATATTTATTTGAACATATTTACTTGGGCTGTTCATTTTTAGATGAATACTTACAGAAATTTTACTGCTTAATAATTTTAAATAAAAAAGTGGCCACTTGAAAAACTAGTCTTACTGGCCAGTGACTGCGACCGGTAATGAAATTTCCCAATTTTGCCCTATATCCACGACGTATGACCAAGGTAGTTTTGAAAAGAAGAGCTGTATAAAAAGCAACAATTCATTGTATGTCCCAATAGAGTGGTAATGCCGTTTTCTTACCAAAAGTTCAGGGTTGGGTTTCTGACGTCAAACTGGTTTTTGACATGACAAGTGTCAAAAACTGGTTTAAACCGTCAAAAACTGACTTAAACCATCAAAAATGTCTAATGTGCTTTAAACATTTTTTAAAAAAAAGAGAGAAATATTGAGTAATTTTTTATTTAAAATTAATTATACTGTAATTTAGTAATTACAAAAAAATTAAATTACTTTTAATTGTAATAAAACATTGTTTTTAGAATGTTCAAACAGAAGAAAATGATTTTGTACAGTTAATAATCTGGATCAATTTTACCCCACAACATCCTATAGATCTTAACCAATTTAGCACATTTATTTACACCCAAATGGTTTATGAGTTTAGAGTGTATGAAGCCAAAGTTACAAAATACGCTCTCAATTGGTGCTGAGCTAGCAGGGTTTGATAGCAGAAGCATTGCTAGTTGAGCAAGTTTGGAGGCAGGCCAAATTTTCAGATTTATGACAATTTTTTTTTCCGTAAATGATAATATACAATACAGTAAAAGTGAATTTTTAATATTACATCTAATATTGTATATTTGTGACAGATGTTTAATGTGAAATATTACAGATCAGTGTAGTATTTGAGGTTTCTGACGAGGTTTTAGCCATGACGGTTTAAACCACGGTTTTAACCAGATAAAACCACACACTGTCAAAAACTTGCCAACCCTGCAAAAGTTGTCTGTTTTTTTCCAGCTATACAGAATAAAGATATTGTTTTGCAGTTTAAATATGTTAAGCAGATAAATATCAAGGTTTAAGTAACACTTTTAAGTAATAACCAGCTCTGTAGAAATTTTTTAATTTTTTTGAAAAAAAAATGACAAGTTTTACCAGGGTTGCTGGCTTTTAGCCGGGCCAAAAAAGCCGGCCGGCTTTTTTTGGTTTTATCCACTTAAAAAAAGCTGGCTTTTATTATTAAAGTGTTAATTTATATCGAATCCATCTTAAATTTGGATTGATTTATTTTTAATACATTTTTAATTATTTACTACTAAAATAGTTATAAATTTCTATTTAATTTTTCAAATAAATAAGTCTTTATAACCGCTAGAAGTCAATTGTGAAGGCATTATGTCTGAAGTCTGAAAAAATATATATAAATCTTGGAAAAAAGAAAATAATAAAAAAATGTGTTTTAAACTTCTATATTTCATAGTTCTACTTTATATTGCACATTCCTAAGAATTATATTTAATTGAATTATGACAAAATGTAACACATCAAACCATTCATAGAAACATTCTTATATGTAAAGATTAAGTCATATAATGAACAATGTTGAAAGAGAAATTAGGAAGGATTCAGTGTTTGAGGAGAGTTTAATACATAATTATATAAAATTAAACAACAACAAAAAATGCTCTAATAAGATTTGTTGAATTAAAATTTTCAATAGCTCTTTGTTATTTAATAGTGCATATATGCCCTCCTGCATGAATATATTCATACATATGCTAACTGATAATACTGAAATAAATTGTGAAATATAATATATTATGAAATATGCATAATTCATAATACTATTTTCAATAGTGAGAAATGCTGTTTTTATGATTTTAAATGTTTATAGGGAATAAAACATGACATTTTAATAACTCTTAAAATTAGTTAAGTAATAAAACATGTAACTAACAAGGAAGGTCTCCATACGGGCATACTCAGAAAAATCTGAAAAAATTACAGAATGTTCTTCTCATATAGTTATATATGTTTATAAAAAAAATTTCGGCGGAACCTCCTTATAACGTCCGTAAAAAAATAATAAAAAATTAGTTTATTTGGCGATTTATCTCCGGTTGGCGAAAAAACGAAATTTTGAAAAATACGCTTTTACGCTTCGAATACTTTTTAAAGAAAAAACTTTCTATGTTCAATTTATTTAAATAAGTTTAGTTTAAGTAATTTTAGTTTTGCATTTTTACTTTACTTTAAGTGTAATTTTGTCATATACGTTTATATGTACTTATAACAAAATGAAATTAATATATTTTATCATTTAAAACACAATTTAAATTGATTAAAATTGTTCCAAATTGAAAAATACACTGTTAAAAATCTGCTGCATTTTGTTGCAACGCACTCCCTTGCTTGTATAGAAAACGGTTACTTGGCCGTGAAATGGAGCTTTCTCATTGGTTGGAATAGAGATATTATATACAAGCGGTGGAGTGCGTTGCAACAAAATGCAGCAGATTTTTAACAGTGTATGACACGGTCAATTCACAGTGCTATGGAGCATTCTCATTGGTCAGAAGAGAGATATTCTATAAAAGTAGTGGAGTGACGTTGCAGTGAATGCTGCAGATTTTTAACAGTGAAGTCAATTAAAATCAATTTTCAGATTCGTTAAAATCGTCTGCTTTTGGCGAGGAAATGCACTGCTCGCCAAATCTCGCATCGCTTTCAGCTTTTCACACCAATTATTCCAAACTATTTTATTTTTTTTACAGATCTAATAATGTAATTCCGCCGCTAATTTTCACTGATCCTTTATTACCTACATGAGTAGTTTAATTCGTATTTTTTTCAAAAAATTCTGAGTATGCCCCCAATGGAGACCTTCCTTGTAAGTAACCATTGCCCCAGTTAATTTTATAAAGCAGTAAAAATGGAAAAAAACAAGGGTGGGATAGAAAAAGCACTTGGTATGGCCATTTTATAATTTATCTGACATATTTGCAATTGTGACTATAAACCACTATCAATTCCATCAATGTGTCATTCTAGTATTATTGTCTTCAATATTGAAAAATTGGGTTATAACCCAATTTGTCATGCTGAGTCATAATTAAAATCCCTATTTTTTTATTTTAATAAACAAATTTATTAAACTCAAAGTAAATTAAACATCATTAAAACTAGTTAAAAGACACTTAAAAATGTGTGGATTATAATTAAAATGCTTCACTGCATAAAAGCCAATTTTGGCCAAAAAAGCCAGATAAAACCAATAAAAGCCACCGGCCTGGCTTTTTTGCAACCCTGAATTTTACCCAAAATTTCAATTTTTGGACCAAAAGCGCAGACTCAAGCCATTTTTTTTCAGCGGTAAAATTTCACACAGTTGATGTACTAGTATAAAGGCAACTTTTGGCACATACCCGTTTTTGATTTTTAAAAAATAATTTTTTTCGCTCCACCCTATTCTGCAGTGCTTTAGCTTTAAAATGATTCCTTGTTTGTTAAAAAATTTTAATGTTGAAAAATTGGTTATCTTGTTGACCTTTCTGTGGAATTGCCGTTTAAAGTTTTTGTTTGGATTTGAGTAACTCGATGTCAACATTCATTATAAAATAATATTTTTCACAAAATAAGCCCACAGCAAAAAAAAAAAAAAAAAAAAACTTACATCAACCCCTGATTTACAAAACTAAAATTTATGCCTTCAAAATAAATCAAAACCTATTTTCACATCTTAAAAGAAACCTAGCATGCTTTTTCTTTGTTTGTTATCATAGGAGTGATTAAGGTTTCTGGCACCTTATTCTAGAGGACTGTACGGGCCGAAATTTCCAGGCCCGAGTTCGGCCCGAACGAAAGAAATATTGGCCCGGCCCGGCCTGAATGAAAAAAATATTGGCCCAACCCAGCCCTGTCTGGAAAAAAAAAATTTAAATTTGGCCCGACTCGAGTGAATTTCTACAGAACATTGATCTTTACTCTTACAGAAGAGTTCTGATCAAATAAACTTATATTAGTCTCTGTTTTTTATTTTTCCATGTTTGTAATCTCCATTTATGCAGAAGTGCCGTAGGCTGCGATATTTATGTTTTTAATGAACCTTTGTTTGTTGTATATAAATGTTTCAGTTATCATTAGTAACATTAATCATATTCCATGTAATGGAGACAAAAAAAATCTAAAAAATTGTATATGCATGCTTTGTAACACTTGATTAAATCCCCTGAAAAGAAAATCTTCATATTTTAAAATAAGTTACAATAGTATATAAATCATAATCACCAATTAACTTCATAAATATCCCATGAGCCATTACATAGAATTACTTTTAACTTTCAAATATTTTATTCTTTTGTGGATTTTACTCCTATAATATTTATAAACTATAAAATCATCAAAAAATATTACCTTTTTTCATCCCTTGCACATTTATTCTTATCCACCAAAAAAGAATTTTGTTAAAAGATCGCGAAAAACGACAAATTTTGTTAAAAAGATCACGAAAAAACGGCAAATTTTATTAAAAGATCGCGAAAAACAGCATATTTTGCTAAAAGATCACGATAAAACGGCACATTTTGCTAAAACAGGGCTGCCATCAACTTTGGTACAAAATAGTAGGGACTTAGGGACCTAATGATTAAAAACTAAGGACTTTTTAGGGACCTGAAAAAAAAAAAAAAAAAAAACAATTTTTATACAAATCAAATACAATTTTTAACGAAAAAAAAAAAGCTAATTTTTTTTTAAAACTTTTATTTAATCAAATATAATACTTACAAATTTCTTAAATTAACCTTCTTTAGGTTTGTTACTCATAAAATTTGTAATTTAATTATTTTTTCTTTTATATTTATAACACTAGACAAGCTATCAGCTTTATCCTTTTTTACTTTCAGTTTCTTGTTAGCTGTTATACCAGCTGCAATCAAATTTTAACCACTTTAGCTTCAGTTAAATTTCCTTTTTCTAAAGCAATTTTAAACCTTTCATTGCCTTCATCGATCAATCTGTTCAATACAGTTACTTCTACATCCACATTTTTGATTAAATCTTCCAACTTTTTTCAAAAGTACAATTGTACTTTTATCTTTTTTTCTGATTTCTTCCTCTTCTGTAGCTTTTTCTACTTCAAGTTGTACTTTCCTTTTTCTCTCTTTTCATTTTCTAGGTAACTTTGAAATGCAATATTAACCTTTTTTATCATTTTACTAGTTACTGGTACTAGAGCTGCATGGTTTTCATAATGATGTCTTAAAGCATCTGCTATGTTTAGCCAAGCAGTAAATACAGTCGTTCTTTCACAGAGGCCCAGTCTTCAGAAAGAATTTGATGTGAAAGCGAAAATCCTCGTTCTACGTCTGCACTGCCATGGTACAAACTGAGGCTACTTTTCAAAACAGAGAGAAATTTGGATATTTTAAACTTGAGTACTTTTGAATTCTGGGTTTAAGCAACTGAGATATTTCAAATTTTAATTTTGCAATACATCCTTATTGTAAAGATATTTACCAGAAGCTATATACTGATGTTGCACATCACTTAAAACATAACCTTTATCTTTTTCAAATAATTGCAAAAACTCTTTTTGCAATTCTTCATTAAAAGCAATATCTCTTGGAGAGATTAAATTTTTACTCTCAAAGGGATGAAAGGGGGGGGGGGATGCAAATTTTGTTATAGAATCGCATGAAAGAAACGAATTCTGACAGAGAATCGTGTAAAGATATGAATTTCATTCAGGGATTACAATTTAAAAAAACGTGAATTTTGCAGAGTCGCGGAAAAAAGTTTCTTCCACAGCCCTTTGATATAAAATTTTCATTTTTACGAGGCATTTTGATGAAATTCGTGCTTTTTGTCTCTATACTTAGATAAAATTTGCATTTCTTCAATGGCCCTTTGAAAAATAGCATTTTTTCTGTGGTTATTTGGTGAAATTAGTCTTCTGTCCGCGGTCATTTAACAAAATTCGTGTTTTTCCGTGGCTCTCTAACAAACTTTCTATTTTATTCCTGATACTCTGACAAAATTGGCATCCTTTCGGCTCCTTGACGAACTTCGAAGTTTTTCCCGATTCCTCAAAATTCACACTTTTGTCTGCTGCATTTTGATGAAATTAACGCTTTTTCGGCGATCCTTTGTCGAAGTTAGCGTTTTTCTCGCAATTCTAAAATGAAATACGCTTTCCTCCACGATTCCTTGATGGAATTCACGTTTTTTTTCTTTCTTTTCATTTCTTTTTTTCTTTTTCTTGTGTGTGTGTGAACGATTGACAAAAATTTTCGGCAATCATTTGTTGAAATTTGCGATACTTTTTATACCTCAATTTTATTAGTGTTCCCTTCCCATTATGCGTTTTTCGAAGGGCGCCACGCCCTGCCTGCCCTTATTTAATTATTGATGCGCCCTGCTGCCCTTTTGTATATAACACGTGCCCTGTTCCATTTTATAAGTGAAAAAGCACCCTGCCCATTTCTCAAAACATGTATTTTGCGCCCCATAATTTCTTGAAAAAAGTCTTATTTTTCTTCCCTTTATGAAAAAAAAAAAAATGTTCATGCTTAAGAAACAAGTCATTCAAATGTTGTAATTACTTGTTCACGAAGGTGACTATAATCGGACAATCGGACCCTCCCCACTCTATGCATAGCCGAAACAGGTGCCCCAATTCATTGTTTATTCAAGATTTCAACATTCCCCTGTGCATTCTGTTCAATATTTCCAAATTCCAACACGCCATGAATACCGGTTCACGACAGGTGACGATAATCGGACAATTGGACCCTCCCTACTCAAAGCTAGAAAAGGTGCAGGAACCCCAGATCTTTGTCTATTCAAAGAATCAATATTTCCCATTACTTTCTGTTCTGTATTCCTAGATTCCAAAGTGTCATTTGCAGTTTTAAAATCCTCTCGCCCCCCCCCCCCCCCCTGGTAGATCACGTGCTTGTTACATACATTTCATTTAGATATGCCTTCATCGAACTGTAAGAGAAAATTATCGAAAGATGCAAGAAAAAAGGAAAGATAATCCTGCAAAAGATTAGCGGAAACGTTTAAAATTAAGTATTTTTTTTTTCAGTTTTATTTTATTTAAATGTTTGTGTTGAAAATATGCATAACTAGTTTAACTTTTATTGCATTATATTCACAAATTATGCTTGTGATGAAACAAAAATAAATCCTTTCAACAGCATAGTACATCATCAGATGCAAGCTGTTAACGGCCCGTTCTGTTATCTGAACAAATAAACTGCAGCTGTCATTTTTTTATCCAAGTAACCTTAACAGTGGGGGTTTTTTAGAGGGTTCCAATTATCAGAAAACTTATTATATTTTAATAGAAATTTGGTAAGCGGCCTAATTTATTATTATTTGAATTCTCAGAAAATTCGAACGCAATCGGATAATTAACAAAAGATATAAATATTAATAGTATGGAAAATAAAAGGTTAGCTTTCTATTCTTTATTATTTATCCATCATACTTTGTATAGGGTAAGTTTGGAAGAGGTCTGCACGGGCCGAAATTTCCAGGCCCGATCCATAGAAAAAAAATCGGCCCGGCCCAGAAGTAAAATTTAGAGGCCCGACCCGATATACTAGCTAAAAACATGTCCCGGCCCGGAAAAAAGTTAAAATTTCGGTCCGATCCTGCTTGGCCCGAGTGAATTTCTACATAACATTGATTTTTACTCTTTTGAAGGTGTTCTGACCCCCCCCCCCCCAAAAAAAAAAAACTTAGTCTTTTTTCCCCCCATATTTATAATCTTTATTTATGAAGAAGTATAGTAGGTTACGATATTTATGTTTTTAATGAACTTCTGTTTTTTGTATTCCATTAATCCATATTCCATGCAATCGAGACATAAAAATCTAAAAAGTGATATTTGGTAAAAGTAAAATCTTCTAAGACAGTATGGAATTAGAAAGAGAAAAAAAATATATAGACAAGCTTCCTTCTTAACAGGTGTAAATGTATAATATTTTTTTTTTACTCTCGCCCATTTTTCTAGTCATTTTGTAGGGATGAACAGCTTTTAAAAAAAATTTCATTTTCAGTTTAAAAGAAGATTTCGTCATAGGCAGGTTCTTTTTTTCATGCATTTAACTCTATTATAATAAACATAGAAATCTATGATTCTTAAAAAAAAAAAAAAAAAAAAAATTAATGTTTAATTGTAGAACAATGGCATTTAAAAGCATGCAATGACTTTGCGAGAATTTTTGGACCAAGCAAAATTTTAGATTTTTTAACAGACTTGGCCACGTCGAAAAAATGATTTTAATACAGGATGATTTTGGTCCGTCTGAAGACAAGGAAGAATGAAATCATTCCCGGCTTCGCGCAGAAAAAAAAAGCTAGCACGATTCTTCAGAAGAAAGTAAGGCCCAAGCCCGGCCCGGCAAGATTAGTGATTAGGCCCGGCTTGAGTTTTCAGAAAAGAGTAAATCCCACGCCCGGCCCGAAACCGTCAATGAAAATCGGGCCGGACCAGGGTCAGGTTTCGGGCCAAGGCCCAGCACGTGCAGATCTCTAAAGTCTTGCAATAGTTTTGAAAAAAAAAAAAAAAAAAAATCAAAAAGAAAAAAAGAAAGAAAGAATTTACACGTTTCAAAAACATTGGAAATTCCTAAATAACCCTTTCTATTCTATAATTATCTTTCAAAATTTGCAAAAGAAAAAAAAAAAAAAGCCTAGTTCAAATCGTCCATTTGTAAATAACCGCATGACCTATATTTTCTCCCCTCTCCTCTGCACTGTACAGAGATAAAGGCCATAAATACAAGAACTCAACGTAAACTAAACTAAAGGATTCACGTGCTGAATCATAGGTCACAGGCTGTCTTCATTTCTTTATTTTTTTCTTTTATTGCTCTAGGTTGTTGCAATCTCAAATGAATGAAAAAATAATAAAAATAATTAGAGTTAGAAAACTTTTTTTAAAAATACGCCTGCAATCTGCAGGTTGATTTAAAATGTGCCTAAAATGGTTTATTTTATGTTGGCTAATTATTTACACGTGAGATATAACAGGGATGCCACTCAAAAAATAGCAAAAAAGAGGAAATTATGCGTAAAGTAAAATTTACGACATTTTTCACAACTTTATGTGTGAATTTTCATAATTATATTGTTTATAATAAACTAAATAAAGAATTACAGCTTTCCTTTTGTTGTAAACTTTTAATTTATAAGAGTAAGTAAAAATGATTTTTCTTTAGTTCACAGTATTTTACATCAATTATGGTAACCCAGCAACAGGTTCAGTGAAGAATTTTATGCATCACATCATTTTAAACCAATTCAAGTAACCCAGCAATAGATTCAATGATTATTCCACGAGTGAATAGCAAAATTTTGTAGTTTTTTTATTTGACGAAAATAGCTGTTTTATTTCATGATCGTTTGGCGAAAATCGCCGTTTTATTTAGCGATCGTTTGACAAAAATCGCCATTTCACATCATGATCATTTGACGAAAATCATCGTTCCACATCGTGATCTTTTGACAAAAATCGTCGTTTCACATTGCGATCGTTTCAGAAAAATCACCGTTTCGTTTCACGATCGTTTGACGGAAATTGCCGTTTAATTTAGCGATCGTTTGACGAAAATTAGTTTTATTTAGCGATCCTTTGACAAAAATCGTTTCACATCGCGATCCTTTGACAAAAATCGCCGTTTCGTTTCGCGATCGTTTGACGAAAATCGCCGTTTTACATCGCGATCGTTTGACGAAAATCGCCGTTTTACATCGCGATCGTTTGACGAAAATCGCCGTTTTATTTAGTGATCGTTTGACGAAAATCGCCGTTTTACATTGCAATCATTTCACAAAAATCACCGTTTCGTTTCGCGATCGTTTGATGAAAATTGCTGCTTTATATCGCGACCGTTTGATGAAAATAGCCATTTTTTCCGATCTTTTAACGAAAATCGATGTTATATTTCGCGATCGCTTGGCGAAAAAGGCTGTTGTATTTCGCGATCGTTTGATGGAAAAGGCTGTTTTATTTCGCGATCGTTCGACGAAAATCGTTATTTTATCTCGTGATCGCTTAACGAAAATCGCGAATTCTTAAAAATTAAAAAAAGCGGAAATCCGCCAAAAGGCGGAAAAGTGGCATCCCTGGATATAAGTCATAAAGGGATGAGATGCCCTCCATGGGAGTCTTTCTAAGGGATCCTAACCCGTATTTACGCAAGGAAATCAACGGTTCGAAGAAAACCACGGAAAACTCCAAACGGTTAGGCCGACGGCCGTGATGGGGTTCGAACCCAGCACCTGACGTTTACCAGCTGAGAGGTCAGAACATCTCAGCCTTTTTTTTTTTTTTTTTTTTTTGTTGTTGTTGTTTTTAAACAATGAAAATTTGATTTTAGAGAAGTAAAATCCAATTTTGTAGAAACAAAAATCACATTTTGGAGCAGCAAAAACCATTTTTGTTGCAACGAAAATCTCACTTTGTAGTAGTAAACATAAATTAGTAGCAAACTCAGGTTTTTCACTAACTTCTCATGAAATTTGCGTCTTTTTGCGATCTTCAGACAAAATTTGTACTTTTTGATGGCCTTTTAACGAAATTTACGGATTTATTTATTCATTTGAGATTTTTTGTTCGTTTTTTCACGAAACTAGCAATTTTTTTGACAAAATTCGCGTTTTTTTCGCCACTTTTCAATAATTTGCATGTTTTTTGTGATCTTTTTGAACGAAATTTCTGCTTTTCATGTTTGACGAAATTTGCTGTTTTTTCGCGATCTTTTGACAAAATGTGCATCTTTGCTCGATCTTTTGACAAAATTCACGTTATTTTTTCGATCTTTACCCAAACATGGTGATTTTTTGACAAAATTCACGTTATTTGCTCGATTTTTACCCAAACATGGCACGTTTTTCACTCTCTTTTCACAAAATTCAAATGTTTTTCGCAATTTTTTGACAAAATCCATGCGTTTTGACAAAAACTGCGTGTTTTACGCGATCTTTTGACAAGAAAAGAAAAAAAAAAAACTGTGTGTTGTACGCGATCTTTTGACCGTGATATTTTAATTTTTTTGATGATTTAGCAACATTTGCGACCTGGAAAAAATTAAAAAAGAAATTTTTCTTCGTTTCTCGGATCGACGAAAACCTACTAATTTTTTATTTTGGTACAAAGCACGTTTTGGCGCGATTTGGAGCAATGATTAAAAGGATATAAAGTAAAATTAACAGGATATAAAAGCCAAAAGTAAAGAGATAGAAGCTAATTATAGGGGGGAAAAAAGGTTTAAAACCAATAAACGCCAGTCGTTCGGCTTTTTTATTTATTTATTTATTATTATTTTTTTTTTAGCTGCCCTTTTTGCAACCTTGGTTTGCCTTAGTAAAAGAAATATATTAACTTTTTAGAAACAAACTAAGATTTTAAATAGGATGTTCGGAAAGTGAAGTTATTTCATATAAGACTTACATAAATCAGGGTTTCCAGCAAAAAAAATATTTGGCAATTGCCTTGACCAGATCTTTAAAAATTCCATGACAATTGGGCATTCAAAGAGATTTGCTGTTTATTTCCGCAAACCTTTGTCAATATTAGTGATTTATTATAATACCTCTTTAAATTTCTTTGATTTTTCCCATTTGACAAATTTTGCGATTTTGATGAATTTTGTACCATTTTTCATTTTTTTATCCCAAACTTTTCCCTGTCCAAATTTTCCATGGTGCTAGAAATCTTGTATGTATAGCATAATTCCAGTTCACTTTGATGCTGCACTGAAAATAATCCAGCTGAAGGCGTAGAATGTGTTGATTTAAAAGTCCTCTTTCCAGTGTTAAATTCAGACACTATTCTCCAGGAGGGACTTCTGTGGCTTGGGAGGGGGGGGGGGGGGATACAACAGAGTTCCGAGGGAGAAATTATATTTTTTACCATTGAAAGCACAAAAACCAAAAATTTTCCGGTGGGAGACATTTAATAGTTCCGGGGGTTATGTCCCCCCGGGCCACCCCCCTGAATTCATCACTGCTCCTATCCATATCTCTCAAAGACTTGTCTACCGCAATGAACGCTTTGAGAACGTGCGGTCTTAAATGTATGAATGAGAAGACAACTAGCAGGTGTGCATTCAGTTCGAACGCAACAGCGGTAAGAGTTTTTTTTTAAATATGGGGAAAGAAGGGCGCTATTTTTTTGAATGAGCGGCAAGAGGGGCGCTATTTTTTAAACTAAAGGGCGATTTATTATTTTCAAATCAAGCTTCCCTGCTACTAACGTCCAGATGAAAGGAAAGCTTCATAGAAAAATAAAAAAAAGCATGCCAATTTGTTGTAATAAACTCCGGAATTTCCGGGGCACTTTTAGTAAAATCCCCGGAACACAAACAGGCATGTATATGGTAAAAATAAAATTTCCTAATACGGAATCTCTTTAGAAGAAAAAATAAATAAATAAATATGTTCCCTTCTCAACAGATGTAAATATTTAGTTTTTTTTTTTTTTTTTTTGTATATTGTTGTATTCATTTTGCATGGATGAACAGTTTAAAAGAAACTTGCAGCTTTCAGTTTAAAAGAAAATTCTGTCATAATCATGTTTTTTTTTTAAATCTGTTTAATTCTATTTTAAAATGCCTAGTAATCTACGATACTTTAAAAGGAATAAATTCTAATGTTCAATTGTAGAATAATGACAGCTTAAAAGTATATGCCTTTTTTGCAAAAATTTTTGGACAAAGCCAAATTTTACTTATTTATGAAGAGTCGAGAAAATGACTTTCATATAGGAAGATTCAATAGGAACTGATTATTTTGGTCTGTTAAACTAGGAAGAATGAAATCAGTCTCGGCTTCGTACGGAAAAAAAAGTTAGACCTGGCCCAATACTCCAGCAAAAAAATTAAGGCCTGAGCCCGGCCCATGCAGACCTCTACCTCTACAAACATTTTTGAGATACATCTCTTATAGAAAACTGGTTTAATTTAAAATTTAATACGTGTAAGTCGAGAATCATAGGGACCTGTAAGATTCATTTGCATTATGTTATAACTGTGTGAATAACACTGTGCAATAAAATTTTCACACGTCTTAGGTCTTGTAAATAATGGCGCCCTTCAATGAGTGTCAAGAGCTGACGTGTATCTCTTCTTACTGAAAGGTTGCATAAGCTTAGCGGGAAAAAAAATTACATTTTTATGGCTTTACAGTTTACACAAAAAAAATGCTGCTTTTTCCAAAACCCTTTGATAAAAGTCTCGTTAATTTTTAATCCTTTGATGAAATTTGACATTTTATTCACCATCCTTTTACAAAATATGCATTTTGTAAAAAGGGACATTCTTTTTTTGATGAAATTTGCTTTTTTTTTTAATGATCTTTAGCTGAAATTCGCACCTGTTTCATGATCCTTTCGTGAAATTCACACTTCTTTCATGATTCTTTGATAAAATTTGTGTATTTTCTGCAACTTTTTGACAAAATTTGCATTTTTTTTTTCCTTTGACAAAATTTGTCCTCTCGCAATAATTTGAGGAAAATTGCAATCACTTGTCAAAAATCACATTTTTCCCAGGGTTGTTAAATATCCGGGTTTTTTCAGAAAAAACCCAACCCACTGGGTTTTTTCAGGGTTTCTTGGGTTTTTTCAGGTTTTTGGAGGTGGTTCAGTATGCTTGAAAAAAAAGTACTTATTACTAAATTTAAAATAGCTAATTGATTATTACAAATATATATAAATCAATGGCAGTAATCAAAATTATGATAAATTGATTATTAGTAATAATTTATAAAATAATTTTTTATTATTACTAAATGATAGAATAAGCCAAGCAATTCTACATGTCTACATAATTAAATTAGGATTCTAAGAATATATGGTATTTTGTTATGAGTTTCTATCGTATAACATAGAACAGATTACACATCAAAGTATTTTTTTAATGGAAAAAAATTTGTTACTTACACATGCTACAAAGATTAACTAACAATTATTTCTTTTAAAAATTGTGATGGTATAATTAGGACATTTCTTTTCTTTGGGGTGGGGGGTGATGGTTATAAAATTTATAAGTGGTGTACTGATATTAAGGAATATATTAGAATATATTATATATGCAATATAAATACATTATATATGTAATTTAAAGTTGAAATTTTGAAAAAACCCACTTGGGTTTTTTCAGAAAAAACCCACCCGGGTTTTTCGGGCTGGGCAAAATCATAACAACCCTGATTTTTCCCTATGATTTTTTCACAAAATTCACATTTTTTATATAATTCTTCAACCAAAATAAATGATAGTCGCATGTGTCTGGCCCAGTTTGTTTCTGATGGGCAGACTAAAAGTGGAGTAGATCAAGTAAAAGTCGAATGAGAAAGAGAGAAATAAACTGAATTTGATGCCATTCATACTCATGTTTTTGTTGCATTTCATCCACTGTCCCCTCTCATTATTAAAATGTCAACAAATTTTAATGCTGATTTGCATCAATTCCAGGAATGATAAAATTCAGTGCTGGAAAAACAGAATTCCTCAGATAAATAGAATGTAAAAAATTCAAGTATAAATCTTTATGAAAAAATATTGTGCACTTTCTCTTGAAATTTCGGGCTAACCTGGACACAACCTATAAGAGGAAAAATCCAACCTAAAACTGAATTAACCTAATCAAAACCGCAAGCAAGGTCAGATAAAATTACTTTTATCTGACCAAATGTAGGACTAACTTATCAGAGTGTCTTCGTCAACATTACCCCATTAAAAACTAAAGATTTAAAACCAAAATGAAATTTAAGGCCTACAACATCATCTTATGATTCAATAGGATATAACACTAGCTACTACAAACTATGCAGATTTTTTCACTGATCCATGGAGAAGTTTTATTAAGCTCTTTGAATATTCTAACCAAAATTTAAAATAAAAGTAATACGCCTTTACTCAGATTTTGTTCTACTTCAATCCTACGTAGAATTAGTTTAATTTAAAATGTTATAACCCTGAAATTACGCCCAAAACTGGAAAAAGAGATTAAGTAAGATCCTAAATTGAAATTTTTGGCTGATTAGTTGCAGTGCGTTTACAGGAAATAATTACATATAATAGATGCAAAATGTCAAAGTACACAATCAGATTAAACAGCTGATATTAAAAATACATAATCTAAACGTAAAACTTCACGATTCATGAAAGATACATTACAATTTTAAGCAAGATTAAATATATATCAATCACAAACAGAACATATTGAAATAACATCAAAAAGAAAAGAATGAACAAATTTGAAACAAAAATACTGATTTAGATAAAAAACATTAACACAAAATACACCAGAATCAAAAATTTATTTTATAAAAGAAAATCAAAGAAATTATTATAAATTACCGTAAACACGTCTGCCGCAAAGGTGTACACTTACATTTACTTCACTTCATATCATATCATCTCAAAACCCAACCCACAGGAACCGAAGAATCCAGATCCAGATTCCTTCTTCCATGGATCCAGAATCCAGATTGTTAAAAGATGTGGTAAAGATTGATTTTTTGAAGCATTTTTCTAACTTCTGATTGGCTAATTTTGAAGAATTATGCATAGGTTTTTGTTATTTTTGGCCGTGTTCAAAAGCGGCTTTTTTTGTGCGCGCGCGCTCAGAAGATTCTGCTTGGAGTAGGTGCTATCGAAGAAGAGAATTTTAAACTTATTCAATTATTGTATTATTTTTATGGTTCAGAATTGGTAAATACAAATACCATACCTCTTTATCCTTTCAAAATATGATTTTCGTAACAGAAATACATACCTGTGACCACTCAAATAAAATTAAAAGTATTCCGGAAAAGTATCACGTGACCTATTTCATGTAATTAAGCCCGATTAGCATTTAAAAAATGACAATCAACCCTGCTCAAACCTTGACGCGCGCGACGCAAAAAAAATGATGGGCGATTTGATCACGTGATTGTGCGTTTTGTGCTTATCTCTTATTGGTTGCACGTTGTTTGTTGTCAAAGTTGGTAGGTTGACTGATACAATTTAACAATTGGTGATTTAATTTTTTTAATAATTTCATTTTTATTTATTTAAAAATCATTTATCAGTTGCTTTATACTTTTCGTATTAAATAATAGAATACTGTTGATTCTATTGTTGTAATTAATAGAATGCTGTTGATAAACCAAGGTTGAGATACCCACACGGGGGACTAGCTAAGGGGTGGGGGTACCCTCCCAAAACATTGACAAATGTTGTTACACTTTGCAAATTTAAAACTTTTATGTCAAATTTAATTAAAATTTTAATAAAAACTGCAATACATTTTCTATTTTTGATAGAATTTGCAAAAGTTACAACTCTAATTGGGAATATTATTAATTTTTTTACAAATAAGAATTGTATTACATTTTCAAAGTGCGTTAACTTGGCAAAATTATAAAACGAGTTGGCGAATATAAAAATTTGACTTGACAATATTAAGGTTTTCTCCCCCACCAATAAAAAGTCTTAGCGATGGCCCTGTATCCACATATTACAAGATTGATTTGTAATCTACAATACTGGATTGATTTCAATGGAATTTGCATTGTTAGTTAGATAATTTTTCAGAAGAAGTTTTAGTATGTATATATTTCTTATTTAATGATTGTATATTTTAATACCGTGTGGATAACAGGCCAAAATATGTCATAAAATATGAAAAACAAACGACATCCGAAATTATGTTAGTATAAGCAAAACACTTATTTATACTTTTAATAGAAAAATTATAAACATTCTAATCATACTTTATTCATTATAAAACTAGAAGGCAAACTCCAAATATTTCACTTCTTTAAAATATATGTATGCAGATATTCTTAATTTAAAAAAATGTATATCTTTTACATTTTGCTTTTATAATATTTTCCATTTTAACACCGTAAAATATCCATGCATGCATTATATTTGCATCCTAATCTCAATAAAAAATTACTTCTAAAATTTTCAAAAAAAAAAAAAAAAAAAAAAAGAAGAACATTAATAATTATTTTATGCGTATACGGATATTTTCGCAGAAAACTTTTTTTTTCATTTTCTTAATATATATATAAATCACTTTGGAACGATATTAATATCGTTCTAATTATCCTTTTAATATTCTAAATTTGGAATATTAAAACTTTCTCCGCAAAAATCTCATTTTCTCATACTTAAATAAGTATTTTATTATTATAATAGAAATACATGTGCTTCTGTATTATTAATATAAATTTTACCTTCAATAAAAATGTCTTATTTATTAATAAAAAGCAACCAAAAAAAAAAAAAAAAAAAAAACACAAACGCGCAGGTTTCGAACCCGTATCGTCTGGGTTCAAGCTCAGCACTCTGACCATTCGACCAGCCAGCTCACTTTCATTTGTAACAGATTATCTTTATAATTGGCACTACAAGTAATTACATCCTTGATCTGTTCTCCATCTGTTACTGAGCGAACAGTTACAGTAACTGGTGACACAGTAGCGAGGACTGAACGCACATCCCACCAAGTATAAGTATCCACTCCATGTCCGTGGCTCCTAGCGTGCGCGTGCAGCGCGCGTAACAGCTGAACACGGCCTTTAAATACAGTGTGAACGTGAATGAATGTTTGATTCGTTCTCAATGAGTCAAGTTTCCTTTAAATTTTCGATCATCGAGCTTCATGTTTTGTTTTGTTTTGTACTATTAAATTGTTACTTTTACACTAAATGGGTTTTCAAGACGCCGTGATTGTGCCTTCTTCCAAAAATTCTGACTTATTAATGCATGTAAAGAGTAATCTAATCACGAAATTAAAGAATGGCGATGAGGGTTTAAGTATTGATAATGCAATTTCATTATTTGAAAATGGGTTTTTTAGTAAGTGAAAATCATATATCTTTTATCCCTTAACGATAACTGCTTTTATTATGATTTAGGATTTTAATTTGAGTTATTTCATTGCAGAAGAACACGGCCATATTCACGAATTTCTTGAAGATAGTGAAATCCAATTTATAACACCACCCCCTGAACCTCGGGTACGATAATTTCTTACTTTCTTTGAAGGTAATGTGACATATTGAATGATCTTAAGTTGAATAAAAAAGAATTTTAAACTGTGGTACCTAATAATTATAGGATGGATGTGCCAGCAATAGATACCTTCAATGTTTTCAGATTATACAATAGTACTAATAAAAATTTAATTCTTGGTATTTTTTACGTAACTCCCCTTTGCATGTTTGAAAATGAGGAAAAATACATCATATTTAAAGCACAAATCCACACTGGCTACTTTCGGACATATTTTTTATTTCATTTTTGTTCACAAACATATCAAATTTGCAAGTGCTCTTTTTAGAAAACAGTGTAATTATTTATCCCCTTTTCCGGTAAAAGCAAATGATTTTTCAGAAAGTTGGTGTTTTGATCCAAATTTCAAGCAAAACTACAATTATGTGACAACAATTGCTTATAACTCAAAATGTAATTCATTTATTGTAAAAAAACTGTTTGGTTACAAATCACTTCAATAATCATGCCTGCTAATATTATGCTTTTCTATTTCAAAATATGTTAAAAAATTCTGTGTTGTAAAGTGGTATAAAATGTAGGGTGATGGTGAATGCTCCAGTTTTGGCCACATTAAGAGAAAAGTTGAAATGGAAATTTTATAGTTTTTAACTGAATAAAGCACATTAAATTGCAATAACAGTATTCTTTAGTAAATTTAGTTGTCTTTGTTAATTATAATAACTTTCTATGAAATATTTTAGATTGTGAGTAATAACTCATTAAGTAATTTCTTTCAATTTGCACCAGTTTTGGCCACCCCAATATCTTGTAATTTAGCAAACCAAACATTTTAACTGATAATAAGTAAAAGTAAAGCATTTTTATGCAAAATCTGTTTTACCACGCACATATTTGTTTGCTGTATAAAAAAGATTTGCATTTTTTTTAATGAAATCATAAAAACATCAAATAAAATATACTTAAGTTTATTTTAACTGAAAATTTAAATTTAAAAACAAAAAATATATTTAATTCATAAAAGAGACTTATAGGACATAAAAAGCTTCTTTTAACATTTTGCATATTTTCATTTATGTATATCATATATTATAATATACCAATATTTACAGTTATATGACTAGAATCTTGAAATTATTCCATTTTTACATGAAATAGTATTTTGACAATCTCTAAAATCCATTTTTTTTTTTCAATTGGTTTTTAACTTTAATTCCTAGTACTTAGCTGCCTGTCAGCCTAATCATTTGGGGTTAGTTTTCTTCAAACCTTAGATTTCCTTGTGTAAATATGGGCTAGGATCTTAGAAAGACCTTCACAGAGAGCATCTCCTTTCTCTCCGGCCCATATCTCTCATGTAGATAATTGGCCATCATTAACAGCACAACCATATTACTTGAGATTTTTCAATAGTAAAAATTAGTCTCCATCCTGTAAACTTATGTTGCAAGGTAGAACAAGATACTACAAAACTTAGCCATCTTGAAAAGCTGACAATGAATTTTGAAACGTTTTAATTTTACTTCCTATCTTATAACAGTGTTCAATATAGAACATTTTTTAAGAGTACAGAATTCTTTTTTTTAAACTTGTTAAAATGAATCCTATTTATAGTGTAAAGATTTTTACATTATTTGTTATTTCTAAATTCATGTACTTGAAATTTTTCAAAAGTTATGCAACTTCTTCATTTTGTTTTGAAAAAATACAAGAAGAAACCACTAAATCATGCTGTAATTTTATTGAACTTTTAAATTTATAAGTCATGAAACATTTCTAAATATATCGCTAAAATTTTCACTATCATTAGACTTGTGGCCAAAAGTGGAGCATAATGTTGTATCCTTTTTGGCCACTCCATGGCCATAAGTGGTACAGCAAATTTAATGTCCAGTTTTGGCCACCCCCCTTTAAGCTCTAAAAATAATTAATTTAAATATGAAATTGCAACAGAGAGAAAGCTTACTTCATAAAGCTTCATAGCAATTTGTTTCAGAATAAATAAAGTTCCATAAATGCCTAATATTGAAAGATAATGAAAAATTGTTACCTAAGTAAAAACAATGTATAAAATTGAAACTGGTGTTATACACAATTGAAATGAAAAAAACTTCTTTAAACACCATAAAATAAGTTAACTGTGCAAGGCCTTTCGAAAGAACTTAGTCTTTCTTCGTCAGGCGCAAAAAAGACGTGCGTCCACAATGAATGTAGCGGCACGACTGAAGGGGAATGCGGGAGGGAGAGCGAGCAAGCAGAAGGAACAGCCAATAGGAAAGAAGGCAACAGCCAATCACGGAAGAGCATAAACAAAACTAAATAGACAATGAAGGAGAGGAAAAGAAGAAGGGGGGAAGGGAAATGGGAAAAAAGCGGGGTAAATTAAAAAAATAACTAAAAGGAGAGATTAAAATGAAATAAAATGTACGCAAAAAATATATAAATTAGTAATAATAATAATAAAAAATAAATAAATAAAAAATAAATAAATAAATAAATAAATAAAATAAAATAAAAATACATAAAAATAAAAAATAGTTTACAATTATAAACACACATGAATATACCTGAAAAATAGTATACATAATATATATATAAAAAAAATAATAATTAAATAATAATAAGTTTATTATTTAATTATTATTATTATTATTATTATTATTTTTTTATATATATATATTATGTATACTATTTTTCAGGTATATTCATGTGTGTTTATAATTGTAAACTATTTTTTATTTTTATGTATTTTTATTTTATTTTATTTATTTATTTATTTATTTTTATTTTTTTATTTATTTATTTATTTTTTTTTATTATTATTACTAATTTATATATTTTTTGCGTACATTTTATTTCATTTTAATCTCTCCTTTTAGTTATTTTTTTAATTTACCCTGCTTTTTTCCCATTTCCCTTCCCCCCTTCTTCTTTTCCTCTCCTTCATTGTCTATCTAGTTTTGTTTATGCTCTTCCGTGATTGGCTGTTGCCTTCTTTCCTATTGGCTGTTCCTTCTGCTTGCTCCCTCTCCCTCCCGCATTCCCCTTCAGTCGTGCCGCTACATTCATTGTGGACGCACGTCTTTTTTGCGCCTGACGAAGAAAGACTAAGTTCTTTCGAAAGGCCTTGAGCAGTTAACTTATTTTATGGTGTTTAAAGAAGTTTTTTTTCATTTCAACTAAGTAAAAACCTTAATACATGTGAGCGCACACGATAGTTTCACACATTTTTTTTTTTTTTTGCAAGTCATATTTTATTAAAAAATAAACAAATGAGATTGGAAATGATAAAAGAGTGTTAGATTAAGGAGTAAGAATGCATATAATTTGTTAAAATCAATTTACAGCCTAAATAGAGGGTAAACCAATCCAATGTGGCCAAAACTGGAGCATCCACCCTGTATTTGAGAACTGTTATAAAATGATATATTTGAAAAGTTAGATTTAAAACGCTTAATCATTGCAAAAAAAAAAAGCGGGAACAGTTGCAACAATGATAGCTATGGCCTTGGGGGTGGAAAAATCCCCCATTTAAAAAGAAAATTAATGGTAATCGGATTACAAAAAAACATTACTAGCCTTAATAACATTTTTCAGTTTTCCATAGTCAGGTAATCTTTTTGTAAAACATAGCAAATTAGTATGCTTTAAGAGCCAGTTATTTCTGGGTCTGATGAACCTAATTCATAAGAGATACAGCATTCTCAGTATAAAATATGACAGCAGATTGTTTTATATTTATAAATTTACCTAAATTTGTTTACTATTCTTTTAAGCTATTAATCAAGATATGTATAACACAAACATAATTTGCAGAACAAATTAAAAAAACAAAATTTATTTCCTATATTATTTAAGCCTGAGAAGGGACAGATAGTAAGAAAGATATTTCATTCAGTTCTACTTTTAATAATGCATTTTTGTAACAAAAAGTTAAACTAAGTTGACATTAAAAGGTAAAAATGAAGTTAAAAGAATATGCTACTTAAACATCCTAAAAACTTAGATTTTATTCAAATGAAATTGAAATAGATCTCAGACTTTTTTTGAAAGTTTGTATTTTAGACCTAAAATACAACCTACCTTAAACAAAAATCTACAAAATCTACAATATAAATATTTGCAACTTAAATTTGGAAAAAATCTAAGGTTTATTTCGATTTTATTTGAATGGAATCTAAGTTTTTAGGGCATTTAAGTGGCATATTCTTTGAACTTAATTTTCACTTTATGTTCCTTGGTTTAACTCATTTGTTACAAAAATGTAGAACTACTGAATGAAATATCTTAATATCTGTTCCTTCTTGGGTATAAATAATGTACAGGAATGCTGTGGATGTACTATACTTCGTAAAATACACAGAAAAATGGAGCTTACGCATCCTGCGAGACGTGCAATTTTTGTCAAGGAAGCACAAAAAAAGCACATTTCATTAAAAAATCGCGAAATAACGAATAATTTTCGGCAAATTTTGTCAAAAGATTTGTTACAAAATTCCAAAAAAATCACAATAAAACGTTAATTTTCGTCCAAAATTGCGATAAAACAGCAAATTTTGTCTAACAATTCACAAAAAACGACAATTTTCATCAAAAAATCGTGATAAAAATAAAACGGTAACTTTCATCGAAAGTTCGTGAAAAACCTGCACATTTCGTCAAAAGATCACGATAAAATGACACACTTTGTCAAAATATCACGAAAAAGGCACATTTCGTCAAAGAATCGCAAAAAAAAAAATTTTGTTAAAAAATCACAAAATAACAAATAATTTTCAGCTAATTTCACCAAAAGATTCTTGAAAAAAATGGCTAATTCAGTTACAAAATCCCAAAAAAGACAGATTTCATCAAATAATCTCAAAAGTAGTTGGATGTGCCAATCCCAAAACTTTCTTCTGTCTCATATGTACATTTTAATGTTTTTAAAAAATAGTTACTCATTTTAATGTTTTAATAATTTTAATTCAATACCATACGAACTTTGGCTTTCATCTTAAATTTCTGCTTCAATCAGTTAATCGGAGTAAAAATGAATTTCCGTCTCTACACGAGCCGATGAACAATAGAATGATAGGCAGATTTTTTTTTTTTTTTAAATTCAGGGAGGACCTATTTGTCTTACCATATACAAAAATTTTATTTCAGTTCTAGGACTAACTTCATACACTTTTATGGTGCAATATTGAAAATGGCATAAAATTGGCTATTGCAGCGCCCCCTTCCGTCAGATTTTTTTTAAATTCAGGGAGGACCAACTAGCCATAGCCATACACTTACGCAAAAGATTTGGTTCAGTTCGATGCATAAATTCATATACTTTTGGTCGGTACAATATTGAAAATGGCACAAAAATCTCGATTGCAGCACCCCCTTCTGGCAGATTTTTTTTCAAATTCAGGGAGGACCAACTAAGGGGCTGTCCATTAATCATGCGAGGCTCGAGAGGGGGGGGAGGGGTCCATAAAAAAATCACGAAACATCACAAGGGGGGATGGGGGGTGTAGTAATATATCACGAGTATCTATTTTTTCGGCAAACGTGCGATACTGAACCGAAAAGCGGCATTTCGTGTATTTATTTTTTCGTCAAACGCGTATAAAGTCGAAAGCGGCTTGTAGTGTGACCTTGATTCACCGTTGCCAGGCAATGAACGAAGTGAAGTTCCCGCGAGCCGCGACAAGCGCCTGCCGGACTCAGCTTGTCAGTGTCAGTTATTCTGTTGTTTTGGCACTGAATGCATGCGTAAATTGTTTAACCTTGTACGTTTTGCTTTAAAACAATGTCTAAAATAGGTGATCTGTATAAAGACCTATTTGCAGAGTATAAGAAGGGAAAAAAACCTAGTGTAGCTCAAAAAGAATCCAATCAATTGTGGGCTAATGCGAAACAAAAATATACTATCAAACAAGAATTTATGAAGTGGGCGAATGATCTTTTACTAGATTACCGCCGAAATCACCAAGCAAAGAAATCATCTAATACCCTCTTTTATTGTTCTAATACTAAAAAGTAAGTTAAAATTTGTATGTAACTATATCTTTTATGGTCATTGTTCTAATAATAATACTTGAACCTGTATTTTATAATAATTATTCTAAAAAAATTAAGATTCTTTGTAGGTACTAAAAAATACACGGGATATAGGGTAGAGGGCGGGGAGAGTCTTGAACCTCACCATGTATCACCAAGGGGGAGGGGGGGGTTAAAAATGCCAAAAAAAAATCACATGATTAATGGACGGCCCCTAGCCATACACTTACACAAAAAATTTAGTTCAATTCGTTGTATAAATTCATATACTTTTCGTCGGTACAATATTGAAAATGGCAGAAAAATCGTGATTGCAGCACCCCCTTCTGGCAGATTTTTTTCAAATTCAGGGAGGACCAACTAGCCCAGGGGTGTTTCTGGATGAAAATTTTTTTTTGGAAATTCGCATCGCATTTTCGGAAATCGGCGGGGGTGGGGGCGTCGTGAGCCCCCCCCCCCTCCAGCGATCTTCGGACAAAATCGGCATTTTCCCGCTATCTTCAGACGAAATCAGCAATACTTTAGCAAATTCGGCGATTTATTGCTATCTTTTGCTAAAATCAGTGATTTATTGCGATCTTTTGTCAAAATCGGCAGTTTTTTCGCGATCTTTTGATGAAATCGGCGTTTTTTCGACGATCTTTAGAAAAAATTTGCTTTTTTATGCGATTTTTTCTCGAAAATGGCATTTTTTCCCCGCGATTTTTTGACGAAATTGGCGTTTTTCCATGTTTTTTGAAGTGAAATCTGCGTTTTTTTGACGATCTTTAGACAAAATTTGCTTTTTTGCGCAATTTTTTCTCGAAAACGGCGTTTTATTCCCGCGATCTTTTGACGAAATTGCCGTTTTTTCCGGGATCTTTTGATGAAATCGGCGTATTTTTTCAAATATTCTTTTGATAACATATTTTTAAGCAATCTTTTATCAAAAACGGTGTTTTTTTCCACGATCTTTTAACGAAATCAACGTTATATCAGCAATCTTTAGACGAAATCGGCGTTTTCCCGCCGTCTTCAGAAGAAATCAGCGTTTATCTGCGATATTTAGTGAAATTGTCGGTTTTTCTGCGATCCGCACTGGAAATTCGCGTTTTTTATCGATCTTTTGACAAAGTTCGTTTACAAAAACATTGACGAAATTGTCGTTTTTCCATGAAATATCGACGAAATGTATGCTATTTCGGCGATTCTATCACGAAATTTGCATTTCTACGCAATTGTTTTTCCCGCGCGCAAAACCGTACAAGTTGGTTACTATGCGGAACTAATAACCCAATTTCAAATTTTCGGAAGAGGATACCTTAAATTTTCAGAATTTTCGGACGAGAATCACCCCTGAACTAGCCATAGCCATACAGTTACACAAAAAATTTGGTTCAATTCAATGCATAACTTCATATACTTTTGGCTGGTACAATATTGAAAATGGCACAAAAATCGCGATTGTAGCGCCCCCTTCTGGCAGAATATTTCAAAACTAAAGGAGGACCTGCTTGCCACAGAGAAACATTCACAAAAAATTTGGCTTATTTCTATGCATAACTTCATACACTTTTTGATGGTAGAATGGCGACAATACATACAGACAGACATTTTGTAAAAACATGTTTTTTGGAATGTCTGTCCCCTAAAACGATTTTTGATTACAATGCTATCTTCTATTGAAGATAGGAAAAAATAAAAAGACAAATTTTGTCCAAAAATCGCGATAAATCAGCAAATTTTGGTAAAAAAATTGTGATAAAGTGGTAATTTTCGTGAAAAGATCGCGAAAAAATGGCAAATTTCATCAAAAAAATCACTTAAAAATGCAATTTTCGTCAAAGGGGCAGAAAAAAAAAGTTTATGCCAGGATAGAATTTTTCTTTCTAGTTATTATAGTTTCTTCCAAGTTATTATTATTATTTTTTTTTTTGCTGCTCCAAAAACAGATTTTCCTGCTTCACAATCTGTTTTTGATTGTTCCAAATCTTCTGAGTGAATGTAATTTAGAAAACACCCATTCATTAAACAAAAAGTATACTACTTGGATATTCCGTCGACCAAAAAACTATCGCCAAACTATAATATTAAATGCCAATAATGGATGATCATGAATGTCATACTCAGTGACATTAAATACGATACACATGTTTAAATCTTCATTAAGTGATTTATATTTTGACTTTTTATTAATATTCTACTAATTATTTGTTTTTTTGTTAATTAAAATAAAAATTATGTCAATATGTATAATTTGGCTATTAGCTTGGTGAAATTGGTCGACGGAATAACTAAGTAATACCATAAAATATTAATGTGGCTTTTGAATTTTTTGCAAAATTGTCTACAATTTGTTTACACTGGATTTGAACATTTGGTACTACTAGGTTATCCCGTCGACCAAAAAATTATCGCCAAACTATAAGATTAAATGCCAATAATGGATGATCGTGAATGTCACATTTAATGAAATTAAATAAGATTCATGTGTTTAAAATGGCATTAAATGATTTTTATTTCCACTTTTTATTTGTATTTTTATTAATATTCTATTAATTATTTGTTTTTTTTTTCATTATTTAAAACAAAAATTGTGTCAATATGTATAATTTGGTGATTTGTATAATTTGGCGAAATTGGTCGACGGGATAACAGAAAAGTACCGAATATTTAAGTTAATAGAATTCGCAAATTTATCACAATGCCAAAAAGTCATATGCCAAGCAGTCATTAATTCTGTGGTTTAACCATAAAAAAACTGCCAGGACTTGAATTTACAGATGGCCATGTTCTACAGATTTACTAGTTTCATTGCATGCCAAGGATAAAACAATATTGTTTTTTACTATTGTTCTGAAATGCTGTTATTTTTTTAAAACTTTTATTCACCTTAATTTATTTTGATTTTCTTTCAATATATAAGGCAAAGAAATAAAAAATATTGTAGTGTACAAAATCTCAACACAGATGCCATATACACACAGGATTTAGTGTAATTTTTTCTGGCACCAATGAGTTGGAAACCTCAAAATAAAAAGGCTTAATTAATAACTATAGAACAAAACAATTTGTATAATTTAAAAATAAAAAATAAAAGTAAATAAATAATTTAATAAATAAGCAACAATAGCTGGGATACCACATCTCTGTTCCATTATTCCTAACGTTTGTGACCTGTGAT